>OZ024871.1:34083987-34690237 GCA_964017185.1 Rugalucina vietnamica | reverse complement strand
TATTAGTCACTACCTAGGTTCTAAGAGTTTCCAACCATGATTTTACTATGTATACTAAAATATACATGTAATGTCACTACGATGCATTTTTTATGTACATGGCTATGAATTTCAATGAAATGTTTTCACACAATACTTTTTTTTTTCAGGTCACTGTACAAAATACTTAAAATATTTGATTGTTTTTCAAACCACAAATATGTAAAACACTTTCAAGGACAAATGATTGCCTACATTAAAACCTTACTTTCTGTTGAATCTATAAGGTAAGTAATAAATCTGGTGATACCCAAGTGAAAGAAACAAATAGCTGATTCTGTGAAGAGAAATTGCAAAATACAATAAGCATCTATGAAGTTGTCATATCACGTTGTGATCACATTGTACAATTTTCCAAGAGTTGTGAGCACATTGTACTGCTTCAACAAGAGAAGTCAATGCACAATGTGCATGTGGTCACACTGTAGAACTTGTAAACAGTACAGCTTTGCTAAAGAGATGTGCATGGCCACTATACAACCTACATGCATGGCTACTATACAACTTACATGTTAACAAGAGGATGTGATCTTACTGTACAACATTAACAAAGGTTATATTCACACTTGTGATCACAGTACAATATTTCCAAGAGTTGTGAGCACATAGCAAGTTGGAATGTGCTGTACAATTTATACAAATAGTGTGATTACACTGTACCATAGATGAGAGTTGTGAGCACACTGTACAACGTTGCAGAGAGTTGTGACCACACTGTACAACCTTGCAGAGAGTTGTAATCACACTGTACAACCTTGCAGATAGTTGTGAGCACACTATACAACTTTGCAGAGTGTTGTAATCACACTGCACAACTTTGCAAAGATTTGTGATCACACTGTACAAACTTGCAGAAAGTTGTGATCACGCTGCACAACTTTGCAGTAAATATTAACACACTACACGACTTTGCAGAGAGTTGTGATCACACTGGACACCTTTGCAAGAGAGTTGTTATCACACTGTACAACTTTGCAGAGGGTTGTAATCACACTGTACAACATTGCACAGAATTGTAATCACACTGTACAACTTTGCAGAGAGTTGTGATCACACTGTACAACTTTGCAGAGAGTTGTGATGATGCTGTACAACTGTACAGAGAGTTGTGAACACACTGTACAACTTTGCAGAGAGTTGTAATCACACCAAACAATTTTGCAGAGTGGTGTGTTCACACTGTACAACTTTACAGAGAGCTGTTATCACTGTACAACTTTTCAGAGAGTTTCAATCACACTGTACAACTTTTCAGAAAGTTGTAATCACACTGTACAACTCTCATAAAGTTGTTATCACACTATACAACTTTTCATAGAGTTGTGAACACACTGTAAAACTTTGCAGGGTGTTGTAATCACACTGTACAACTCTTCAAAGAGTGTTGTGATCACACTGTACAACTCTTCAAAGAGTGTTGTGATCACACTGTACAACTCTTCCCTGTGTTGTAATCACACTGTACAACTTTTCAAAGAGTTGTGAGCACACTGAACAACTTTGCAGAGAGTTGTGATCACACCAAACAATTTTGCAGAGTGGTGTGTTCACACTGTACAACTTTACAGAGAGTTGTTATCACTGTACAACTTTTCAGAGAGTTTCAATCACACTGTACAACTTTTCAGAAAGTTGTAATCACACTGTACAACTTTTCATAAAGTTTTTATCACACTATACAACTTTTCATAGAGTTGTGAACACACTGTAAAACTTTGCAGGGAGTTGTAATCACACTGTACTACTCTTCAAAGAGTGTTGTGATCACACTGTACAACTCTTCAAAGAGTGTTGTGATCACACTGTACAACTCTTCAAAGAGTGTCATGATCACACTGTACACCTTTAGAGAGAGTTGTGATCACACTGTACAACTTTGCAGAGAGTTGTGATCATACTGTACAACTTTATATAGAGAGTTAAGATCACAATGTACAACTTTGCAGGGAGTTGTAATCACACTGTACAACTTTTCAGGGAGTTGTTATCACACTGTACAACTCTTCAAAAAGTGTTGTGATCACAATGCACAGCTTTGCAGGGAGTTGTAATCACACTGTACAACTTTGCAGAGAACTGTGTTCACACTGTACAACTATAAAGAGAGTTGTGACCACACTGTACAACTATTAAGAGAGTTGTGATCACACTGTACAACTTTGCAGAGAGTTAAGATCACACTATACAACTTTTCATAGAATTGTGAGCACACCGTACAACTCTTCAAAGAGTGTTGAGATCACACTGTTCACCTTTACAGAGAGTTATGATCACACTGTACAACTTTGCAGAGAGTTGTGATCATACTGTACAACTTTATAGATAGTTAAGATCACATTGTACAACTTTGCAGGGAGTTGTTATCACACTGTACAACTTTGCAGGGAGTTGTTATCACACTGAACAAATCTTCAAAGAGTGTTGTGATCACACTGTACAACTTTACAGAGAGTTGTGATCACACTTTACAACTTTGCAGGGAGTTGTTATGATAATGTACAACTTTGTAGAGAGCTGTGTTCACACTGTACAACTATAAAGAGAGTGGTGATCACACTGTACAATAATATAGAGAATTGTGATCACACTGTACAACTTTGCAGGGAGTTGTTATGATAATGTACAACTTTGCAGAGAGCTGTGTTCACAAAGAGAGTGGTGATCACACTGTACAACAATAAAGAGAGTTGTGATCACACTGTACAATTTTGCAGGGAGTTGTTGTGATAATGTACAACTTTGCAGAGAGCTGTGTTCACAAAGAGAGTGGTGATCACACTGTACAACTATATAGAGAGTTGTAACCACACTGTACAACTTTGCAGAGAGTTGTAATCACACTATACAAATTTGCAGGGAGTTGTGATCACACTGTACAACTTTGCAGGGAGTTGTTATCACACTTAAAAACTTTGCAGAGAGTTGTAATCACACTATACAACTTTGCAGAGAGTTGTTATCACACTGTACAACTTTGCAGAGAGTTGTTATCACATTGTACAACTTTGACACATGTTATGATGACACTGAACTTAACAAAATCTGTGGTCCTACTGAAACATCTTCTCTTAAAGCTGTACCGTCTTGGTAAAACTTTCACAAGAGCTGTGTTAATACTGTATAACATATAATGTATGAGTGCAAAAGAGGCATGTACATCTCTAGCATGAGTTATGATTACTGTATCATACAAGTTGGGGGAACCTTTGAGGCATATGTGTAGACTGAATGTATGTATGCTGTATGTGCGGTTAAGCGCATGCATAAAAAATTACTATTGAACCAAATTAGCCACAAACAAGATGTTTTACTTCATAGAAAATTTCAAATTTTTACCTCCTTTGCACTTTTTCTTCTTGTGCCCTCGACCTTGTGCATATAATCCATTCAAAGTTTGAATCAATATGATCAAGTCAAATAGTAATCCTATTCTCATTACTGAAGAATAATTCTGGAATGCAAATAATTTCCACTCTACTTTTTTCCAAACACAATGAATAAATAAATTTCCACCTTGTCTTTCCTCAACAACATAGAAAACAGTATAAATCTTACATAATATACAGCTATGTGTGATATATGCAAACACTTATGAAGTAAATTTTGTTATCAATATTTTATATAGTTTTGTCTATAATTGTTCAATAGTAATTAATACCATTAACGACTTTATAAAGTCTAGATTTCTGAAGGATATGAAAGGTTGGGAAAGGACACTAAAGGAATTTCATTGCGAAATTTTCATGCACAAGTGAATAAATTGATCTATTAATTGGCAACTAGGTTTTCTACTTTAAATCATTGAAGTCACCGATTGACAGCAACCTTGTGTAAAATCATGCCTGTCAACCTTCCAGCTAATAAATCTGACTATTAATTTCTTTTAATTTTCTATATAAAATATTGCAACAAATTGTTAAAAAAA
Source organism: Rugalucina vietnamica (assembly GCA_964017185.1). Classification (NCBI taxonomy): domain Eukaryota; kingdom Metazoa; phylum Mollusca; class Bivalvia; order Lucinida; family Lucinidae; genus Rugalucina; species Rugalucina vietnamica. The sequence continues at coordinate 34,686,273 of OZ024871.1, read as the reverse complement.
GTTGCAGTTTTAATGCATCTAATGCATTGCAAACAATTTGAAACCCATTAGTCGATGAAATTCTGCAGTAATAAAGTTGTTTTAAGTGTCAACTGATTTATCTAATGTTTAAGGTGCAACACCTTTAATGCCTTATTACTTCAATTGCACTTTTAAACTTGAGATCAATAGAATTTAATCTGGAATCAGCTTCCACAATGAACAGATAAATGGTAATTTCAATTTCTAGTCAAAGACTGGAGCTGAAGCTCTTTTAAATAATGCCTACTACTTTTGCACAAGGCATCACTTGCACTCATTACGACGTAATTCTCCAATATTACTAAGAATTAAAAGTGAGTAAAAACTTCATGGCACCATCCTGTACACATACATATATACACTATTTATAACTGTCCAATATTACTAACCGTCCAATGTGAGTAGTATTATTCTACACCATCCTGCACCAGTGTTTCACTCACTATCATGCGTCACCTTAACCTTAACTCCTACACTAACACAACCCAGAATGAATAATTCTTGTTAAGAGTATACTGAACACAAAATAAAATGCACATAGCACAATTAACCCAGTTTTAGTGAAATATTCTAGGCATAAATTTATAATGTCATCAGTTAAGAAGAATTTTGGTTACATTTCCCAATTGAATTATTCAGATATCTACTTTTTTAAACAATTCAAGACATCAAAAAAGTGCACCTTACTAAATAGTGAAAAAATGAAACACATATTTGTTATTCTGTAGGTCTACTTTCAGCATGCTATTCCATCTAAACTACAACCTCTTTATAACACTGTTGTTGGGGTCCAAGTCAATTTTTGTGTTGGCTATCCAATCCCTGTTATAACGAGATTATAATATATAGACATATAGCCATTTGGCATCCAACTACATCCAAAACCGTGTTATAATGAACTGTGTTACATAGAGGTCCAGGTGTATTCGTTTTTCTTTTCTTTTTTTTTTTTACAAAGATTCCTTTGCATGAGTTAAAACTTCATGTAACTTTTAACTTGAATCATGTTTTAAATAAATTCTATTGTACTGTATTATCGGGCTTATAGGACAGTTGTGAGCTACAAGCATGCAGCTGAACTGCTCTGGAGTATCAGGATTTTACAATGTTGCATACATTTCTTTTTTTGTTTGGTATATGTGTGTATCCGAAGACAAAACATTTTCGGCAAGAAACATCTCTAGAATGCTTTGTTCCTCTAAAATGCATATTAATCAACATTTTTCCTTACTGCTAATGAAGTTAAGTCTTCATATTTTCATCTATCTATTGCCTAATGCTCCGAAATTCATCTAATTTGATGCAGCGTAAGCATAACAAAAACAAAGTTAACATAACTCACGCATCGGGTGACAAAACATTAGGTATAAGATTAACGAACTCACACTAAGTATACCCTTCCCCAACATTTCTTTAAAACAAGTTCATCGATTCCGTGGCACAAACCTTCAAAATCTTCAGACACACATCTTCATAACAATATTCATTTGAATCAGCTTTTGTGTAATCTATCATTTGCTTTTTTTATGACATCTTTTTAACTTTGTCATCTACATGTCTTCCATAGTTTTGTGATTTTCAACTGCAAAAACAGAGACTTCCTTACGACTCAAGTTACAAAAGTCAGCCCATGGGTCCATAACCCATACTTTTAGGCTCAGTTCATCATGTTCTAGGCAGCTTGAACCATCTGCTCAGTTATGTACATTAAACGGTCAAGGTCATCGAAGGACAATGTACTTGATATGATTTATATTATGGTACAGATGCTGTTTAATAAAAAATTTATTTGAACACCAGTGTTCAACAAATTAATCAGTTTTAAAACTTTGCTGCTGAAGAGTGCCATGCAGAAGAATGCTTGACAAAAACAAAAGCAAAATGTAATGGTCAACAGGTCAAAAATACTCAACTTGTGGGGAGGGGATAAGGGCAACCATAATCAACTAACAAACTGTTAGTGCACCTAGCGGTATACAACACCCTATTGGACAGTGTTAATATGGGTATTGCCTCTGATCATGCAAGGTTACTTACGATTGTGGCCAGAGCCTTGCACATTTTGGTTGAATAAACATATCTGCTTAACTGAAAATGAATTGGTTAGAGATGGCATGAAGTTTGATAGGGGTGACAACATAAATATTATCATGCAGGAAGATTAATGTCTTAGCACACAGGGCAAATATGGCAGAAAAGAAAAGGAATTAGTTCTTAAAAATTTAAATTGGTAAATTACAATTCTGAACCATTTCCCAACCTTTTCATGGCACACTAGAAAACAGGGATGGACTCATGGAATGGGCTTGGATCCAGACTTGATATTTACTGGGGTCATGACCTACATAGTAGATCAATTGTGACAATAACTTATTCCATCTGCCTGTAGTCTGTGCCAATCCACTGCATAGTTTAGTTTTTATATAAGTTTAGTGCCAGTCAAGAAAAATCAAAGGGCACAACCATTTACATGTGACTTGTGTGAATGATTTTAGTTTGAAAAGCCAGAATTTGCAAAATGCATTCAGATTTTTCTGTGAGCTGAAGACACTGAAAAGGTTATATTTATCTTATCTGGTCCTTGGTTAAGGCCATAGGCCAATCCTAAACCTGGACCCAAGTCCATCCATGGGTTCATCCCAACCTTTTTAGTATGCCGTTGCTAGAAAATAAATCTTGAAGAAAATATCTCAGAATCTCCGGATTCTTTCTTAGAGCCAATGTGCACACCTTAAAATACACTCACCCTGCCTGTTAAAACCCAGCAAGGTAATAGCTTCAGTAGTTAAAAACACAAATATGTCCATTTTCAGATTTTCAATGTCTGCTAAAAGAATACAAAGACTCAGTGCAAAGTGCCTCACTAAGTGCTATGCATTATAATTTGTAAACTTCATCCATGGTTAAAAAATATTATTATTTACTGGAATTCAAACTCACAACTTTGTTTAAACTCTAGTATAGGGTTTGTTTTTGACCTCTAGCTGATCAAAGGTCAGATGAGTCCATTAAGTAGCATGTGAAAGGGTAACTGAATAAAATACAGCTAAAATACATGTCATCAGTAGCACAAATAGTCAGTATTTGTAGGGTTTCAATCAGTATAACCTTTCCTGTGCTTTTGTGTAGACTTGCCCGATCTTTGATCCACCATAGGTCAAAACTTAACTCTAATCATAGTTGTTAATAACCAAACAAAAAAGCAAAACTGTAAAGACGACCTTTAAATTAAGGTCACAAAGAATGGAAAGACTACATATTGCATTTACACAGTGTTGTTCTGTGACCATCACCTAGTTTTGGGTGTGCAAGCAATTGCATTCATTAAATTCTGTTTGGCTGTCTACAGAGTAAGACAGAACTGGTTCTCACCTAGCTTCCTTTCCTTGTATTCCTTTTATTTACCTCAACAAATACACCCAACCTCTTTATAACACAGTCCCATATAACACAGGTTTGGATACAACAAGGACCGCTTTTTGACCCTTTTCAACTCGCAACTAACATCTTGCAACTAGCATTTTACATACCCGCATTATACCTATACATTTTTCTCTCCTTACAACATGGATTGCTTAGCGACACCTGGAAATTGGATTGCATCCCAACACTAGTGTTATAAAGAGGCTGTAATGTACATGTATACTACCCACCTGTTACATTATACAGTAGTAATGGCCCCAGTACAAGTACAACTAGGACCTTGCTGATCATTCTTTGGGCCCACTTTCAACCGTACCATTGGTCTTGTTTCGCTCATCACTAGCTCACATCATCTGAAAACAGAAATAACAGCATGTGAGCCACCTCGTGGGAAAACCAACAATTTGGTTTCCGACCAGCTCTGACACAAACCAGGCTGTACAAGCACATAAGACGGCTAGAGACTGGAAATTTGAATTTAGAAAGTAGAGGAATTGTACTATCCATGTAGCGAAAACAAAGGCGCTGATCAGCTTTGCGGTTACCGCAAAGCTGATCTGCGCCTTTGTTTTCGCCTATGCAGATTGAGGCGGCTCATGTAATTTTCAAGTTGGTGAAAATGGCTTTTTGGTTTGGTTTTGTTATGCATCAAATACCAGTCAACAATTATTTTTCAGTCATCTTGAGAAGGTGTCACTGTTTCCTGGGTATTAAACAATACTATGGGGTGCTTAAAGTGTCTTGCTCTAAAGGATAGTACATTGTATAGGTGGATATCTCTTGTTCCAAAGTCCTGTACTACTCTATGTCAATGTGCTAGCCATGTGAAATTGGCAATTTTCAAAAAAACAATTGGAGACATTTTTCCTTATTTATGTTCTTTTAATGGAAAGTATGGATACAGTGCTTTCATATTTATTCAAGCTGAATATAATTGTGTAAATTCATTATTCAGTTGTAGCTCGAAGTTTCACATTGCAACTTGCAGTTTCAACTCCCAGTTTTTAATTCAACTCACTCGCACATTGCAGCTTTTCAACTCGCAACTCACAGCATGCAACTCACATTTTACCTTGCTCTACATGTAATACACTATCGTCATGCAAAGAGTTTCTGAGAACACAGATACTTTGCACAATCCACACCCAAAGCTCGTAACCTACTGAACCATGTTGGAGAGACCTAAAGCAATCCAAATTTCCTAAGCCTTTAATTCCGAAATATTGAATGACACCAAATAAATCCAAAAGCAGTAGAACTAACAATAACAAGAAGCAAACTGACCTAACAGAAAAAGCAAACCAACCTGGCACAGCATAACAGTGGTCAATTAGCACTTCATGGAGGTATACAAAGATATCAATAATGCAACTAGTAACAATTAGATCATAACAGATTTCCAAAGGCTGATCTGAAAATGAAATGAACCACGTCGTGAGAAAACTGGCTTTTTGCCTATGCAAAAACAAAGATGCAGCTCAGCTGTGCAATAACTGCGCAGCTGTTCAGCGCCTTTGTTTTCGCTATGTAAATGGTACAATTCCTCCTCTACTTCTACCCAAAATTCAAGCTGCTTAAGCCTTCTTCTGTGACTACACAGCCTGTTTTGTGTCAGACCTGGTCAGAAACCATGAAAACCAGTTTTCTCGCACAGTATTGCTGGTCTGAGTTGGTTCCATAAATAATACCAACCATCTGGAAATCGGCTGAGGTAAAAAAGAAATAATGGTGATTTTATTACCATTGCCAGGCTACTGTCTTGGCTACAGACAAGCTACCAGTCATAAAATTATATGAGGCATAATTAAATTAAAGGTCAACATTTTTGGAAGAAGAACCAGTAGAGATCTCTTTGCTTTGTTTGTTTTGTAGTTGAACATCCAAATCAACTTTTTTTTCAGTCATGTCAGGATGCAGTCATCACTTCCACCTCTACGAATAATGTACAGAAATTCGCTCATTCTGAACCCTCTATCAGAAACTATAAAACTAGCATAAATAAAGTTATTTTGACAGCTTATCAGCCATGCAAGCAGTCTCTTCAAGAAAACTGATAAACATCAATTTTAATGTATTCTACACGTTTTCTGTAATTGTCATATTACTGGAGATTGGCAAACAGTACATACCCAGATCAGTTGTCTCGGAACAAGGAAACATGCATTCAGTTTTTTTTTTTTTTTTTTTTTTTTTTTTTTTTTTATTTATTTTTGGGTGTCGGACTTCTTAGCGAGAGAAGTTTGGGTTCGATCTTCACCGGCGACACCGGGTTGAGTCTTTGAAGAAGGCACATTTACTCCCATAGTACTGGTTAAATACCCAGGAAGCGGTGGCTCCGAACTGACAAGACTGCAAAATTGTTTGTTGACTGGGGCGTAAAACCCCAACTCGAACAAATCAAACAATTTACTAACAGCCATGATTCAATAAAACCTGTGTTGTGAATTTCAGCCTATACTGCACTCTAGTCAGCATGCTCATCAGGGGCCTACTTTCTTATATAGAGATCAAACTGTTTAGATATTGAGAACAAAGGTTTAGACCGGTTTCAGGTTTACGGACTGCACTTTATTTGTATTGTGTTTTTCATGAATTCATAGGAAAAATAAGGTTTTTTGAGAAATGTCCAAAACTAGAAATATATACATGTAGTCATTAGAAAACCAGGTTGAAGCATATGTATAGGAAACCAAAGGCACAACATTTTGATAAAAGATATACGTGGCTTGTCCCAAAAGTCCCGTTACACATACATTTTATTCTGAACGCATAGCAGGAACCAACCAAAGTTTCTCATGCACAATAATTGGCCATATTGGAACTTATTTTACTGTACAAAATGATACTCACTTCAATGACCTCACTGCTACAGTTACCTTGGTTACCATAAGTAGGCATGACCGGAGCAAGTCAAATTATGTAAAATGTTTTCGTAATTTCTATTTTTCGCAATCTGCTAAATCAACATAGGTATGATGTGATCATTTAGAAAAATATACCAGCCTAACCACTATTCTATGGGCATCATTTAGTGATAAGGTTATGAAATTTGAGAACGATTTGATACTTTGGATGACAAATAAAATAGCTTACCTATAAAAATTCAACGACAAAATTACGACGTCGGCAAAAACATGCGGAGCAAAAAAACAGGGTCGTTATATTTAAACATCTAAAATATGTTCTTTAATGTAAACCAAGCAAATGTTTAGGGTGATATAAGTTGGTGACTTCAATACTATAACACAACATCTACTTTTAAAACGATATATCAGCTAACAGTAATATTACTTGCCAAATGAAACATGGGCAGTTGTTAACACGGATAGCATTTGATTAATTATTCTTATTTTGCATGGCTGAACTTTATAGCATTATTTTGACGAATTGCTTATAAATATTTTACTCAGATTTCCAAATATATGCAACAGTATCGCTTAGCTAAATATAAATCTAATTTTCAAATAGATTTTTTGTTTGTAGTGTATTTATCCAAACGGCAAAATATTAAGAAAAAAATCAGAATTAACGGTAACGTCATTAGACCTGCTCCGGTGCAGTAGGGGAACAAAGGTTCAAACCACCGCTGCATTTTAACAAATGCACGTAGCAGTACCAAAATTTGCACCCAAAGCCCTTAGAAATAGTACTTGGTGATCATAAGTGTTGTAAGTTCTGAGGTGCTTTTATTGTGGCAAAACAGTGAGTGTTATGGAACTTTTGGGACACCCCTCGTATAACCATATTTCCCACTTCCTCAAAATCTGAAGCCTGTTGCTTTTTTGTGCAGCCCAGCTTGTATCTCACCAACTCAAGACCAAGCAGTAGCTTTAGGTGTCCTGTCATAAGAAAACCCCTCTATATTACAAGTGAGTATGGAGAAGAGCAGCCTTTGCACCTAAGCACATTTCCAATCACAAATTATTCAGAATTAGAAACACGGATCAGTGTGCAACAAGTTTATCTTAAAATAACAGACTGAAACATACTGATGCCATAACGGCTATTAAAAAATAATGATGCTTTGAATGCCTGCTATAATGACCTGGAACAACTTGTGGTTAATGATTTATGTGACAGACTCACAGGGTCTTATCAGATGAACAAAACCTGCTGAAAATCCTTTGGAGTACATTATTCGTAGAGGTGCTTCCTGGTATTAACCAGTACAATGTGGAGGTAATGTGTCTTGCTCAAGGACACAACCCTGTGCCAGTGGGGATTAAACCCTGATCACTTGATACAGAGTCTGACACACTAAACACTGGTCTAAGCTACCATGCTCTTCTATTCGTGGTTTTTGACAATTAAAATCAAGCATTGAATGCAGCAGTGGCATGGGTTGTTAGTCAGGTCATAAGATCTTTTTTTTTATTCAGTTTTACATCCCTTTCAAGATTATTTCAGCTCATAATTATGGGACAGGCAAATCAGTATGAGGGGCGAAAATGGGAGAACCCCGAGAAAAAACCACCTGGCACACCCCCAAGCAGACTTGGCTTGTCTCACATGTACCCAGTGTGGGGCTCGAACCCACACCAGACACAGTGGTGAGATGATCAAATGATTAAGCGCGGTAATGAAATATCAGCACTCTTAACCACTCGGCCACGAGGGCCGCCCATATGATCTTTACACTGGTCTACATTTTAAATGTCACTGGACCTTTGCATAATGCCTGCATCTTACCAGGGCCCATCAGTTTCATCAAGCATATTTTGTCCTAGGAACTTCCTTCATCATATCTCTGTCAATGTGTATATGACACATTTAGGACAAACATTGGTCCTAAATACTTTGACGCAAATGGGCCCAGGGCTCAAACCTGCAGCGTGTATGCAGTGACACTGTCAGCATATTAACCACTGTGCAATGCCCTATTCCTAACACCTATAATGTGTACTTGAATCAATGTTTCATCAGTTGCTACGAATGCCAGGAAGCAATAACAGCAATCAATCAGAATCTATATGAGCCACTACAGTAGAAAACTAACAATCTGCATAGGCAAAAGGCAAAGACACAGATCAGCTGTGCAGTAACTGCACAGCTGATCTGTGTCTTTGTTTTTGCTCCATAGATTTTGAGATGCCGAAATTTCAAGCATCTAGCCTGCTTTTGTGACTATACAGGCTGGTTTGTGTCAGACCTGGTCTGAAACCCAGATTCTTGGTTTTCTAATGCGATGGCTCATATCAGTGATGTAACATAAACAATGCTGCAGAAGGTAGATTAGAGATCATTAGAATCATCTGTTCAACAATGCCAGCAAAATTCAATGTTAGACTGAAATCAAAAAGAATGATTATAAAAAAAAAAAAAAAAAAAAAAATCTTCTGTTAACTCATGCAAAATCATTGGACCATGAAACAAAGGTTACTGTGACCTACTTTACAAGATCAAATTAATGTGGGTCATAACAAACAAACCCATGGTCATTAAACAGCAAAGATAAGAACACACTGGTCTACTTTTACTTTAATTATGACAAATATGCATGCTCCATTATTCTGAAATTCTGAACAATTAAAAACTATATAAAAAAATACCTTTTAAGCTTTAAATTCATCATGAGAATATTCACAAATGTTTGTCACAAGTAACTATAAAAGAGGTTTATTATTCATTCCTTATTACTTTTTTTAACATCCTCATAAGAAAACTTGCTTAATGCATTTGTAGAACAATAACGGACATCTTAGAGACAAACCAACAAACACCATATAGCATAAAGTTGTTCCCTTTAGAATGGTCCTCCTTTCTTGCTACATTTCAGATTTACAGACTCTTAGCATTATGCTTCCCTCAGATGTAGAATAAGACAAGTTTAAGGCCAAATAGGAGAAGGAAAAATGTTTTCCCACAACATAACTCATATATTGCCTAGTGTATATCATGTAACAGGATCTTAAAATTCTTTTTAGCAGAAAAGTGTTGGTCATCAGGAAAAAACAAAGTGAGTTTGTATCCTTAAAACCATTGACAAGCCTCACATCAATCGTCACAGACGTCACAGAATGAATTTGATCACGACAGACAGGCATCAAACAGGAAAAGCATAGATTTCTTTAACGACCAATTGAATGCCTACCCAAATTATACTGCAGAACAAAAGTTCTGCACCTGGAAATAAAGAACATTTTTGTTGCTTTTAATTTAATCTGAATATAGCTTTTGATAGCATGTGTGTTTGTAACCGTAGAAAGTAGCCATGAGAGTTTAAGAATGTGTTCTCCTTACAGTGGAGATTTTGCAATACTCTGGCAAACCGTACGTAATGTCACTGAAAAAAAAACAAAAAAAAAAAAACAAAAAAAAAAAAACAACAACAACAACAACAACAACAACAGAAAAACAGTAGCAATTCTTCCAAAAAGCACTTGATTTACTTCCGTCAGGAAATAATACAATATCTTACGTATTTCCTGTTGTTGACAAAATAATTAAGGAATAGAAATCAAATTAGAAAAGAAAGGAAAAAAAAAAAACAAACAAAAAAAACAAACAAACAATTTTAATGGCTTTTTACAACGAAATATTCCAATCAGTGTAAGGAAATTATGAAAGCTACCATACCCAGTTCTGATAGGGCTGGTTTCATTAAAGGTAAATTTGACAATGCCAAAACTAAAACTTCTTCCCCCACTATGAAAGAATAATCACTTTCAGTACCACAAGCAGATTTTATGGCTACAAAAGGACATTTTATTGTTTGCAAGACATAAAACCCATTCCACTTGAAGATACATTAATTTTGTATCCCACTATCTTGAGCAATCAAATGGCACTAGCGTCTGAGAGCTTCAAATATTAGCTCCTGATTGAGTACAGAAGCTCATCATGGGGAGGTATTTTGAACTGATCAAACAAAAGCAAGCCGCATAGAGTCTCTAGCAGAACCATTGCGAAAACTTGCCCCTGCAATATAGGGGTATTCATTGCACAGACATGTTTTCGTGATGAGGACAATATTGATACAGGATGTTTTCTGGCAATAGCAGCTATTTATCACCCAATATGGCCAAGAAAATTTCATTTTCACTTGTTATTTGGTCTGAGCAATTGAATTTCTGCCAGTCTATCACAAAGTCCATCATAAATCCATGTTGGGATATTATTGGAGTCCCAAAGCATGGCCCTCAAGGCCTGTGATCAAATCCATTCTCTTTGTAATTGGAATATGCAATTGCAAGGATTGCATGTTCTGAAGTATGGAAAAAGATTTTTTTTTTTTTTCTGATTTGTAATATGTATATGGTTAGATAATGTACCGTAACCATGAATATATACGGTATTGTAAAATTGGTGCGGAAAATAAGCTGGTGACAAAGTAATGAGCCAGTCAATTTCCAGATAGGGTGGTGATAAATTGAGAATATCATTTGATTTCTTGATACTTTTTGCCTGGAATTTGGCCAGATCAATAGTCTGCAGACTTAACATGCCAAATCCAGGACCCAATTTCACCAAAGTATTTACAAAAGTCAGTAACAAATGTCATGTTCACCGCTGTGTCTGGTGTGGGTTCAAGCCCCGCTCTGGCCACATGTGAGACAAGCCAAGTTCTGCTTGCGGGTGTGTCAGGTGGTTTTTCTCGGGGTTCTCCCATTTTCGCCCCACCTACTGATTGGCCCATCTCATATGAGCTGAAATAATCTTGAAAGGGACATAAAACTGAATTAAAAAAAAAAAATGTCATATTAGTAGAATGGGACACAAACTGTTCCAGTAACTACCAGCTAAAGGGGCCACAGTCCACAGTTTTGAAGTCATGTCGGGATGAAGCCACTGTAACTTTCTGGAGTCTGGGTTTTATCACTGAGCTACATGTACCATGTTCATCCTCAAACCAGAGGACCAATGGCCCTATAAACGCTCACCTGAGACCTGGGACTTATACCAATAAACTTGTTCGACTATTATGGCCATATATGTATATAGCCCCAGGGCAGGGACAGATGAACATCTAGGATCAATTTGTTTTTCAGAATCATAAATATTCTGTCCATTTGCCAATTTCCTGGAAGTTTTTTCCTTCGAAGACATTAACAGTTTTCCGCATACGCGACCTAAGCTGACCTTGTCGTAAAATAGGTCAAGGTCATCACAGGGTCATAATTCATGTATACATTGTAGTACTCTAGTCCCCGGTGCTTCATGCCAAGTTTTGTTGAAATCAGTCCACCTATTGCAGAGTAGAAGATTTTTGAAGAGTTTTTACCATATATGGGCATGGAGACAATCTCGGTCATTTGACCTGGATTTAATGATAATTAATAATATTAATAATCTATGTATACATTGGTTCCCCCTTCCTATGGATATTTCATATAAACTTTGGCTTTAATTGGTAAAGCGGTTTCAAATAAGATCTTTGAAAATGGTGGACAACCGACAGATGGAAGATGGTTACCTGCCTATCCTATAAGCTCACCTTGTGAGCCGTAAACTCAGGTGAGCTGTAGGTGAGCTAATAAGTTATTATCACGGAAAAAAAACTAATTTTGTTTTGTACTTGTGCAAATCAGCTGCAGAGTAAATGTAACCTGGAAATCAAATTTACTGTAGAAGTACAGCCCAGTTTATGTGTTACCAGTGGTCTAAAAGCCAAGACAGGTTTTCTCATGTCATGACCAAAATGTAAATGAAACAATGAATAAAATGTTAATGAAAAATGTATGAAATGTAGAAGAAACCTGTTAGCTGTACCTCATCCTGCAGGTATGCACAAAAAATGATAAAAAAAAAATATCTCAGTACTCCCACCACATGAATATTTTCTCAATGAAATACCACACACACAACTGAACATTCTATACTACATGAGCTGAGATGCGAGAAAGCTGTTCTTCCGGGTTTCCGACAAGGTCCAACACAAACTGGCCTTTTTAGTTACAGAAGCAGGCGAGAATCTTGAAATTTTGGATATAAGTATATTGAGGGATAGTACTATCTGTGTAGCGAAAACAAAGGTGCTGATCAGCTGTGCAGTTACTGCACAGCTGATCTGCGGCTTTGTTTTCGCATATGCAAAATTCCGGTTTTCTCATGACGTGGCTCATATACTACATGATCAAAGTGCAATATGCTGGAAAACCACAACCAGCCATGTCATGAAAAGCTAATAAAAATAGAGATTTTCTCAAGTGGAAGCCTGTTAGTCAAGATGCTGCATGCAGCCTTTCTAACCATTGACCCATTGAGTCCAACTCCACGCTTAGAATTATTTCACTCATTCTCAGAAGAGTATATTTTCGAGTGAAAAGACCTGGTTCGTTTTACTCATGTAGTGGCTCGATTTCAAGTGTGAAATTCGAAAATATTTGTGGTTTACAAAATTTACACTTCAAGATATTCAATCTGCACAACCCATTCACAAAATCTTACAACAGTTTTTTAAGCGAATCTCATCTTCACCCAGACTGAAAGCTTTCTGTTGTCCATGTTTAGGCTTATTGTATGTGTGTATATACCAGTCACATGTGACAGCATCTAGTAGAATGTTTCAGTGCCACCTGTTTGTCAATTTTTCTTCTTCAACAGACAAAAATTAAAGTTGGCTCTTAATACTAAAATATACATAAAGCATGTAAACAAAATGCTTACCAGATTTGTAGTATTTTTGCCATTTATTTTATTTATATTCAACACTTTTGTCATAAACATTCCTCTCCTTTATTTTGCCTTACACTATTTTTATTTTAGTCACAAAATTTATTCAATATATTCAATATTTCTATATTGATTTTTTTTTTAACTTTAATTTTCTTTATTACTTTGACATTCAAAATGCACTGATTCTGAACTAGAAATAAGTGTTTGTAAAACACTATGCCCCCAACTGTATGCTTGCCTCTAACCTGGCACAGTTTATATGATTCATTTATTTCATTATATTTTTCAATGAAAACCATGTAAGCAAACGGTGTAGACCTGGGCACAAGTAGCAAACTTGAGGACTAACAGTGATAATAGATACACACTTAAAAATGGAGTTAAAATTTCACGTAAGTCTGTCAAAATTTGACGGAAAGTCCTCAAAAGTTAATCAGGTGATCTTCTTCTCCACCCCAATCGGTATATCAAATATGAAGGCCCTAGCTAAAACCCTTTTTGAGATATCTTGCACACAAGATTTTTCAAATTTTGTTTTCAAAGGGACATAACTCAAAAAGGGGACATGACTCGGACATGAAAAAAATTACGGGTCAACTATTTTTACATGAGGAATCTGTAAATGAAATTTTAAGACCCTAGCATTCACCATTTTAAAGTTGCAAATTTCACCGAAAAGTGGAAAAATCAGTCAAAATTTCAAAATTCCGTAATTTTGTCAAAATTTGGGGTAAAGTTCTCAAAAGTTAATCAGGTGATCTACTCCTCAGCCCCAACCAGTATACCAAATACCAAGGCTCTAGCTCAAATATTTTTTGAGATATCTTGCACACAAGATTTTCAAATTTTGTTTTTAAAGGGACATAATTCAGAAAAGGGGGATAACTCGGACCTGAAAAAAAATATGGGTCAACTATTTTTTCATGAGGAATGTGCATAAAAAATTTCAAAACCCTAGCATTCACCGTTCAAAAGTTAACACACACACACACACACACACACACACACACACACACAGACACACACACAGACAGACAAGCCGAAAGCAATATGCCCTTCCAACTTTTTCAAAGTTGGGGGCATAAATAGGTCCATTTACAATAACTACATAGTAACTACATAGCTGTTAATCAAGACTTTTTTTCTTCATTAATCACAAGAAATAATATGAATTTCTATGGGAGAAAACCATGCTTCAATCATAAAGTCCACAGCTAAGGTCATGTTGAGACATTTAATTATCCTAAACACTATTCCTGGTAGATAAACAGTATTTTGTGCACATTTATGTCACCACAAACTGCCAATGTTCTTGAATACCGGTAAGCCAAAACGGGAGAATGGCCAAGAAATATCTTCCATCAGGAAAACATATCCGTGAAATAAATACCCCCTTATACCCCACTTTTATATAGTAAGACTGGGGTATGCAGGGGTATTCCTATTTTTTCTTACTTTTGCTCCAAAACATAGATTGTGGGTACTCGTTAGAACCGCCTCAGTGAGGCGGTTCTAACGTGTACCCACAATCTATGTTTTGAGCAAAAATAAGAAAAATATCAAAAATTTTCTTATGAAAATTTCCAATTTTTACAACTTAGAAAAAATCAGTATATTACATGGGCGTGTTTTCGTAATGACAGTCTTCATAGAAGAAATGAGCCGGTTGTGAGGATAGATCCTGGGTCCAAGTTAGAGCGAATCAGACATACTACTGACTGAGCTGTCTCAACCTTTGGATTTTCTAGCCATTATATTAAAAAGCTTTAAACATATAAAACCATGTGTGATTGAAACAATCATATCTTGAAAACATAGTTTACTTACTCAAGCCTCAATTAATCACATCCAACTCTGTAAGCAAACTTGTTAAAGTAAAATATGGCCACATGGGAAAATACCACAACAAATTACGTATATAGCCATCGGCTACTAAAGCCACGTGCAGTTAAATACAGCGTGGGATTTGATTTTTTTCTATTTTTATAAATGATCCCCTTGCATAGCTGGACCTTTGCCCACAAGTGTCTGGGCTGACATTGAAAAGATTTACATTCACATTAGCCACATTAGAGTCGGTGTCACAGGTCAACATACCTGAACCGCGTCTCGAGAAATCTGTCTTCGTTTCAAATCTGTTATATACGTAAATACAGAAAATGGCTAGTTAGAGTAAACCTTAGAGCAATGGACCAGGAAAATAAAACCACCATGCATAACTGCATGGATTTATTGCCATCAATCATGGCTAACAGCCCACTCATGAATTTGTTATTTTGCATAAACATATAAAATCAGATTTTCTGCAAACATTGCTCATTTGTCATGCACCTTATCACGGCTAACAAACCTTTAAATGCGTAACCGCCGGTTAAGAAAGAAAATTCGATTCATGCCCTTCCGGTTGCGCATATGAAGACCAAGAAAAGGTAAACAAAACATACACTACTAGGATCGATTGATGATTATATTTTAGTACAGAAATATATCGATTATCTATGAATGCTATTTTGTCACTTATTTACTATTGTAAGTCAGCACCAAAGTAGCTCGCAAAATAATGTGATGGTCTTTTAGTTATTTATTCCCTTCTTCGAACCTGGTGTTCCAACAAGGCCAAAGTCGGCGAAATACAACTAAAAATTGGACAATTTGCTGGTAAATATCAAATTTTAGTGATTGTTCCAGGACAAATTTACAGATATGTATTAACTAAATTGCATCTGATGGCTGTGCCAGTATTTCGTTGTGTTAGTGCCCGGCATTATCGACTTGAAGGGTAGGAAAAGATGGGTACGCATTTAATCATTAAAATATGAAGGATATATTTCAAGATACGTTTGAAAACCTCAACCTGTTCAAGTTATGGTATTGTTTTTCCCTGTAAAGCGTTTTGAAATACATAAAACCAAGAAAAAACAAATAAAAGTATACAGAATGCTGTAAAATCGTCTTCATGAACAGGAATATCATGCATGTGAACTATTGTATAACATGTATTTCATAGACAGTTTGTATTATTTTATATAAAACATTTTCATTGCAAATATCACAAACACACCAAATTCGAGTAAGCACCTATTAAGAAAGGACGAGAGAATGTGACAATAATCTTCAGCGTAAAACAATTAACAAAAACAAAAACTTTAAAACATGTGTTCTATAATGATTATATTGCTATCATTCTAATGATTAAATTCGTAACCGAAATGTTGACACAGCTTTTAACCACATCTGCAAAGAATGCATTGGCCAGAGGCAACGAAACTGTCACCAGACCTCACACAATGTTTAAATCATCTGCGCACTGTATTGCTTTCCGTTAATATGGACGTAATGAGCGGAAATCTAAAAATATCCCTGCGACTGACCCACATTTTCGTCGTGTACAATTCAATCCCAACATGTGCTGTGGGGTAGGGAATAAAAATCATGATTATAAAGAAAAAATTATGGAAATCCTTTGGTGTCCAAATATAGCAATGTCTAATTAATAAAATAGCATTGAGAGAATTATAATATTTGTCTTCGAATCGAAATATTTTACTCGGAAACACGAGCTGCAAAAGTTTGTTTACCTTTTGTTGGTCATCTGATGCGAAACCGGAAGGACATGAATCGGATTTCTTTTCTTAACCGCGGTTACGCATTTAAAGGTTTGTTAGCCGTGCTTATTAACTGGGGAGGGTGAATAACTTTTTAATAGACCCATAGGGCGACCTCTGCATGCTGGATCAATGCGAATTTCAAACAAATTGTTAATTGATTTCGAAAATATTTCAACTGGGTGAAAACGCATTGAGAGTCAATGACAAAACACTTGATTCAAAGTGGGTTAAGTGTGGCCTTAAAAAAAATTACCATAATCATTCTAAAAAAAACTAGAATTGTCAGAGAATCTGACTATAGCCCCGCTTCTCAGCTTTTTTTGCAAGGTGAAAAAAAACAATGACAAGTAACTATCACAGGCTATCACAAGCTAGATCTCATCAATATTGATGCTCATACAAAATTTGGTCTGATTATGTCAATTCGTTCTCTGTCAAAATTTTGCGAAAAATGACGGTAATAATCCAAAGCTAGATCTTGTCAATGATGATGTGCATACAAAATTTAGACGGATTCTGTCAATTCGTTCTGAAGATATTGAGCGGAAACAAAATTCTGAAGTCAATCAAGGGCTGTTAACTCCATCAAAATTTTGTGAAAAATGACGGGTAACAATCCCAAGCCAGATCTTGTCAATGTTGATGTGCATACAAAATTTGGTTGGATTCTGTCAATTCGTTCTCAAGATATTGAGCGGAAACGAAATTCTGACGTTAATTAAGGGCCATAACTCTGTCAAAATTTAACAAAAACTGAAGGGTATTACAATCCCAAGCTAGATCTTGTCAATGTTGATGTGCATACAAAATTTGGTCGGATTCTGTCAATGCGTTCTCAAGATATTGAGCGGAAACGAAATTCTGACGTCAATTAAGGGCCGTAACTCCGTCAAAATTTTGCGAAAAATGATGGGTAACAATCCCAAGCTAGATCTTGTCAATGATGATGTGCATACAAAATTTGGTCCGATTCTGTCAATTTGTTCTCAAGATATTGAGCGGAAACGAAATTCTGACGTCAATCAAGGGCCATAACTCCGTCAAAATTTTGCGAAAAATGACGGGCAACAATCCCAAGCTAGATCTTGTGAATGTTGATGTGCATACAAAATTTGGTCGGATTCTGTCAATTTGTTCTGAAGATATTGAGCGGAAACGAAATTCTGATGTCAATCAAGGGCCGTAACTCCGTCAAAATTTTGCAAATAATAACAGGTAACAATCCCAAGCTAGATCATGTCAATGTTGATGTGCATACAAAATTTGGTCGGATTCTGTCAATGCATTCTCAAGATATTGAGCGGAAACGAAATTCTGACGTTAATCAAGGGCCATAACTCCGTCAAAATTTTGCGAAAAATGACGGGTAACAATCCCAAGCTAGGTCCTGTCAATGATGATGTGCATACAAAATTTGGTCTGATTCTGTCAATTCGTTCTCAAGATATTGAGCAGAAACGAAATTCTGACGTCAATCAAGGGCCATAACTCCGTCAAAATTTTGCGAAAAATGACGGGTAACAATCCCAAGCAAGATCTTGTCAATGATGATACGCATACAAAATTTGGTCTGATTCTGTCAATTTATTCTCAAGATATTGAGCGGAAACGAAATTCTGACGTCAATCAAGGGCCATAACTCCGTCAAAATTTTGCGATAAACGATGGGTAACAATCCCAAGCTAGATCTTGTCAATGTTGATGTGCATACAAAATTTGGTCAGATTCTGTCAATTCGTTCTCAAGATATTGAGCGGAAACGAAATTCTGACATCAATCAAGGGCCATAACTCCGTCAAAATTTTGCGAAAAATGACGGGTAACAATCCCAAGCTAGATCTTGTCAATGTTGATGTGCATACAAAATTTGGTCAGATTCTGTCGAGCCATTCTCAAGATAATGAATGGAAACAAAAATGTCGGAAGGACGGAAGGACAGAAGGACAGAAGGACGGAATAACGGAATAACAGAATAACGGAATAACGGAACTACGGAAGGACAGGGTGAATCCAGTATAGCCCCCACTTTTTCAAAGCGGGGCTATAAAAACACGTCAAAATTTTGCGATAAACGATGGGTAACAATCCCAAGCTAGATCTTGTCAATGTTGATGTGCATACAAAATTTGGTCAGATTCTGTCAATTCGTTCTCAAGATATTGAGCGGAAACGAAATTCTGACATCAATCAAGGGCCATAACTCCATCAAAATTTTGCGAAAAATGACGGGTAACAATCCCAAGCTAGATCTTGTCAATGTTGATGTGCATACAAAATTTGGTCAGATTCTGTCGAGCCATTCTCAAGATAATGAATGGAAACAAAAATGTCGGAAGGACGGAAGGACAGAAGGACAGAAGGACGGAATAACGGAATAACAGAATAACGGAATAACGGAACTACGGAAGGACAGGGTGAATCCAGTATAGCCCCCACTTTTTCAAAGCGGGGCTATAATTAAATCCACATTGTGTAACGAATCCATTTTTATGCCTTATAATAATGCTTAATAGTTGAAGACCTAAATCCAACCATACTTTGGTTTGAAGGTAGTTTTTTTCAGACAGGTTGGTCCACTTTTCATCAAAGCTGTTATTCTTCAGCAGATAGGGGAAACTGGGGTCATAGGGACATTCCAGTTCATAGGATCTTGCAGAAAAATGTGCAACCAATATGGAACATCATCACTTTAACATAGGATTGCATGAATTTGTCCACTAAACATCTCACTGTCTACATTGTTAGTGTAAAAATGTTAACTATGACATACAGAAATGAAACAAATCAAGCATTTCAAAGCCTCTGGGGCAGTATTTTTGTTTTATCTATCAGACTATTGTCTATCCTTAAATAAATTTATTGCATCAAGTTAATCATTATCTGCAGATCAGGCCTCTGTGTCTCTTTAGAAATAAGTAGCCAGGACATATTTTGCAATAAAAATCACTGGGTTATATAAATACTCAAATCTGTTCTTTACATCTAAAAGGATAGCTAGCAAGGGAACAAGCAGTAAATGGGTGGAGTGGCTATTTCCCAAAAGGTGGCTACTGAGCCAAATATTTAATACAAGTCTCCAATATTTTAGTCAAATGGCATACTTAACGAATATTTGATGGTGTTCAAGCGCATAAATATTTTATAATTTTGACATTGAAATTGAAAAAAAGTATGGGCTACCCACACAATAAATTCTTTGGTCTTTTAGCTCAATGTCATGGATTTTTTTGACTAGTGGAGAAAACAAGGCTCAAATAATAAAACCATTGTTGAAAGGACATAAACAAATCAAACAACCTTGTATTTAATCAAACACCACAGACAGCAACTGCCCATTTGTCAAGTACAATTTTCAAAGGACAACAACTGTTGAATGTTATCAGCTAAGACCTTTAACAACACACTGCTTAGATAGCCACTGTTTACTTTTCTCAAACTAAGCTCATTAAATATTTACAATCGGCACTTTTCAAACATAATAAAACAATTTTTGTCCTGTAAACCACTATTATGCATATTCACTGGTCAATAAAATCTGTAAAAGGAAAAATAAATTCACTTTTAATTCCATTATGGGAAAAATAAATAAATCAGCTACTACATAAATGATTAAATCCACTAGCTTAAATCCATTAATCTACAACATTGCTACCACATAAATATCATATAAATTTTTAGAGGGAATGCAGTCAGGGGTGAGCTTGGCGCAGTGATGCGTGCTGGTCCTTGCAATTGGCTGTGGATTCTTCAATGGTTGCACTACCCTCTCAAAATAAAGTCTATTATTATTACCAAAGCTACAACAAAATGCAGTGTGTATAGCTGGGCTCTAGAGTCCACTGGTTCAAGTTCCAGGATAAGCCATTTTTTTTACTTTTGGTCCAGCAAATCCCCGCTAAAAGCCCTACCCTACCGGGACTGCTCGTTGGTAAAACCACTGCTGTTTCCCCCCCGGCAGCCTGCTATCTTTTTATATCATGGCCCTTTTTGTCTATATATACAGCAACCCCTAGGTATTTCCCCTGCACTGCCATGGCAAAACTTTGGTCAAAGCCCCGCTCATTTCCACGGCTATCCCCGGCCATCCACCCGGTGCATGGGGGGGTGGGGTCTACAAATGACTAATGCATTAGTTGTGAAAGGACTGGTACGAAATAATGGTAAACAGCTTAGGCTTGGCACTCATGAAGCCAGAAATGAAATATTAGAAAATGGAATCATTTTTTTTTTTTTTTTTAGAAAATTCAACCAAATCCTGTAAGGGTGAAAAAATACAAACTAGAAACAACATGGTTAAGGATGATGTGGAAACAGAAACAGACAGTCCATAATAAGTAGCCAACTCACAACAGTAATCTGTCTTCCCCAATGGAGCAATAATCCCCCAAATACAAAGTGAAATCCAATCCAAATGACCACTATGATTAGAAGAGAGGGACAATTAAGTGCATCAACTAGGAGTGCCTGGGGTGAACAGATACATAGAATTGATTCAATTGAAAAGAACATTGAAAAGATAACAAGACCTGTATCAATGTTATACACAGATCAAACAGAGATAAAATCATCTTGCTGAATCATGAGAAAAACAGTCTAAACAAAGACATCATTTCCATGGACTTCTTCATTTTCTGATCAGGTGCATGTTCATCGTCCTTCATTAATATGGAACTAAGGTTACACCTGAAACCTCGAGATGTGGCTAATCTCGTTAAATATAGATAAAATCAAAACACTAGTTGTTTCTCATTTGATGAGACTCATAACATAGACATAGAAAAATTAGTACAATGAAATAAAACAAGTGTTAACATCAGTAATGACTTATCCTTGTAAATAAGTACCTATACAAAAAACTTGTTACTATTTTCTTGTAGGCCATTATAATAAATCAGCAGGACAACCACACACATTAGTAGGACTGATACTCCCTTGAAGGCAATAACAACACAATACCCATCAGTCTCTATCATACATTGAATTTAAAGCAAGTATACAAACTATCCTAAATACATGCACGTTGATTTTCAGACTCTACTAAGACACTGGTTCATCAAGCTGTAGCCAAGATTCCAGTGAACTAAGTCAAATCTAAAAACATATAACAAACTGTCACAATTTGTGCACACAGCTTAAAGACTTGACTGCATTTAGCTATGATCCCATTTACATTAAATCAGGCCAAGTCTCCAGTGTACCAAGCAATACTCTGGTGCACTAAGCCACACTTTTAACACCTCAAGCTCATACTCAGTGAATAGTGCACCAGGCTAAAACTTACCAATCAACTCTGAACCAAGCAAAGACTGGTCAACACTGATTTCGAGACACTGAAACAAGCTTAATAAGACTAATTTCAAGACATTGGACTATGCCATGACTGGTGCACTGGTGAAAAGGGACATTAAGCCAAGCAAAGACTGGGGCACTGATATCAAGAGACACTGAACCAATATAAAACTGGTGCACTGATTCCAAGAGACACTGAACCAACCTAAAACTGATGCACAGATTTCAAGAGACACTGAACCAAGCTAAGACTGATGCACTGATTTCAAGAGACACTGAACCAAGCTACGACTGGTGCACAGATTTCAAGAGACACTGAACCAAGCTAAGACTGGTGCACTGATTTCAAGAGACACTGAATCGAGATAATAAGACTGGTGCACTGATTCCAAGAGACACTGAACCAAGCTAAGTCTGATGCACAGATTTCAAGAGACACTGAACCAAGCTAAGACCAATGCACTGATTCCAAGAGACACTGAACCAAGCTAAGACTGGTGCACAAATTTCAAGAGACACTGACTGGTGCACAGATTTCAAGAGACACTGAACCAAGCTAAGACTGATGCACTGATTTCAAGAAACACTGACATGAAACAAGCTTATACTGATGCACTGATTTCAAGAGACACAGAACCAAGCTATGACTGATGCACTGATTTCAAGAGACACTGAACCAAGCTTAGACTGATGCACTGATTTCAAGAGACACTGAACCAAGCATAGACTGATGCACTGATTTCAAGAGACACTGAACCAAGCTAAGACTGGTGCACTGATTTCAAGAGACACTGAACCAAGCTAAGACTAGTGCACAGATTTCAAGAGACACTGAACCAAGCTAAGACTGGTGCACAGATTTCAAGAGACATTGAACCAATTTAAGACTGGTGCACTGATTTCAAGAAACACTGAACCAAGCTAAGACTGGTGCACTGATTTCAAGAAACACTGAACCAAGCTAAGACTGGTGCAATGATTTCAAGAGACACTGAACCAAGCTAAGACTGGTGCACAGATTTCAAGAGACACTGAACCAAGCTAAGACTGGTGCACAGATTTCAAGAGACACTGAACCAAGCTAAGACTGGTGCACAGATTTCAAGAGACACTGAACCAAGCTAAGACTGGTGCACTGATTTCAAGAGACACTGAACCAAGCTAAGACTAGTGCACAGATTTCAAGAGACACTGAACCAAGCTAAGACTGGTGCACAGATTTCAAGAGACATTGAACCAATTTAAGACTGGTGCACTAATTTCAAGAGACACTGAACTAAGCTTAGACTGGTGCACAGATTTCAAGAAACACTGAACCAAGCTAAGACTGGTGCAATGATTTCAAGAGACACTGAACCAATTTAAGACTGGTGCACTGATTTCAAGAAACACTGAACCAAGCTAAGACTGGTGAACAGATTTCAAGAGACACTGAACCAAGCTATGACTGGTGCAATGATTTCAAGAGACACTGAACCAAGCTAAGTCTGATGCACAGATTTCAAGAGACACTGAAGCAAGCTAAGACTAGTGCACAGATTTCAAGAGAAACTGAACCAAGCTAAGTCTGATGCACAGATTTCAAGAGACACTGAACCAAGCTAAGACTGGTGCACAGATTTCAAGAGACACTGAACCAAGCTAAGACTGATGCACTGATTTCAAGAGACACTGAAACAAGCTTAGACTGATGCACTGATTTCAAGAGACACTGAAACAAGCTTAGACTGATGCACTGATTTCAAGAGAGACAGAACCAAGCTATGACTGATGCACTGATTTCAAGAGACACTGAACCAAGCATAGACTGATGCACTGATTTCAAGAGACACTGAACCAAGCTAAGACTGGTGCACTGATTTCAAGAGACACTGAACCAAGCTAAGACTAGTGCACAGATTTCAGGAGACACTGAACCAAGCTAAGACTGGTGCACAGATATCAAGAGACATTGAACCAATTTAAGACTGGTGCACTGATTTCAAGAAACACTGAACCAAGCTAAGACTGGTGCACTGATTTCAAGAAACACTGAACCAAGCTAAGACTGCTGCAATGATTTCAAGAGACACTGAACCAAGCTAAGACTGGTGCACTAATTTCAAGAGACACTGAACCAAGCTAAGACTGGTGCACAGATTTCAAGAGACACTGAACCAAGCTAAGACTGGTGCACTGATTTCAAGAGACACTGAACCAAGCTAAGACTAGTGCACAGAATTTCAAGAGACACTGAACCAAGCTAAGACTGGTGCACAGATTTCAAGAGACATTGAACCAATTTAAGACTGGTGCACTAATTTCAAGAGACACTGAACTAAGCTTAGACTGGTGCACAGAGTTCAAGAAACACTGAACCAAGCTAAGACTGGTGCAATGATTTCAAGAGACACTGAAC
This sequence comes from Rugalucina vietnamica, assembly GCA_964017185.1. Classification (NCBI taxonomy): domain Eukaryota; kingdom Metazoa; phylum Mollusca; class Bivalvia; order Lucinida; family Lucinidae; genus Rugalucina; species Rugalucina vietnamica. The sequence goes on along the minus strand of OZ024871.1, from coordinate 34,661,919 downwards.
CAATTTAAGACTGGTGCACTGATTTCAAGAAACACTGAACCAAGCTAAGACTGGTGCAATGATTTCAAGAGACACTGAACCAATTTAAGACTGGTGCACTGATTTCAAGAAACACTGAACCAAGCTAAGACTGGTGAACAGATTTCAAGAGACACTGAACCAAGCTATGACTGGTGCACTAATTTCAAGAGACACTGAACCAAGCTAAGTCTGATGCACAGATTTCAAGAGACACTGAACCAAGCTAAGACTAGTGCACAGATTTCAAGAGAAACTGAACCAAGCTAAGTCTGATGCACAGATTTCAAGAGACACTGAACCAAGCTAAGACTGGTGCACAGATTTCAAGAGACACTGAACCAAGCTAAGACTGATGCACTGATTTCAAGAGACACTGAAACAAGCTTATACTGATGCACTGATTTCAAGAGACACAGAACCAAGCTATGACTGATGCACTGATTTCAAGAGACACTGAACCAAGCTTAGACTGATGCACTGATTTCAAGAGACACTGAAACAAGCTTAGACTGATGCACTGATTTCAAGAGAGACAGAACCAAGCTATGACTGATGCACTGATTTCAAGAGACACTGAACCAAGCTTAGACTGATGCACTGATTTCAAGAGACACTGAACCAAGCATAGACTGATGCACTGATTTCAAGAGACACTGAACCAAGCTAAGACTGGTGCACTGATTTCAAGAGACACTGAACCAAGCTAAGACTAGTGCACAGATTTCAGGAGACACTGAACCAAGCTAAGACTGGTGCACAGATATCAAGAGACATTGAACCAATTTAAGACTGGTGCACTGATTTCAAGAAACACTGAACCAAGCTAAGACTGGTGCACTGATTTCAAGAAACACTGAACCAAGCTAAGACTGCTGCAATGATTTCAAGAGACACTGAACCAAGCTAAGACTGGTGCACTAATTTCAAGAGACACTGAACCAAGCTAAGACTGGTGCACAGATTTCAAGAGACACTGAACCAAGCTAAGACTGGTGCACAGATTTCAAGAGACATTGAACCAATTTAAGACTGGTGCACTAATTTTAAGAGACACTGAACCAAGCTTAGACTGGTGCACAGATTTCAAGAAACACTGAACCAAGCTAAGACTGGTGCAATGATTTCAAGAGACACTGAACCAATTTAAGACTGGTGCACTGATTTCAAGAAACACTGAACCAAGCTAAGACTGGTGCACAGATTTCAAGAGACACTGAACCAAGCTAAGACTGGTGCACAGATTTCAAGAAACACTGAACCAAGCTAAGACTGGTGCAATGATTTTAAGAAACACTGAACCAAGCTAAGACTGGTGCACAGATTTCAAGAGACACTGAACCAATTTAAGACTGGTGCACTGATTTCAAGAAACACTGAACCAAGCTATGACTGGTGCACTAATTTCAAGAAACACTGAACCAAGCCAAGACTGGTGCACAGATTTCAAGAAACACTGAACCAAGCTAAGACTGGTGCAATGATTTCAAGAGACACTGAACCAAGCTATGACTGGTGCACTAATTTCAAGAAACACTGAACCAAGCCAAGACTGGTGCACAGATTTCAAGAAACACTGAACCAAGCTAAGACTGGTGCAATGATTTCAAGAAACACTGAACCAAGCTAAGACTGGTGCAATGATTTCAAGAAACACTGAACCAAGCTAAGACTGGTGCAATGATTTCAAGAAACACTGAACCAAGCTAAGACTGGTGCAATGATTTCAAGAGACACTGAACCAAGCTAAGACTGGTACACTGACTGATGTTACAGATTTATAGAGACAATGTATAACCACACAAGAAGTTGAATAGCCATTCTTCCATACTCATCATAGCTATACTTGTAGTCTTTGAAGGTATCCTCTGGCTTGTTGATTTGACATAATAGCGACATGATCTATTGTAGCCGTGGTTCACTGTCCTAAGAACAACAGAGAGGCACTCTGGCATATGTTATGGTGACTTTGATCAAGTTGTCCAAGGAGAAGCAAACACTCTCTAGTCAAGGACTGGACATATTCCAAATGTCTAGATGATTTGTTGCTTCAGGGCAATATGAGCCGCAACGCGACAAAACCGGTCTTCGGGGTTTCCGACCAGGTCCGACACAAACCGGCCTGTACAAGCTCAGAAAAGAGCTAGAAGCTTGAAGTTTCGGATATAAGTAGAAGAGGAAATGTACTATCCGTGTAGCGAAAACAAAGGCGCTGATCAGCTTCGCGGTTACCGCGAAGCTGATCTGCACCTTTGTTTTCGCATAGGCAAAAATCCGGTTTTCTCACGATGCGGCTCATATGTCACAATCAATAAAGAAAGCAGCGGTGAAAAAATGATATACTAACATGATTTGTCTTATGACTCTATGCCAACACCTGACTTAAATAACTTGGTTCCCAGCAGACAGTTCGTAAGAGTCAGAGAAACATATACTGACGTCAAGAAAAAACGCCTCATCAATGATGTTGCATTACATGTAATTGGCCAATAGATACAAAATATGATTGAAATTTGCATTTTCCATTTCTATGTTCTCTCTCACCAGCCTCGGTAGCTCAGTAGTTAGAGTGTCCGCTCCGAGATCGGGAGGTACCTGGTTCAATCCCGGGCCGCGACATACCAAAGTCGTTAACAATGGTACTAGTTGCTCCCCGCTTGGCACTCGGATTTTCGGGGTAGGGCTAGGACTGGTCACTCCGGTGTCAGTATAATGTGACTGAAGGTGGTATCAGGTAAAAGTGTCTGGGATCTGGTACCACAGTGAGGCAGCACTGTAAAAGTGAGCATTGAGCTCCCTGTCACAACCAGACACCGTCGTGATATGACAGATAATGTTGAAAGCGACGTTAAACCCAACAAACAAACATAAACCAACTTTGGTTAAGATGCGTACTTTTCTCAGAACTTGTGAGTGTGCACCATTTTAAAACTGCAGATGTTTTTGAAGTTCAAAATTGGATGGAGAATAGCTTTCATATGTAGCATTCTGAGAGTAACTTTGTTACATATTTTTTAATTTCTGTGATGAAAAATTGATTTAGGTACATGCTGGATTTGTAGTACCACTTTGATCTCTTCTAGTAACCTGGCTGGCTATATTCATTGAGCCTCACAGAACACATCAGGAGGTATAGATGATTGGAAATTAATTATTGATGTGATTTAAGAGTCTTTTTCTCATCAATAAAAATCAATTATCATCAGGTAAACATGTCCATGAAATGTGTACCCCCTCAAACCCCACTTTTATATAGCAAAACTGGGGTACCCAGGGGTATACCTATTTTTCTTATTTTTGCTTCAAAACATAGATTGTGGGTACTCGTTAGAACCGCCTCGGCGAGGCGGTTCTAACGTGTACCCACAATCTATGTTTTGAGCAAAAATGAGAAAAATATCAAAAGTTTTCTACTGAAATTTTTCATTTTTTACAACTTAAAAAATCTTTGTATATTGCATGGGCATGTTTTCGTAATGTTATTACAGGTTTGTCTGAATACATGTAGTACTACAGTCTACATCTGCTGGCTAGTACCAGACGATGATTGATTCTAGCAAATTCTTGTATTTACTATACATAGCAATAAAAGTTGTCAATATCTAGATATTCAGATCTATTCAGAACTTTTACTTTTCTATATTACAGGGTTTCTGTTGTATATGAATTCATAAATGCTTTATTATCTCCAATTTAAGGATGTTCGCTGCCGATGAAAAAGTATTCAAACTTTTTTTCTAACCTCTCTTTTTTTATTCCAAAATACAACATAAGACATTTGAAAGCAAAATAAATATAGGGTAGTGTGCATTTTTTCAAGCTACAGGCCTCTGAATGAGACCTCTGAGCATCATGTTTTAAATTTAGTAAATTTAATTTAATTTTTAGTTCTTTGAAACAAACCTGTCTTGAACAAACATACACCTAGAATGCTTTCAAAAGTCTTAATATTTATGTAACGCAGACTATTTTGGACCAAACGCATAGAAAAATTTGCAACTGGGAGTGGATGACAAAATTTTACGAGTATTTTTCCAACCCTACCCCCATACTTGAATAGTCGGAAAAAATCAATATTTTGAAATGTGCCAAACCCATATTTGTTTATTCAAACTTTTTCTTGTATTTTCACACAACATAGAACTTTGTAATATTGTTCGAATAAAAGAAAGAAATATATAGGGTAGTGTGCATATAAGAGAGATCCAACAACTTGAAAATCACCATTTTCAGTCTTTTTTCAGCTGTTTTGTTTCTTTTAGCCCATTTCATAAAACCACCTAAAATTTTAAAACCAGCACACCAAAGACACAAAGACTGACTTAGAAGACCATAACACATATACTGCAGCTAAAATAAACAAAGAGATAGTGCAATTAATTTGAAAATGTGTAATATTCAAGTTTAATCTACCCTACCCCCTAAATTTCACTGACAACTAAATTTTTCTGAAAAGTTGCAGAAAATGGGGTGAAAAAATGAAGTTTCTTAGATTGACAATTTTCATGGCTCGTTCAATGTATCATCAATATGTATCCAAATATAAAATATTGGGAAAATATCTGCAACCCTTTACGAGATATTCAACAAAAGAAAAACCGGAAGTTCCGAAATGTCAAATGTTAGCAGCGAACATCCTTAACTGTACCTAGCATACAGGATTTTTTACATGCACAACCATGAACTTAAATTTATTATGGGCGGGACTGTTTTAGTTGGGTCTTTAGTGGTTTTGTTTTGTGTGTTGGTGTTTTTGTATGTTTTTATGCCTGTTTTAAGGTTTTCATTTTGGGGGCTCAAATGTCACCAACGGTAACTTGTCTTACAGGACTTACATACATAAAGTTGAAAAATTTCATTAATTCAGGGCAAAAGCCAAGTCATGCATACTAAATTGTTGTGTAAAGTTGGTCTTTTTACAAAAAAGAAACAAAACCACCTGTAAGATGTTTGGAAAGTGGCCAGAGCGACATTGTTTAGGGCGAATAATGTAATGAGACAACAATCAGCACAAATACCACAAAACAGATATCATATTTTGATGCATTTCATGCATTGCTAAGAAATTTTTACAGAAACGCAAAAAACATGTGATACATATATGCCATCAAACAATGATGCAGGTGAAATCAATCAGAACGATCTGCAAGTTCTTTATCTGGGGCATATTACCTCTTTTAACTAGTTATATTAAGGGCTATCTGGGCCCAGTTGTTCAAAATTGTTCGTTAACGATTCGTTAAAATTTCAAACATAAATATTACAAATACACTGTGACGTTAAGCTAACAATGTTTTGAACAACAGGCCCCGGAGTTCCAGGTTTCAATGACAGGGCTTAAGTTTTGACTGTGCAGATCCCTTGCCATTGTTTTTGTGTTTTTTTTTTCCTTTGGCACAAATTGGTGCAACTTAAGCACAACTTATACTGATGTCAACAAAAAAAAACTCAGTCAAATTTGACATAAGGTTGCCAATATCATGATATAAATCATTTTATGAATACAGCACACAAATACACTTTATAAACACAAGTGGCAATTCTCATCAAGAAGTCTGATGGGCAGATACCTCCATGGTTACCACAGTAATGCAGACTTATTATAATTATCCAGCTTTACATCCCTTTCAAGATTATTTTGACTCATATGAGACTGGCTAATCAGAACTTGGCTGACCTGTGCGGAGCTCAAACCCACACTGAATGATCTAATGATTAGAGTGGTAAAAAAATCAGTGCTCTTAACCACTTGGCCACAGGGGCTATTGAACCGATTAAGTTGCTCAAACACAAATATGGCAGGAACTATCATCAACCATAAACATTCATACAAGTAAATATTCAGAAACATTTACTAAATCATGAAATTGGTGACCCCTTAATTTATAGGTGGCATTTTTCTATAATTTGTAATTATTTTACATAAAATCTGTTTGGGTTGAGCTCCTTCAAGAAAATAGCTTTCATAACTTTTGTAGATGTACAAACATCGAACTAATTAAGACAAAACTATTTTAGAGAAGCCACATATGATTAATAGCGGTGCTTGTGAGATATATTTCCAGGCATTTTCTGTCTTTCAGATGAGACTTAAAAGCAAGGTCCCATCTCCATATGACTTTAGCTGTTGAGCAGGTTGTAAAACAAGAAATCAACCAACCAACCGAACCTATTTTAGAGGAAATCATCAGGAAAACATGTCCGTGAAAAGTATACCCCCTCAAACCCCACTTTTATATAGTAAAACTGGGGTATGCAGGGGTATACCTATTTTTCTTATTTTTGCTCCAAAACATAGATTGTGGGTACTCGTTAGAACCGCCTCGCCGAGGCGGTTCTAACGTGTACCCACAATCTATGTTTTGAGCAAAAATAAGAAAAATATTTAAAAAAATCCAATGAAATTTTCAATTTTTACAGGTGAAAAAAATCTCTGTATATTGCATGGGCAAGTTTTCATAATGTAATTGCACAACATGGTACAATTATTTCCTGTTTCCACCTGTTGCATAGAATGATTACTTGGAGCAACTTTAAATTCATTTTATGCATCATTACAACCTGCAACTGATACTGTCATATGCACAATGAATTTAATGTGCGACATCTTAAAACTGAGCCAAAGTTTTATCATCTTCTGACAGATAAAAAAACATACCTTTATAGTAAAGATGTTTTATCATATCCTGTGATGTCCTGTGAAGTTGTTCATAAATTTCCTTATTTTCTCTCAATTGTTCTCCTCAAAAAGGCTTTAATTTCCTCAAATTTCCTCCCGAACTGTAATAAGAATTATAAAACTGCACAACAGTTGCACAGAAATCTTTTATCCTTGAAAACAGTAATAAAGCCCCCTATAAAATCAGAATTATCTGGATGCACATAATATTATACAGGTACACCTATTTTATTTTTACAAGGCTATATAATACTGTGACCTATAAAATATTCATATTTTACACAGGTAAAGCACATCAACAACCTGTTTCATTCACATTTATCTTGCGTAAAAATCCTAAATTTTTGTAGCCCTCGCTATCGCTGAAATCATCCGACTTCTAGAAAATTTCAACCAGTGCCTTCAAATGAGGCAATCTGACCGCCAAATAATGCAGAACTTAATCGGCATGAGGTGCTCAAACTCCAAGCTGAGTCTACACACTTTGATTAGGATCTTCACATAAAAAAACTTTGTAAAATCTAAGTACCCGTTAGTAGGCTGTTGCTCACCAGTCACAGTGAATTAAAGCAATCAGGCGCAACAGATTAAAACATGAGCCTCAATTATTGGAAATCCCACACTCACAATACTGCAAAAACTCTTCTATATTGTTCCAACAATTGAATCCATACTATCTAAACACTATTGTCAGACAAAAACTTGAGTGGTGTAGAGCCTATAGGTCCTGATTATCTTATTAGGTACAAGGTCCGACCAAAAAGTTACAGTCCAAACCTAGAAAGACCAGTACTGCAGACCAAATTTTACAGCAGCTAACAAACTTGAGAAAAAATCGGTGGTAAATCTTCTGCAAGTGTTGACTACTGAGTTACTTGGTATGATGTGATATCAACCTATTGACTAAGGTGATTGTTTAAGATAAATGCAGGGCATCAAGCTAAGGACATAAAGGTCACAAGAGTATGACTACAGCAATGCAGTGGAACCACCAGGAGATACTGTGGGATCACTTAAAATCCGTTTTGGACATGTTCAAAGCAAAAGTCATTGCTTGGCATTCCTACATTCTTGTAGGAATGTAAAGGGGAGTGCATATAGCAGCACTTTAAAGTCTGTTACAATGCGACAGGAAGTTCTTGCAACCTCACATTGCTACGGAATATTAAACAATTCCATGACAATGCAGAATGAAAGTGACTTTGTCTAACAGGAGCTCTAATGGTACTCCACAGCAATGATACAACAACTTTTAAGGGTACTTCTTGTTGAAACTTATGACTCTTACAGAATACAGCTACACCTTCAATTAAATTTGGCCAAGAACTTTTAGATTGTTCCTTCTACTGGACTACTTATCAGTTAATGGCCCTCTGTATTAAGATATAACAAACAAACACTAGTTCAAAACATGCTAAAAGTAATGGCTTTGGTCCTTGTCATTCTAATTTCATATCTTTATGTAAGAAAAACCATGGGAAAAGGTACAATGTACTGACTAGTACTCTAGCAATTTACAACCAAGGTCTTTGCACAGCCAATTGCGAACATGGCCTTTTTAGCTCAAAGCCAAGATGTGTTTGCATCCAAAGTCTCTTTACTATACAATCTTATACCATCCATCTGCTTCAACCCAAGTTTTGATTATTTGTCGCATTGTTTATTGCCAAAAGTTTGTGGTGACAGAACTGCAAGGGATTAGCAACAGTTCACATTGACCTTGGGATGGATTTGAAAAAATTTTGGTGCATAAAATTTTTTAACATGATAAAACTTAAAACCGTTGCAGCTTTTAAGTTAGCGACATAACGACACATGAATATTTTTCTGACACTCGCATGAATGTCATACGACTCAAGTGGCGAGGCTGTCGCATGCCAGTGAGACAAGGGCTTAAGAGTACATCAAATAGTCATGCACTCTCAACAGTGCTGTCATGAGAGAACCGGAATTTTGCCTTTGCGAAAACAAAGGCGCAGATCAGCTGTGCAGTAACTGCACAGCTGATCAGCGTCTTTGTTTTCGCTACACCGATAGAACAATTCCTGCAAAAAAAATGTGATAAAAAAGCATTTACCTGCAGTCTGTGTGGGAGGAGACAGGCATGATTCTTGTAGGTGTTCTTAGTGAATTCTGAAAGCAGAAAACACCCTATTCTTACAATTCATAAATCAAAAGCTTAACAAAATGTTGACTGGCACCAGGATGTTATTGAATAAATCCTAAACATCCAATCAAACAAAAACTTGCTGTCTTAAACATGGTTTGCTTTTGGTCTAACATCCCAGTCAACAGTTTTTCAGTCATGTCAGGATGGAGCCACTGATTCCTGCAAACTAAAGCTAGTATCTCACTGGCATGCGAATTTCTCGCGACTCTTTTGCAAATTTTGTCACACAAATGTTGTGAGAATTTTCATTTGTCGCGACTAGTTCGCGAAGGTTCTCAACATGTTTAAAAATTTTATACAACTTTTTTCGCCAAAATATTTTGCAAGACTGTCGCACCACTGTCGTGTAACGGTCATGCAACATTTGTGCGAGTGTCACGAACTTGTCGCTGGGAAACTTTGGCGAATTTACAATGCAAAATTTTGCGACACTCGAACAAATGTCGTGCAGTGTCGTGCGATTGTCATGTGACAGTCTTGAGAAAACATGCAAACACCTCGCGACTATCTGGCAAGAAAATAAAACTAAGTAACATTCGTACGAATGTCATGCGACACTCTCACAAATGTCTCGAGACTGTCGTACAAATGAAAATGAAAATTAGCTACATTCGTGGGAACGTCATGAGAAAGTCTCATGAATGTCTCGTAACTGTCGTGCAACTATCGCGTGACAGCTGCGAAATATATTTTCAAAATTAGACCGAAATTCGCGAATTTGTCGCATAAATGTCCACTCAATGAGACTGCAACATGAAAGTTGTGTTTATATTGTTAATCTTTGTCACAAAGAGTCGCGAACTAGTCTCCAGTTGTCGCATTCCAGTGAGATAGGGGCTTAACCAGTACTATGGAGAGCTAACTGTGTCTTGTTCAAGGCTGAGGTAGGTATTGAACCCAGGTCCTCTTGATTCAGAGTCCTACACTCTACCATTACTAGGCCACCGTGCTACCAATTATAACATGGCATGAAAACTGCATTATAAAAACTTGCCCACGCAATATACAGAGATTTTTTGAGCTTTAAAAATTGAAAATTTTCAGCTGAAAATTTTTGATATTTTTCTTATCTTTGCTCAAAACATAGATTTTGGGTACACGTTAGAAACACCTTGACAAGGCAGTTCTAACAAGTACCCATCATCTATGTTTTGGAGCAAAAATAAGAAAAATAGGTATACCGGTACCCCAGCATACCCCAGTTTTGCTATATAAAAGTGGGCTTCAAGGGGGTATACATTACACAGACATGTTTTCATGATGTGGGTTGGACTGCAGTAAAATACTAATTCAATTGCCATGCAATCATCATTCTAGCAAGCTTGGCAGTGCAGCCTTTCCTAAAATAACAGTGAAATTGTGTAATTAATTGTGGTGACAGAATTGTGAACAAATTCTTCAGGTAAATTGTTTGTCTAATTAATTGAAAATGTAAAGTACATTATAATTGAAGCCTTAATGCATGTGCATGTTTTTGGCGCTTCATATATTTCTGCAAGCTACAGTCATAACAACAATACATGAAAGCTATGAACCGGGCAAGAATAATTGATTCAGGTGAATCATTTGTCTTATCGAGTCAAACTACACTTGCCTTAAAAGGGTCTTCACCATGTTTGAATTTAAGAGTAATTAAAGCAAAATTTAATGGCCCCAAAAACAATTTTGTTGTCCATTCAATGAGCCAGTAACTTTGTTGTACTTTTCTAAATCCCTGGAAATATTCCCAGTATTAGAATATAATATTCTTTGAATTTTATTTTAATCAGATTGCTTCACACTGCTTAATAAAGCAGATTAATGTCTAATGAATGATGAACATCACAGTATATAAGCAGCCCTCTAGGTATTTCATAGTCTCTTAAGGCATTTATTGTGATAATATATATAATTTGAGCTGCCTCATGAGAAAACCAACAATCTGCATATGCGAAAACAAAGATGCAGATCAACTTCGCAGTCAGCGCCTTTGTTTTCGCTACAAGGATAGTACACTTACTCTTCTTCTTAAATCCAAAATATCAAGCTTCTAGTCTGCTTCTGTGACAGTACAGCCCAGTTTGTATTGGACCTGGTCCGAAACCACATTGTTGGTTTTCCCACGAGGCGGCTCAATTTTGTTGTCTACAAAGCTATGATATTACTGACAGCTTATTGCAGCAGACACAGGAACATAATTCACTTTTGAATGAAAATTATGGCTTCTAGTAATGAAAATCTAGCATTTGCTTTGGGATTTCCAGCTGTGTTTGGTGAGAAACTAGAAGTCTATAGCTATGAGACAGCAAATAAAACACTGATGTCAAAGGTGGAGCCCACTTGCAAAACTGGGATGTCCTTGATGTCAAAAAGATGCCTGGGATATCAGAGTTGGTATTTCCTTTTAAGTTAGAGGTCAGCTTTCCTTGACTCTGAAGAGGGATTTCCTTGAAGTTAGAGATTGGCTTTCCTTGTTTCCGAAGAGGTATTTTCCTTAAAGTTGGAGGTCAGCTCTTCTTGATTCCCAAGAGGGATTTCCTTGAAATTAGAGGTTGGCCATACTTGATTCCGAAGAGGGATTTCCTTAAAGTTACAGATTGGCTTTCCTTGATTCCAAAGAGGAATTTCCTTGAAGTTAGAGGTTGGCTTTCCTTGATTCCAAAGAAGGATTCCCCTGAAATTAGAGGTGATCTTTCCTTAATTATTCAGAAAGGGATTTCCTTGAAGTTATTGGTTGGCTTTCCTTGATTCCAAAGAGGGATTTCCTTGAAGTTAGAGGTTGGTTTTCCTTGATTCCGAAGAGGGATTTCCTTGAAGTTTAAATAGAAATCGGCATTCTTCGATTCCGAAGAGGGATTTCCTTGAAGTTAGAGGTCCACTTTCCTTGATTCTGAAGAGGTATTGCCTTGAAAGTTAGAGGTAGATTTTTCTTGATTCCGAAGTGGAATTTCCTTAAAGTTTGAGATTGGCTTTCCTTGATTCCAAAGAGGGATTTCCTTGAAGTTAGTAGTCGTCTTTCCTTGATTCCAAAGAGGGATTTCCTTGAAGTTAGAGGTCCATTTTCCTTGATCCCAGAGGGATTTCCTTGAAGCTAGAAGTGGGCTTTCCTTGATCCAGAAGAGGGATTTCCTTGAAGTTAGAGGTCAGCTTTCCTCATTTCCAAAGAAGGATTTTCCTTGAAGTTAGAGGTCAGCTTTCCTTGATTCTGAAGAGGGATCACCTTAAAGTTAGAGGCTGGCTTTCCTCAATTCAGAAGAGAGATTTCCTTGAAATTAGAGGCCAGCTTTCCTTGATTCTGAAGAGGGATTTCCTTGAAGGTAGAGGTTGGCTTTCCTTGATTCTAAAAAGGGATTTCCTTGAAGTTAGAAGTTGGCTTTCCTTGATTCCAAAGAGGAATTTCCTTGAAGTTAGAGGTCCCCTTTCCATGATTACGAAGGATATTTTTGAAGTTAAAGGTCATCTTTCCTTCACTTCAAAGAGGGATTTCCTTTAAGTTAGAGGTTGGCTTTCCTTGATTCCAGAGGGATTTCCTTGAAGTTAGAGTCGGGTTTTCCTTGATATAGAAGAAGGATTTTCCTGAAGTTAGAGGTTGGCTTTCTGATTTCAAAAGAGGGATTTTCCTTGAAGTTAGAGGTCAGCTTTCCTTAATTCCAAAGAGGGATTTCCTTGAAGTTAGAGGTGAGCTTTCCTTGATTTAGAAGAGGAACTTCCTTGAAATTAGAGGCCAGCTTTCCTTGATTCCAAAGAGGGATTTCCTTGAAGTTAGAGGTTGGCTTTCCTTGATTCAAAAAAGATCGTATTTCCTTGATTAGAGGCATAAAAGAGATTTCCTTGATATCAGAGTTGCTATATCCTTGAAGTCAGAGTTGGGTTTACCATGAAGTCAAAAAAGGGATTTCCTTCATGTCAGATATAGAGGTTTTATGTCAGAAGAGGCATTTCCCATAGGTAAAATTTCCTTGAATATGATATCAGAAGCAAGATGCCCTTGGTGAGAGGTGGGATGTTAATTAATGTCAGAAATAGCATTGTGGGATTTCCTTGAGTGTAGTGGAGAGGCAAGATTATATTATGGTATTGGAGTTGGTGTAATCTGGCTGTCAAAGAGGGCAGTATGTTAGTTTATCAGACAATTTAATGTCATAGATTGTGATATCTGAGAGCACTTGTAAGCTATGAGAATGATCAACAATATTTTGTTAAATAGATCCTTTTTTAGATGTTAACAGCGAAAGAAGAAACTATTTGATGCTTCTAATCAGGATACTGCATGTGCATGTGGGTGTATATATGTTACTAGATCAAAACCACTTTTTGTTTTATCAAAATTTATCAGAGTTATTCTATGTTTATACTGCTATCAGTTAACAAATGAGCCACCTCCCTCCACAGTTTACCTTTGAAAAATGTCATAATGCCAAAGTAATTGGGCATAATGATAAAAGGATGTCTGAACAGGCTAAGATAAAAGGTTTTGTTATTTTTCTTATCTCAGACTAAAACAGCTTCTGTTCTACCTTTACAATGAACCAGCTAATTAATAATAGCTTTCTATTTGAGCCGCCTCATGGGAAAACCAACAATCTGCCTAGGCGAAAACAAAGACGCAGATCAGCTTCGCGGTGACCGCGAAGCTGATCAGCGCCTTTGTTTTCGCTACTGGGATAGTAAAATTCCACTTCTACTTAAATTCGAAATTTCAATTAAGCTTCTAGCTCTTTTCTGTGCTTGTACAGGCCGCTTTGTGTCGGACCTGTTCGGGAACCACATTGTTGGTTTTCCCACGAGGCGGCTCATTTTTTATCTGCAAGTTATTTTAGACAGATGAGCTGCAACATTGGAAAACTGTAAAAATTTGGTGTGCTTAACCCTTTTTTGATGAATGGATTCTCCCATCATTATCATTTGGGTGAGCCAACTTTCATTTATAGGGGCCTCAGGAGTGATTTTTAAATTTTATTTAATTTTTCGATGAAAATGCTCTAAGCAAACAGAATAGCCACAGATGGGACGCCGCGTTCTGCTGCGTCACATCTGTGGCTATTCTGTTTGCCTATGTCCCATAAAAGGGATGCCAGGCTTAAATGAGTTAAGTTACGGTAAAGGCGGGAGGTGTTGAAAAGACTGGCACATGATCGTAACTGTGGGGATTGTGGAACTGCATATTAATCAGTAAAAGAATAATTAAATGAGGGTCATTCAGTTTGAATCATGAACCGTTTAAAAAGTGGTGCTGGTGACAATTAATTATCAAGCTTCAACTGTGACACCCTGCAAGAGTATATTTCCAACATCTTAAAGAAGGGGTACAAGCAAACACTTCAGTGCAGAAAGGAAAAAAAATATAAGAAAAGCAGCATTTATCATTTGACTGACAAGTTACATACATAGCATACATCTTTTAGTGTTTAGGCTTATATTTCTATGCTGATTAACACCTGGAATGCTTGGAAAACAATAAGTGGTAGATGCTTATGTTGATAGCTGTGTCAGTAATAAACAAAATTGCAGGTAACTCCTACAAATATTTGGTATCCTAGCATAAAAGATCATAAAAAGACCAACCTTTCAATGAATGTATGAATTTAGTCTGAAAAAATCTGCTCCTTGCTTAAGGCCTTGTCAAACATAAGCAAAAGTCTCTCGATGTAGACTTGCATTTAATTGCGAAAATGAGTTCTTGTTTGCTTTATTAGCTCACCTGAGCCGAAGGCTCACTACACAAGGTGAGCTTATAGGTTAGCCATGCTCCAGCGTCCGTCTGGCGTCGTCCACAATTTCAAATATCTTCTCCTCTGAAACCACTTGACCCGAATCAAAGCCAAACTTCATGTGGAGCATCCTTAGGAATGGGGAATGAAAGTTTATATAAATGACCAAGATGGCCACCATGCCCATATATGGTAAAAACCATTAAAAAATCTTCTTCTCTGGAACCAGTGGACCGATTTTAATGAAACTTGGTAGGTAGCATTTGGGACTCTGGCCCATCATAGTTTATATAAATCATGACCTTGGGTTGACCTTGACCTATTTTACGGCAAGGTCAATTTTGGTTACTTAGGCTTTTCAGTGGAAAAAAGTGAAAACATTGAATTTTTCAGGAAGTTTTTCTGTGACCTGAAAGTTGGTAGATACAGACAACATGTTGAGCTAATGAAGTGTTGTGAGTATAAAAGGTCAAGGTCATCTCTTGACCTTGGCCAAAGGTCATTTACAAACTAAATGTAAAACTTAATTTTCTCAGAAACCACTTGACCAATCAAAGCCAAATTTTATATGTAGTATCCTTGGGATGGATGAACAAAATAGTCAAGGTCACATGACCAAGATGGCCACCATGGCTACAAATAGCAAAAACCTTTAAAAATCTTCTTCTCCAGAACCAGATGGCCTATGATTTTGAAACTTGGATGAAGCATCAGGGGGAGGAGCTCTACAAAGTTTATATAAATCATGACCCTGGGATGACCTTGACCTATTTTACGGCAAGGTCAACATGGGTCGCCCATGCATTTGAATGGGGAAAATTGTCAAAATGTCATTTGAAGGTATAAACTTTATGGAAATGGGCAAATGGACAGAAGATTTGTGATTCTGAAAAAAATGGACCCCAGGGGCAGGTCTGCACCCACCCCGGGGCAATATACATGTTTGTTATATGACTGAAGAAAATCCTTTCTCCTGATTGGCTCATTCAGTATCAATAAATCCTTATATTCTTCTGAAACTGGACAAAACTGATGAAAACCAGATCAAACCAGTTCCTGGAGGTTAATTATTTTGACAGATTTTCTATATTAACTTCCAAAATCTATAGTCCCCTCCTGAGTACCCAAAAATAGTATCAGCATGAAATTAACATGGGCTTTGTGAAATTGACATGATTTGATGTATCAACATTCAACAGGTAAACTAAGGACTTTTCATGAGTTTTAACAACAATTTTGTTTTATTTGTGTTCATTTCTCTTTGGCTAAATGGGTATATCTAAAAAGAGTAGCATATTTTACTTTTACTGTGACGTGTCTTTTAAACACAAAATAAAGGGCATTTATTGGGAAACCGCCTTTTAAAATATTTCAGAAACAGTTGTTAAAACTTGTAAGAAGGATCTTAGTTAGACATTAATTCTGATTTTAGCTTCAAAAATGAAAGTAGAAAATTTGCATTAACAGTCAAAAAGTCATATAACAAAACATTTATTGACCTCAATTTCGGTAGACGTACGGCCTCGGTGAATATAATTTTTGTCGGGTAGATAAATCCTTATGTCTACCTCATTGAAGTCAATAATTGTATAATATTACCATAAATTTCAAAGATCTTCTTCTCTGAAACCGCTTGGCCAATCAAAGCCACACTTCATGTGGAGCATTCTTAGGTAAGGAGAAAGAAAGTTTATATAAATGGTCATGGTCACATGACCAAGATGGCCACCATGGTTATAAATAGCAAAAACCTTTAAAAATTTTCTTCTCCAGAGCCAGAAAGCCTATGATTTTTAAACTTCCCATGAAGCATCAGGGAAAGGAGCTCTAGAAAGTTTATATGAATCATGACATTGGGATGACCTTGACCTATTTTATGGCAAGGCCAACATAGGTTGCTCATGCATTTGAATGGGGAAAATTAGCAAAATGTAAGTAAATGGGGGAAACTTGCTGGGAGTATGCAAATGGACAGAAGATTTATGTTTATCAGAAAAATGTCCTCAGGGGTTGTTTGCCCCCACCCCTGGGCTATACACATGTATATGACCATAATATTCAAACATCTTTTTCTCTGAAACTGCTTGGCCAATCAAAGCCAAACTTTATGTGAAGCATTGTTAGGAAAGGGGAATAAAAGTTAATATAAATGGTCAAGGTTACACCAAGATGGCCACCATGGCTATAAATAGCAAAAACCTTTATAAATCTTATTCTTCAGAACCAGAAGACCTATGACTTTGAAACTTTGCCTGAAGCATCAGTGAATAGAGCTCTACAAAGTTTGTATAATCATGACCCCTGGATGACCTAGACCTATTTTATGGCAAGGTCAGCTGAGGTCGTATATCCCAGATCTCAGGTGAGCGTTTACAGGACCATTGGTACTCTGGTTTACATCCCTACCAACAGATTTGGTCATGTTGGGACGTTAGCCGTTGAGTGGGATGTAAATCAATAAATCATTCAAACAAGAAATCCATTTCCACAAATAAATGCAAGTCTACATTGAATGATTTTTGCTTACCAAGTGACAAGGCCTTTTAAATGTGGGAACAAACTTTCATGAGTGGATCAATTTCAGTGATTATAAACAGGCTGAAGCAAGAAATTTATTATCCAAAACAGGCTTATGCTGCACAAGATGATATATGGCTATGTATTTGCACATGAAAATAACAATTTTCATCATCAATTTGTAGTCATTTATTGCAAAAATGGCCAAATGACGTTTTCCTGATTCTGAAACATCAGAATTAATAGACCATATTCTGTAACTCATATAACTAACATTGGCTCCATGTCTGTCAAATAATAACCAAAGCAATCAATGGCGTTGATTAAATATTGATGGATTATATTCTTTAACTCTCATAATATGGGCCTAATGACAAGAAACCTTATCTTTTGGGCTTTCAACAAGGCCAGATTCAAACATCCTTTATTTTGGATTTTGGATGGAATAAATTATAGTCGCTGGACACAGAACAACTGCACTAATCATTTGATCAAAATGGCAACATTTTTTTCAGCACTTTTGTCTTTCAGATATGCAAAGTAGCCAGAAAACAAATTCCTGCAATGGCTCTAAGTAGATTATAAAGTGAGACTCATCTTTTTTTATTGAAGGATCTGTAGTCAATGTCCTCACAAATGGAAATATAGCCGATCAATGTATTCATTCGAGGTCAAAACAACTCTGAATGGATCATAATGCAACAGCTTTGCAGATATCAAGTGTCTGTCCACATACTTTGTGAAGTTGTGAGCCTTTCTGTCACATAAAACAAGAACAACTGGTCAGGAATATTACATAGTTTGATTCCTTGCCTCACATCCATGGTAAACAGCCAAAGTCATCAAGTCTAGATCTTTTGGGTTTAAGTATATCAGCTTAACATTTCCTTGGGAGTGGGGATGGTTGACTAATACTCAGTGCTAATTCTTTCAACAGCAGCAGAAATGAAGTGAAAGAACATACAGAATCAACAAATCAAAAAGCAAAATCGTGGTAACAGATAGAAACTGCAGTTCTAGAAAGAGCTCAAAAAAGGCTTTGGTACGAGGGGCATTTGAAAACAGTAGTTGATAACAAGTCAAAGAATACACAGAATCAACAAATCAAACCAGCAACTTCTGAATTAATTCTAGTAAAATCTCAAGATTTTTGATGTATAAAAATTAAATTGTTCCTTTAACTCGCTTTAGCAGTCACACATTAGCGTGTGACTGAGGCGTGTGCCCGACATATAAAAAATCTCAAAGTTTTGGAGTATGTTTGTGTTACATCTCAGACACGCTAAGCACACATTACAGGCGCGCATCAAACGTTAAACACGCATCTCATACAGGCTTGGGGTACGTTACAGCTGAAATATTTCTTAAAATCAAAATGCTCGTGTAGCGTACACTGGCGTGCCTAAAACATGTGCCAAACGCATTCAAAGTGTATTCAATGCGCTTGTAACGCATGTGGTCGAAATGTATAAGACACATGCCCGAAACATGCCAAGCTTCAAGAAAATTTTTAAGCATGTTTAAAAAAATTTTGAGCCAAAAAACGCACGAAACGCGCACCGACTTTTGGTGACATACAGTGACACGCACCAGACATACACCAAGCAAACCCATTAGCGCGTTTTGGACTTGTTTCCCACATGTGTCTGACATATTTAACAAATAGAGTCTGCCAATCCTTCAAAGAGCTCTAAAATGTTTTGGTGAAGTCTATAGGGGCAAAACATATAGCCAATTTATTAGTTAACCAGTTGCTGTCAAATCAGTGATGATGTATGTTTACAGAATGGTCAGCTTCCTGTAACGTCTGTCAATTTGTCAGGAAGTCAAGTCTGAGTCTTGCCATGGTATAACCTGCCTGTACAGACAGAATTTGACTGAATGTAAGTCCTCATTATTCAAGCAGCTACAGAGCCTTCAAGTTGTCAGGAAATAAGGAATATCAAATGCAAGGAATTTCATACAAAATAACAAGAGGACCAATAGTCCTGTAAACGCTCACCTGAGATCTGCTGTATATACGAATGATATAGAAAATAGTCCCAGTATAGGGGCAGATGAAGCCCTTGGGCCATTTTTTTTTTCAGAATAATCAATATACTCAGCTAGTCCATACAAGTTTATCCCTTCAAATGACATTTTAACAGTTTACCCATTCAAATACATAGGCAACCCATGTTGACCTTGCCTTAAAATAGGTCAAGGTCATCACAGGGTCATGATTTATATATACATTGTAGTACTTGAGTCATTGATGCTTCATGCCAAGTTTCTTTGAAATCGGTCCATCGGTTCCGGAGAAGAAGATTTTTGAAGGGTTTATACCATATATGGGCATAGCGGCCCTCTTGGTCATGTGACCTGGATTATTTATATACACATTGATTCCCACATTCTATAGATGCTTCATATGAAATTTGGCTTTGATTGGCCAAGTGGTTTCAGAGGAGAAGATCTTTGAATATTTTTTAAAATACATGTATATTGCCCCAGGGTGGGGGCAGACCCACCACTAGGGTCCAATTTTTTTTCAGAATTACCTACCTTCAGTCCATTTGCCCATTTCCTGCAAGATTTGCCTTTCAAATGACATTTTAACAATTTTTCCCATTCAAATGCATGGGCGACCTATGTTGACCTTGCCGTAAAATAGATCAAGGTCATCCAAAGGTCATAATTTATAAACACATTGTAGTACTCTAGTCCCCGATGCTTCATGCCAAGTTTCGTTGAAATCGGTCCAGTGGTTCCGGAGAAGAAGAATTTTGAAGGGTATTTACCATATATGGGCATGGCGGCCATCTTGGTCATGTGACCTGGATTATTTATAAACACATTGGTTCCCCCTTCCCATAGATGCTTCATATAAAATTTGGCTTTAATTGGCCAAGCGGTTTCAGAGAAGAAGATCTTTGAAAATGGTGGACGACGACGGACGACGACGGACGCCGGACGCCGGATCATGGCCATCCTATAAGCTCACCTTGTGAGCCTAACGGCTCAGGTGAGCTAATAAAATAAATAAATAAATAAACATTAAAGTCACCCATCTTCAGTCCATTCCACAATTTTCTTGCTAACAGTGAAAGCATTTGTTTTCTTGACATGAAGCACTTCTATGTAAAATTTCCTGTCACATCATAATTCCAGGAAAGGATAGGTCAATCAGAATGTCATGACATATCGGCTGTAAAGTCACTGTCACACTCTCTTGTATTGCTATATTAACCGAGGCTGTCAAATGCTGACTTGATGATAGCTTGCTAAAATTCAAAACTGTTTACACCAAAGCCCAGAAAATTGATGAAAGAACTAACAGTGCAGACAAAGCCGAGAAAATTGACGAAAGAACTAACAGTGCAGATGCTGTATCTTTGAAGTGTGTTCAGAGTGTTAGTAAATCTATGTTATAAAATTAAATTTTTAACATTAACATTTTGAAGATGACTGTTTCGTGTACTTTTATAACAGCAGATAGACACCAAAGGACATGTCACACGCCACTGTAAACCTGGTCCTGAGGTTATAAAACTTTTATCATGCTCAACTCATTTAAGCATAAAATTTAAACTGCTCAGAAATACCAAAATAGTCCAAATATATTTAAATTGAAGGTTTAGATCTCCAAAGCCTGTAACTTATTTTGCTGTTAAATGTTAAAATGCTGACATTTAACATTTATGAGCAGGATAAATTTCACTCTCAGCTGAGCTAAGCATGTAAAAAGTTTTATAACCTTGGGGCCTGGTAATTTTTATATTTCTCCCAAGCTCCTTTTTCAGAAACTTGAGTCTCTAGTGCAACTGCATAAGCAGGCCAAACTGAATCTTGACATGGCCTGAAAGCCCAAAACATGTGTTTTTTTCACATGACTGAGCCAACATGATAAATGTTATCTATCTTTTCCCTACCCTATTTGAAAATTCATGAAACTAATTGATTTGAAACACCTTTAACTGATGTTGTTGTTTTATTGGCCAGCTGGTTCTTAAATATTTAAAAGGAATTCTATTATCATCACATCTTACATTATCCTCTATGACAGGCAACAAATGGGCTGTCTAGTAAGATCTTGGCAAAGTCAGACAATATGAGTTTTCACTCCAAGAACAAGGTCTTAGAAGTAATAAAGTATAGACATAAACTAACATGAGAAAATGATTTATCTCAAAATTAATTACATTAAAGGTCAATATCATTATAACACTTTCTTTGGACCAGACTGTGTTATAAGTGAAACAGTGCTATAATGAGGTTGCTAGCAAAATAATCAATAATGGGAGCCATGGCATGACCATTTTATATTGAAAACCACACTGTAGTGAGGCATGTTCTAATATTGATTAGAAATAAAAAGTGAATGATTTTGATTGCAATACAGTTCAACCTCATTGGCGCAGTGGTAAAGTCACTCACTTTGTAAACAAGGGGTAGCAGGTGTAATCCCGGACTCTCCAGTCTGTCAGATGTAAACCCAACTCCTGTCTCCATATGACCTAAGCTGTTGGTGAGACATTGAATCAACCAACCAAATCTCCCATCAGATGAGCCGCATCATGAGAAACTGGATTTTTGCCTACGCAAAAAAACAAAGGCGCAGATCAACTGTGCAGTAATTGCACAGCTGATCAGCGCCTTTGTTTTTGCTACATAGACAGTACAACCCGTACTTC
Source organism: Rugalucina vietnamica (assembly GCA_964017185.1). NCBI lineage: Eukaryota > Metazoa > Mollusca > Bivalvia > Lucinida > Lucinidae > Rugalucina > Rugalucina vietnamica. Next base: position 34,640,172 of record OZ024871.1, on the reverse strand, counting down.
TTAAATCCAAAATTTCAAGCTTCTAGCCGTCTGCTGTGACTGCACAGGCTGGCTTGAGTCAGACCTGGTCGGAAACCTCGAAGACCAATTTCTCGCGTCGCAGCTCAGGTATGCCAAGTCATCTAATGGTGCTAGCCAAATTTCTCCTTTTTTACAGTTTTAGATTCTACTTTCATATAGCAGAGAATGGAGCCGATTTCTTTAGTTCAGCCCTAGAACTAGCAGTGATGTGTCCAGACAGTATTGCAATTGAGCCACCTCGTGGAAAAACCAACAATCTGCATATGCGAAAACAAAGACGCAGATCAGCTTCGCGGTAACCGCGAAGCTGATCAGCGCCTTTGTTTTCGTTACTCGGATAGTACAATTCCTCTTCTACTTAAATACGAAATGTCAAGCTTCTAGCTCTTTTCTGTGACTGTACAGGCTGATTTGTGTCAGACCTGTTCGGAAACCACATTGTTGGTTTTCCCACGAGGTGGCTCAATAATCTCCCTTAATCATCTGTCTGAGCAGCAGGCATAACATCATAATGAAATAAATCCTCATACAAAAACAAAATATCAATGAAATCATATCTGAATACTCTCATGGGAAAATACATACCATTTCTGGTATACTTTACTGACCTGCAAATCTGCAAATCGCTCTTTTTTACTGTAAGTTTGGAAATTTTCGCATGGCTATTATTTTGCAGTTTTTCTATTTCCGAACTATTACACAAGTTTTTGAATGCACATGTCAACAAATTACCAAATATTAACATAAAATAAGTCCAAATTTACAGTAAATGATATTCAAGAAGCACATTAAAGATGTACATGAAAATCAAGGGTCAATGATCCAACAGGACACCATTTTGTGTGTGTGTGTGTGTGTGTGCGTGTGAGTGGGAGGTGTGTGTGTGAGTGGGAGGTGTGTGTGTGTGTGTGTGCGGGGGGGATACCCAAGAAGTCACCAACATGTCTGATGTGAAAAATTACACATTTCAAACTCTAAAGCAGCTTAAGTTAAGCTTTCCATTGCCATGGCAGAAATGGATTAACCATATTAGTTCATATCCCTTTCATGGTTCCACCATAAATCAATTTGAGCCTGTGCATGAGAAAACCAACAATTTGGGTTCTGACCAGGTCTGACGTAAACTGGCCTGTACAGCCACAGAAGCAGGCTAGAAGCTTGAAATTTCGGATTTAAGAAGAAGAGGAAGTGTACTATCCGTGTAGCGAAAACAAAGGCGCTGATCAGCTTCGCGGTTACCGCGAAGCTGATCTGCGCCTTTGTTTTCGCCTATGCAAATTCTTGGTTTTCTCATGCAGTGGCTCATTTACAAGTTTTAGAATCTGTCATTGAGACAGACTGTTGACTTTTACATCTGATTCTATTGAACATTTTTATGGTCTTCTTGGGAATTGAATTTGCAGACAGTAGCAACTTTTAGTTTGTCTAAAACTTGCAGATGGTTTCTTTTAAGTCAACAATCAGAGTTATCATCAGACATTCATTTTTTGGCAGCAGAAAGAATAAACAAGGGAATGTAAAATTCTCAAATGCTCACCCAACCCAGTGAGAGAACTTAACAAGCCAATGCATTTGAGCATAAAACACACCTCACACTTTTTTAGAACTTGGTTTGTTACAGCACACTTTTTGGACCCAAATGGTAAATTAAGACTAATTTTGCTATATTATATAGCTTACACGGAAATTGTCTTGGACCCCAACAAGAGGCTGGCCGGTGCATATATAGAAAACAGCCAAGTGATAAGAATTTCTAGGCTACAATCATTGAAAATTTAAAAATCAGTCATTAATTATTTATGATTATTTTACTTGAACAGCTGGGGCCAGTTGTTCAAAATAAACAATATCGTTAGTTAACGATTCGTTAACAATGCAAAGGATGCAATGCGATGCAAAGGATTCTCACATTTTATCAACAAAAAATAACGTGGCATTTATAAATTAACAAGTTGAGGTCTAAACAATGACGTCTTAACAATGACGTTAAGCTAACAAAGTTTTGGACAACTTGGCCCTGGTTTTCTTGCAAGGCACAGCTCATTTATTTATTATACACTTCAACCTCATTATAACCTGCCTCATTATAATGCGGTTTTCAATATAACACGGAAATGTCATGGCTCCCAAGTTGATTATTTTGCTATATGTCTGTAGTAAATAACCTCATTATAACACGTTTCACTTATAACACGGTCTGTTTCTATGGACCCCAAAGATAGCGTTATAATGAGGTTGACCTGTATTAACCTGAGAAAGGGATATGTCACATCAATCACAGTTCCATCATTTTCAGACCTGATATTTGAGCCTGTGCATGAGAAAACCAACAATTTGCATTGGCGAAAACAAAACCGCGAAGCTGATCAGCGCCTTTGTTTTCGCTACATGGATAGTACAATCCCTCTCCTACTTAAATACAAAATTTCAAGCCTCTAACCATCTTCTGTGACTGAACAGGCCGGTTTGTGTCAGACCTGGTCGAAACCCAAATTGTTGGTTTTCTCCACACAGGCTCATTCAATAATTAATTGATAAGGCCATAAAAGGCATCATCCCACACATTCACAACTTTACAAGATTGATACTGGTCAATCATCACCTTGTTGCATGTCAAAAAATTCTCTGGGGAAGTTGGACCTACCTACTGGGGTATTCTTAATTGTTTGGTCAATGTTATTTACATGATTTCATGTCTTTGCAGCATCTAATACAAGATGTAATGCTGTAAAACAGGTGTGCTAATAATTTGGCCTGTAGCTAAACCAAAATTTGAAATACATATCTGATAAAAAACAAGTTGCCCAAGGGCAACGATCGCTCACCTGAGAGTCAACAAGTACAGTCACTGGATAAAGTAATTGAGGTTTTTACCATATATGGGTATGGTGGCCATCTTGGTCATGTGACCTTGAAATCCTACTTACATCAGCAGAATAGCTCTTGTCTGGATTGTGTATCTTCTTGTCTTCCATTTTGGTTCACTTGAAAAAATCATCTAACAAGGTCAGGGTCCTATAATGACCCCCGGGGTGGGGTCATATTTGACCCCAGGGGCATGATTGGCAGGATTTATGTAGAGCTCAACATGATGTTGTATATCAACTATACAAGCTTTGTGTCATGCTGTTGCCGAGAAGATTTTTTCATGTATTTCCATTATAAGTCTATGGTAGATAATGACATGCCTGGGGCTTGGCCTGTATGGACCCCAGGGGCACCGTTGGCAGTATTTATAAAGGAGAGTATTATACATTAGTCCACACAACATATGAAAGCTCTGGGCCATATGGTTTCGGAGAAGAAGATTTTTTAATGTTTTTCCAATTGTAAGTCTAAGGGAGCTATTGACCCCCCGGGGTGGGGCCATTTCTGACCCTAGGGGCATGCTTGGCAGGATTTATGTAAAGCTCTACATAACAATGCTGCGTACCAAATATAGAAGCTTTGGCTGTTGTGGTTTTAGAGAAGAAGATTTTTTTCATGTATTTTTCCATTGTAAGCCTATGGCAGATAATGATGCCCCCAGGGCTGGGCCTGTATGGACCCCAGGGCCATGGTTGGCAGGATTTATAAAGAGGACCACTATACATTGCTACACACAAAATGTGAAAGCTCTGGGCCTTGTGGTTTCGGAGAAGAAGATTTTTTTATGCTTTTCCCATGATGCCTCTCGGGGCGGGGCACGTATGGACCCCAGGGGCATGGTTGGCAGGATTTATAAAGAGGACCACTATACATTGCTACACACAAAATATGAAAGCTCTGGGCCTTGTGGTTTCGGAGAAGAAGTTTTTTTTATGTTTTTCCCATGACGCCCCCGGGGCGGGGCCCGTGTGGACCCCAGGGGCACCTTTGGCAGGATTTGTAAAGAGGACCACTACACATTGCTACACACAAAATATGAAAGCTCTGGGCCTTGTGGTTTGGGAGAAGAAGATTTTTTTATGTTTTTCCCATTTCCTATTGTATGTCTATGGGAGCTAATGACCCCCGGGGAGGGGCCATTTTTGACTCCAGGGACTTGGTTGGCAGGATTTATAAAGAAGACCACTACACATTGCTACATACAAAATATAAAAGCTCTGGGCTTTGTGGTTTTGGAGAAGAAGATTTTTTTATGTTTTTCCCATGACGCGCCCGGGGCAGGGCACCTAATGGACCCCAGGGGCACGTTTAGCAAGATTTATAAAGAGGACCACTATACATTGCTACACACAAAATATGAAAGGTCTGGGCCTTGTGGTTTTGGAGAAAAAGATTTTTTTTATGTTTTTCCCCATGATGCCCCTGGGGTGGGGCCCATATGGACCCCAGGGGCACCTTTGGCAGGATTTATAAAGAGGACCACTATACATTGCTACACACAATATATGAAAGCTCTGGGCCTTGTGATTTCAGAGAAGAAGATTTTTTTATGTTTTTCCCATTGTATGTCTATGGGAGCTAATGACTCCTGGGGCGGGGCCATTTTTGACCCCAGGGGCATGGTTGGCAGGATTTATAAAGAGAACCACTACACATTGCTCCATACAAAATATGAAAGCTCTGGGCCTTGTGGTTTCGGAGAAGAAGATTTTTTATGTTTTTCCCATGACGCCCCCGGGGCGGGGCCTGTATGGACCTCAGGGGCATGGTTGGCAGGATTTATAAAGAGGACCATTATACACATCGCTACACACAAAATATGAAAGGTCTGGGCCTTGTGGTTTCGGAGAAGAAGATTTTTTTTATTTTTTCCTATTGTAAGTCTATGGGAGCTATTTGTTGCCATGGAAACCACAGTTCTGATCCAACCTGGCCCAAAACCTATCACAACCTTTCCCCCTCCTCAATGATGCTTTAGATAAAATTTGATCACCATTGGCCTTGTAGTCTCAGAGATATTCAAGTTTTAAAATGTGGACGGACGCACGGACGGACGGACGCCGGCTCGACTACTATACTATAAGCTCACCTTGTGAGCCTTTGGCTCAGGTGAGCTAAAAATCAGTAATGCCAGAAAACGAGATTTTTTTCAAAATTTTCCAATGAGTTATAATTGTTCCCTAACTTTTTTCCTTTCCAGTGAGTTATAATTGTTCCCTAACTTTTTTCCATGTGTATATTTTAGAGTCAATTTATGGTAAAGTACCTGTCAAGAAGCATTTCCGTCATTCGATCAGAAATCAATGCAGCTGTACTTTTTCAGTCTTCCAGTCTTCCCATCCCTGAAGCAAAGACAGAAATTGTATTCATACAGCAAGAAGGACGATAGCATGATTCTGGCTTCAAGACTGTCTTGTGACTGAAATGAAGTAAATGGACCACCTCGTGAGAAAAATAACAATTTGTATAGGCGAAAATAAAGATACAGATCAGCTTCACAGTAACCACGAAGCTGATCAGCACCCTTGTTTTCGCTACACAGATAGTACAATTCATTTTCAGCCTCTAGCCATCTTCTGTGCTTGTACAGCTTGGCTTGTGTCGGATCTGTAAAAAAAACAACACATTGCTGGTTTTCTCATGACGCCACTCATTTGTCTTTCATCAATCATTTTAGATTCTCCACCCATGAATCTTTTGGTGATGATATTAGTGATATAAAATTGCTAAAATAGGGATTGAGCAATAAAAAATAGCAAAACTATTTTCTATCTGAAACTATTACAGGTCTCAAGAAATAGCAAATGGCTTTGAGGATATTCAATAATTCATAAGAACATTGTAATGAATCCACCAAGTACTCCTACAACACCAGAGGACCAATGGTCCTGTAAACGCTCACCTGAGTCTGCTGCATATACCAATAAACATGTTTGAATATTATGGTATTTAACCCCAGTGCAGGGGCAGATGAAGCCCTTGGGCCGTTTTCTTTTTTCAGAATAATCAATATTCTGTCCGTTTGCCAATTTCTTGCAGGCTTTTCCCTTCAAATGACATTTTAACAGTTTTTTTCCCATTCAAATGCATGGGCAACCCATGTTGACCTTGCCATAAACTTGGTCATGGTCATCACAGGGTCATGATTTATATATACATTGTAGTACTTTAGCCATGGATGCTTCACGCCAAGTTTCATTGAAATCAATCTATTGGTTTCAGAGAAGAAGATATTTGAAGGGTTTTTACCATATATGGGCATGGCCGCCATCTTGGTCATGTGACCTAGATTATGAATATATACATTGGTTCCCCCATCCTATAGATGCTTCACATAAAATTTGGCTTCAATTGGCCAAGTGGTTTCAGAGGAGAAGATGTTTGAATATTATGGTAATATACATGTATATTGCCCCAGGGTGTGGGCATATGAGCCCTTAGGTTTTTTTTTTTTCAGAATCATTAATATTTAGTCCTACTACCCATTTCCTGCAAGATTTTCACCTCAAATGACTTTTTAAAAGTTTTCCCCATTCCAATGCATTGGCGACCTATGTTGACCTTGTTGTAAAATAGATCAAGGTCACCACAGGGTCATGATTTATATACACATTGTAGTACTTCAGCCATTGGTGCTTCATGCCAAGTTTCTTTTAAATCGGTCCACCAGATTCGGAGAAGAAGATTTTTGAAGGGTTTTTACCATATATGGGCATGGCAGCCATCTTGGTCATGTGAACTAGGTAATTTATATATACATTAATTCCCCCATTCCATAGATGCTTCACATAAAATTTGGCTTTGATTCGCCAAGCGGTTTCAGAGGAGATGTTTGAATATTATGGTAATATACATGTATATTGCCCCGGGGAGGGGGCAGATGAGCCCCTGGGGTCCATTTTTTTTTCAGAATCATTAATATTCAGTCCTACTGCCCATTTCCTGCAAGACTTTCACTTTAAATGACATTTTAAAAGTTTCCCCTATTCAAATGCATTGGCGACGTATGTTGACCTTGCCGTAAGAAAAGGTCAAGGTCATCACAGGGTCATGATTTATATATACATTGTAGTGCTTGAGCCATCGATGCTTCATGGCAAGTTTCTTTGAAATCGATCCACCGGTTCTGGAGAAGAAGATTTTTGAAGGGTTTATACCATATATGGGCATGGCGGCCATCTTGGTCATGTGACCTGGATTATTTATATATACATTGATTACCCCTTCCTATTGATGCTTCACATAAAATTTGGCTTTGATTGGCCAAGTGGTTTCAGAGGAGATGATGTTTGAATATTATGGTAATATACATGTATATTGCCCCGGGGTGGGGACATATGAGCCCCTGGGGTCCAATTTTATTCAGAATCATTAATATTCAGTCCTACTGCCCATTTCCTGCAAGACTTTCACTTTAAATGACTTTAAATGACATTTTAAAAGTTTTCCCCATTCAAATGCATTGGCGACCTATGTTGACCTTGCCGTAAAATAGGTCAAGGTCATCATAGGGTCATGATTTATATATACATTGTAGTGCTTGAGCCATCAATGCTTCGTGCCAAGTTTCGTTGAAATCAGTCCTTCGGTTCTGGAGAAGAAGATTTTTGAAGGGTTTTTACCATATATGGGCATGGCGGCCATCTTGGTCATGTGACCTGGATTTCTTATATATACATTGGTTCCCCCTTCCTATAGATGCTTCATACAAAATTTGGCTTTGGTTTGCCATAATAATAATGCGCGCAAGCGGTTTCAGAGAAGAAGATCTTTGAAATTGTGGACGGACGACGGACGGACGGACGGACGCCGGATCATGGCCATCCTATAAGCTCACCTTGTGAGCCTAACGGCTCAGGTGAGCTAAAAATATGAACACCTGCATTGTTTTAGCTCCAGTCAGATATTCAATTCATTTTTCAGTTCAGTTATGGCTTTTCATCCCAGTCAACAATTTTTCAATCATGTCGAGACAGAGGCACGACTGCCTGGTTCCTGGTTGTTAACTATTAACATTGGGAGCTTTAAATGTCTTGGACAAGGACACAACATGATGGAGATAGGTACCAAACCTAGAACCTCTCGCTATGCAGACCTGGCTCCGAGGTTATAAAACTTTTTTCATGCTCAGCTCAGCTGAGACTAAAATTTATCCTGCTCATAAATAGCCCAAATATATTGAAATTGAAGGTTTATGATGCCAAAGCCTGTAATTTATCCAGCTTATAAATGTTTAAATGCCAATAACTGTTGGCATTTTAACATTTATGAGCACGATAAATTTAAGTCTCAGCTGAGCTGAGCATGAAAAAGTTTTATAACCTCTGGCCTGTATTCTACCACCAAACCAATGACTGTTTTTCATACATAGAAGAAATTATGCATGTACTATTGCAAAGATGGAACTGCAGTATGTAGCTGAGTGGGTTGTAGGAACCCAATCTGGCTTAAATTTCACTAAAAAGATATTTATACAAGACATAGCACACATGCAACAAACTAGCTTGCAAACAAGGATAGGAGTGGATTCTACAGCATGAAAGGCACATCAGACATAGAACCATCCTTAGCAGATTGTTCAATAATTCATTGATACTGCCATAAAAGGCATCCCACACATTCATAACTTTACACGGTAGTTACAGAGGTTAACCAGTTTGTTCAGACATAACCTTCAATTACCTGATATGATTCCGTGTCATGACAGTCTCAGGGGTATTGGAGATGAATAGAAGTTATAGGTGACTAGAAATTCTTAGGCTCAGCTGGTTGAATGTTTGCATGTACTTTTGCATGATTGTAAGCCTCCAAGAGCAAGTTAAAATTCTAGATCTAAGCTTTATGGAAGATAGTGCATCTTGCCCCTCATTCCTTAACAGTTGATTGTTTGTAATGGTCGAGTTATGGTTTTATGTCCCAGTCAACAATCTTTCAGTCATGTTGGCATGGAGCCAATGGCTCCTGTGAGTGTGTACATGTAGTAAATGTGTCTTTCTGACAAAAAGGTCTCAATACTACAAGAACAGTTGTAGCTAAAGACGGGCAGCAGATGTAGGCCCTAGCTCTATGTTTTATACTCTTAGCCACTGAGCATCGATGCGTCTAAGCTTAAACTAGATGACCCCAACTGATCGGATTTTGTAATCTTGAAAGATTTTCTATGGTATGGATTTTAGGGTAAAGTCTGAACATTCAAGCCTTGTATGCAGTCATACCTATCATGAAGCACTTCCAGGCTTCCAGGAACTTGCTTGTTTCACAAAATCAAATCACATGCATTCAGTATTGAAGGCCCATCCTCCACTGTACTTGGTTAGCCTTTTTTTCTCGGAAGAAACCCGGAAAACCATGGAACAGTGATGCTGTTCTGTAAAATATTAAAGACACAGAATGACAAAACAAACAAAAATATCAAAATATTATGATTTGGTATGAAAAGGATAAGTCTATAAAAGGATGCAAAAGTTCAGATTATAACACTAGGTACGCCCATCGACAGCTGCATCAAAATGAATGAGGGCTGCTGCAGCTTTGCACTCTGATCACTGGCAGGGATGTCACACACCCAGGACATTTGTATTTTTAACATGCTGTTGCTCATTTTGTTTTCATCCCATTCAATGATTGTACAAATATTACACTTTCATGTTTGTTAAATTGAAACATGTTGGGTATTTAATGAAAACTCTGTGGCATAAGCTATTGACAGAATTATTATCAATTTTAATGTAATCAATTTCATAAGGTGAAACACCTGATTGGCAAGCTTATCATATGAATTTGCTGCCTTGGCAAAACTAAGTCATCTTCAAAGACCGCAATGTTAGCTGCACTACTACTCTCTGCACTTTTGTTAAGCACAAACAAAACTTCTAAACGAGCAACCACATGGGAAAACCAACAATCTGCATAGGTGAAACAAAGGCGCAGACCAGCTTCGCGGTAAGCACGAAGCCGATCAGCGCCTTTGTTTTCCCTACACGGATAGTAGAATCTCTCTTCTACTTAAGGATGTTCGCTGCCAATGAAAAAGTATTCAAACTTTTTTTCTAACCACTCTTTTTTGATTCCAAAATACAACACAAGACGTTTGAAAACAAAATAAATATAGGGTAGTGTACATTTTTTCAAGCTACAGGCCTCTGAATGAGACCTCTGAGCACCATGTTTTAAATTTGGTAAAATTAATTTAATTTTTAATTCTTTGAAACATACCTGTCTTGAACAAAAATACACCTAGAATGCTTTCAAAAGCCATAATATTTACGTAGCGCAGACAATTTTGGACCAAAAGCATAGACAAATTTGCAACTTGGAGTGGATGACAAAATTTTACGATTCCTTTTCCAACCCTACCCCCATACTTGAAAAGTCGGAAAAAATCAATATTTTGAAATGTACCAAACCCATATTTGTTGATTCAAACTTTTTTTTTCAAACTCTTGTATTTTCACACAACATAGAACTTGGTAATATTGTTCGAATAAAAGAAAGAAATATATAGGGTAGTGAGCATATAAGAGAGAACCGACAACTTGAAAATCGCCATTTTCAGCCTTTTTTCGGCTGTTTTGTTTCTAAAAGCCCATTTAAATTTTAAAACCAGCACACCAAAGACACAAAGAATAACTTAGAAGACCATGTACACATATACTCTGCTAAAATGAACATCGAACTAGTGCAATTAATTTGAAGATGTGTAATATTCAAGTTTAATCTACCCTACCCCCTAAATTTTACTGACAACTGAAATTTTCTGAAAAGTTGCAGAAAATGGGGTGAAAAAATGAAGTTTCTTAGATTGACAATTTTCATGGCTCATTCAATGCATATTATCAATATGTATTCAAATATAAAATATTAGGAAAATATCTGCAACCGTTTACGAGATATTCAAGAAAAGAAAAACCGGAAGTTCCGAAATGTCAAATGTTAGCAGCGAACATCCTTAAATCCAAAATTTCAAGCTTCTAGCAAGCTTCTGTGACTGTACAGGCTGGTTTGTGTCAGATCTGGTCGGAAACCTAAATTATTGGTTTTCTCATGCAAATGCTCAAATCAAAAGCCTCCATGGCTAAGTGGCTAAGCCACTCACCTTGTAAACCAGACATTACATGTTAGATCCCTGGCTTCTCCAGCCTTGCAGATGAGACTTTAGCCCGACGTCCTGAATCCATATAACTTTAGCTGATGACAGGGATGTATAACACAAAATTGTCCCAACAAAACTTCTAAATCACTGCAACTTTTGAGATGTGTTAAGAGCAAACTGAATTCAGGGTTTACAACCAGGTCTATCGAAAACCAAGTTATACTTTCACACATAGACTTTTAATTTCAGATTTAAGAAAAAGGAGGATTGTAGGAAAATTGAAAGGTGCTTGGCAACTATGTATGTAGATAATTTGAACAGTTGTTCCAACAACTTGAACTACATACAAATCACCCATATGTTTTATCAAGGGAAACTCAGCATACTAGAGCATCAATGAACAAACAAGTAGCCCAAGGGCAACGATCGCTCACCTGAGAGTCAACAAGTACAGTCACTGGACAAAGTGGTTGTTTGTTTTTTTTACCATATATGGGTATGACGGCCATCTTGATCACGTGATCTGGATTTCACGATCAAACTTTTGTTCCCCCTACCCAGGGATGCTCCACATAAAATTTCACTGATTGGCACAGCGGTTTCAGAGAAGAAGATCTTTGAAAATGTGTATAGATATGACAGACCGGCCAAGACATGACCTTGACCTAAATTAATCATAAACCTTCATCTACTCCACTAGTTGCTTGCATCTACCACTTTTCAGGTCTCAGGCTGCAATCATGATTGTTTTAAAAAAAATTCCATATTTTTCACATTTTCCCATGTAAAAGCCTATATTTCCAAAATTGGCCTTGCCGTAAAATAGGTCAAGGTCATCCTAGGGTCATCATTTGATCAAACTATGATGGGCTGGAGTCCCAAATGCTACATACCAAGTTTCGTAAAAATCAGCCTGCCGGTTCTGGAGAAGAAGTTTTTTAATGGTTTTTACCATATATGGGCATGGCGGCCATCTTGGTCATGTGACCTGGATTTTGCGAAAAAACTTTCATCCCCCTTACCTATGGATGCTCCACATAAAATTTCAATTTGATTGGCCAAGCGGTTTCAGAGAAGAAGATCTTTGAAAAGTGTGTATGGATGACAGACCAGCTAAGGTCAAGAGATGACTTTGACCTAAATTAATTACATAACTTCATCTACTCTATTAGTTGTTTGCATCTACCACTTTTCAGGTCTCGGGCTGCAATAGTTTTCAAACCAGAGGACCATTGGTCCTGAGAACGCTCACCTGAAGCCTGATCCTGGAGTATTAAGTCATCATGAAATGACCTTGACCTTGAATACTCACACACCTTTATTGAATTCATAAGTTGTCTGCATCTGCAAAGTTTCAGGTCTCAAGCTGCAATAGTTTCCAAACCCAGTGATTTATGAGAAAACCATAATTTTAATTTTGATATTTAAATGACTTTGGGTCAAGGTCAAGAAATGACCTTGGCCTTCATTAATTACTTACCTTAATTGACTCCATTGGTTGTCTGCATCTAGCAACTTCCAGGTCTCAGACTGCAACAGTTTCCAAAATATCCATTGTTTTCGCCTTTTCCCATGTAAAAGCCTATGTTTCCAAAATTGACCTTGCCGTAAAATAGGTCAAGGTCATCCTATGGTCATCATTTGATCAAACTATGATGGGCTGTAGTCCCAAAAGCTACATACCAAGTTTCGCGAAAATTGGCCTGCCGGTTCTGGAGAAGAAAATTTTTGAGTGGTTTTTACCATATATGGGCGTGGCGGCCATCTTGGTAATGTGACCTGGATTTCGCGATCAAACTTTCGTCTCCCCTACCCATGGATGCTCCACATAAAATTTCACTTTAATTGGCCCAGCAGTTTCAGAGAAGAAGATTTCTGAACAGTGTGTATGGACGACAGACTGGCCAAGGTCAAGAGATGACCTTGACCTAAATTAATCATATACCTTCATCTACTCCATTAGTTGTTTGCATCTTCCACTTTTCAAGCATCAGGCTGCAATAGTTTTCAAAAAATCCATAGTTTTCACTTTTTCCCATGTAAAAGCCTATGTTCCCAAAATTGACCTTGCCGTAAAATATGTCAAGGTCATCCGGGGGTCATCATTTTATCAAACTATGATGGGCTGGAGTCCCAAATGCTACATACTAAGTTTCATGAAAATCGGCCTGCCGGTTCTGGAGAAGAAGATTTTTGAGTGGTTTTTACCATATATGGGCGTGGCAGCCATCTTGGTCATGTGACCTGGATTTCGCGATCAAACTTTCGTCTCCCCTACCCATGGATGCTCCACATAAAATTTCACTTTTGATTGGCCCAGCAATTTCAGAGAAGAAGACCTTTGAAAAGTGTGTATGGATGACAGACTGGCCAAGGTCAAGAGATGACCGTGACCTACATTAATAACAAACCTTCATCTACTCCATTAGTTGTTTGCATCTACCACTTTTCAGGCAGCAGGCTGCAATAGTTTTCAAAATATCCATAGTTTTCACTTTTTCCCATGTAAAAGCCTATGTTTCCAAAATTGACCTTGCTGTAAATTAGGTCAAGGTCATCCTAGGGTCATCATTTTATCAAACCATGATGGGCTTAAGTCCCAAATGCTACATACCAAATTTCATAAAAATCGGCCTGCCGGTTCTGGAGAAGAAGATTTTTGAGTGGTTTTTACCATATATGGGCGTGGCAGCCATCTTGGTCATGTGACCTGAATTTCGCGATCAAACTTTCATCTCCCCTACCCATGGATGCTCCACATAAAATTTCACTTTGATTGGCCCAGCAGTTTCAGAGAAGAAGATCTTTGAAAAGTGTGAATGGACGACAGACTGGCCAAGGTCAAGAGATGACCTTGACCTAAATTAATCACATACCTTCATCTACTCCATTAGTTGTTTGCATCTACCACTTTTCAGGCCTCAGGCTGCAATAGTTTTCAAAAAATCCATAGTTTTCACTTTTTCCCATGTAAAAGCCTATGTTTCCAAATTTGACCTTGCCATAAAATAGGTCAAGGTCATCCAAGGGTCATCATTTTATCAAACTATGATGGGCTGAAGTCCCCGATGCTACATACCAAGTTTCGTGGAAATCGGCCCACCGGTTCTGGAGAAGAAGATTTTTGAAGGGTTTTTACCATATATGGGCGTGGCGGCCATCTTGGTCATGTGACCTGGATTTCGCGATCAAACTTGAAATGCCACTACCCAAGGAGGCTCCACATAAAATTTCAACTAGATTGGCCAAGCGGTTTCAGAGAAGAAGATCTTTGAAATTGTGGACGACGACGACGGACGGACGGACGGACGACGGACGGACGCCGGATCATGGCCATCCTATAAGCTCACCTTGTGAGCCTTCGGCTCAGGTGAGCTAAAAACTGCGGCCATCTTGGTCATGTGACCCAGATTTCGCATTCAAACTTTCGTCCCCTCTACCCATGGATGCTCCACATAAAATTTCACTTTGATTGGCCAAGCTGTTCCAGAGAAGATCTTTGAAAAGTGTGTATTGATGACAGACCCGCCAAGGTCAAGAGATGACCTTGACCTAAATTAATCGTATACATGTACCTTCATCTAGTCCATTAGTTGTTTGCATCTACCACTTTTCAGATCTCAGGCTGCAATAGTTTTCAAGAAGTCCATAGTTTTCACTTTTTCCCATGTAAAAGCCTATGTTTGCAAAATTGACCTTGCCATAAAATAGGTCAAGGTCATCCCAGTGTCATCATTTGCACAAACTATGATGGGCTGGAGTCCTCGATGCTACATACCAAGTTTCGTGGAAATCAACCCGCTGGTTCTGGAGAAGAAGATTTTTGAGTGTTTTTTACCATATATGGGCATGGCGGCCATCTTGGTCATGTGACCCGGATTTCGCGATCAAACTTTCGTTCCCCCTACCCATGGATGCTCCACATAAATTTCAGTTTGATTGGCCAAGAGGTTTCAGAGAAGAAAATCTTTGAAATTGTGGACGCCGGACGGACGGACGCCAGACTGACTGGTATACTATAGTAAGTAAGTAAGTAAGTAAGTAAGTAAGTAAGTAAGTAAGTAAGTAAAGTCTTTATTTAAAGAGGGTAACAACATTTAGTATTACAACTAATCTTCCATGAGGCCCTCATATATACAAATATATACAAATGTAATACAAGATATAAAACAAAACAGTTAACAAGTAAAATTCAAATGTATCACAATTAATACTAGATGTAACTAATGACTATAAGCTCACCTTGTGAGTCTTCGGCTCAGGTGAGCTAAAAAGTAAAATCTACAGAACAAAATGACCTAAAACAAAACATTTTTATGATGCTCGCTTTATGTATAATTAGGCCGCTTGTATTGCAAGTAAAATAATGAGATCTAATAAACCTCCTAATAAGGAAAGTTAATGGCTCTTCTGTTTATAAGTGATAACAAGCAATAAAGAAAGGAGCCTGCCAATTTATGATACATCAACTTCAGCCTCTTTCATCTAAGCATGTTCTATAACCAATAAATTCTCTTGTTGCTTAAACCCATCATCTTCAGCTTACAAAACCAATATTTTTTGAGTGGCCATCATTGGAAAACCCACTTTGATGGACAAAGATCAGCTTGCAATCCAAGCATTTCTGAGCAATCTCTTGGCAGACTTAGGAAAATAAGCACCATCTTTTCACCTTATAAGTTTGAAGACTCCATAAACTTTCACTGATGTCTGTGAATACTGATTTGAATATTTCCATCTTCATTTTTTGACAGGGCAAATTTATATCATTCTGACTAAAGGACAAAATAGATTGGCTTTTACTGATTTAATTAACTCTTAGACTGCTCATTAAGACAATGCTTTGATGTCATCAAATAAATCCATAGTAGAGCTATGGTAGATGGAATATTTTGTTTTGTGGTTAAACATCTCAGTCTGAAGTATGAATAGAGGGACCAGGAATCGATGCAATTAAATTTAAAGTCTCAACATAGACAACAATTGAGTCAACAATTGATTCAACAATTTTTCTGTCATGTTGGGATGGATCGAGCCACTGTTTTCTTGGTTTTAACCGGTGCTATGGGGAGTTAATGTTTCTTGCCCAAGGACTTAACCTGGTGTCTGGGTGAAGTTCCAACCCCCTGAGCACTCGATTCAGAGTCTGATGCACCAATCCCAGGACAACCATGCCAGTTAGTTAGTTAAAAGGCAGTTACGTCTGAAAGCTAATGAGCATTATTGTAGTGTTTATGGAGGACATGTTACTAATAAGGCTGGTGTCCCATTTATGGGAGGTGTCCCATTTATGGGACATAGGCATACAGGATAGCCCCAGATGTGACGCCGCAGAATGCGGCGTCCCATATGGGGCTATTCTGTTTGCTTTGAGAAATTTCATCGAAATATTAAACAAAATTTCAAACCCAGATCTGAAGTCCCTAAAAATGAAAGTGGACTCATCCGACTGATAGGAATGAGCAAATCCATTCATCACAAAATGGGTTAAACAACAGGCTCATCATAATTACCTCTCGAAGAGAGCTTTTTACATCATCATCTTTTCAAGCTTCCTTCAAAATATAGCTCATGCCATCATTCAGACATTTGAGTGGAACTTGAGTGGAACTTGACTGGAACTGAAATTAAATGATATAAAGTTATTAAAAGATTGTCATGCTAACTATAGGAAAAAAAAACAAACCTATGCCTGGAAAGAAGTCAGCTTGTGTTTTAAACTTTACTCAACCGTTAAGGTCATGCGGAGAAACACGACCTAAGTTGAATGTCTCATCCAAAAGACATGAAAAGCCCAGGGTCAAACTACAGCCCCTGGTTTACAAGTTGAGTGGTTTAACCACCAGACCACAGAGGCTTTTTGGTGGCTTCTTAGTACATTTGAGAAGAAGTTGAACGGACCATTGGGTAGCCTTTTTTTAAGTACAGTGTAATTTAAGCATGAGCTGGGTTGGAAAATGTTTCTATGTTTAACCTAACTAGGCAAAATGAAAGTGAATATACCATTATTATTACAATAATAGGATCTGTTGAAGCCGCACAATTAATTATCTGAGTAATGTCAGAACATGCTGGTCTCAGCTAAAATAGTAGAAATCAATTCAAATTCAAATGATTGTGTCGGCAGATACACGACAGGAGGCGCCTTCGTCTGAGTTATTAGACAAATCCAAGATTAATATTTTTCGATGCTTGCCTAGTTTTTGAAATACAATATTCAATGAAAGCTCATTCTGTCTGGGATTTAAGTCTGTCAGATGATTTATTTACCCGCTAGAATTTATATCAAAGACAGTGAAAAAGTAAGCATGAAAATAAAATAGAAGAATTTTTAGCTTTGGTTTGTAAAGTGAATCCTGACACATAGATGATGTACTGGATCTCTGAAAAGAGTTTTCATTACCAAAACTTGCCCATGCAATATACAGAAATTTTTAGTTGTAAAAATTGGTAAGGCGGTTCTAACGAGTACCCACA
The DNA here is from genome assembly GCA_964017185.1 of Rugalucina vietnamica. Lineage (NCBI taxonomy): Eukaryota > Metazoa > Mollusca > Bivalvia > Lucinida > Lucinidae > Rugalucina > Rugalucina vietnamica. Next base: position 34,622,714 of record OZ024871.1, on the reverse strand, counting down.
ATGTATGTTTTGGATCAAAAATAAGAAAATTAGGTATTCCTCAGCAAACCTCAGTTTTTTCTATATAAAAATGGGGTCTAAAAGGTGGTATACATTTCACAAACATGTTTTCCTGATGTAAGCCTGAAAATAAAATAGAATTTTTAGCTTTGGTTTGCAAAGTGAATCCTGACACATACCATAGAGACTTATGCCAAGAGTTTGCGAAAGCGGGCATGATTTCCCCTACACTTCATGTTGTATTTTTACTAGATGCTAGTAACTGGTAAGCCATAAGTCCTATAGGTACATGGATGATATACTGGATCTTTGAAAAGGGTTTTGGTTTGGGCAACTGAATTGAAAACCATTTGATTTTCCCTAATATGAGGTACCAGTTCAGTTGCATTTTATTTCCTCTGAGCCCTCTAACATTCATTAACTGAACAGACTTCAAGAAAAACACTAAGTTTGTTAAATTAAAGCCAGAAATATTTGATTGATCAATTACATCACTAATTGGTCTGGCAATGGCAAATAACTAAACAGAGGTAGGCAGGATTATTTACATTATATACTCAGCCAAATTTCTTACATACCAAACTAAACTTAGTTTAATTTTTCAAAAAGGAAATACATGTACCAGAAAACATTCAAATTTTGGCATGCTGAGATGCACTATTTAATCATTATAGGCAGAAATTTTATTGCCAGTACTCATAGAAGAGCATGCCAGATTTAATTGACAAAACTTCAGTTACACAAATTTGAAAAACTGACACTTAGGCATGTTTGTCTTAGGTGATGGACAAATAGTAAGAAGCTCAAACTTGTGCACTTGGCTCTACATCCCACTAATGCCAAAACTTGCTAAACCAAAATAAACAGGCCCCCAATGTACTTATGAAATGATTTTAGGCTAATAAATTGTTTATTTATCTGCCAAAAATCTGCTGAAAGTGTTTATAATAAGTCAAAGTTTGCTTATACTTGGACTGTTATTCATTTCATGAAATACATTGTATATTCAGTATAAAATGCATAGGTACGAAGGGTGTTCAAAAAGTTCGTGGAAAAATGCCGCCATGTCCTTAATTTGTAAATTAGCAGAATTAAACTTGTACAGTAATATAGACAAACATAATTTGTACATATACAGCAAATTTTGCTGGTCTGGCATGAATACAATTTTAACAGTGGTTGCTATGGAAACCATACATCATGATTACCGGCCCACTTTTTATCATCTTTACAAAAAGTCGATGTTTAATAATGTACAGTTGATATTTACATTGCTATTTTCACCAAACTGTATGAGTAAAGTTCAATATAATGGCGGTAAGCACATAACGTCATGTAAGTGTATGACGTCATTTAGGCGTAAAACGGCCATATTGTGCATGCCTAAAATGCGCGGAAAACAACGATCTTCAATAAATTATGTGTTTGGAACAGATATTAAAAGAAAGAAACACTGCTAAGATCAGGAAACGTATATGTCGACAAGGAAATTAAGAAAACGGCAATCTACAATTAGTTTGCGTGCCTTCTAGATGGCCAGGAAAGCGTACATGTCGACTCAAGCAGTGTAATGTCAAATAATGTCATAATGTCGAAAACGATCGTCGAGATAGAAAAGAGTATATTTCGTGAAATAGTCAATATATCGAGCTGTAGTTTCGGCACATTTCACTGCATTATACACACAGAGTTGACAATTAGATGCCGTATGCTACATGGACTCAAAAACGCTTAAGAGCTAGCAAACAGCGAGAAGGATGCGTATAGCATGATGTTGTTACGACGTTGGGCAGGTTTTACTGTTGTAACCATAGATAGCATGTGATTTATTGCTTAATTTTCATCCAATTTTATTCAAATTTTGTGCGTATGTTAACAATATGTTAATTTACAACAGGCACAGACAGCGTAAATTTCCCATGAAAATTAAAATTTTGGCAGCACTTTTCTTTTGAACGCCCCTCATATTTCTTGGAATATTATAATAAGTTCGGAAATGCTTGTGAGAACTTGATTTTCGCTAATAATTTGCAAAGATCAGATATTTGCGAATTCAAAGTTCTCGCTATAATATTTAGAATTACTACAAAAAGGTACAAGTAGGCAAAGATCAGGAAAAGGCGCAATCAGAGAAAGATTCCCACTCCAAAAACCGAGGTGGGAAAAAAACAAACTAACAATCAGAGGTTGGTAACTCAAAGCCATCTTAAGCTTAAGATCAACTTACGACCAAATTAAGTCTCTCTTAGTGATTGTGGTGAATAACTGAAAAGGACCTTAAGTTACGGTGACAACTTAACAGCATCGTAACTTTGGCGACGTCTTATCTTACGAAATGACACCTTTCATCTGAAAAAAGTTACTATAGCTTAGATTAACTGGAATAGCAAGGGCGTAAATTTTAAGGTGGTCATCTTAAGTATGTCGTAAGTAGGAGAACTTACGATGCCTTTGAGTTACTGGGCCCAGGTATTTATACCATAATAACATTTCGTAAGCCGAATGAGCAGCTATTTTCCCAATAGGTGGCCACTCAGTAACCTTAACTTAACTAAAAATATGAAAACACACATAAGGCGCCAACAGCACAAAATATTTTAAACACCAAGACATGAAACAAAAAGAACCACCACAGAAGTATCGACTTGGAACAATCAGTAACACAAAGACTGCAGGAGTACTTGCTCATGAAATCATGAACCTGCTACTACCGGAAATAGAAAACAGAAAATCTGCGAAATAAAGGTCCCATGAAAATTTCTGAACTTATGTAGTAATCAAGAGAGATTTTGTTATCCAACAAAATAAAATTGCAGCTGGATCCCCACCAGGTTCCTCATAAAGAAGGCACACAAAACAACATTGGATCAACACCAATTGAGCCGGGACGCAAGAAGGTCTTCGGGATTTTCGACCAGGTCCGACACAAACCGGCCTGTATAGTCACAGAAGAAAGCTAGACGATTGAAATTTTGGATTTAACAAGAAGAAGAATTGTACTATCTGAGTAGCGAAAACAAAGGCGCTGATCAGCTTCGCAGTTACTGCGAAGCTGATCTGCGCCATTGAGCCGCATAGGCAAAAATCTGGTTTTCTCGCGATGCGGCTCAATTGATGTCATAGCAATGTTGTTCATACATGTATGATGTTATGTGCCCAGTGTAGCATTGTTTAAGTGCATACTGAATCAATTTGACAAATGAAGCCAGTTGGCAAAAGGAACCATTAGGAGGCTCCAACCTCTAACTATTCCTATTCACCACCCCATCCAATAGCTAATTCCAGATTTTGAGGTGGTTCCCGTGGTATGCAATCCGCCTCTGTGACTAATTTATTTCATTTTCATTAATTCATTTAAGCCTGCCGCCCCTTTCATGGGACATACGCAAACAGAATAGCCCCAGATGTGACGCGGCAAAACGCGGCGTCCCATCTGGGGCTATTCTGTTTTCTTGGAAGAATTTCATAAAAAAAGATAGAATAAAATCACTCCTAACACTCCTAAAAATGAAAATGGACTCATCCAATTGATAACGATAGGAAAATCCATTCGTTAAATATGGGTTAGGAAATTCTAGAAAATAGAAGTAAGAAAATGATCCCCCATTTTGGTAAATACATGTATGAACCCCCATTCCTGATATATGGTTTAGTTTACAAGCACGTTTCACAAATTTTACCCAGTTCTCATAGTAATTTGAAGACTTAATAGAAGGGAAACAAATCTTTCGGAACCATACTTAAGCATACTTTTCCTGTTATTCTTACCTTAGCCTGTTGAAGTATGACCACTATAATACGACTTCAGTTTCAACTCCCAACACAACCTCTGAAAACAGTAAAAACCCTGTGTCCTAGGTCTTCTCACAGAAATTTTCATCCCTGCAACACCTGAATATTATACAATTATTGACTATTGAGTCATTGGATATGATGTAATATCCAACAGAGACTACCAATATTGACAGAGGCGAAGCCAAGGTCAATGACTCAATAGTCAACAATTGTTTTATTATATAACACTCTTTTTATACAGACATGATAAAAATAATTTTAAAATAACTATTTTTTATATGTAAATGAATTAGTGTATTCATATAGTTTACATATAGTCCCAGTATGACTGAAAAATGTTCACTGGGACAATAAGTCTAAATTCAAATAAACTAAACAGTAATAAACATCATTTGTACTTCATCGGCATTACTGCTTGACAGTAATCAACGTACATTTCCAATGACACAGTTCTAAATTTAGTAACATATATTCAATGGCGAAAAAACCCAGGTCATAGAATATGACAAAATGAAAGCATTGTCTGAAATACTGTCTACATGTATTTATAGTTATATAATAAACGGCATTCTTAAATAATGCACTTTTCAGCCGTAGACTTCAGGTCAGTCAGAGGGAGAGAATATTATATGCTTCCGAGACAGTATATCGCACTATTCTCAGAACATTATTTTATGAATTTAAGCTTTTCTGATGGAACATCTTTTGAATCAGTAATAGTGTGGTGACCTCATGTCAATTCCGAGTTTTGAGCAAAATTTATTTAGCACATAATGATGAGCAAGATACAGCAAGTCTGTTATATATTTTCTCACATTTTTTCTCATAGCAGAATGCAGGTACCCACAGATTATGGTGCAGTTGAAACCAGTCTCAGATTTTTCAGACAGTTCCATTTGTCTACAACATGAATATGCTTCAAGAAATACATAATAAGAGCTGTCGCAGGACAGCGTAGCTCGCCTGACTTGTGCTTTGCCAGTAAATGACTCATGACCTTGACCTCAATGTCTCTCAGCTGGGCCGTGACGGTACAGCATAAAACTTCAGACCAATACATGTATCTACCAACATGCAAACTATGAACTTGATCCATTTACATATTCAAGAAATATAGACTTATAAAAACTTCATAAAAAGTTCAAACCAAAAGCTTTAACACAAAATTTGTAAGTCTGTGACCTTGACCTAAAGGTCACTCAGGTGGGTCATGATAGAACCAATATCTATCAATATGCAAAGTACCAACTTGATCCATCTACACATTCAAAAGATTCGTACACCTAGACTTCCTAAAACTTTAATCAAAGCCTCTAAAGGTCACTCAGGTGGGTTGTGATGGTACAGCATAAAACTTCAGACCAATATCTATCAATATGCAAAGTATCAACTTGATCCATCAATACATTCAAAAGATATAGACTTACAAAAACTTTAACCAAAAACTTTAACACAAAATTTCTAAGTCCGTGACCTTGACCTAAAGGTCATTGAGGTGATTCGTGATGGTACAGCATAAAACTTCAGACCAATATCTATCAATATGCAAAGTATCAAGTTGATCCATCTACACATTCAAGAGATATAGACTTACAAAAACTTTAACCAAAAATTTTAACACAAAATTTCTAAGTCTGTGACCTTGACCTAAAGGTCACTCAGGTGGGTCGTGATGGTACAGCATAAAACTTCAGACCAATATCTATCAATATGCAAAGTATCAACTTGATCCATCTACACATTCAAAAGATACAGACTTACAAAAACTTTAACCAAAAATTTTAACACAAAATTTCTAAGTCTGTGACCTTGACCTCAAGGTCACCCGCTTGGGTCGTGATGGTACAGAATAAAACTTCAGACCAATATCTACCAACATGCAAAGTATCAACTTAATCCATCCACATGTTCAAAAGATATAGACTTATAAAAACTTTAATCAAAAACTTTAACATTAGAGCAACGCCGACGCCGGGGTGACTGCAATAGCTCTTCCTGTACTTTCGTACAGGCGAGCTAAAAATGTACTTGAACATTCCATAAAGCCAAATTTTATCATGAAAACAGTGGTGGGTCTGCTAGCTTACCTTAAAAATAGTAGTAAATTCCTTTCTGTGACTTGTTGAAACTATTCCTTTTATGCATAGAGCTTTTGTTGTCGGTCTCTTTTGTTGTTGGTCTTTTCCTCATGTATATATTATAACAGTATACAGCCAAGATGATGGACAAATAAAATGTATTTTTCCTTGTTTACATTTGATATACAACTCTCTGGCTCCTGCCCATTGGGGCCAAAAGAAATAAATAGGCTACTTGTGCCTCCAGGCAAAGCTTATGTGCTACTGATTGACCATTTGAATACTGGTTAATCACTCAGGTCTGAGCCTGCCCCAAGAGCAGTTTCATGTCAAACCATACATACATATAAGCCTTATTGGCTTACTTGGGTGGTTATATCTGAAGCACTTTTTGGATGTAATGACTCCTAATTTTGGGTAAGTCTCATAAAATGGAGGCAACATCCCCACATGACAATAGCTGTTGACTGGGACATTAAGCATCAATGCAAACAAAGATATACAGCTAAATTATTCTGAGCCAAGCTGGGTAAACAGTAATCTCAGGTCTTGATTAGTATTGCACTTCCTCAGCAAGGAAAGAGGATTTTGACATTTTGTCCTTTGAATTGTTTGAGCCATTTGCCTATAAAGCACTGAAAAAGGATTCAGACATGTATTTTCGGATTTAGGCATATAGTTCATGAAGATTGTTTGTATATTTAGTTGCTGAACATCTTAGCCAACACCTTAAAGAGCCATTTAAGACACAGACAGAGATTCCAAACAGAGCAACGACAGGATCCTGGAATAGCTTTTAGGAGATTAAATGTGTTTCTATTGCGGACTGTACATTAAATATGTAAAATTTGAGCCATATTATGCGAAAAAAGCTTTTCGCAAAAACAAAGGTGCTGATCTTCAGGCAGCTGATTAGTGCTTTTGTTTTCTTTCCATTTGGTACCTAACCAGTTTTTGTAGCTATACAGGTCAGTGTGTATAGGCAGTGGCTAGGGATACGGTACCGTATCTTTAGCCTGTGGGCTAGGGATACGGTACCGTATCCCTAGCCTGGCGGCTAGAGATACGGTACCGTATCTGTAGCCTATATATCGGAAATGGCTAAAGGTACGGTATAGATAAAAATCGATAATATAATATTTTCAGTTGTGTTTTAAGTTGAATCATTGCAAGTATCCTAAATGGCTAAAGGTACGGAAGACTAGAGATACAGACTTAAGAAAACGGTACCGTATCTGTAGCCTATATATCGGAAATGGCTAAAGGTACGGTATAGATAAAAATCGATAATATAATATTTTCAGTTGAGTTTTAAGTTGAATCATTGCAAGTATCGTAATGAATCATAAAATAAACATTTTGTATAAAATGTTATATTTCGATTGCATTTTAGGCAATTTATTACTTGATTTTAATGGAAAATCGCTTGTAAACTTTTAAAGAAAAAGCTCCTTAGATAAATGAACATACATGTATCTCAATCATTTCGACACACAAAAAGAATTTCGATCGACGTCTTAAATTATATCATAAATCACGGAAAGAGTTCTATGATAGACATTTTTTTTTCAACTGCAAATTCTAACTTAGAAAGCGCTAGTCTTAGAAAATGTCAGAATACTTTGATTTAAATTTCAAGTAAATGCACTGACGTGGAGAGCCGCAATTCAAATTTACGCCGTGTCTTTATCTGCAGCGCTTTGATAAAGACATGTTTTACATGTATGTAACCTAAGCAGATAGATAGATAGATAGATAGATAGATAGATAGATAGATAGATAGATAGATAGATAGATAGATAGATAGATAGATAGATAGATAGATAGATAGATAGATAGATAGATAGATAGATAGATAGATAGATAGATAGATAGATAGATAGATAGATAGATAGATAGATAGATAGATAGATAGATAGATAGATAGATAGATAGATAGATAGATAGATAGATAGATAGATAGATAGATAGATAGATAGATAGATAGATAGATAGATAGATAGATAGATAGATAGATAGATAGATAGATAGATAGATAGATAGATAGATAGATAGATAGATAGATAGATAGATAGATAGATAGATAGATAGATAGATAGATAGATAGATAGATAGATAGATAGATAGATAGATAGATAGATAGATAGATAGATAGATAGATAGATAGATAGATAGATAGATAGATAGATAGATAGATAGATAGATAGATAGATAGATAGATAGATAGATAGATAGATAGATAGATAGATAGATAGATAGATAGATAGATAGATAGATAGATAGATAGATAGATAGATAGATAGATAGATAGATAGATAGATAGATAGATAGATAGATAGATAGATAGATAGATAGATAGATAGATAGATAGATAGATAGATAGATAGATAGATAGATAGATAGATAGATAGATAGATAGATAGATAGATAGATAGATAGATAGATAGATAGATAGATAGATAGATAGATAGATAGATAGATAGATAGATAGATAGATAGATAGATAGATAGATAGATAGATAGATAGATAGATAGATAGATAGATAGATAGATAGATAGATAGATAGATAGATAGATAGATAGATAGATAGATAGATAGATAGATAGATAGATAGATAGATAGATAGATAGATAGATAGATAGATAGATAGATAGATAGATAGATAGATAGATAGATAGATAGATAGATAGATAGATAGATAGATAGATAGATAGATAGATAGATAGATAGATAGATAGATAGATAGATAGATAGATAGATAGATAGATAGATAGATAGATAGATAGATAGATAGATAGATAGATAGATAGATAGATAGATAGATAGATAGATAGATAGATAGATAGATAGATAGATAGATAGATAGATAGATAGATAGATAGATAGATAGATAGATAGATAGATAGATAGATAGATAGATAGATAGATAGATAGATAGATAGATAGATAGATAGATAGATAGATAGATAGATAGATAGATAGATAGATAGATAGATAGATAGATAGATAGATAGATAGATAGATAGATAGATAGATAGATAGATAGATAGATAGATAGATAGATAGATAGATAGATAGATAGATAGATAGATAGATAGATAGATAGATAGATAGATAGATAGATAGATAGATAGATAGATAGATAGATAGATAGATAGATAGATAGATAGATAGATAGATAGATAGATAGATAGATAGATAGATAGATAGATAGATAGATAGATAGATAGATAGATAGATAGATAGATAGATAGATAGATAGATAGATAGATAGATAGATAGATAGATAGATAGATAGATAGATAGATAGATAGATAGATAGATAGATAGATAGATAGATAGATAGATAGATAGATAGATAGATAGATAGATAGATAGATAGATAGATAGATAGATAGATAGATAGATAGATAGATAGATAGATAGATAGATAGATAGATAGATAGATAGATAGATAGATAGATAGATAGATAGATAGATAGATAGATAGATAGATAGATAGATAGATAGATAGATAGATAGATAGATAGATAGATAGATAGATAGATAGATAGATAGATAGATAGATAGATAGATAGATAGATAGATAGATAGATAGATAGATAGATAGATAGATAGATAGATAGATAGATAGATAGATAGATAGATAGATAGATAGATAGATAGATAGATAGATAGATAGATAGATAGATAGATAGATAGATAGATAGATAGATAGATAGATAGATAGATAGATAGATAGATAGATAGATAGATAGATAGATAGATAGATAGATAGATAGATAGATAGATAGATAGATAGATAGATAGATAGATAGATAGATAGATAGATAGATAGATAGATAGATAGATAGATAGATAGATAGATAGATAGATAGATAGATAGATAGATAGATAGATAGATAGATAGATAGATAGATAGATAGATAGATAGATAGATAGATAGATAGATAGATAGATAGATAGATAGATAGATAGATAGATAGATAGATAGATAGATAGATAGATAGATAGATAGATAGATAGATAGATAGATAGATAGATAGATAGATAGATAGATAGATAGATAGATAGATAGATAGATAGATAGATAGATAGATAGATAGATAGATAGATAGATAGATAGATAGATAGATAGATAGATAGATAGATAGATAGATAGATAGATAGATAGATAGATAGATAGATAGATAGATAGATAGATAGATAGATAGATAGATAGATAGATAGATAGATAGATAGATAGATAGATAGATAGATAGATAGATAGATAGATAGATAGATAGATAGATAGATAGATAGATAGATAGATAGATAGATAGATAGATAGATAGATAGATAGATAGATAGATAGATAGATAGATAGATAGATAGATAGATAGATAGATAGATAGATAGATAGATAGATAGATAGATAGATAGATAGATAGATAGATAGATAGATAGATAGATAGATAGATAGATAGATAGATAGATAGATAGATAGATAGATAGATAGATAGATAGATAGATAGATAGATAGATAGATAGATAGATAGATAGATAGATAGATAGATAGATAGATAGATAGATAGATAGATAGATAGATAGATAGATAGATAGATAGATAGATAGATAGATAGATAGATAGATAGATAGATAGATAGATAGATAGATAGATAGATAGATAGATAGATAGATAGATAGATAGATAGATAGATAGATAGATAGATAGATAGATAGATAGATAGATAGATAGATAGATAGATAGATAGATAGATAGATAGATAGATAGATAGATAGATAGATAGATAGATAGATAGATAGATAGATAGATAGATAGATAGATAGATAGATAGATAGATAGATAGATAGATAGATAGATAGATAGATAGATAGATAGATAGATAGATAGATAGATAGATAGATAGATAGATAGATAGATAGATAGATAGATAGATAGATAGATAGATAGATAGATAGATAGATAGATAGATAGATAGATAGATAGATAGATAGATAGATAGATAGATAGATAGATAGATAGATAGATAGATAGATAGATAGATAGATAGATAGATAGATAGATAGATAGATAGATAGATAGATAGATAGATAGATAGATAGATAGATAGATAGATAGATAGATAGATAGATAGATAGATAGATAGATAGATAGATAGATAGATAGATAGATAGATAGATAGATAGATAGATAGATAGATAGATAGATAGATAGATAGATAGATAGATAGATAGATAGATAGATAGATAGATAGATAGATAGATAGATAGATAGATAGATAGATAGATAGATAGATAGATAGATAGATAGATAGATAGATAGATAGATAGATAGATAGATAGATAGATAGATAGATAGATAGATAGATAGATAGATAGATAGATAGATAGATAGATAGATAGATAGATAGATAGATAGATAGATAGATAGATAGATAGATAGATAGATAGATAGATAGATAGATAGATAGATAGATAGATAGATAGATAGATAGATAGATAGATAGATAGATAGATAGATAGATAGATAGATAGATAGATAGATAGATAGATAGATAGATAGATAGATAGATAGATAGATAGATAGATAGATAGATAGATAGATAGATAGATAGATAGATAGATAGATAGATAGATAGATAGATAGATAGATAGATAGATAGATAGATAGATAGATAGATAGATAGATAGATAGATAGATAGATAGATAGATAGATAGATAGATAGATAGATAGATAGATAGATAGATAGATAGATAGATAGATAGATAGATAGATAGATAGATAGATAGATAGATAGATAGATAGATAGATAGATAGATAGATAGATAGATAGATAGATAGATAGATAGATAGATAGATAGATAGATAGATAGATAGATAGATAGATAGATAGATAGATAGATAGATAGATAGATAGATAGATAGATAGATAGATAGATAGATAGATAGATAGATAGATAGATAGATAGATAGATAGATAGATAGATAGATAGATAGATAGATAGATAGATAGATAGATAGATAGCCTCACAGTATTTAAGTCTTTCGTTTAACTTATACGAATTACTTGCGCCTTTTCTACACTTCTAGAACCAGTATCTCTCTTTAATATAGAACTGAACGCTTTCGGCATTCTGATAGCGCTCAATAGCACCTTCAAATGCTTGAAAGTGTTCAACCTTTTGCCCGATGTGAATTATACTTGCCATTCTGATGAATCAAGATTTACATGCATGTTTTAAAATTGTACGGCGATTGAATCGAGTAATAGCTCTATTGTTTTATTTTGCAGTTACTTACTGGACCATAACAAAAGTTAAAAGCATTCGCCAAATAATGATTGGCAAATTAAACAATGCCAATGTCGTACTTCAGGGGCTTAGCGGTAGGACAAAATAAATCAACACTTAATTACTGTTTTGTGGGTGAGAATAATGACCGGATCGGACCGGATCGGGCCTAATTACCGGATCGGACCCAAGTTCATGCAGGTTATGGTGTATTTTGTTGGGTACGTTTTGTTTTTCTAGTAGGTTATTGAGTTTTATTTATTGTTTGGTCATTTTGAAGCAAGATATTTTTTAGACTGTTGTAGAAATGCAATATGTACATGTTTGACTTTTTATTCATACTGGAGATGACTATCATGCTCATTGTCGTTATATTTCAGTAGCGTTTTGGTTATAACAAAAAAGAATAACACACAAAGACTTTTTTGTTTTATTCCTATTCCAGCAATGGCATATTAGGCGCAGAGCATTAATTTTGACGTAAACAAAATTCCTTGAGAAATTCTTTTAGTACGAAAACATTTGGCCCTACCAACTAAACAATGAAAAAAAAGTCCTCAAAAAATATCTGTGCCGTTTCAGAGAAAATTGCGATTATAACCACCGAAAAAATAGTAAATTAGTTATGGTGCGATAAAAGCACCGTACACTGTTTTTTGGTTACATTCAAACCACCCAAACATATAAGCCATATTGGCTTAGTTTGGTGGTAATATTCATGAAGCACATTTTGTGCGTCATGACATCCTAATGTTGGGTAAAAGTCCCATAAAATGGGGGTAACATCCCGATATGACCATTGATGTTGACTGGGATGTAAAGCGTCAATTCAAACAAACAAAAGAATTGACAATGAGACGACTGTTTGCTAGATAGATTTAAAATGCTTAAGAGCTAACAAACAGCAGGATGGATGCGTATAACATGACGTCACGACGTTGGGCCGGTTTTACAGTTGTAACCATAGAAACGCATCTGATCTAAATGCTTATTTTTTTATCTAATTTCATTTAAATTTTGTGAATATGTTCATTATATGTTAATTTGTAACATGCACAGAGAAAATGAATTTCCTATGAAAATTAAAAAATTGCAGCACTTTTCCGCGTATTTATTTAACGCCCCTCGTATTTCACTCCAAAAATACCCTTTACCCCTGGAATTTTACTGAGGACTTTTTTTCTATAAAGCAGGATACCTAACTGATACTAAAACTGCCCATAACTTTTCTCAAGGAATTACTTTTACGTCTAGGGTCATTAGGGCCTAAATGTACCGGCCTATATAAAATCAGCATTCGCATGAGAAAACAAACAATTTGCATATGGGAATATAAAGCCGCAGATCAGCTGTGACAGCTGCACAGCTGATCAGCGCCTTTGTTTTCGCTACACGAAAAGTATAATTTCTTCTCAAATTATATCCAAAATTTCAAAATTCTAGAATCTATTTTCTTTGGCTGTATAGGCCGGTTTGTGTCATACCAGGTCGGAAACCTAGATTGTTGTCTTTCTCATACGCAGGCGCAAATGTCATAATAAAACAACAAAGAAGAATAAGTAACATGACACTTGACACTTGTACATGTAATGAGTTGAAGAGAATACATGTATGTTTCGTTGTCTATATTATAATACATGTCAAAAGACAATTACAGACCTTAGCAAAATTGTCCATTTAAGATAGAAATAGAAAAAAAATATGACCGCTCCTACTTGCAACTCAAATAATAAAAAACAATGGCCTTAACATAAAACAACATTTACACAGTCTTGTACGACATGAAAAGTCCACGGATGCAAAAGAAATATTTCTTTAATCCCTTCTTCTCACCACCAGAACCAAAGTGCACTAGATCGTCGTTATAATCCTTTGGATACTGTATGGTCTTGAATGTAACGAACCGGTCCTTGAAGATTCTTTTCAACTTCCTGTTCATGGCTTCTCGTTTAATGTCAAAAGTATTTTTATCAAGACCAGGTGCTCTCTTAAAGTTACCACGAGTAGATATTTCAGATACGTAAATTTTCTTCACACCGCTCTCCTTCATTTTATCAGTAACTATTAGAATCTTTTTCACTAAGTCAGATGGGTCAGAATCTGGTCTTATGTCATTTCCACCTAGACAAACAAAACACACATCTGGATTAAAGTCAATTAGCTTCTGCAATTCTATATCATCGTAATCGGTCGCAGTCATGCCACCGGATGTGAAGAACCCAACGTCACCGGGAACCTGAAATGGGCAGAGAAACATTTAATTAAAATGTATATGATGTAAAACGGTATTTGTTTATGAGTCTTTCTTTCTTTCTTTCTTCTTTCTTTCTTTCTTTCTTTCTTTCTTTCTTTCTTTCTTTCTTTAACACTCATTTTATATGCAATTAACAAAGGTGTCATTTTGATAATTGGTTCACACGTGCGCTAATCGATTATCACACCTTGGTCTGTTTAATAATTGGATTATCAAACAGGTGATCACAGGTAGCAAATTCAATTATCAAACAATTTTATGTGAAAAATAAAGACGGTTCGAGTCAGTTTCGCATTATCGCTACTTCCTACACTTTCCATTATTATTATTATTATTATTATTATTATTATTATTATTATACACGCATTCAAAAACCGAAACATTACAAGTCATTTTTTTAAAAAAGAATTTGGTTAAAAGACAACATTTTTTTAATTACAAAACGACAAATTAGAATGTTCGCTTTTAAAACTATTTAAATATAAACAGTTCCAAGGAAAGAATTAAAAAATGAGTTTAAATAGTACGCGTAAATGGTGTATGTTTTAAATCGTTTTCTCACCAGTATGAATTACGATCAATGCAAGAGATATCGGTCGACACAAACAAAACATATTCGGGTGATATGAAAAAAAAATCTAATTACCTTGAGATTATACCCACAAAACCTTCCCAGATGCCTGATGTAACTGTCTCCATATAGTGCAAACGTACTCATTCTGATACTTTGTAGAATCTTAGAGCAATTGTACAGAAGGTGGAATAATGAGATATATATACTAGGCAAATTAAATTTAGCAATTTTCTTAACATTCGCAAGTCTCTGCACATGATAAATTAAAGTCATATTTTGGAATATGGGCGTAAGTGGTACCCTTTCGGCAAGAGCTTCCAAGTTAAACATTTCGAAAAAATCAAACCTTACGGCGATACTGTCGTGACGTTACAATTTTAGACACATGATCAAAACTTGCAGGTCTGCTTAAAGTGGGAAACCAAAATCATGCTTAAGCAACTCTTTAGTCATCAAAACAAACGAAAACATTTAAAACGTTTGGAAACAAAATTTTATCGCCGAGAAATAAAGATCGTAAGTTTTTTAATTCGACGTTTTTTTCTTTTGCTCCTACGTTATCGCCTTACAGTAACATTTCTAACTGGAATTTCCCAAAAATCGGCAATGAGTTTAAATGTCTGTTGCATACCGATATGTTAAAATAAAGAGAGTTTGCCAAATTCCCTATCTTGGCTTTATAACGTGAGCTTAAATAAAGAGTTTAACGTCAGCGTTATCTCACTAGCATGACGCGTTATGGCTCTGAATTTTTCAAGTGTGACTGACCTTGCTATTGGCTGCATTGTGCTTTGTTTGTCTTATTTGGGTTTTATAAAATCAATGGAAACCAAGTTACCCGAAATTAAGGCAATTTCGACCTATTGACGGCGCGTTGACGTCGTTTTTTGGCAGGTAAAGTTTGTACCGAAAAAACCCAATCTCACTTGTCACATAATCAACAGCGTTCATAAAGAGGGATCGAAAAGGATGGGCCTAATGGACTAAACAAAAGTCAGCTGTTTGCATTGTGTTCAATGGTTGACAATTTTTGCATCCACACCCTTTCTGTATTTCTTGGTTGTTCCAGAAGCCTCTTTAAAGGATGGCGTTTTTAAATTCATCGTATCATGTGCCTAAGACACTGTTGTTGTCATCTAAATTAAAGAAATGTCCAAAATTGCTCTGAGATGATCAATATCAAAAATATATGTAACATCAAAAATTGCTAAATTTATTTTACATAGTATATATACTAAATTGCTAATCTGAGTGATGCTTGTCATGTTGAACGATTTTCATCTCTTTTAATTTCAGTGTGAACGATGTTCAAAGTACAAGTAATCAAACTTATTTGCAGAAAAAGATCAAGGAGATGTCACTCTGAAGCATTTCACTCTTTTTATAATTAACATAGTAAAAGTGCTGTAATCAATGTTGATGAGCTTGTGTGCTGAATTCAGAGGTAAATTAGCGATCAACTATTGCTAATTTGTTCTTTAATTGATGAAAGAAGAATCTAAAAGAAAAATATAAAGAAAAAGGGAAGAAAAACTGAGAAGAAATGAAGAAAATATATAGAAAATAGGTCCGATCAGGTAATTAGGCCCGATTCGGTCCGATCCGGTCATTACACACACCGCTGTTTTGTTTGTTGTTCGCACATTGAGGCGCGGACATCGTATGATGGTTAAGCAACTACTCGGGGCTAATATTATCTTATTATTAACTTCACGCATCGTTAGAAACTTTCATACTGCGAATTGGCTTTATATCCTTTGATGTCGGTCAAATATTTGCAGATAATGGTGATATTGCACAAACACACACTCAAATACCAGAGGACCAATGGTCCTGTAAACGCTCACCTGAGACCTGAGATATATACCAATAAGCTTGTTTGACTAGAATGGTAATATACATGTATATAACCCCGGGGCAGGAACAGAGCAACCTCTGGAGTCAATTTCTTTTTTAAATCATAAAGATTCAGTCCATTTGCCAATTTACTGCAAGTTTTGCCCTTCAAATGACATTGTAACAATTTTCCCAATTCAAATGCATGGGCAACCTAAGTTGACCTTGCCCTAAAAAAGGTCAAGGTCATCCCAGAGTCATGATTTATATAAACTTTGTAGAGCTCCATTGCCTGATGCTTCATGCCAAGTTTCAAATTCATAGGCCTTCTGGTTCTGGAGAAGAAGATTTTTAAAGGTTTTTGCTATTTATAGCAATGGCGGCCATCTTGGTCATGTGACCTTGACCATTTAAATAAACTTTCATTCACTCTTCCTAAGAATGCTCCACATAAAGTTTGGCTTTGATTGGCCAAGCGGTTTCAGGGGAGAAGATGTTTCATTATTATGGAAATATACATGTATATAGCCACGGGGCAGGGGCAGACAACCCACTGGGCCCAAAATATTTTCATTAACATGAATATTCTGTCCATTTGCTCATTCCTAGAAAGTTTTTTGCCATTAATTGACATTTTCCTATTTTTTCCCATTCAAATGCATGGGCGGCCTAAGTTGACCTTGCCGTAAAAAAGGTCAAGGTCATCCCAGGGTCATTATTTATATAAACTTTGTAGAGCTCCATTGCCTGCTGCTTCATGCCAAGTTTCAAAATCATAGGCCTTCTGCTTTTGGAGAAGAAGATTTTTATAGGTTTTTGATATTTATAGCCATGGCGGCCATCTTGGTCATGTGACCTTGACCATTGATATAAACTTTCATTCACTCTTCCTAAGAATGCTCCACATAAAGTTTGGCTTTGATTGGCCAAGCGGTTTCAGGGGAGAAGATGTTTCATTATTATGGAAATATACATGTATATAGCCCCGGGGCAGGGGCAGACAACCCCCCCAGGGGCTAAAATTTTCCATCAACATTAATCCTCTGTCCATTTGCCTATTCCCAGTAAGTTTTACCCATTAAATAGCATTTTACCATTTTTTGCCATTCAAATGCATTGGCGACCTAAGTTGACCTTGCCGTAAAATAGGTCAAGGTCACCCTAGGGTCATGATTTATATAAACTATGATGCCAAGTTTCGTGGAAATCGGCCCACTGGTTCTGGAGAAGAAGATTTTTAAAGGTTTTTGCTATTTATAGCCATGGCGGCCATCTTGGTCATGTGACCTGAACCATTTATATAAACTTTCGTTCCCCCTTCCTAAGAATGCTCCACAAGAAGTTTGGCTTTGATTGGCCAAGCGGTTTCAGAGGAGAAGATCTTTGAAATTGTGGACGACGGACGGACGACGACGGACGACGGACGGACGCCGGAGCATGGGTATACTATAAGCTCACCTGTGAGCCTTCGGCTCAGGTGAGCTAATAACAATTGAAAATTTCGTTACACGGGGCTAGAAATAATTTTCAACTCTATACATTAACATTGTTTTCTTAAGTCTGTATCTCTAGTCTTCCGTACCTTTAGCCATTTAGGATACTTGCAATGATTCAACTTAAAACTCCCCTGAAAATATTATATCATCGGTTTTTAATCTATACCGTACCTTTAGCCATTTCCGATATATGGGCTACGGATACGGTACCGTATCTCTAGCCGCCAGGCTAGGGATACGGTACCGTATCCCTAGCCACAGGCTAAAGATACGGTACCGTATCCCTAGCCACTGCCGTGTGTATAGGACCTGGCTGGAACCCTCAAAGACAGGTTTTCTTGCAACATACATAAAACAGATGCATATACATGTACTGTATCGTCAAGACTTAAATGTGGGTGAATGAAATTCACCTCAACCATAAATACAAATTCTTGTGGGAGTCAATTTTAGAAAACCAAAGAATAATTCAACAGTTTACTTTGTATCAACAACAGTTTATCCTGGAAATGCATATTTCATATCAAAAATGTTTTTGATCCAGACAAAAAGATATGTAACTCATGCAATGTCATAAAATGTTTAAGTCATATAAAAAAAAAAACAATGTTTGTTTCATTTACATTGTAATAGGGAGTTCTTGGCACATATTTATTATTGACTCACATGTTCTGTCACCAGTTAAGAGCAACTTGTGAAAATCTGGCTTCTGGGATTTACTTGCACAACTGACACAGTGGACCAAGAAGTGAACTCCTTTTTGTAAGTCAGAAAATGAGAAAACAAATCTTCGGGGTTTCCAGACACAAATTGGACTGAGTAGCCACAGACGATGGCTAGAAGCTTTAAATTTATGATTTAAGAAGAAGAGGGATTGTTGCATCCATGAAGCAAAAACAAAGGCGCCGAGCACAGCTCGGCCGAGTAACTGCACAGCTCTTCTGTCTTCATCTACGCTAAAGTCCAGGTTGCTCACAGGGCTGGGGTAATCATAATTTGTAATCGTAATCAGTTGTAATCGATTACAGATTTTCAAGTAATCAGTTGTAATCAGTAATCAGCCATTTTTCTGATTACAAGTAATTTAATTTAATCAATTACAATTGAAAAATGGCTTGTAATCATGATTACATTCTGATTACATCTGATTACAATTAGATAGATTTTGACTTATTTTATGCTAAATATTAATGTGTATCAATGATATACATGAATGTGGGCAAAATCCAAACCACCCCCCCACCACACACACACACAAAAAAGGAAATAATTAATGAAACTTGTTTTTCTTGTCTGCAATGACACAGGCAAAGAATGTTTTGTAAAATTACGGTTATAAAACGGAACAAACTTCATAAACTTATTTGATATACAGTTTGATGCCTTTTGCAGTCTGATAGGGAAACTGCATATTCACTGAAAATTTACATTATCTAACACCCTAAGCTACAAATCATTTACAGGCAGCTATATTCAAGCATTTCAACAGCCTACAACTTAATGATTATTCTAAAGCTCAGTCTAATGCACCAATTAGGTTTATATGGCTGTGTCACTTTAATTGGCTTGTTGGTCTATTAAAAGGGTGTGAACAATTTCTTTTGTTGTATGCTGATGAATTAATTTGATTATGCATTTGAATCAAACAAATTGGGGATTTACCTGTGACTACACCTGTACAAACTGTTAACAATCAAGATAGGCATTAGCAGACAACTATATTTTCTTTACAAATGGGACATGTAAAGTTAACCAAAGATCATTAAGTTAGTGAAATTAACCCAAGTTTTAGCTTCTTGCAGTTTAGTTTTCAAGGACAAGGCCTGGTTTATAATGGTGTCCATTCCTGTGCCCGAGGTTATAAAACTTTTTTCAAGCTCAACTCAGCTGAGCATGAAATTCAAACTACTCATAAATACTGAAATAGCCCAAATTAATTGAAAATTTCCTTTAAAACCATCAAAGCCAGTAATTTATCCTGCTTATGAATATTAAAATGCCAACAATTGTTGGCATTTTAACATTTATGAGCAGGATAAATTTTAGACTCAGTTGAGTCGAGCATGAAAAAAGTTTTATAACCTCCGGGCCCGGTCACTGCTTATTGTTTTACTCATGAAAGGTTTCTTTCTGTGATTTAGAAAAAATATGCATTAAACGCAGGTTTATACTTTGCAGGACTTTCACGAATATGCAATTTATCATCCTAGCTTACTTGATAAAATTCAGCAAAATAACAACCACTCAATGAAAGACAAAACTTAACAATTCCTTGAACAGTATATATGATGAGTTATCCAACAACTAAGGTCATGGAGGTGGGACCTTAATTTAAAATCTGGAATTGTGTTTGGTTCGGCTTCTAGGAAAATAATATGATAATTCTAAATTGATAGAATTGAGTTCAAATGATACTTTTAGTGAGTTGTTATTGTTTCCATGTAAAATACCAGTGAGAAGCAAATACTTCCATTAAAGAAACCAATTTATAAGAGATGTTAACTGTCATCTTACCACCAAAGTAATCGGAAGTAATCTGATTACATTGTCAAAGTAATTGTAATTTAATCGATTACATTCAAAATGTATAGTAATCAGTTGTAATCGATTACATTTTATAGACAAAGTAATCTGTAATTTAATCGATTACATTGCAATGTAATCGGCCCCAGCCCTGCCTGGTTGCTCATGACGTGGCTCATATAAAAGTAGTAACTTGAAATAAACACTTGTGAATTTGATTTTAAAAACGTCTCCACTGGCCATCATGATGCTCCACTGTATGGAAAGACTTTAAGTCTCTCTCTCTCTCTCTCTCTCTCTCTCTCTCTCTCTCTAAAATTCTCACCAGTGATCATAATATTTTTAAAACAAACATTAAATAAAATAAAATTTAAATATAGCTATATTTCAACAGGTGTCTCATTCACAGCAAAACAAATAATATGTGATAGTTAAAAAATACATACAAACATGAGCAATAAATATTTTGTACGACATAAATGAAAGACCAGGTATAACAATGTTGCCTTCACCAACACTTTCAAACACAGAAAGGTAAGATACATAAATGATGACAGATTATGGACGACTTTGACAATATTTTCCATAAAAACATATGTTTTACATATTCACTAAAAGCACCTTGCATGGGTAGCATGTAAAGGTTGTTCTACTGAGTAACCAGATGATATACTTTCTTATGGCCTGAATACACCCCGAAATCTATCACCAAATACATGTACACATCTTATAAATGAGCTGCCTCATGAGAAAACCAACAATCTGCATTTGTGAAAACAAAGGCGCAGATCAGATTCGCAGTTTGTGCTTGTGCAGCTCAGTTTGTGTCGGACCTGTTCAAAAACCACATTGCTGGTTTTCTCATGAGGAGGCTCAAATGTTTTACTCTGGTTAAACTTGCCGTCATTTTGTGTTTTTATTTTCTGAAATGTCTACATTGCAGCACTGCTATCGTAAAATAAAAATTCATCATTGTACTGGAAACATTGTTTGATTGTGCTGAAATAAAAACAATTTGTGATATGAAGTTGAAGAAATATGTGTGGTAAAGTCTTGCCTATGCACTGAGTTATTGAAACCCACATGTCCCATAGAGGCACTTCAATATAATTAACTTTCTAATATTAAAAGGAGTCAAAGTAAAACAAATTTGAGTCTTGGCACTGCCTGTGGGAGCACCATGGCCATCCTTACAAAAAAAAACTATTTGTTTGCAATTGCCTACCCACTGGGTGAAAGAGTGTGTAGGCAGGCCGAATTTTTTCTGATTTCACAAATGGAAGTATACAAAAGTTGGACTAATTATAATTTGCACTAAATAAAATCAAAAATGAGTAAAATTAAATGAAGCGCAGGTAGAGAGAGAGTGCAAGTAGCATAGAACTAACATGCTTCAAGAACTGGGAACACTAGTTCGTTGACTAAGAAATACTGTTTTGCAAAATATTTTATACTTTAAACAAGGAAAATTATAAAGTATCACAAAATGACAACAATGCACAAGTTTACTGTATGATGTCTGTATCTTCATACAAACTCAATTCCCTCAAACTTTTTATCTCCAATCTTTGTTTCTGGTAAAAGAATTTTTCCATCAATAGTGAACACTAAAATATAGGTGGCTTTATTATCACCATCCTCTTCAGATTTTAATGCAGCAATAATGTTATGATTAGTCCCTGGTATAAATTTAAAAGATGAAAATCCATGTGTGGGATTGAGATCACCTATATGAGACACATCTATGTTTTGGAATTCTTCGTCAGCAGTAAGCATAAGATTTGACGCTCTTCGTTCATCTTTCAGTTCTTCGTAACGTTCACTACTAGCTCGTCGGGGAAGGAAAAACCAGCGTTGATGAATGCTGCTCCATACACCAGATTCATGGATCATGTAACCTGATGGATAAAATGTGAATGTGAAATGCATATTTAGAAATACATGTATATGGAAATTAATAGAGCATAACTTACTTCTATATAATGTTATAATTACGAAAGAAAGAAAGAAAGAAAGAGCCTTCTATAAATTTATATTAAATATTGAACCACCATAAATACGACAAAAGACATTCCAATTTATTGATAGATACAATAGCAGTTATATATTTAATTAACTAACCACTTACAATAATGCACTTCAACCTCATTATAACTAATGCCATCTTCAATATAACACGGCCATGTCATGGATCCCAAATTGACTATTTTGCTATATGTCTATAGTACGTAACCTCATTATAACACAGTTCTCTTATAACACATTCTGCTTCTTTGGACCCCAAAGATAGCATTATAATGAAGTTGGCCTGTATAAAAATTTATTTTACAATGCTGTCTATGAGCTGCAACAATGTTAAGTTTATACTGAGCTTTAAATTGCAGTTAATTAGTTCAAATATATTTTGTGATGTCTGTTAAAGTTTGTACTGTACCAGGCAAGTAAGTTCCAGTTTTCTTTCTCAAAGCATTGTAGTTGGAGCTCCAATCGTGATGTTGAACATCCCCACTGGGCCCTATAGACTTCACCCACTGGGGATTGAGGTTCACAACTTCACCATCTGTTGTTGTCCATTCTTTACCCAAACCACCAACATACAATCTGTTATCCTTAACTGTAGCCCACTCACACTTGAAACCTACAAAAATCACACAAACTTTTGTTTTTATGCTAAGCTTATAGCAACGTGTAATTAAAACTAAATAATAAGTATACAAAATGTCACTGAATCCAGTGGGTGACCAAGGAGTTTACTGTGCGCTAGTGTGCGGTCAGTGAAAGGCCTTTTTTCATTCAAGTTAAAGAAAACTAAAAGACAATTATTAAAGATAATTAGAGTACCTTTCATCTGTCTTCCATCACCATCTGTTAGTACGACCCATGGTATAGCCTGTTTATTCCATATCTCATATACAAAGCCAGTTCGGTCATCCACAGTGTATAATTTTCCATTGAATGTGATTAATTCTGATAATTCCATACCCCTTCCTCCTTGAGAAACACTGGATGTTAAAACTACTGGTTCATTTTCAAATTTTACAGTGACTTTTCTATGGTCATCTGATATAGTCAAGTTTCCATAAATCAAATAACTTAACCAAGTATTTGCCTTCTTTTTGCTTTTGGAATCTGTATCTAAGTCTGTTACTATTGCAATTTTGTACTGCATTCCATACTGAGTGGATACAGGGTCTGATAGCGGGTAGGTGGTATCTACTTTTCTTGAAAGTGTTTCAATAAAATCCCTTTGGCAAGGTAGGCTGAGTTTAGTCCTTTGTGTTGTAGGAATAAAATATACCAGCAGTATCAAAACAGCTGATGCAAACATCATAAAGTAGGCCGCAATTCGAGGCTTGAGGTGAAATCTTGCATTGCCAACTCTATACGGTGTAGGTGTCCGAACAGCTTTCATCCAATCGTTCACTGTATATGGATAATTGTATGCATAACCATTCTCACCGGAATTCATTGTGGAGAATGACATAAAAACAAACTTGATAAGTTTTTGCATTCAATCTAATGTTAGCAGTTCAACTCCAATTAGAATATTGTGAAAATGAATCAGGTGTTGGTGGGGTAAGAACTGACAGTTGTTAACCGTCTCTGTGACAAATGGTTTGGATATATGGGACCTGGCAACTCAAAAATGAAAATAAACTGATTGGAACATGTTAAAACACACTAAGGAACCAACAAGGACATGAAGATGAAGTAGAAAATAATTTTGACAGGTATCGCCATGTTGCCAAATCAACTTCCGGTAGCTGTACGTTTTCACGAAAGTATGGAAAGCCGTTTTTACAGACATCGGGTAATTTGTGTAACCCGAAGCCGAGTTCCGAGATAGCATACCCGAGTTGAAAATTTAAATCTTATAACACAACCATATAAAAGGAAATAAAGAATATTAAACTATTTGCTTTAACTAAATACACCATTTTCCATTACTTTTATAACAAATATTCCAAATATGCAATCTTATTTGCTTTTGCAAGCACTATTTCGGTTTCAAACTTGGTAAAATGTGTAGGCGGTATTTACCAAGGGAAGTAAATCGCGCATAACTAAACAGCAATAAAACACGGTACCGACGGCGGGAACCCGGGGACCAAATAAATATTGCGCGCAAATATAAGTATGAAAATTTCAACAACTGTAGTGTTTTGGTACATATACATATACGTGTACATTTTTAACACTAGCAACTAAAGGTCACTTACAAAACCATAATATGTTCGACCATAGTTAAAAGGCCACCTAAGCTAAGCCGTCTAGCGAAAGTGGAACGAGGTACTGAAAAGAGCGGAGTGAAGGCTAGCCAGCTGATCCACGAAAGTGCATGTAGGGCTTCATATTCGTCCAAATCTGTTGATTTCTCTTTATACTGACGTGGTTTTGTAAGGCTAGTGATAATGATTTTTTGCATTGTTTTATTTACTTTGCAAGTTATGTTATTATTCTTGTGAGGCTTTCATGTAAGATCATAAGGCGTGGCTATGATTCTTTAGAATT
The DNA here is from genome assembly GCA_964017185.1 of Rugalucina vietnamica. Lineage (NCBI taxonomy): Eukaryota > Metazoa > Mollusca > Bivalvia > Lucinida > Lucinidae > Rugalucina > Rugalucina vietnamica. The sequence goes on along the minus strand of OZ024871.1, from coordinate 34,597,350 downwards.
CAAGGGAGGTGGGGCTGGAAGTTTTCTTTCATATGTTTTCGTTTGTCTGTCAAGTCATATGATCTTAACGTCAGATTTTCATTTTGTTACAATATTTTCTATTAGTTGCTTTTGGTCACATGTAGGCCTAAGTAATCATATGACTATTTAATTCCAGTTTTGGCGCTAAGAATCGCGCTCTGCTCATAACTTTTCTGGCCAGTGAAAAGATTTGACATTTTTGTCCGAAAATGGCATCTGAAAAATTCCCCCAGCCCCCCCCCCCCCCCCCCCCCCCAATTTTCTTACTATTTTGCTATATTTACAAGTTTTCATGATTCTTTCATGATGTTTCATTTGATTTGAATATTTTCGTAAATTGTGGGCTACTTCGTTGACCTGTATTTTTAACTTGTTTTCGCATGTATCATTGATTATACATGCATTTAGGTGGGCTTTAATTGCCTTTTATTTTAATTCAAAATATTTAAACGTGAATTTGGCTGAGTGAAAATGTCATTTTCTATTCCGCCATAAATAGCATTTTTAAGCTATTTCTGTATTATTCATTTTTAAAACCCGAACATGCAATAATTATATCTAATGAAAATAGCGTTTTAATAACTTGTTGGTCTTTTACTATACACAGACAATTGACCCAGTTAAAAGTTCAAATTCTGCACATCTTCCTGTACTTGAAAACCAATAAGTAGATATAGATTGCAGAAGCTATATTTCCTCAGACTGAGTAAAAATCTAAGTTTGCGGTACAAAGTATATATATATATAGTTTGACCAAAATACGCCACGATGGCAAAGTGGTAGAGCATCGGACTCCGAATCGAGAGACCTCAGGTACTGGGTTCGACGCCCACTGGCGACACCATTTTCATATCCTTAAACATAGCACATTTACTACCCATAGTACTGGTAAATACTCAGGAAGCGGTGGCTCCGTCTCGATATGACTGAAAAATGTTGACTTGGACGTTAGACATGAAAACAAACAAAAAACAAACGCAAAGTGGTCCATTGAAACGACAAAACACCCCATAAGAACACGTATTTACAAAATCACCAGTTACGTTACCACTTAAACCGCTGTCACACTATCGCGTATCCACTCCCGTATCTACGGCGTATCGTGATACGAAAGGTAGGTCACGCGTACGTCGTACATACGTAAGCATACGTAGCTCATACTCCTCGATGCGTAGCTCGATCATACTCCTCATACGCCGAGGTACTACGTTTTATTTGCGTGTGCACTTAAAAATTCATAGCACGTACGCGGCAGGTTCGATACGCCATACATACGTCACACATACGTGGTTCACACGGAAGCATACATACGTCACACATACGTGGTTCACACGGAAGCATACATACGTCACACATACGAGGTGGGTCCCGGGAAATCATAAACATGTTTAATAACTCGCGAACGGTTGGTTAAAATTTAAAGATAGTTTTATGCTTTTAAACTACATTTCTACAGAGAAATCAGTAAAATTATTAGTACAATTCCTTACAAATTGTAAAAGTTATGGACATTTACATGATGGTGTATCAGCGTAACCGGAGCACGTTGAAAATCATTTTGCTACGTTTTTGTGGAGGGGTGGATGAATGGTTTGTATGCAGTCTCTTTATTAGAGCTGTAATGGTGATGAATATTGGCATCTAAGCATTGATTAAGTATTCTTAGTTAAAATGATAGTCAATTATTTGAGATAGAAATGATAAAAAGACAAAAATAGCATGATCAATTTCATTTTATATGAGGGACAAACAATTTTTTTCGACTGAAATCATGCGCGGATCCAGAAATTTTCATGAGAGGGGGTCCAACGAAAATGTTAATTTTTGGTCACAAACGAGGGGGGGTCCAACCCCCAAAAATCCCGAAATTACCTTTTTTTAGGTAAAATTTTCAAATTCCAGGGGGGGTCCGGCCCATCTGGATCCGCGCATGGAAATAAAACAAAAAGATGTCGCTTGTTTTAAACGACAACAAGAAACAAGCATTTAGAGTATTTAAAGAAAAATGCACACAAAATCATCACTCAATCATTAATGACACATTAGAAGGTTGATTTTATAAACCAATTTTGTTAAAAAATACTTAACTGGAAAAAATGTAACGGAGTATCTAATGTTGCGCCGTAATACATACATTACGTCACTATTTTCCAGTAAAATAATTTCACTATGTTGTAAAAAAAATGTATAAAATCAACGCTGATGGTGGAAATAATTTCAAACTTCCAAAAACTTATCTTACATAGTTACTCGTGCAACTGTTAGCGCTGTGTAATGCCATCTCAACTCGCAGTTACAGGAACTGTGGAATTTAATCTTTATGAATTTCAAAAAGGAGTTTTTGACGTGCGCCGTAGACACCTATCCCTCTTGGCTTAAATGCATATAACTATGTTGTGTAAAGGACCAATTCATCCATATTTGTACGAAATGTTTATTAGATGTATGCAAAGAGATCATATAAATTTCACACAATTCTGCATACACATTCTTGTTTTATTACAAATGTCTACGTATTTCTGGGACAGGCCCCGTACGTGGTTCACACGGAAGCAACGTGGCAGGTACGCCGTAGAAAAGTAGCTCATACTCCTGATACGTCACACGTACGTCGCGGTTAACATGCCACGTAATCATGACGTATCTGCTATTTATTTGTGACGTATGTGTGGCGTATCCTGAACTCTCTTTTTGTATCTACGGCGCATCAGCGACGTACGTGTGGCGTATCTCGCGTATCAGTGGCGTATGTGCTACGTATGCGCTACGTACGTTTCGCTGCTGTGGAGTATGTATGACGTTTTAGGAGTATTAGAAATATTTTGTGGCGTTCCAAGAGAATCTTGATGCTGTTTCTGATTGCGCCTTTTTCTGATCGTTGCCTACTTGTACCTTTCTTTATGCATGTTTTCGATTTTCCGTGATCAGTCAGTGATCAGATGTTTCTCAAGTCCGGGGTGCCGTGCAGGGTTCTCTCAGGGCTACGCTTGGTGTAGCCTCTGTCTTCTCTGTCTTTGTTCTTGTCGTGTTACGACCAGGTTTTGGGAGCTTGAAAATGCCCCCCCCCCACCACCACCACCACCATCACATTTCTTTTCTTCGGTGTTAATCTAGATTATCTAGATCTATCCGGTGGCATCTTCGACCGCTGATAATTGATAACTGTAATGTGCGAATTGCATGAACAAAGTGAAGCATCCTTTTGTTCTTATAGGTATTAAAAGACAATTGGTACAAACAGATACGCCGCAGATAAGAATGCAACGTAGTACATACGCCGTTGTATGCATGGGCGAAAACAAAGGCGCAGATCACTGCTCAGCTGATCAACGTCTTTGTTTTCGCTACACAGATAGTACACAACCCCTCTTGTGCTAAAATGCGAAATTAAGAGTGTCTAGCCTGCTTCTGTAACTGTAACAGTCCATCATTGGTCAGAACCTCAAATTGTTGGTTTTCATTTTGATAATTGATGGCTATACGACAAATTATTTTCATACGGTTTATCTCCTATATGTAAGCGGTTGCATCATTTGTTGTCATAAGAAATCTTCAATATCTGTGTATGCGGATAAAAAAAGAACGAGAACATGGGGAAGGCAATGATCAGGAAAATGGGCAATCAGAAAAAATCTCACTCCAAAAATCGAGTTGGGAAAAACTAAAAACAATTAGGTACTTATAAAGAAAACATATCGTAGTCCGAGTGAGCAGCTATTTCCCAATAGGCGGTCACTCAATCATCCGAACTTTACTAAAAGTAAAGCGATAGCTCTACCCTTATAAGCTACTTGATTAGTCCTATAAGAATTACGAAACAAACACATGCCGACTTCTCCAACAATATGTAAATAGTTAGACTACTGGAATATTTTATATTTTAGATTTTTCTGTCCATGTCCATTTTCAATTTAGTCTAAATCAGAATAATTTCGACACACAGTCATCTGACATTTCAGCAGAGCATCACGCAAACATGTCCATGTAATATTTACCCCCTTTAAACCCTTTTCATAAAGTGATCTATAGTGAAACTGTAATTTACATCAAGTAGCTTATGAGCTCATATTCTCTTGAAAACATAGATTGTGTGTACAACAGCAGTCGCACATTAGCGTATACCCAAACGCGCGCCGGGCGTATGGAAAATCTCAACACGCTGAAGATTTAAGACGTATGAAAATTAATTTGTTCTTTTAACTCGCTTTAGAAGTCAAACAGCAGTGCGTGACTGGGGCTTGTACCGGACGTATAAAATAGCTCAAATTTTTAGTACGTTTGTGTTACTCCCAAACATGCTTAGCGCACTACAGGCGCGCGGAAAACGTTCAACACGTGTCTCACACACGCTTGGGGCACGGTCAAGATGAATCGGATAGCACATGCAGCGTACACTGGCATGCCTAAAAGATCACGGCGTATTCAACTCGCCTGTAACGCGCGTGGAACTTATTCGAAACGTGTAAGACACACGCCCTGAACACGCCAAGCTTCTACAAAAAATTTAAGCATGCTTTTTTTTTTTTATTTATTTAATTTTTTTAGCCCAAACGCGCCTGGAGCGCGCAGCGACTTACAGACGCGACGTGAAAAGTTTGGGTATCACCTGTAAATAGAGGATATTTACTTTTTTGAGGTGAATACCAAATATATTTCATAGAGTGAGTTGAAAATTTAGATGTTTTCAAGTCACGAGATGAAATATATTTGGTATTTACGGTTAAAAAGTAAATTTTCTTTTCTTTTTATTTTATACAATACACGGGTTTTTTCCTATTCACAAAGCAGGCGGTGAAAATGCAAAAACCAAAAATTTTTGAAAACACAAATAATTTTGGTACCACATTGTTCCTAACGTTCTAACTAAGAAAATGAATTCCCACACCGTATGTTTTCGTTCGTAAATAACGGAGTTATAGGCATTTGAATTTCTGAAGTGAGGCACATTTAATGACGTCAAGTGAATGGAAACGTCAGAAGTAATCCAAACTCTACAGTGAAAATATCGGCTGATATCAGTTACTAGTGAAAATATCAATATCAATTCTGCAGTGAAAATATCACTTTTATCCATTTTTGATATCACTGCTAAGTATAAAATAAGTGACGTTACATACACGATAACGTAATTTTGTCAAAATGCGACATTTATGAAAAGCTGATTCAAACACAAGCATTGTTTTATTTTACGTCCAATCATGATGAAAATTTGCATGCAGAAAATATAGTTCAGAAGTATTTATTTTTTTTTTAAATTGGACGGGGACATTTTTGAAACGCTATAAAGCAATGAAATTAAGAATGTTGCAATGAAATAATTAACGCAATATTTACGTCAGCAGAAGCATTTTGACATTCAAATATTAAGTAAATATGATAACAACTAACAATTTACTTGATTATTGCTTTTAAAAATCAACCCTTGAAAACAAATTAATAGTTACAAAACTTACCGGAGTCATTTTTCGCCGCAATCTTACTACCCGTTGATGCAACCAGTGTCAAAATTATGTCATTTTTTGTCTGACTTCCGTGCAGTTTTGCACCTCAATTTCGCAAATTTCTTATAATAAGCGCGAAACAGCTATATTCTTTTCTTTACTACAAGTTACAACGTCTATTTTGTTGTACTGTGCAAACATTTCATTAATAAAATGACAGTCATAGTTGCCTTAAATACTTGAAAGATATATTTTGTAAAAGAATAAAATAACAGCTTTCCAGTGAAATATAATCATCCTATATGGCTGTTTATCAGAAACAAATACTATCCGCTTATTACAGCGAGTAGCGCTACTCACAAATGTACCCCAAACTGAATACACAAGAGGCGGTGATTCTGTCTCGGCATGACTGAAAAATTGTTTGTTGGAACGATAAACACCACTAATCATTCAATTAGAATAAAGGAGTTGAGCACGCTGTGTACTAAACCAGGGTCTTTGGAGACCCTGACTGAACATAGCGAAAACGGCATTCGCTTGTGTCGTTTTTTTCTGAAAATATGCCCATGGTTTCCGAACAGGTCCGACACAAACCGAGCTGTACAAGCACTGGGGATGGCTTAAGGCTGGATTATTTAAATTGATGATTTTATTTTAAAATGTAAAGCCGGGAATCGTACTATCCATGTAGCGAAAACTAAGGCGCTGATCAGCTTCGAAGCTACTGAGTAGCTGGTCTGCGCCTTTGTTTTCGTATATGCCGATTGTTGGTTTTCTTATGCGGTGGCTCAATTATATGTGTTTTGTTTCACTCTAATTCGAGTACATATTATTTTTTCTTTCTCTGTTTTCTTTCCCTTTTTCGGTCTAAAACATAAATTGTGGGTATTCGTTAGAACCGCCTTACTGAGTCGGTTTTCACGTGTATCCACAATCACTGCTTTGAGGAAGCATAAAAACAGGGGGGGGGGGGATACTGTAAACTACAGTTGTTGTAATTTTCATACTCATCTTTGCGCGCAATATTAATTTGGTCACCGGGTTCCCGCCGTCGGTACCGTGTTTTATTACTGTTTTTACTGCAGAAGCTGAGGGTGAGGTTACGGCCGTGTAAAATCGATTTAAACCCGCCAGTAACTTTGTGTTACTGATCGTTCCAAGTCGATACTTCTGTGGTGGTTCTTTTTGTTTTATGTCTTGGTGTTTAAAATATTTTTGTGTTGTTGGCGCCTTATGTATGTTTGCATATTTTTAGTTAAGTTAAGGTAACTGAGTGGCCACCTATTGGGAAAATAGCTGCTCATTCGGCTTACGAAATGTTTTCATGGTATAAGTACCTGATTAATTGTTTGGTTTTTTCCCACCTTGGTTTTTGGAGTGGGAGTCTTTTTCTGATTGCGCCTTTTCCTGATCTTTGCCTACTTGTACTTTTTTAGTTATGCGCGATTTACTTCCCTTGGTAAATTCCGCCTACACATTTTACCAAGTTCAAAACCGAAATAATGCTTGTAAAAGCAAATAAGATTACATATTTGGAATATTTGGTATAAAAGTAATGGAGAATGGTGTATTTAGTTAAAGCAAATAGTTAAATATTCTTTATTTTCTTTTTTTCATGGTTGTGTTATAAGATTTAAATTTTCAACTCGGGTATGCTATCTCGGAACTCGGGTTCGGGTTACACAAATTACCGACATTCGTTTTTACAGCTCCTGGTCACATCGTGCTTGCGGTGAGAATCCAGAGGACCATGAACATTTCCTGCTGAGGTGTCGTTCGCTTACGGAGAGCCGTGATCCTTTTATCAAGACGATTAAATCTGTTTTATCACAATATCTTGGAGATGAGGTGCAGCAGTGTATTTGCCGCGACTCCGAGGTGTTAGTTGCGCTGATTTTGGACTACACAGCAGTTGAGTTAAATCTGAGAGAAACCCAAAGGGAGGACTTTCTGTCTAAATTTGAAGCAGTTGCCAGGGGACTATGCTATGCTCTACATTGTAAACGGACTAGACTCTTGAATGAATTGATATAAATATTTCTGAATATCGGTGGGGTGCAAATTAAAAAGTAAAAGTTTAAAATAAGGACATTTATTCACTGACGTGAAGTTCTCCAGACATTGGAGGAAGTTACAAACAACAATTAACAACAACAACAACAAATCGGCCAAAAACTTGAAAGGCACAGGACGCACTGCAGCTGAATATCTTAAAAGACAATGTGACTTCTTTTTTCGTATCTATTTTCCGCCTGTTTATAGGCGCACCACCTCCAATCGAGTCCCCACAGGTAGGGCGTTACCCTGATGATCGGGGATACTCAATGAAATACTTTCCAAGGCTTTTGACATCCGAGGAAAGATCAATAACTGGATTAAGAATTGGCTATCTGACAGGACCCAGTCGGTTGTCATCGATGGTGAACGCTCTGAACCAGGAAATGTGGAATCAGGTGTGCCACAAGGATCAGTTCTAGGACCGGTTTGTTCCTCTACTATATCAACGACCTACCAGAAGGCCTTAACTCCATTGTCAGATTATTTGCTGATGACGCCATTGTGTACCTGGTCATTGTAAACCTTCAAGACACACAGAAAGTTCAAGCTGATCTCACCAACATGGGAGTCTGGGAGGCGCTTTGGAAGATGAAATTCCATGCTACCAAATGCAATGTTCTTAGCATCACTGGCAACTGGACACCAATCCAGGCAGACTATGAACTACATGAACATACACTGTCCAGAGTCACCTCCGCCAAATACCTCGGAGTAACCATTACAGATGACTTGAAATGGGACAGCCACATCAGCGAAGTCTGTGCTAAAGCCAACAGAACCATCGGCTTCCTACGAAGAAATCTGAACATAGGATCAGTAGCCATAAAGCAACAGGCATATTTCACCCTTGTACGACCCTTGGTGGAATATGCAAGTACAGTCTGGGATCCGCATACTGACAAAAATATCAAGAAGTTGGAGATGGTACAGAGACGGGCAGCACGTTTTGTCACCAGCAGACACCACAACAGATCAAGTGTTAGCGACATGCTTGAGGGCCTGAATTGGCGATCCCTTGAAGACAGAAGAAAAGATGCTCGCCTCTGTATGCTCTACAAAATAGACAGACAACTGGTTGTCATCAAGAAAGACAGAAGGTTAACATCTCCTAAAAGAAGATCCAGGAACAGATTCCAGCTCATTGGCTGCAAGATAGATAGAAGAAAGATGTCATTCCTCATTAGGACAGAAAGGGACTGGAATGCCTTACCGCCAGTTATTCAGAACTCGGACTCACTCTGTGCCTTCAAGGCCAGGGTGTCAACCATGTAGACACAGACTAGCCTGTTTTTAAACTGTAAATACGATGTTTTTAACTCTCCAAGTACACTGACTGTTTTTGGATTGAACCGCTTTGATGGAGTCTTGGTCCATGCGAATGTGCTAAAACCCTCAACCTAGCATAATCTTCAACAAGTTGAAGGCAGAAGCAGAAGCAGAAGCCATACACAGTGTCGGGAAACAAATTCCGTGTATGACACCGTTTGTGTATACGTCATACGACAGAGCGCGACTTCGCACTGTACTTAATTTCGGAAATCGCGCATGTAAACCGGTTTAAGCCCGCCAGTAACTTTGTGTTACTGATCGTTGCAAGGCGATACTTCTGTGGTGGTTCTTTTTGTTTTATGTCTTGGTGTTTAAAATTTTTGTGCTGTTGGCGCCTTATATATGTTTTCATATTTTTAGTTAAGTTTAGGTAACTGAGTGGCCACCTATTGGGAAAATAGCTTATCATTCGGCTTACGATATGTTTTCAAGGTATAAGTACCTGATTGTTAGTTTTTTCCCCACCTCGGTTTTTGGAGTGGGAATCTTTTTCTGATTGCGCCTTTTCCTGATCTTTGCCTACTTGTACCTTTTTGCTATTTTCATATTTAAGAAAAATGTTTTACACATATCCTATCATATGCGGCATATTTTAAACACTGATTAACAATATTTTCTTTCTTTGAAACAATTGTCAACATTTAGAACACTTCGGAACTTGAACGTTTCCGAAGTGTTCTCAGTGACCAGATCTGAATCTGAATGGTTTACTGGTAATACGCCAAATTGACAATACTTCACCAGGGGGATGCGCCAGGAGAGAAATTAGTCCCTGGCTCTCACAAGAGATGCGAACTTGGAAATGATGAATTGTGAAAGTTTTTCCAGTTATCCAACCAAAAATGTGTGCTGCATATGATAGGATATTTAAAATATTTCACAAATAACTTACGCGAATGGTACAACAAATTTTCCGAACTTTGGTTTTGTTCGAACTATTAAAATTCTCTGTGACGTCACCGTTAACTGTGCAAATGATAGCTTACACGGAGGATGTTTCCCGACAGTGATACAATTATTCACTTTTTTGCACAATTTACAATTGTTTTTCCGTACAAAATACACAAAATCTACAAATTTGAGGAGAGACCTGAAATAACGGAGAATTTTTTCACACAAGGACCTTCGCCGCTCGCTGTTACGACGACGGCATAAACGAACACAACGATGTGACGTCATACTCAAGTGACGTCATGTTATCTTTGTTTTATCCGTTTATTTAGGGCAAGCCTAGTCGGCGACATTTTGTCAACACAATATTTCGAATGTTACAACATGAATATTAAACTGTTGCTAGCCGCTACCGCGAATTCCGGTTCCGCTTGAATTATTTTTCTCTCTATCAATGTACAGAAGAAGAGAACAGAACAGAATGTTTTACCACCTTCCTACCATATGAGCGACACAAGAATGTCGCTACTAAAACAGATCAGGTGAAAAACGCAAAATGGGGAACTAAAGCATTGTGTAAAGGTTCCTGTTGTAGAAAATTCAACCTTTTTACAGTTTTGTTACCGACCTCCTGATCACGACCGCACAGGAAATCCGGCGAAAATTCCGGTCTTTTCTCTGGCAAGTGGGAAAATCTCATACCTTTGGAAAAATGCATATTGAACGAATAATAGATTTAGACCAGGACGAGCTGGACCTAGATGGTTTTGGGCCAAGTGACCGTAACCTTTTTAGTACTGCAGTAGTAGTTGTTGTTGACTGCGCACCGAGGCCGCGTAATTAAAAAGGCTTTGGAAAATATCAATCCGATTACGTTGCTTGTGTCTGGGCATCACATGCACCAGCGACTTTTATGTTAGCAACGGATGTTAATCTCGACTTAATAACTGTTTTTTGAATCCGGGTCAAGTCGGCCTCGGGTCAAGTTGGCCCGGGTCAGCTCGGCCGGGTCAACTCGGCCTTATCTTTATTATATGGTAGCTAAAGATCAGATAAGTAGCTGGGTAGGAAGGTAAGTATCTGGCTAGGTAGATAAGTAGATGGGTAGTAAGGTAGTTGAGAAAGTGGGAATGTAGCTATGAAGTTATAAGGAAGGTAGGTAGTTGCTGGGGAGGTAGGTTGGTAGGTAGGTAGGTTGGAAAATTGCAAATTAATGCATCTGAATAACCTAATTTTTGATAAGTACATGAAGTATTTTTGCCAAAATTATCCAATTAGAGGACTGTTTTATATAGACAGTTTCTATATAAATATTTTTCCCTATCGAACTCGGCTCTGAAGTTGTGACTTCATAGTCGTCCTATATATTGTAAGGGGTATTTAAAACAAAACCTTCACATAAGCATTTCTTTATACCACCAACCAAAAAAGTAACAAAATTAACACAAAATACCAGTATTATATTGTATCCGTTTCTACCTTAGGAAAAATACACTGGCCTAGTTGACCCGGCCGAGATGACCCTAGACCGAGTTGATTGGAACAAGGCCGAGTTGACCCGCTTCCCTGTTTTTCGGCATTTATGATATCGACAGCCCTGCTTGATGAGTTGGCTTGCATTTCTTGCATTGAAGCCCGGAACTTGACAACACAGCGTATAATTCTGATTATATTGTCGGAATTTGGAACATTCCCCTGTTTGTCTTGCTGACGAAATGTCAGATGGGTATGTTAAAGTTCGATACCCATTTTATGAAAGCTGTAGGTAAAACTTCCGACAAAGGGTTCCCCTAATAAAGTATTGTCTATGAAGTATCAACAAGGAGTTTCAAGACATAGAAATAGAAACTCCTTGGTATCAATAAGCAGTTCAAATTCACCTTTTTATTTCCGGCATCTTAGTAGGTGATTAATAATCATAACTTTAAGCAGAGTATTTAAGAACTTTCTGTCATACGACCATATTGCTGATTTGGCGCTTTGGGTCAAATGGGCTAAGTATTATATCATGTATATATAGGATAAATTTCGTATTTATTCTTATTTTGGCTTTATACTATCATTATTGACGGTCTTCAAACGCACCCATTGTCACCCATCTAGTACATTTTATGACAAAGTGGTAGTTTTATGCAAAACCAAGAGTGGGTGTGTTTTTGTAAGATCTTTCTATAAATAAAGATTTTGACATTTGCTAGTACACCAACACTTTTTAACACATTTAGAATCAGGCCATGTCATTCATATAATAGTAATGATGGTGTCTGCGTGTATCATATATATTACAAGATTCAAAGCAGTTGGCATTTCTGGGTTGCCAATTTGTAACAACTCTCCGTAGCTCAGCGGCCGTTCGGTCCCGACATGAATGAAAAATAGTTAACTTGAATTATCTTGAATGCTAAGCCTCCAATGAAACTGGAATTTACAGAATAACATCCAACAGAATGGCAAATACACGATTATATGTACTACTATAGCATAAAGTAAGAATTGAATATATATAGCATTACAGAGTATTAAAATTGTATGTTTGGAGCCATCTTCTAAACAACGTTTTAATCATTTGACCCCATTTAGGCATGTGTCTTTGAATAAGACACCCCTTGTGTAAGATTTGAGATTTCAGTAATATTTACATATATCTGGTTATCGTCGCCAGTTTATAAAGGGAGACTGATGAGGTTTCAGTGCCTGAAATTGCGCAATATTTTTGAACATTTTCTCTGCTCCCAAAGGTTCAACTTCAAACATTTATATTTTATATGCTATTACTGCAGCTAGCATTGTGCCGTGTGGCGGCCCTAAAAAGTCTCCCCGTACATCATCAATAGTGCAGATTATATCATTTCGTTTGGTTCTTTCGGATCAGCAAGAATATTCAGAGTATAAAAAATTGTATATTTAGAGCCATCTTCTAAACAACGTTTTAATAATTTGACCCCGTTTAGGCATGGGTCTTTGAATTAGACATCCCTTGTGTAAAGATTTGAAATTTCAATAATATTCACACATATCTGGCTATCGTCGCCAGTTTATAAAGGGTCACTGGTGAGGGTTCAGCACCCGAAATTGCGCAATATATGAACATTTTCACTGCTATAAAAAATATGGGCCGAAATGGTTATGGGCCGAAATGGTAAGGGCCGAAATGGTTATGGGCCGAAATGGTCATGGGCCGAAACGGTTATGGGCCGAAATGACCCGGAGTCTCCAAAGGATCAAACTTTTATATTTTATTTGCAAGTAATCGAGTAGTGTCGGGTAGTGACTTTTTTCAAACATTTTGAAAAGGTAATACCGGGACTTTATAAAAATCGGAGACAGAAGCAATCAGAACTAAAGTCCCACCCTAAAACAATGTGGGAAAACGAATTGACACAGAGATAGCATATCTACTCTCGGGAAACAAACTATCATTTGCACACATAACTGCGACGAAACAGATAATTTTAACAGTTTGGACTAAACCTTTGTTCGGAAAATTTGTGGTGCTGTTTGCCTAAGTTATTTGTGAAACATTTTAATATTCTGTCATATGCAGCACATATTTGTGGTCGATTAACTGTAAAAAACTTTTATAATTCATCATCTGGCCTCTGAGAACACTTCGGAAACTTTAAACTTCCGAAGTGTTCTAAATGTTGACAATTGTTTCAAAGAAAGAAAATATTGCTAATTAGTGATTATAATATTTCGCATATGACAGGATATGCGTAAAACATTTTTTAAATATGAAAATAGCAATGCGCGATTTTCGAAATTATGTGCAGTACGAACGCGCGCTCTGTCGTATGACGTATACACAAATGATAGCATACACGGACTTTGTTTCCCGACACTGATATCGTAAGCTGAATTTCCTTTAAGGGAATAGATGGAAGTTCTTTTAGATCCTTTTTATTCTTTGTCTGCTGATCCCATTGGTTCTTGGGACTTGTTTATCGAAAACTAAACCCAAATTTTCCCATTGGCTCAAAAGTTATGGGACCATATGTAAATAACAGCATTATTTTCATGTATGAGTAGTCTCCCTTGGTGAAAAAATTAAAAACCAAAATAATTCACTTAAATGATCATAAGAAGTTCGGGAATTTGGTACAATAAGTTGTATAAATAATTTAAAATTGTTTACAAATGATAAATTATTATTTGTTTAGGTTGTTTGTTTTGATGATATTTCAAATTTTCTATGATCTTCTATGACGTCATAGTAGAACTAATGAATATTCATGAGATAATATGCAGAATTTCAAATCAAGCTATCCCCGGAACCAGACATGATAATTTGGCGAGGATTTCTGCTGTCAATTCCTTTCATCAATGTCTACTTCAGTTTTACAAAATCAAAACCTTAAGATATGCCCTTTATATGAATGACACTCAGTTGCCCGAACAAATTATGTTTGGTTTCCTTATGGATCCACAAATGATAATAAAATAAAAAAAAGATGGAAATGTATTTTTTTTGCTATTACTGCAGCTGGTGTTGTGCCGTGTGGCGGCCCTTAAAAATCTCCCCGTACATCACCAATAGTGCCGATTATAGTTTCCTTTTTGTCCTTTGAGATCAACAAGGGTATTCTGAGAAGTCAGAATTTTATTATCGGTTTAGATTCCTTTTCTAACCAAGGTTTAATATATTTGGGCCCATTTGGATTTTAATTGATAGTATTTGTATCGACTATCCTGTTGAAAGTTGCAAAATTAAAGTAATTCTCTTTGGCTCCATGTTGCCAAATCTATAGGGTCACTGAAGAGGCTTGAGTAGCCGAAACCGTGGTATGGCCCATTTCCTTCCTCATTAATACGTTCACTGCTCTTAAAGAATCTTAGTTTTGTTTTTATTTGCTATTACTGCAGCTGGTGTTGTGCCGCGTGGCGGCCCTAAAAAGTCCCCCCGTACATCGCCCATAGTGCAGATTATATTTTCTTTGAGATCAACGAGGGTATTCTGAGAAATCAGAAAATTATTATCGGTTTAGATTCCTTTTCTTACCAAAGTTAAATATATTTGGGCACATTTGGATTATAATAGTCTTTGTATCGACTATATATATCCCGTTAAAAGTTGCAAAATTACAATAATTCTCTTTGGCTCCATGTTGCCAAATCTATAGGGTCACTGAAGATGCTTAAGTAGCCGAAACCGCGGTATGGCCAATTTCCTTTCTCATTAATACCTTCACTGCTCTTAAAGGATCTCAGTTATACTTTTATTTGCTAGTATTTATCTTACACAGATATGCACACACGCACGCATACACACACGCACGCACGCACGCACAAACAGAGAGAGAGAGAGAGAGAGAGAGAGAGAGAGAGAGAGATGTAATTCATACTTGAAGAAATCGTCCAGTGGTAATACGGTTAAATCATGATAGTAGTTCCTGTTTCCAAATCAGGCACATATGCTCGTATACTACCGTACTAAGCGTCTTTTAAAATTGCTATTCGTTGACGGATGTCAGAAATGCAGAAATTAAGAATGTTTTTCTTTCATTGACAAAGGCACGTAAAGAGTAGGTAGTGTAAACATATTCCGTCAACTTTGGTATAACCATTTTCATATTTTGGCCAGAGGACTAACCAAACAGCCTAGTATCACGTATTTTCTCATACAGGAAGTCAATGAAAGCCCCATCTCTGAGTTCAGGTGAGTACCTATGTACTGGTTCCATCCGAAGAAATTCACAGATTTCCTCTTTCACTTGGTCACGCCTTAAACTTTCGAACAGTACCGGTATAGCGACTTGTCTGTTGGTGTAGATTCCTTCCATGACAGCTTGATTAAACTCGAACACATTCCACATGTCACTACAATAGCCATTTGACAGCAGCGCAAGCACTTTCTTGGACCGTCGCACCGTTTGTGTGATGACCTCGTATAGGTTACTCCCGGCATCAAGTTCCTCTCTGATTATTACTTTAATCCCGCGTCGCTCTAATCCTGGTAAAATTGTGTGGATCACGAAGTCACGCAATGTCATGTCGCGAGTGACGTTGAAGTCTCCTTCATACGAGATATAGACGTCATACTCCATTTGAATCTCGTTGTCCTCAATTGGATGATACGGATTCAGAGTCCGCTTTCCGAATGCGACTAAATACTTAAGTTTCTGACGTTTATGCCAAATATAGGCCAAACTACCGAGTATGATGTTCAACCCCAAAAAAATTGTAGAACAGCTTATAGTCACATCGAGCATTGTACACTTATACCATAAATCATGAATATGAAAAATCTCTCCGATGTTTATCCTAGTTCCATTTTCGAAAGTGCAGTTTAACTTGCGTTTGTTCAAAATGAGCTGTGTAACGCCCAACCAAGTTACAAAGTGGAGATGCTTGCAATTACAAACCAAAGGGTTACTATCTAGAATAAGAGTTAAGTTTGTATTCTCAGACACGTCTTCAATTTGATTGGTAAGTATGTTTGACACATATGCGATACTATTTGCGGACAAATCCATGGTTTCTAATGACACAAGATCTTTGACGTAAAACGAAAGCTCAAGGAGTTTGTTATTCTTCAACAATAATGATCTGAGATTGTACAGTCCAGAAAATGTATCAACTGGAATATCGGAAATCAGGTTTCCGTTTAGAATCAACTCCTCAAGTTTAGCAAGATTTTTCAGTGCTGACCAAATTGACAGAGTTTCGAAACATGTCGTATCTCTTTGATTCGAAGCTTTCAAAATTCTTAGTGAATTATTTGAGTCAAAAAATGCGGGGACCATATTACATAAAAGGCTACTTTGACTTAAGTCTAAAACCTTGAGTCGATGTGGTAAGCTTCGGCCTTTTGTTTCAGTGGTGATGTTGAGGCGTTTTTGAATTTTGTCTCTAAATTCGATGATTCCGCGCATGTTATTATCATTTATATTGATTAGATTTGAAACGTATCGTTCTTCAAAGTTTGTTTGAGAGGTAAAATGTAATGTGTTGTGCTCGTTGTTTTTTAAAGACAGGGGTGGACAATTGTCCTGATTGCTCAAATCCAATGTCTCTAAATTTTCTAAGTATTTCAGGTTATCAACACCAAAGTACAAAATACAGTTTCGCGTAAGATTAAAATGTTTTAATGATTTGGGTAACTTATACAAAGTATCATCATCGATGATATAGTATTTCGTATCAGTTATTTCTAAAAATGTAAGTCTTGTTTCGTTAAAGTCGTCTGGCACAGCAAAAAGTTCTCGACCGGCATAAGTTGAAGTCGATGCTAATGACAAACTAACGGTATTTATAGACGTGTTGTGTAGGTCAATCGCGAAGGTTCCCCAAAACGATGTATATTCAATTGTTGCAACTGAAAACGAAATTTCCTTTAATTCAGTCAAATACTTTAACCATCCCGTCCACAGAATACCGATATTGCAGTTGCTCACGACTAACTTTGTCAAAGGAGAATTCCTTAAATTTATAAAATTGTCTGACTCTAATTGTCTCATCTCACAACATTGACCATTAATGCTGCTTGCAAGATATAATTCCTGCAAGTTCCGAAGTGATAAAAAACCTTTTCCTAAATGTGATAGAAATTTATTATCGATATATAATCTCTCCAATGATGGTATGTGCGTTAGCCTTTCGTCTATTGTCGTAAAATCAAACGAAGGGTGCATGACTCCACTAAGGCCTTCCAAGTGTAGCTCCTCCAAACTAATGAGAGGCTTGAAAACCTCAACAGGAAGACTGATTGTATACACTGGAATCCCCATGTTCAAAAACTTTAAAGCCGACAACCCATAAAATGCATTGTTTTGCAAAAGTAGAGATGATGTTATAGAAAGATCAAGTTCCTGTAGTATTGACAGTCTAACAAATGTCCAATTTAGTAAGGTAAAGTACTTGTCAGCTTTCATTCCTAAAAGTAAAGTCTCTAATTTTCCCAAGTGATTAAAAAGCGATTGAGACACATTCAAATCACCAAGTGGCCCCCTGAGATCTAATTCTCGTAGTTCAGCTTGGTCACGGAACATCTCTTCGTTCACATGTGTCAGATCTGTATATCCGAGGTATAGTTTTTCAAGCTTAAACAGAAACTGGAAAGAGTCGATGTGTGCAGCGAATTCTTTGTTTAAAATCACGATTAAAACCACAAGATGTTCGAATCTTTGAAACTGTCCGGGACTATACAGAATGTTATTTAATGTTAAGTCCAAATGTTGTGTACTATTCGGGACACAGTTTGGGATACTTGTGATTTTCTGTTGATAACAATTTGCTGTCTGTGTACCATTAGCGTCGACATAGACTTTGCAAGGACACTTGCTATTTTCGATGTCTGCATTGGTTGTACTTAGACAGAGTATAGTCAGAAGTATGGTGGATAGCATTTTGCTGCTGATCTTTCTGAAGAGAGATAATGATTAACCTGCATATCAAGTAAACGTACACGTATATGCTCTGTTACTTTGTTTGGCACGGTCAACAGCGTGTATTTTTAATAATTATTTGTAATGCTTTTAAAGGACGCAACTTTGGTTCTGAGTGCACCAGTTCCTAGTCACTGCTTACTTGTTACAATTTTAATACGTTTATTCACATTTTCACAGGGCACGAGAAATAACATGGTCAGCCGTATGTAATTAGTTTTTGGAAGACATACTTAATAATGTTTTAATAAAATCACATACCTCGAAAAGTTTCCGAAATAAACACTACACAATATTTCAGCCAACTTCTTTAAACATACCGAAACGGGAAGTTGTTATGTGATACGCGTTATTATAAACTTAATGTACAAAGAGTTACAAAATGACAAAAAATGACCAAACAACATAGTAAAACAAGAGAAGGTTCGTGCAAAATTTTTTTCTACATATATCAAAGAAAAACTTACATCCTTAATTATCTTACACACGTAAGCCTATCTTGGCGATACGTTTGGTCAGACAGAATGTTTGCGTAGTACTTTATCCTAAATTTCGCGATAGTTCGACATACATGCATCGTTTTGTTTGTTAGCGATGATGCGACCGAATAATGTCGACGATTGAATTCAATGTTGAATGCTTCGATTCAGTCATTAAAATTGTAATTAATATGTGAAATCGTACAGCACTACTTCCGTATTATTTCGAATACGATATGATGGTATCACTTAGATCAGCTGGCTAACCTGCACTCCGATACACTTCGTGACCTCGCTCCTCTTCCGTGACAGCTTAGCACTGGTTGCATTAAAAACCAATGTCGAATTAATTATGGACTTTGTAAGTTAGTCAGTTCTAGCTTCGTTATTTTGATAACTTCATCTCCAGAGCAGTGCACATCGATGATGATGTCACTGCCAGAATTACAAAAGTCAGTGTGGCATTTCGAAGGTTCTGCGCAAATGTCTTAAAGCAAAATGGAATCAAGCTTGATACCAAGCTGAAAGTCTACACGAACCTTCTTATATGTATGTGAAACCTAGACAGTATACCAACGCCATGCAATGAGACTTAATCATGTCTACTTAATCTGTTAAAAATCGAGTGGCAAGACAAGATTCCAGACACGAAGGCAGGGATGCAATGCATGCATACGGTCTTAAAGCTAACACAGCTACGATCGATTGGCCATGTTATAAGAATGCCTGATGAGCAACTTCCAAATAAAGTTTTCTATGGAGCATTACAGGAGGGAAAGTGCTCTCAAGGTGGCCTGAAGAAACGCTACAAAGACACCATTAAAGCCTCTCTGAAGGATATAAACATACCGATCTGGTATAACTAGAACAGGCTGTACAGGAGCGAAGTAGCGCTGTCCCATCAAGAAATGAGAAGAAAAGAGAATTTGTGAAGCAGAAGGAAAGCACAGCGAATGCAATGCCAAAATAATGGTCCACCATCATATTCCTTGACATTCACTTGCTCTACTTGGAGTTTAGAGCTAGAATTGGCATAGTCAATCATCAAAGAACTCACCAACACAAAATGAACATCTAATATTCAAGAAATAAAGTTGGCCATTCTCATTACTGAGAGACGACCGACCGATTTTAATGTGTGCAATTTTTTAACTCGGTAAATGTGAAAATAGGAAATGCTGCATATACAAAAAATAATAATAATAAAAAAAAAAAACAAAACAAAAAAAAAAACAAACAAACAAAAAAAACAAAAACAAAAAACAAACTCGCATACCGCATACCACAGTAAACCACGACGGGTATAAGATGTTGCTGCTGTGGTTCGGCTTTCATTATATTTATTGACAGCAGTGAGATAATGACAACTGCCGGACAGAATTGTCTTACCCTTGTAGTTCCCAGGCCAAGACTCGCGACGAGTCTCCTTGGAGTGGGGAGTAATGTGATGGTTTCCAACTGATAAATTGTGCGAATTTGAGACTCAGTAAATTTAAAATTAGGAAGTGTTGCATACTAGTATATAGCGCAGTAGTCCACCCTCGGTTGTTGTGCATAGTTTGCTGTGAAATCAATATTGATCACACTAGTCTGCATGTAATTACAGTCCAGAGCCAACCCGGGATGAAAAAAAAAATCAGCCGGATCTTGAAGCCAGTAAAGAAGCCAGTTTAACAGACAACATTTTTCCACATGAGTGATCCTTATTTATACTGCTGACTATTCGTACATGTTCTGCCAAATGATTTTACAATAATTGAAAATAAGCGACACTGCATATTTCTCAACTTTTTTAACAACCGGTGCTTGGGTCACCCAACCAACTACTAACCGAACTTGCCATAATATTCACACAAACACATATACTACGCGTCGCTGTCAGATTTAACGGATATAGCAAGTGGCACTCGAGTATATGTGTCTCAAATACCTATCGCTAATCTGATCTGTTGTATCTGGTGTCCCCCTCTGGGCATCGTTCTTGGACCATTGTTGTTCTCAATGCATATAAATGATATTACATAGGGGATTGAATCAGAAATTAGACTCTTTGCTGATGACTGTGTTTGTTGCAGAAAATTTAAAAATGTGGAGGATACGGAATCAGACCACAATTACTTCCCCTGGTTCGTTGTACACGATACAGATTTACTTCCACACAAAATAGTTCCCATATTTACTGGGGTATAAAGTTGACAGATCATGCTAAATTGCTGTTGTATATCATTCTGGGTAGAATATTGTCCTAGCTTGCAGAAAATGTTAAATTAGTGGAGATATCTGGTAATTTCAGATATTTAAGTGGCAACCGAACCACTCGTTATGCGGTTGCTCCTATACAGGCGGATAGTTCACGAAAACACTGGTAGGTATTGAAATTGGCAGATATCTCCCAAACGAGCAGGTCAACCCATATTTTAACCTTGATTAAAAATACTGCCACACAGTGTAGACTTGGAAAAAGCCAGCAATGTCAGTACAGAAGATGGGAGGCAAAACAAATGATTAAACTATACAGTAAAATTAATTGTGGTCTGTGTCCATACAGTGAAACTTTAGAAGGATATTGATCGTTTAGGTAGTTCGGTCCGAAAATGGTGTATGAGATTCCAACCCGTCAAGTGCAATATGATGCAGCTGTCGAACAAACTGACTAGTACATGTAAAATCCAGGCTTCTTACAAACTTGAGGGTTCAGTGTTGGAAAATGTTGAAAAAAGGTACAAGTAGGCAATGATCAGGAAATGGCGCAATCAGAGAGAAACTCCCACTCGATAAACCGAGGGGTGGGAAAAAACTAAAATGACACTTAGGTACTTATACCAAGAAAACATATCGTAAGCCGAGTGAGCAGCTATTCCCCAATAGGCAGCCACTCAGTTACCCGAACTGAACTAAAAATATGAAAACGTACATAAGGCTCAAACAGCACAAATTAGAACCACAACAAAAGTATCGCATTGGAACGCTCAGTATTATAAAATTACTGGGGGGCTTAAACCGGCTTTACAGGCGCCCAACCCCACCCCCACTCCCTGCAGTGGTACTTAACATTTAATCAGCCGCTCGGTCCTCGCGGTGATTCCACAACCAGCCAACGAACCATAAAGGACAAACGAATAAATTACGATAATCACCTGGATGAATAAAAAACGAGGACCCAGCAGATTCAGCAAGCTTCCCGATGATGGAGATCCCCGGGCGCCAAACAACCTACTGAAACCCGGTGCAAAAGAAAAACACCAGCCGAATCCCGGTGGGCCAAGCAACAGACAAGAAGCTCCGGCCCCAACCAACCAAAATGAATAGCCCCACGTCGGGGCCACCACAAAGCCCGACGCCCGACCCACCGGCGCGCAACCAAAGAAGGCAGCACAGCTATCAACCACGACTGGGCCAAAAACCAAGCACGCAGACCGCCGCACAACATGCAAGCCATAACCCACACATCTGTAACGTGCCACGACCCCTCCGAACCGAAAAGGACGTCATTCCTTCCCGCAAGCTTTCCAAACCTGTAAACCAAGTCACCATAAAACTCTGGCCCCGAAATGCCCTCACGTAAAAGCGTCCCCAGCCCAACACCAAACCCGGAAACCAACCCACAGTGTCCGCGACAAAATTCAGGAAATGCCTCTCGAAGCTTACGACACCGACAGCCCCGCTGGAGAAGCTTGGCCGTCAAACACGCACTTCTCTCGCCGAAGCCCGCCACACGACCGCAGACCCCAGCAAACCCAAAAAGCCGCGAAACGCACACACCACACGAAGCACGGCGATGAACGCCACCATCTTAAAACGAAAAACCCACTTCATCAAAACCAAAGCCATCGCGTTTATCATAAATCTTAGGCGAAACAAATTCATCTGATTATCAAAGTATCAAATACCTCGGTGTTACATTAACTAAGAATTTTAAATAGAATACTCATACCAGCAATGTGTACACTAAGGCCAATAGGACCTTTTTTTCTTGAAAGGCCAAATATGTTTTCTTACCAAGATGTGAGCAAAGCTGTCTATAAAGGTCTGGTAAGACCTATTCTTGAGCATGGTAGCTCAGTTTGAATTAGAGAAAGTGCAACAACGTGCAGCTATGTTTATATCTAGGATTTATACGTATCAAAAAGGTAGTATGACTGGCATCCTTTAAAAACTAAAATGGGAATTCCTGTAGAAAAGAAGGAAGGATAATAGAATTATATTCCTTTACAAAGGTCTTAAAGTGAAGTAACGGATCTTTAAAAACATTATCTAGATCAATAATAAACACCTCAGTGTGTACTAATTCAAATTTCACGACTAATTTGCTCATCTGCTAAGGTAATTAGAGCTGCGTTTATTGCTCTAATCTCTAAAATCTGGCAGCATCCATGATATCAATCATGTCAGTCTAACAGCTTGAAACAGGTGGATTTCAAGTGTCTGTTTATATTGATTATGAACGCATGGCATCACATTAACCCTGAAACATGCTATTTAGCACTGGGCTTCCTAAAGGATAGATTGTTATATATTGTCAGTTTAATTATGGCTTCAAATGAAAATGGTGATGGCAATAATGGACAATTGGGATATAAAGGCTATCAGTGGGAGCCAGAGTATACTGAAGAAGAGTTGGCTGAAATACACTCAGGGTCACAGGACAGAAATAGTGTGCATGCTAGAAGTACAGACCTTTCATGGTGCACATGCAATCTTTGCACACCAATGCGACAACTACGAGAAAGTACCTGCTGTCAAGAATTCGAACATTATACAGCAGATTATCTTACTGATACTATATCGTGCATAACACTTCATGAGGACTTTGCGTTAATCTGCTTAAATCCACTTGTTCTGGAGACAGCTTATGTGACATTTTTGCGGTACAAAAGACAGTCTGGCAGAGCCCCAGATGTTCTATCCTCTAGGTAAGTAGCCTTTGACATTTTTTTTGTCATGTAGACATCTATCTTGTGAGTTACTGCTCCAGGATCAAGGCAGTTTTTAATACATATATATATACATATTGAGCCGCCTCGTGGGAAAACCAACAATGTGGTTTCAGAACAGGTCCAACACAAACTGGCCTGTACAAGCACAGCTTGAAATTTCGGATATAAGTAGAAGAGGAATTGTACTATCCGAGTAGCGAAAACAAAGGTGCCGATCAGCTTCGCGGCAACGCGAAGCTGATCTGCTTCTTTGTTTTTGCATAGCATATGCAGATTGTTGCTTTTCTCACGAGGCGGCTCATATATTATATATATATATATATATATATATATATATATATATATATATATATATATATATATATATATATATATATATATATATATATATATACACTACTTACATAAGGAATCAACATATGCTTGTCATCATTTGTTGTTTGCAGAGTCATATTAAGTCATATTTTTTCATAATGAACCATTTATTGGGCTGCAAATGTTTACTTAACAAATATTTTGAAATGATTGTAATTATTATTAACAATTCATTAGAAATATTCATGTAAGTGTACCATAATAATATATTTAACATGACCAAACAACAGCATATATCAGATCAATGCTATCTTTCAATGCGTTGGTGAAAGTCTACACTTTAATTCTACAATATTTTTAGTTTATGGAAGCGCATCCTGTCTTGTGTATAAACTGGTGAAAGATGAAACAAGTTTTCTTACAAAGTGAAATATCCAAAAATTAATGTGTCCTGTCATGCAGTCTGAGTATTCATAACACCAACATATTATAAAGTTTTGTTTAGATTATTCAAAAGCAAACAATTAGAACTCTTGAAGCTTATTTAAAAAGATTAATTTCAATTTTCAGACAGTATCGTTTGATGGCATACAGACAGTTCATAAACTGGGTTCGCAGAGGTCAACTCCTAGGAAAGAGATTTAGAGTGGTGATACCAGCTTGTGTTGTTTTAAAGATACGTAAAACTTTCCCTGAACCATCTGGGGAATATGAAGGATATCACAGTGCCTCCAGTTCTGATTCCGATCTTGACTAATCAGTCTATATAGTTCACAGGATGATTATGCATTATCAAACTTGTTTTAAAACACTTGAAATCAACACTTGTACAATGTTAAAAAAATTCGCTGCATTTTTATCAAATGTTGCTACACTGTGAGTTCTTGCATATGTAATAAAGATTTATTCACACCTTGAATCGCAAATTTGTTTTATATCCAATATACACCGCACACACAAGTTAAGAGCTTTTGAATCGTGATACATGACTTTCCACTAGTGCTGACTTGGATGGTGCTGGAACTCGAGCAATGTTTTGTGGCAGAGATTTACATTTCTGTTGGTGAGGCACACTCTTTATGTCCGAGGCGAGTTTTTTCTCAACTACACAGCACAATATTTCTCGTCTGAAATTGTACGATTTTGCAACATACAACCTCCGAACACTCCATCTTCCTGTTGCTTTAGGAAACATGACATTGAAGCGTTGCTGGCCATGTGAATCGAGAGCAACATCACGTTTCAAGTTGAAGTTGTGATCAAGGACAGCAAGCTGTGTTCGAGAAACCATCTGTGCATACCCGAAAGCTTGGCGTTTTGGCACATACTTGAGCATCATGGAATGGTATGTCTCTAAATCACCTGTGTGGCAAAAGAGATTGAGTTGTCGAATGTCCTTGAGGAGACGTTTGTCACACACAATAGTTTCTAAGGCTTTTAAAGCTTTACTTCCTTTTTTCAGCCATTTCTTCTTACGAATATCCTCAGGGGCTAGAGGATCATGTGAACAGTTCTGAACTTTTTTCCCACTGAAAACATGAATATTCTGAATGTGCCAAACAATGGAGGTCCACATCTCCTCTAACAAATCTGCATCACCATCACACTGACTGGCACAAAACCATAAATGGTTTGTGATGCTCTTGACCCATGGCATCAATTCTGAAGTATCCTTTTTGTTTGCCACGGCTGTTAATTTCTTTCTAACGTTTTTCGCTAAATGCCACACATCAAATTGATGATTTATATTTGGATGTTCATCTTTCAGATATTTCCTAATTTGCACATGACGATCTGTTGCTATGGTCGCTATCTCTATGCCCTCATTTTTCAAGTCTTCCAAAGTTCTAGTACATCCAATCAATTCCATTTTGGATGATGAATGTTCCGCTTCTGTTACTTGTATAACGTTGAACCCTAATATTGCTGATGTCTGTGACTCCATAATTGTGTATGTGCAATATTTTGCACTGAATCCGGGAGAGTCGCACCTTCCATCACCAGAAACTATAAGTGGTTTATTTCTCAGAGCATCTGTTATGATATCCTTTTGTTGTGTGTACATCTTGTGTATGGAAGGAATGACAAAATCGTTTTCTAATTTCTGAAAACTTGTTCGCCCAATGAACAAGAGATTGAAAGTTTCACAGAGGCTTTCCATTTTCGCGTAAGTATTTCCTGTGACACATATGGCAGAAGTTAAAAGAATGTTTCCTGCTGCTTGTTGTCCAAACATTGGTTGAGACAACCATTTAAATTCATGCCCATTCATACATGTAAATGTAGCTGTCAAACATGTACCATCTGTATGGAAAGAAACATCATCAATATCCACTGGACTTTCACAAGTAATACAGCGAACTAAACCAAATAATTTCTTCAAGCAACTTGAAAACACTATGTATTTTATCTCGTTCACTGGTTCCTTGTCATTTTGTCTGGGTATCTCGATGGTGTCGGGTGAATAATCTGATGCACATGATGGAGATGGTTCAAAGGTAGGGTCCTCCCTATATTCTTTTGTTGGTGTTTTAAACCTAGC
Source organism: Rugalucina vietnamica (assembly GCA_964017185.1). Lineage (NCBI taxonomy): Eukaryota > Metazoa > Mollusca > Bivalvia > Lucinida > Lucinidae > Rugalucina > Rugalucina vietnamica. Next base: position 34,570,950 of record OZ024871.1, on the reverse strand, counting down.
CATGTCACATTCATCGTCAGATAAACATAATGGTTCATTGTTTGTGCCAGCAGCTTCCTTTGTCTCGAGATTTTGTGATATTTGATTGGAACTTGTTGAAGCAGCTTTGGTCTGTAATTTTGAACTGTACATATGGTCTGATATCACAATATTTGGATTATCCCGAGCATAGCAATTTGGGCAAGATATTGTGTAAGAATAATCGGTGGGTATGCAGCATGATATTCCTGTTTCAATGGTATCAGATGACACTTGTATACCAATATCCTTCGTTTCAATGACAGGCCTTTTCTGTTTAGACTTTTTGCTTTGATTTAGTTTCGCATCAGTTTTTCCTGCTTTTCTCTTTCTTGACACATGCAGGCTAGAATTTGATGGTCCTGATGCCAGTCCAGCTATACTGTTCGATTCTCTGTCATTCTCACTCAGCAGTCTTGAAATTTCTTCATCCCTTTGTTTCCTTTCTGTCCTTTTTTCACTAAGTTCTCGTCTTTTCCTTGGCTTTGAATCAGCGAAAATTGGTGGTACTGCATCGGGCTTAAGATGCTTGTATTTTGGTGTATAACCCAACATCTCTGCCTGGAAGAAAAAAACATGAAAATTTACATTAAACAAGAGCAGTTAAATACAGAAACAAACGTTGTGTATTTGCTTTGGTACTTACGCCCCAATCAACAATAAATGTGCGATCCATAAACAAATCTTATATGGAACAATTAACATGCAAGTGAGTAAAAAGTCTATAGGAAATGACACTAAAATTGAGGAGCTGCATCAGAAAGCCAACAATCTGCATAAGCGAAAACAAAGTTCAGCCTTGCAGTAGCTACACAGCTTATTAGCGCCAAACATAGTAAAATCCATCTTCATCTTAAATCCGAAATTTCTAGCTTCTAGCCTGCTTCTGTGACTGCACGGGCTCGTTTGTATCAGACCTGGTCAGAACCCGAATTGTTGGTTTTCTCACGTGAAGGCTCATTTATGGTAGCTGTCAACCACCAGGATACCAGCTTGTGTGTGTGAGAGAGAGAGAGAGAGAGAGAGAGAGAGAGAGAGAGAGAGAGAGAGAGAGAGAGACTAACCTTCTTATCCTTCCTGAAACATTCTTCTTCAAAGTGCCTCTCACAAACAATGTTGTGTTTTGAATAAACATATGTTTTAATGTTGAGATTGGTTATTCCGAGATTATGAATCCACTGCTCACACAGTTGCCTGTTCTTCTGAGGATCTGGTATTGCGAAAGCACTTATTCCTTGTCCCCGTTTTACAGTGCAAAATTTTGCCTTACACTGGGGCATTTTTTCTAGCACAACCTAACAGCTGAATTTTCACAAATCAACTGATTTTACCTCTTGCTGCTGTTTGGAGCTAATGTGCTGCCTGGGTAAACTTTCTCAGATATTATCAGTGATAAATGGCGATCTCCAGGGGAGAGTGAGAGTAATCAAATTACTGGCTAATTGCAATGATTTGAGAAAAAATTCCAGCTGTATGATTAATATCATACCTTCAAGGTGGATTATAGTGGTTGAAAAAAAAGTGGTGGAACATCACTTTAAAGGGAGAGCCAAAATTCCCACCGATGACCTTATCCCAAAGAATAGGCGTTATAGACAACAACAGTCCTTGGCATTACAAATACCAGCTAGTACAAATGTGTCTTTGATTTAGACATCTCGTATAAATTCTTGATATTGCAGCACAATAGTCTGGCGTTCGTTGCCAATTGAAAAAGGGCTACTGATGAGGGTTCATTACCCGAAATTGCGCAATATAGTCCATACTATCTCTCTTTGAATATTTTAACTGCTTCCAAAGGATCAAACCTTTGTATTTTATTCCATAGTTTACCCCAGGCTATCAGGGATTGAAATGACCTCCCTGATTCTTTTATATCCTTTGCTGAAATGTCTAAATTTACTTCTCTTGTGAGAGCCCGAGACCATGCAATCCCTCCGGTCAAGCACCAACCCCCTGGTGTGGTATTGTCGAATTTGTAGTTTCACCAGTAAACTATTCTGATTTTGATTATCATGGGGTCTTCGTGGCGTAGTGAGATTTGTCTTGTAAGATTTTGTAAGGCAAAGATCATTAGTTTGATCCCGGGTTTATCCAGTCATTCGGATAAAATTTAAAAAAGGTGCCAGTGCTTTTCAATGATCTATATTAACACTGAATCAGGGGTTCTCTTGATCATAATACATAGAAACCAGCAGAGGTTGATTAACAGCAAGAACAGGGATTATTCTTATTATTGGAAATTGGTAAGGAGTAGTAGCACAGACAGCAACCCAAGCTATATGAACATCTGAACAAGGCTGTTTCCCATCGTACGAATAATAATTCTGAATCTGAATGGTTTACTGGTGATACGCCAAATTGACAATACCTCACCAGGAGGGGGTGCGCCAGGAGGGAAATTAGTCCCTGGCTCTCACAAGACTTTGAGATCTTTTTTACGGAAGTAAACCACAACATTTTGGACTTATCATATTCTGTGTATATCTATATTCTATGTCATTGTGTATTTAAAAAAGAGATGCCGTTCCTAACTTTTGAGCGGGGTGGGGGGGCACAACGGCGTTCCATTAAATAGTAAATGTCACGAATTGTAAAATCTCACACAGCACATTAAAATCGTCGAATCAGGTGTGCGTTAAGATTTAGCCAATCAAAAATCTGCTTTTACAAGACTGTTCGGTAAAGATAGCAACAGAGTCAACAACTCGCTAAAATCTCAGTTTCTACAGTTTTTAGCAAGAAAAAACAGGAGATGGATATATTTGGGTCTGGCAGGCGCAGGCCCAAACCATCTTTTCTCGGTGGAATCGATGAAGAAAGTCCCGGGTAAGGGCTTTAAACCAAAGTTCGATTATTCTACATTGATTAACAAGTTTGAGCTTTTGGAAAAGAGGCCGGGATAAAACGCAGTAGTTTTACGCAGCAATATATAATACATAGGAAAACGCAGCACATAAGGATATATAGTGTAACGCAGCTATTGGAGATATAGGTATAAAACGCAGTGACATATTGCAGCTAGTATAAAACAATAGTGAGAAAAGACAAGTGCAGCCATGCAGCCATGAATGCAGTGAGTGATTGCTTTAAGACGGCTCTTTGGTGTAGTTTGGTAATGTTCATACAATTATAATAATTATTATATTTGATCATGGATATAAACATGATAAAGCATGTCTATTAGGTACATGCCTATTAAAAATTTGGACATTTATCCTTCTGGTGTTCAACACACGTATATCAGCACATGCTAGTGAGCGTTAGAAAAAATAATAACAAAAAAAGAAGAAAAACAAATACGAATGAATGAATGAATGAATGAATGAATGATGTCCTGTGCGGTTATCCTAAATAGCACAAAGGACTCCTTTTCATCTTACCCTAAAGTAAGAAAATGACTGGCATTTCTAGAAAAGGATTTTATATAGCGAAAAGAAGTTTGTATTTGTATTAATGCTTTTCATTTCAAGAGAATGTGTTAACAAATTTAGTTAGTAGCTGAGTATTTAGATCTGCCAAAGTGGCGCTTATAAGTTAAGCGTATTATTTATCAAATATTCCTTTCTTCCAATACTTCTATGCTTCTTAACCTCCGAGTAGCCTGGGTCCAGTCGTCAATATAATTATTTTTCTATCATTTTTTTTTTCGGCAATGCGTATGTTATAAAAAATTTCACATCAAATTAACCGGTAGCCGTTATTGATTTCCGTAGATATTGACATTTTTGACCAAGAAACGCAAAAATAAAAAGAGAGAAAATGATCAGGCTGGAACCCAGGCTATCTCCGAGGAGAAGGATATGAGGTAGATGATACACATTTAGTTATTTACATGTATGCAATACGCATGTATGAGTGGGGAGACGCGGTGCGCGAGGGCTCAACATAGTCGCCGGTCTGACGGACAGAAACGCTGTTGCATTATTTTTGGCAATGTTTTCTTTTTTTCTTTCGAATACATTGATTAAAAAACGAAAATTACTCTTCTCAAATTCTGCAGTCCAAGCTTACAATTTCCTTGTTAGAATTTTCTACACAGTGTGAGAGTGTGGGATTCAGATTTTACGCAAAAATTTTACTGAAAGAAACAATGTACAAAATTATGATCTTCAGAGGTCTTAAAAACTTGAAGTGCATATGTGATGGAAGGCAAGAGGGCATTTATTTTATGACGTTTGGCTCTTTCTTACTGATCATAATATTGATATGTGCCGTGCAATATTCTAGAGATAGGCAATGTCTCTGATATAAACTACAAAGTGTCAAGCACGTGGTGAAATATGGAAATCGGTCGTTTTTATTTCTTGCTCTATGAATTCTATAGGTGTATATCCGAATGATTAAATGGAGAGAAAGAAGAAAGCAACAATTTTGTGTATTGAGAATCGTTTGTATATTAAGGTCATGTGACTGAGCAATAATAGGTGTGAAAACGCGTCAGGTTACCGTGCAGTAATCGAATTATCAGTCACATGTCTGTTTGCGAGGTGTTAAAACAATCGGCTATTGTTCAATTGTTGAATTAATCTTTGTTAGCGCGTGTCATTAATTAGATTATCAAATATTTTAAGTAAGTGAATTCTTTATTTAAAACCCAATTGGTTAGCTCCAATCTTCCTTGGGGGCCCTTTTAGTTTATAACAAGATAAGATATTTGCAACATAACGCAAAATACATAGGCTATACATAGAACATAATTTATTTCTTTGACATGAACTATACAGTTCCTAGTCATACACATGTATACTCAATAAACGTAATCTGAAAGTGTGAATAAAGAAAAAGTCTGTAATGTATATGCTAAACATATACATAAATACTTCGGAGGATGGAAACTAATCCATAAATCCAGTGTTCATAAAGCTCACAGGGCATCTTTCCGTTTGTTAAAAGCATAGTGCACATAATACGATAAGTTCTTAATAACCTCCAATTGCTGCGTACTCATAAGCTGTGTGAATTTAAACACCGATGGGTTTCTTCTATAGTAAGAAGGAAAGTATTTGCGTCTTAGTTCACAATACAAGGGGCATATAAGTACAAAATGGTACTCGTCTTCGAGATCGTCTGTATCACATATCAAGCACTTTCTATTAGAGTGATCAAGTGCGTATTGCAGCTTCAGTTATATTTGCGCTTCTACGGAAAACCTTGCTGGTCACGATTTCGTTTCAGTTAATATTCGGCCGTGCCTTTATTTCCATTACTTATTCCTTGTGCATGATAAAGAATAAGTTTTACAAGGCACAATTGTTTCCATGGGTAACGGGAAATGCGCACATATGCCCCGCCACTAAGCTAGCACTTTTGGGGAGAGAAAGGTACATTTTAAACCGTTGTGTATTGCACTGCGACCAAAAACGCTGACTTGTGTTATATTTTTTAAATGACAACTTTCGCCCGATTCTACAGGTAACGACTTATGTCGTCACGAACGTAAAAGGGTAATTCTCATAAATGAATCACCTGTCAGTACTCATTGAGTTACATGTATTTGAAATGTTAAACAGTGCTTTAAATCGTTTCAAATCCCATTTTAATCGGGCATGGCTAATACATTTTTAAAATTGTGATTTACGGTTTATAAGGTTTATCTCCAGTATATGCAATCGCTTATGAAGGATTTGTCAGAAAAAGTGGCCAGAAAAGTACAGAAAAAATGTTATAAGAAAATGTGTCTGCGTACCTTCTGCTACCAACCGCTCAAGTTATTGTAAGTTGAAGAGAACAAGGAAAGCGATGCAAAATTCATGTTACTTTAACATTGAACCATGTATGCATTTGCTTCAGCGAATAGCATATCTTCGAGAAAAAAAATCTTTATGAAATTGTCTCATCATTTGTGATCCTTCTTCCAGTAACTGCATTTTTCAAAATCTCACTTTTCTAAAAGACCTCAAGAAAAATATAACCATGTCATCATCTTGCATTAGTTAAGACAGGAATTGAGAAAAGTTAACAAGTACAGGCATTTTGTGAGGAAAAGGGTTTGACACTTGAACTAGGGGTAATTTGGTGTGCTGAATCCAAAAACCAATGTTGGCAAGTTGAGAAATGACGTCTTATGTCCTAATTTGCATATTTTCAAAATGGCCGCCAAAATATCAAGTCAAGTCAAGTCAAACTGGTTTATTGGATATAAACACACATGTGTTTCTCATCCTAACATACACAACACGGCAATGGCGGCATGAGAAGAGCATGACAATAAAGTATAAGCATGTAAGCATACAAAATACAAATAATAAAGTAGAAAACAAAATATCATACATATCAATACCCTAGCATATCGTTCCTTTTTTTGTTTGCTAACCACAAATATTTTCCTAAACGTTTTATGATCCCTGTTTGTTTTTCGTTCAATAATTTGATAAATTTGTTCTTTGAAGGCCAACTACAATAATATCGTGGCAAAACTGTATTACGTAAATATCTGTAAGCGGGACAGACCAAAAGAAAATGGTATTCATCTTCAGTTACATTTAAGTTGCAGAACTGACATATACGAAGAACTCTATTTACATCTGCATATCTTCCTTCTTCGATTAAAAGCTTGTGCGCCGAACACCTAAATCTACTGAGTGCTATACGATGACTATCGTTATTCAAACACGTTAAATACTTTTCAAAAGTGAACACTTTATTTAAAGATTTTAATGTTTCTAGCTTGCTTGTTGCATTTAATTCTCTATACCAATTTTGAAAATATTGGTCATACAGACCTTGTATAACCATATCAAGCTGCCGGTTTGTGATACTCTGGTCGATCCATAAATATGAAAAACCTATTTCGTCCAACATTGTTTTTAACTGGAAAGCCCAACTATTTTCATTTATTACCCCTAAATTTAACTCGTTTACTTGCGTAACATATATTTTATATATAAGAGATTCATTGGAAGAGAGAATCTTTTTCCAGTATTTCAATATACGTATTTTTCTTTGAACAAATAATGGTACTCTCCCGAGTTCCCCGTAAACCGCAATATTACATGTCTGACGACGAACGCCAAGCACACTTTTCAAAAATTTTATATGAATCTTTTCTATGTCATCTGCTTTATGAAAGCCCCAAATCTCGCAGCCGTACATTAATATAGGTTGTACTAAGGACTCAAAAAGTCTTAATTTGTCTTTGACACATAATACATGTACATTATTATCTAAAACCTTTTTAAGAACAAACAATGCCTTTAATGCTTGTTCGGACAAATGTTTCTGAGCTTGATAGAATTTGCCATTATTTGAAACATTAACACCTAAATAAATAAAAGTTGTCACGACTTCCAATAAGTTATCATCATAAAATAAATTAAATTGTTCTCGCCTATTAGATGACTGAAAAAGCATAACTTTAGTCTTACCAGTGTTAACAGTGAGGTTCCATTTTTTGCAATAAGTACATAACTTATTTAATAAAATTTGAAGTTCGGCCTGTGTTTCAGCTAATAATAATGTATCGTCCGCAAATAAAAGTATAAATTTCTGAAACTGTACAATTATGTCATCATTTACCAAGTTATTATCATTTACATTTAATTCTTCCGCCAGATCATTTAAGAACAATATAAACAATAAGGGCGACAAAGGCTCACCTTGCTTTACACCAACAAGACTGTCGAAGCAGTCCGAGATGCTGCCCAAATTACGGACACAAACCTTAACCGAATTATATATAGCTTTTATTGCTTTAACAATAGTCAGAGGAGCACCGTATTCGCATAATTTAAACCATATTCCGTTTCTATAGACGAGGTCAAATGCCTTTTTAAAATCTACGAAGGCGCAAAACAACTTTCTTTTCTTACGTATTTGCATATTTACTATAGTTTGCAAAAGAAACAAACAATCAACAGTGCTTTTGTTTTCTCTAAAACCGAATTGGTTATCATTGATAATATTATTGTCCTCTGCCCAAGAACGTAAGCGATTATCCAAAACATGAGAATATAATTTTGAAAAAATACTCGTTAACGTGATCCCTCTATAATTGTTAACGTCGGATAAATCGCCCTTCTTCGGAACGGGTACTATTATCCCTTTAGTCCAACTTAACGGGTAATGGTTACTAGCAAATATACAATTAAAAAGCTTGCAAATTGGCTCACAAAGTAAATCAGATGCATCGATAAACAATTCAGGCGGAAGCAAATCCAGACCGGGGCTCTTATTTCGTTTCAGTTTCAAAAACGCTTTCATAACTTCAGCATTAGTGATCGGCGAATCTAACGACTCGATGCTTAATGTACTAACCGAGGCATCATCATTTGATGTATTACGGGAGAAATTATTTTCAATAAAAACATCCACTTGGTCGATTTTAAAATCGCTGTTTTCCGCATAAATTTCGTTAAAATGGTCATAGAATGCCTGCAGACTAACGTTGCATTTTTTCGAATTGTCGCCCTTCATTCGCCTAATTTCAGACCAAAATGCTTTGGGATTTGAAGAAGCTAAGTCATGTAGCCGAACTCGTTCATTTTGCTTGTAGACAGTTTGGGCGCGTCGCTTCACTTTACTATAATGTTTACGTTTTCGCAATAACACCTCGTGGGCCTCATGTGAATTTTGCTTTCGAAATTCCTTATTGGCTCGCTTAAGTTCCGACCGAGCGATTTCACAGTCAATGGTAAACCACGGACTTGTGTATTTACGCTTCGAAGAGGATTTGTCACTTTTTACCGTTATCGTCTTGCCAAAAACCTGATTTGCGCTGTTATACAGTATATTGCTAAAAGTTTCAACACCGTCGTTAATGTTTAAATTACCATTTTCGATTCTATCAACCAACAAATCAATATCTACTAAATTATCAGACAAAGCATTTCTGAAACAATCAATTCTATCCTTATCCCATACCAATTTATGATCTGTTTTGTTTTGACCTTCTACATCGGGTGATTTCTTTATTCTAAATGAAATTTGTACTGGAGCATGATCAGAAAATGTATATATACCATGCACAGCAAAATGCATTATGTTTTCAAACATTTCCGGCTGTAGCAACACATAGTCAATTACGCTTTTGCCAAGTGTACTTTGATAAGTGAAATTCCCTTGGTTTTTGTCTAAACCAACACGGCCATTAACTATGCGCAAGGAAGCCTCCTTGCAAATATTCAAAAGTCTTAAACCTGAAGAATCAGATTTCACGTCAAGGGAATATCGCCTACCAAGATCATAACCTGAAGACGTATTAAGTTCAGCGCCATTAATAGAATCTATGTATCTGTCTATATCATCACAGCCTACAGGCTCATCGCTTAACATCCCAGTTCTGGCGTTTAAGTCACCAATGACAGACACTTTCCCAAAGTCCGAGTATTGCCGAATGCCATTTTCTAGTATATCAAAAAGGTCAGAATCAACGTTCTTAAAGTAAATAGAATCTTTCGGCGGAATGTAGCAAAAACAAATAAATAAATCAGTTTCCATACAGAAAAATGATTTCTTGACCTTAACCCACAAGAAACCTTTAGAGTTTTTCTCAAGAACTTCAATACCATCATAGATTAAATCATTTACAAATAGACAGATACCACCATGCCCTCTTTTCCCCTTGCCACGTATATTAATACTCTCAGGTCTAGGAACTTTAATGCACTGATAGTTTTCAATTACAAAATTGTCATTACTTCTCTGCCAGGTTTCACTACAAAAAATTAAGTCATGTTCAGAAACAAAATTTAGGAATTCTGCATCTTTCAAGCAAGATGACAGTCCAGAAACGTTCCACGATAATATAGAAAGGTCACACCCTTCTCCGGAGTCCTATTCAACCAACTTGTTGTTTACGTAGAGCTTGTCACGAACCAGATTAGCTTTGTTGCCCTTCTTCCGCTCCGCGATAAGTTTCGGTATTAGCTCCCTTCTGCGCGAGATCACTTCTGGTGGAAATTGATCATTCACTTTAAATGCCCCATTATATGGTGGGGCGTTCAGATTCACAACGCTCAGAGCTGATTTAACTATGGCTTTATGCCCAGAAAGAACAAACTTTGCAACTATAGGTCGAGTTTTCCCTACAGATCGATATCCAATTCTGTGCGCTCGCTCTATTTGAATCTTAGCTTTAGGATTTTCAATTTTTAACACGCTTTCACAGAATTCATACACCTTTTCGGCACAATCCTCGCCCGACTCGACCACTTTAGCAAATGACGTTGCTGGTTCTGAAGATGTAGATGACTTCGTAGCACCCCCAGTGCTATCCCCGGTACTATCCCCCGTTTCAAGCCCGTCCATTGGAGCTGCGTCAATCGAGGCGCCACCCATGGCACCATAACCGCCACCCATCGGATCGAGAACGTGCCCACTCAATGGTTTACTGACCGCCTCCGGGATACCAAAAAATAAGAGATTGTCCCTCATTGATCTACATTTCAGGTCTGTTACGTCGTCCCTCAACTTCTGGTTTGCAGCTTTCAGCGATTCATTCTCATCGGTCAAATTTTTGACATCCCCCTGTATCTTCTTTATGTCATTTTTGTGTATTGTGGTTGTGGAGTTTATGTTATCAAATTTATCACTGAGATGCGTTTGGCTATTCTCAATATCAGAAACTTTGATATTTGTTTGTGTCAGTTTGTTTTCTATATCTCCAAGACGAACAAGAAATGCGGTTTGATTTGTTTCAATCTTTGTGAGTTTTTCCAAAACAGTGTCAAATCTGCTGTTCATTTCATTCTGCCACGGATTAGTCGCAGTAAAAGATGTGGGTGCCCCAAATATTGTATTCCCAACAGGAAAAGATGAAGGAGCACCAGATACTGCTGGAGATGGTGAGTCCTTTTTGTCTTTGTTAGTGCTCTTACCCGCCGTTGACGCCGCCATCTTGCCTTTCGATGTTTTAGCGCTGCACTTTCGCCTCTTGGGATTCGGATTCTCGGCGCTCATTAGCCACAAACACAACAAAATTATCACAACACAAAGTCTCATATCAAGATATCACCAAAATTGACAGTTTGTCTTTGCAATTCACATTAATATTGTCCAAAATTAGCTAAATTGGCCTCCGCAAGATTTTCCACGACTTGTCGCCATTACCGTGATTACAATAAGTCAATATCTAGACTCTGTTATATTGATGAAACGTTTCATTTGTTTGTCATGATCTGAGCCTAAAATCACTTAAAATATATTGTTAGATGATTGCTTGACTTAATTACATAAATTTAAATGCAAAAAAGTTTTGCCCGCAAAGATAAACTCAATTTCAATATAAAAAAATGTATGGCTTCCATGGCAACTGTTAACGTGATTCTTGACACGGGGTGTACCTACAAAAATGATCATATCGCCACTGTTGTTCGTCCTAGACCACTGAGCCTGGTCTCATTCTTAAGGCTAGACATATCCCTTTTTATCCTGTGGTAAGTAATGCAAATTATCTTATTTGCATATTCATGAATTTTAATGAAAACATTAAAAAAGGTTTAAAATCCATTAATGAACAATTTTCAGGCCCAAACCACCATTATGACACTGTTATTGCACTAGTAATATATCATGTGACAAAATATTGATGTCATGGACCTATTTGAAAATTATCTCATTTTCATATTCATGAATACTAATTATAATGTTGAAAACTTGAGTGAAAACCAGGAGAAAACTATTGCCATTGAAAGGTTTTTGATGGATTATAAGAGCCTTCTTGCATTTTAGGACAAATTTTCATGGCTGCCATTTTGGTCAGAGGGACCACTTAAATGCTGTAAAACATTGTCCTTGACAATGAACATATTTGCATGATGTAAAATCGTATTGTTTCCATGCCCATCCATTGTGTGATTCTAAAGAATTGGATGGACTTTCAAAAATACCCATATCATTCCAAAAGCAAGCTCTAGAAACTATAATTGATCTGATAGTAGAGCTTGGACATAACGGTTTAATGGTAATCTTTTTATTCAAATCATTGAATTTGCATATTCATGAATATTAATGAAAATGGTAAGAAATGAGAGGAAAATCATGGAAAATATGGGGTGTACATACAAAATCACTTGTACGTGGGCTGTAAATAAACGTAGGACGGTGAATTTGGTATCAAATAAATGCTAAGGTATCATACTATCCCTTTGAAGTATGATAAAAGAAAAAAATGATTTTCAATTTCATGTATATCAATGAAAAATTATGCAATTGGGAGAAATAAATGGAAAAAATTATACAGATATACCTTCAAATACACGTGTTTAGGCAACCAAAAGCCCCAAAGTGCTGAAAAGGGAAACAGATAGGGCAATATTATACCATCCATACTGTAATAGATAAGTTATTTGATTTTTCATTATCATGAATATTAATAAAAGCTTTAGGAATTGGGGTAAAATGCAGGAAAAAATAGGAGGTATACATTTTAAACACATGTATCTTGGCGTCTGAAGGACCTAAAGAGCAGAAGTTGCAATCAAATGATTGATATGACAATGTTCTATAACCGTATGATCTGATATATAAGGGAAACTAGATATTTTTGTTGTATGAATATTAATGGGATCGTTTAAATCAGAGAAATATCACCAAATATTAAAGGTGATATAGCAACAAAGTTGCTTATATCTCCTCTACTAATATCCTTAGGGGGATGAAAATGGTACCTATAGAAAGTCAGGACAATATAGTCTGATAGGTATACAGTATCTGATTAAAAACCATGTAAACTGATAGATAAAACATCTTACTAAAAGCCATGCATGCTACGAAAAAAAACCCCTTCATTTTCCGGTCATTGTTTCTTATTTATAAAGATCTTATTAGCGTTTATACAATAAATATGTCAGATAAAGCAACTATCAGATTATAACAATGTCTAAGCAATCATTTGATACCAATCCCAGCTCTCTAGGTCTATCAGCAACTATGATATGTGCGTTTTTTACGTGTATACCGCCTTATGCTCTCAGCATTTTACCCACATGCCGAAAGATGTTATTGATATTCATGAAAATAAAAATCAAAAGGACTTATAAATTGTAATATAGGATGGCATAATACTGCCTTAACAACCATTTGATACATTATTCAGTACTTACGGGCTTTGGGTTGGAAAGATACAAGCCATTTCTTATGTTTACCCCTTTAATTTTTCCATTTTTTCTGTCCTGTTTTTAAAGATTTCATTAATATACATGAAACTACAAATCCGATTATTCTTATATCATATTTCAGAGTGATAGTAAATTGCCACAGCATTCATTTGATATCTCTTTCGGCATCCTAGGTTCATTAACAGCCTGGGTACAGGTGTTTTATACGTATACCCCCTATATTTTCCATGATTGTTCTCCCATTATGATTTTTTTTAATATTCATGAATACATTTAATTCAATGATTTCAATATTAGTTATGAGGGTTAAATTGCTATGTCAATGCAATACTATCAGACCAATCATAGTATTCTAAAGTATGCTTTTGGTGGGACATGGGTATTTTTGTAAGTTCATCCCATTCTATAGAATCACACCAGGGGTGGTTGTGGAAACAATGTGATGTTTACATCATGCGAATGTGTTCATTGTTGAAGACAACTTTCTATGGCATTTTATTGGCCCATCTGACTAAACTGGCAGCAATGAAAATTTGTCCTAAAATGCAACAACGATTATATAACGCACCTAACACCTTTCAATGGCAATAGTTTTTTTCCCCTGGTTTTCGCTCCTATTTTTGACATTTCAATTAATATTCATGAATATGCTAATGAGATGAGTTTCATATTGACCCATGACATCAATATATTTGTCATAAATGGTATTTCTGGTGCAATAACATGTTGTCATAAATGATAGCTTCAGCCTGAAATTTGTATATATATGGATTTTAAAACCATGTTTTCATTAAAATTCATGAATATGCAAATTAGATAATTTGCATTACATATTAAAGGATCTGAAGGCTACATCTATGCTTTACAGTAAGACCAGGTGCAGTGGTCCAGGACTTGTTACAGTGGAAATATGATCACTTTTGTAGGTACAAGTAGAAAAGCCCACACCCCTGCCCCCTCCGCACCCCCACCTGAGCCTTTTAACTTTTGAGAATTTATTTTATTCATTAAAGACCTTCTAATCATTATAAAATGTTATTTTTATTATTTTGTAGCAGTTTGGAATCCTAAACATATACCAATTTGCAGCAACTGATGTTTTTAGCTCACCTGAGCCGAAGGCTCACAGGTGAGCTTATAGTATACCCATGCTCCGTCGTCCGTCCGTCGTTCACAATTTCAAAGATCTTCTCCTCTGAAACCGCTTGGCCAATCAAAGCCAAACTTCATGTGGAGCATCCTTAGGAAGGGGGAATGAAAGTTTATATAAATGGTCCAGGTCACATGACCAAGATGGCCGCCATGGCTATAAATAGCAAAAACCTTTAAAAATCTTCTTCTCCAGAACCAGTGGGCCGATTTCTATGAAACTTGGTATGTAGCATCGGGGATGTAAGCCCATCATATTTTTTATAAATCATGACCCTAGGATGACCTTGACCTATTTTACGGCAAGGTCAACTTAGGTCGCCAATGCATTTGAATGGGAAAAGATGGTAAAATGCTATTTAATGGGTAAAACTAACTTGGAATAGGCAAATGGACAGAAGATTAATGTTAATGGAAAATTTTAGCCCCTGGGGGGGTGTCTGCCCCTGCCCCGGGGCTATATACATGTATATTTCCATAATAATGAAGCATCTTCTCCCCTGAAACCGCTTGGCCAATCAAAGCCAAACTTCATATGGAGCATCCTTGGGAAGGGGGAAAGAAAGTTTATATAAATGGTCATGGTCACATGACCAAGATGGCTGCCATGGCTATAAATAGAAAAAACCTTTAAAAATCTTCTCCAGAACCAGAAGGCCAATGATTTTGAAACTTGGTGTGAAGCATCAGTGACTAGAGCTCTACAAAGTTTATATAAATTATGACCCTGGGATGACCGTGACCTATTATACGGCAAGGTCAACATAGGTCGCTCATGCATTTGAATGGGGAAAAGTGTTAAAATGTCATTCGTAGGGAAAACCTTGCAGGAAATGGGCAAATGGACTTAATTTTGATGATTCTGAAAAAATTTGGACCCCAGGGGTCTGTCTGCCCCCACCCCGGGGCAATATACATGTATATTACAGTGATATTCAAAGATCTTCTTCTCTGAAACTGCTTGGCCAATCAAAGCCAAACTCTATGAGGAGTATTGCTAGGAAGTGGGAATGAAAGTATATATAAATGGTCAAGGTCACATGACCAAGATGGCTGCCATGGCTATAAATAGCAAAAACCTTTAAAAATCTTTTACTCCAGAACCAGAAGGCCTATGATTTTGAAACTTGGCATGAAGCATCAGGCAATGAAGCTCTACAAAGTTTATATAAATCGTGACCCTTGGGTGACCTTGACCTATTTTATGGCAAGGTCAACTTAGGTCGCCCATGCATTTGAATGGGGAAAATTGTTAAAATGTCATTTGAAGGGCAAAACTTGCAGTAAATTGGCAAATGGACTAAAGTTTTATGTTTTCAAAAAGAAATTGACTCCAGGGGTTGCTCTGAACCAGCCCTGGGGTTATATACATGTATATTATCATTCTAGTCAAACAAGTTTATTGGTATATATCTCGGATTTCAGGTGAGCGTTTACAGGACCATTGGTCCTCTGGTTCTTAATTTTGGCGGCCATCTTGGAAATATGCAAATTAGATGGTGAAGGAGTCATTTCTCAGCTTGCCAACATTGGTTTTTGGATTCAGCATACCTGAATACTCCTAAAAATGATCTCAAACCCTTTTCCTCACAAAATGCCTGTACCTTCATAACGAAGCATCTTTTCTCATTTTCTGTCTTAACTACATTTCAAAAGTCTTAAAAAGTGCCACATAAATTTTGAAAATCATTTAACAAATGAAAATTTCAATACTCAACCTACAGTATTTTCTACTTGCCTATTTTCGACTTGCCTATTTTCGACTTGCCTATATTTTCGACCACCTAAGACTTTGCCTTATAAAAATCTTGATAGACTGAATTTTGCAGCTGTTTGGGTATCATTGTTTTCAGCAGGAAAAGCCCTATTAGATAGTGTTTTCTTTTAGCTGTTAAAGTTCAGTGGTAGTATCTATTAAATGACATTATGTTGGAAGACCCTGTTTTCTTTGGCTTTTTCTCATCAGGAAAACATGTCCGTGCAATGAATACCCCCTTAAACCCCACTTTTATATAGAAAAACCGGGGTTTGCAGGGGTATACCTATTTTTCTTATTTTTGCTCCAAAACATAGATTGTGGGTACTCATGTGACGGGATAGCGTCCCTTGGAAAAATACGTTGGTGCAACGTATGAGCGGCATATTGAGTGCTTGTAATATGCAAATTTCAAACTCGAAACTTTGTGAATCGAGTAAGTGTTGAGTATATAGCGCAGTAAACCACCCTTGGTGGATGAGCATGCTTTTCCACCGACGGGGTTTGCTGTGGCTTGGCTCGGCTGTTCGTTACACTCACTAAAACCGCCTCGGCGAGGCGGTTCTAACGTGTACCCGCAATCTATGTTTTGAGCAAAAGTAAGAAAAATATCATTTTTTTTTCTGCTGAAAATTTTCAATTTTTAAAGCACAAAAATCTCTGTATAATGCACGGGCACGTTTTTGTTATGTTATTACCAAAATTTGTGCCTGTTTCCATGGCTACGATTTCTAAACTGGTGAGCAATTAGTAGGAGAAGGTGTCCATGCACTACAATGTAACAAAATCATTTTGGATTTTTTCGAACTGGCTTGTGATGGCATTATGATGAACTGAAGTTTTCTTCTTTATCTCGATTCAATCTAACAAGTTTACCACAAATATGCTTAATTTGCCCATTAATTTGACTATTTTTCTTATTTTTTCCAGCAAACTGGTAGCCATTTTTTGTAATTTTGCATTGGGCCATACACAAAGGTAAAATATGGCCTAAACCCAAAATACAAACAAAAAATCGGATCAAACTGGTTTAAAATATGAGAAAATATGATACTTAAGATAAAAAAAAACTCTTGAGAAAATATTTGCTAGGCAGCATCTGGAGTGATACGTGATTCACGTATCCAGTGTTACATTAAAAAGATAGGGATCCATCACTACCGTGCCTGTAAGGCTAAGGTCATCAGGAAAACATGTATACCCCCTTGAACCCCACTTTTATATTATAAAACTGGGGTATGTAGGGGTGTACCTTTTTTTCTTATTTTTGCTCCAAAACATAGATTGTGGGTACTCGTTAGAACCGCCTGGGCGAGGCAGTTCTAACGTGTACCCACAATCTATGTTTTGAGCAAAAATAAGAAAAATATCAAAATTTTTCTACTGAAATTTTTTATTTTTTACAATTTTAAAAATCTCTTTATTTTGCATGGGCATGTTTTCATAATGTAGTGATATCATTTTAAGTGAGCAATGTCTCATAATTTAAAGATGTATTTTTATCCACATTGTTTTCCGTTACTATTGCGACACAATAAAATTTCAAAGCTTTTTAAATGAAATAATTTTAGAAGCAAAAAGTTGATATACCATCTTTGTGACAGTTTTCTTTGTTTCTGTCAATTTTCAAAAATAAGCCTGAGGAAATAATTCTGTTTACTTTCAATATACCCTCGATATCGTCGTTAAACTATCAATCGACCTTTCATTTACCTTGATACTTTATATGCACTTATATTTATTTTTAGCCAGAGAGTGACAACGAAGTATTTTTGGATCGATGACCTTGAGTTTGCTTCGTTTACAATGTAATCAGATATTTAGCATGTGTGATCAGCCATCGTTGTTTTCGTCAAATCATCCAAACATAAAAGTCATAGTTGTTACTGAGCCGCCTCGTGGGAAAACCAACAATGTGGTTTTCGGACAGGTCTGACACTAACCAGCCTGTACAAGCACAGAAAATAGCCAGAAGCTTGAAATTTTGGATTTAACTTGAGTAGAAGAGTACTATCCGAGCAGCGAAAACAAAGGCGCTGATCAGCTTCGCGGTTACCGCGAAGCTGATCTGCGTCTTTGTTTTCGCCTATGCGGATTGTTGGTTTTCCCATGAGGCGGCTCATATATTAGCACGGACATCCGCTTGTTGGCTCATTTGCTCATGCACACCAACAACATAAGTATATAGTAACTGTGTCACATTACGAAAACTTGCCCATGCGTTATACAGATTTTAAATATTTTTGCTAAAAAACATCGAATGTCGAACCACGTTAGAACCGCCTCGCCGAGACCCACAATCTATGTTTTGGAGCAAAAATAAGAAAAATAGGTAAAGCCCTGCATATCCCATTTTTGCTATATAAAAGGTTAACGCGGACATGTTTTCCTGATGGACTCTCCCAGCTTCTGAACACCATATTGCACATGGGGCTTTTCCGTAGACAATTTCTCGGACCAACGATGTCATGTTTCAGATTTTATTTTCAGACAACATAAAGATTTGTCTGACATTAAACCCCAAAGCTAATCGAATTGACCGAACGATTTGTTGTGTTAACGGCTGTGTTAAACGAAGACAGACTAGAAACAGTGTAAATTTTAACCCAGCTGTCGTGTAAAACCACAGCCTACATACTTGACAGACGTTTTGCGTCGTGAAACAGTGTCGTAGGGTGATCTGGGGGAAGAGCATCGGACTCTGTATCGAGACCCCCAAATGTGGCGGCGTGTTGTCATTGAGCAAGACTCATTAACTCGCCTGCAGCTATGTCTCCGTCTCGACACAAATGGACATTTGTTGACTGGCATGTTAAGCCATTACCAGTCTGACAAAACTAACCATCAATCTACTATCTTCAACTTATCTTTACACTGATTCATTTGTCGCTGGCATGTCGATTTTTAATTAACAGATACAACTATTTATTATCATTTCTCTCCCTCTTGAAATTCAAAAGGGAATAACTTTGAAAGGCATAAAGACAAGTTTCAACTAGAATGTCCATCATAATCATGGTAAACAAATATTAAGATAATATCAAAAATAATCTCTGGGGTCGAGAACGACCTTATATAGTTTTATATTCGTGACAACCATGCTAAATAATGACCAGTCATTGTTGAATTGTGGTTCAGGGTGCGCATTTTATTCCATTCACTATACGGTGTTGTGTATTTGTGTTACAAAGTATTCATATTTTCCTAAAGTTAAACGACTTTATTGTTTACTTCAAAAGGAGGAAGCTTTGGTGTTTGTAAGGTCAAGTTTATCCTACATGTACATAAAATTGGATTGATTGTTTACTGTAAACCCATTACAAAAACATGGCCATGCAATACAGAGATTTTTTTTCAGTGGTGAATATTGAAATTTCACCAAACAAAAAATGAAATTCTTAATATTTTTGCTCAAACATACATTGTGGGTACACGTTAGAACCGAATACCCACAAGGTATGTTTTGGATCAAAAATAAGAAAATTAGGTATACCCCTGCAAACCCCAGTTGTTTTTTTTTTCTAAATAAAAGCGGGGTTAAAAATGCATGGTATCCATGACGGACACGTTTTCCTGATGCTTTTGTATGTGTTAAGTTAAACAAAGCGCCTTTGAGGACAAAATACCACTTGCATATTCTTAATATTTAAATGCGATTCAGTAGCATGGCGTGTCAACGGTCACATTTTGGTCTGTGTTTCGAAGGCTGGACAATGCATGTCACGAGAAGATGACAATAAACAATGCAAGGATTATAGTCATAACTCACCAGTCATTTGTAATCACGCCCCACCTACGGGGAAGGGTGAGGGATAGCCGGTCTTAAGTGCGGGACAGTTTTTCATTGTCCTGGCAATGCAGGGGAAATGATGGGGTTTTGGTATTAAGATCCCCGCCCCAAGGAGATTTTCTATCGTGAAGGGCAGGACGAACAGCACGGTTTCGCCTAGAGGTCTCTAGCTGAGGGCATTGAAAACTCTGGAAAGTCATAATCCCCACCCTTCCCCGTAGGTTGGGGAGCTGTGGTTACACAAGAATGCTGGACACAGTTTGTGAACCATTGAAAATTCGCCATAACCAAGTCTGACGAAAAAATTTTGTAGGACGATTGGATTGATATCGGTGTCCGTCATTCTAATAGCGACTGGCTGCACCAGTCTTCTTTCTGCATCTGCTGGGTTTGTTCATAAAATTGTGGCTAGAATAATTGAATGTCCTGGTTGATTATCCAGCCTGATCATGGTTTTATGGGACACAATGTTTCCAATCTCACTGTGGTCAGGTCGACGATGTTAAAATTAATCTTTTAGAAGCCTCCGTGGCGCAGTGGTTAAGTCACTCACTTTGTTATCAAGAGTTCGGAAAAAAAATTTCATCATGGTAATATGACGGCTTTCGTAACAAACCTAACGGAAGCCTAATGACTTATTCAATCTGTTCCCCATGACAATGACATGAATGACCATGTTGACACATTTATTTCAAGGTCGTGAGAGGCAGAATGAGTTGGTTTAAAAATATCACAGTGTATTCATTTAGGAAACTACGCGTCTAAAAATATCTTACCTGTGTCGCTGACCGATTTACTACGACCCAATAGCTAAAAATAAACACTGATGGATCGATCTAGGTTGATGTAATTAATATACGAAAGTAAAGGGATTATTTTCCAGAGGTGTATCAAAGTTTCAAAAATTGTTAAATAAAGCACCACATAGCCATGTTTAACAGTTATCATCTACATGATAGCGAAGCATAGTTTCTCTTCAGTTGAAATGTACATATACTTTCTTTGTATCTGAAGTAAAAGATTTTCTATACTAATATTCCTAACTAATATTCCCAACCCTACCCCCAGTAATTCAACAGCCCAGTCAGTGACATGTACCTTGTATGAATTGCCCTTGTGTGTCGGAGTGCTTGCTTTTCTTCAAAATCATTTTGCTTGATTATTGCTTTTGTAAGGTTGTGCACCAATAGCAGAAATGCATTCAGTTCTTATTGTATATGCCATATACATTTCACCCCTGGCAGTCGAAAATAGGTTGGTAAATTCTGGAAAAGCCTACCTCCGGCCACATCCATATTATCAGGCCATCCCAGACACAAAGGAGGAAATTTGAATATTCATTGTTGTTGGTTTATTACCCATGGGCTAATAGATGATATAAAACAAAAATATCAGGAATTAGTTATGAGACAAAAAGAGCAAAATACCTCTTAGGCGGTCAAAAACTGGGCGTACCAGGATTTGTCTTTTTAACATGCTACACCAGACCAACTTGGAATGAGTAATTAAGAAAAGTTGAGAATCATATTTCAATTTTCATGCAGCAAAATCATGATAGGGAGGGAAGATGTCATAAAGTGTGGTTTCTGTGGCATGTGGAACATAGAAAAGCAAATGGACTTTCAAGTTTGGTTGAAGTTAATACCAATACCAATCCATTGAACAATTCTAATTCCAGTGAAGCTTCACCAAGAAATATTAGAGGGAGACAATCTCCAAGGCTGTCAAGAGCAGGGGCAGATAACTCAGAGAAGCATGACAGTGAAAGGGAAAAGCAGGACACAGAAGAAAACCAGGATGATGACAGC
This sequence comes from Rugalucina vietnamica, assembly GCA_964017185.1. Lineage (NCBI taxonomy): Eukaryota > Metazoa > Mollusca > Bivalvia > Lucinida > Lucinidae > Rugalucina > Rugalucina vietnamica. The sequence continues at coordinate 34,549,371 of OZ024871.1, read as the reverse complement.
AGTGACGATAGTGATATTTCAGATCTGCTCGAGTAAGAAAAATGTTTTTGAAATACGATAACTATTTTGTGCTGCATTAAGTACATCATTACATTAGTTTCAGTTAAAGAATTGAGATGACTTATTTTTTCATAAAATAAAAACATAAATTAGTTGATATAATTTAATTGAATAAAGAACAATTTGTTTATTTTTCAGTGTCGTGGCCCTTTGAAATCATGTTCTTAATTAACACTGGGTGCTTCCTTCGTCCCGATATAAAAAGGTTTTGTTTGACTTTTACTATAGGTCCCGATAGGAATTGGTTTTGTTTGATTCAGGTACCAGATTTTTTTCTACAATAATTCCTAGAATTTGGTCAAAGATTTGATGTGATTCTAATTTATGACTTCACTGAAAGAGTTTCAAGTCATAATATAGTGCTTTGAATGCAATTTTATTGTAACATTTAATTTGATTTGTTAAAAAGTGATATAAATTAAGCAATTTATGTTATTGTTGACTCTGTTTTGTTGAGATTTAATGTGTTAAAGAAGTAGAACAAAATCCGTTACCAAAAAGTCAAACAAAACCTTTTTATATCGGGACCAAGGAAGCACCCAGTGATTAAACGTCTAAAAATTTAGTTGGCCTGAATTGATAATCATACCTTTGGGGGTACATTGTACATTGATTTATAAGCACAAATCTCAATTTCATTTTTACAGAGAAGGAGTTGTGGAAGAAGAGTGGAAGGATGTGGATATTGACAACGCTAGACCACCCAACGCTCTCACAGTCACACACGTTAACCAGACACAAGACCTGCTGGTAGGGGATTTTATCAATCTGCGACTATTCTGTTTGCCATGTGGATGCTCATATTATTCAAAAATGAGGTTTTAATGTCTAACAATTATCTTCTGTGAGAGGTTTGCTTATATGAGATGTCTTACTAAACATTTGCAGAACTATTATAAAGACATGCTTTTTATGATAATGAAGGGATCTTATGTCGTGTAAATGGCAAACAGGCCAATGCTTATGATGTCAATGAGTTTCAGTAAAATTGTCATGAAAATGGCCCTTATTTTTGTCTTGAAACTTGTAACTGAAATGTTTGAAACATACATGCATTCATTTGTTATTGAGGATATTCCTGTTTTCAGCGTTTAGCAGATGTTGAGGCTGCTGTGAATGCCGAGCACCAGAGCTCTGAAGAATGGCTTAAGTTACACAGTCTGCAGCAGATGAAACTAGAACTCAAAGATTTGGTTGACAGAGGAAAAGTTGGCAGGTAAGTATCTTGTCATACTAACATGCCCATTTAACTTTGAAGCTTACATCGCTCCTCTCTTATTGCAGGCACATCAAGAAAACATTGCTGTCCAGTTTTTGACCAAGTTTGACACAAACTAGGCTGTACACTCTACGACAGTGACCAGAGGAGTTCAGTTTGAAAGAACACACAATCTCAGTATTAATGTTCTGATAAAAATTTAGAGGTTCAAATTTTTCAGACTGGAGGCTGACTTACAGACAGGAAAACCTAAACAACATATACAGTTTGATGCCTATGATGTCAATGAATTCGAGTACAAATTGAATTTGTAAGTTTTTTTCACATGTTTTTTATTTGTGACTTCATGATGCTCCTTTTTGCATTTTGTACAGCCAAACTTTTTTTTTACTTTTCTGTATTATATCATATTCAATCTTTAATAGTCTAAAGGCAAGTTTTGATCTGCACCAAATTCATATTGAAATTAGAACTTTTTGTGTCTTTAAAAGGTCTTTATGTATTTCAGACTATTTTTTGCAAGCTTTAATATCATTTGAATCCACATGGTCTTCTAGACAATGGTTCCATGCAGTTGGAATAAATAATAAATAGTCTGACATTATAAATCACACTGTAGATGTATGCTTATGATCTATACTTCTGCAAAATGGATGCTGGATAGCTTCAGTTTTGACTCAAAAATGCAGTTTGTTGTTTTACAGAAACTTAGTTCACACCTTACTTTTATTGTAGAGCAATAGAAACATACACCAAGAGAATCAAGTGGCTCTTAAATGGAAGCAAAAGGGTAACTAGATCAGAGCAGCAGATAATTTTTCAAGCAATTGGGTATTTTACTCCACAAAATCATGATTAATTGGGTGAAATCAGAATTCTTGTTCAGAAATTGTGAACGTTACCCCAAGAAAAAATATGCAATTGAGTAAAATTGTCAAGTCATTGACAAAAGCCTTCTAAGAATAGAAAGCTTTTGTCAATGACTCGACAATTTTACTCAATTGCAAAATTGGTATGAGATGACTTGGGTACGAGTTGACTCGGGTACGAGTTGACCAGTTACCTATGTTCCAGAACAAGACACGCGTGTCTTGTGCGAGACTAAAAAAAACATGTAGTAATTTTTCCCTGCGTACTGCATGCATATATTAAAGATAATTGAATTTTCATCAAGGATATACATGAATTTCAACCGCAAGGGTCCTTGTGACACTTTAAAATGGGGGCAAATTTTCTACATTCATTTTAATTATTTTTGCACACGGCTTTGCACACCGCCGGTGTTCTGGTTAAAAGCTGATAAAACCCAGTACCATCAAACCGTAAAGGTAATACAGGATATTTTACTTGATACACATTCTAATAGCCGATAACGGGGTGATCCAGGATAGGAAGGCATAATGTAACGATCGTAGGATTGGGTTTTACCTGCGAGGGCATTTTTTATAAATGCACCGTTTCGATTGTAAACAGTTGATACGCTTGACAGATACTCACAATTGCGTATCAAGAAAATGTCAAGCGTCGGAAAATAATTGGGTTTTTGCTTTTACAGTATGAGTAAAATACGCAGATACGCAGCTTATTTGTTGCTCTGCTAGATATTTGAAAAATAATGTTTTTTTGCATTATTGATGATTTTTTGGAACGGTTTTGGTTGTTTCTAAGGGTAAACATATCTTACAAGTTACAATTGCTTTTAAAATCATCCTTCAAATGGAGTTCTTTTATTAGCAACCATGAAGAATCCAGTGTTAATGAGCACCCTTGAATTTAGGTTTTAATTGTTAAGATCATTGATATGTTCTGTTTGTTTCTTCTCGACGTATAGGGCACAAAAGGCTTGTTCAATTTATTTAGCTTTGCTTAGATTCATATCCCTGTGTCAATAGATTGTTTATGGTGAACAAATTTAATAATCCTGCTCAAACAAAACTTTTAAGTAGAAGCTCTGTGCTATCTTAAAGCTCTGGTAAATGTTCTGATGTACAAAGCAGTTGAAGTTACTTCTTTCCTCTGTAGGTATTTGGTAACATTAAAGGAGAGAGATGTGTGATTTGCGTTGATGCCTCAGATGCCAATACTGGGTTTGGTCGACTGACAGCCTTTCAAGAATCTCTCATAGTAAGTCCTAAAGCCTGATCGTTCATTGTCGATTCTAATATGCAACTGGTAGTGTGGATATAGGTGTCCTGCATTGTTTTTGTCAACATTTAATTTTACATTTTAAAGTTATTTTTTAATCTGTAAAGCTGATAAATTGCGTTTAGAATAATATTTTATATTAGGGCAGACCATTTCATATAAATGTTAAACAGGCCTTTGGCAAGTTGAAATGACCATAAATGTAAAATTTTAAAAGAAAAAAAAAGACTGTCAATGGGTGTGAAATTCTCTTCCATTTTACCCAAATTTTATTTTAAGTCTGTTATATTCCTCAATGTAGGCACTATTTAAAATCATAATTAATGAGATTGTTTACTTTTGACTATTTCAGCATCTAATTGATGAGCAAGTTTCATCCAAGAAAGGTGTGTACCTGATGTCATTTGGGACTGATGTGGACCCCCTCTGGCCTGTTGTTAGAGATACCAATTGCAGGATGTAAGTATATTTATTCAGTTCCCTTTTAAAAACTTGCTTTAAGAAAATCTTGAAATACATTCATTAATAGTGTACAAATGATGTCTGAACATTGTTAAATAGTGGCGAGTTGATAAACCCTCCTGTATACAGCACTGCAACAGGTTGTCAGGTACCTATGGAGTGGCATTTCTACCGCAGGAAAATTTTGGCTAAAGTTAAAACATTGCCACCCCTCATGACTGAATCGATGATCAGAAAAATGACTGATATACTTGGTATCATTTAATAGATAATCCAACTTTAAATATATACTTGTATGTCTGTTTTCAGTGCTGCTAATTCATGTGAATTTGCAAAAAAAATGTTCAAAAAACAATTGGGCATTCTATTTGTTGTGGATCTCTCACATTTTGACATTTCCACAAATGAGAATTTAAAAAAAAAACATTTTCTCAAAATCAACAATGCGGTAAAATTTAAAGAGCACCATTTACCTGCAAGATATAAATCTGTTTCTTGTTGTTTTAGAGTTGAGGAGGCTAAAGAATGGGTGATGCGACTGAAGCCCCAGGGTGGTTGTAACCTACTCAAGGCTATGAAACACATCTACAAACTAAAGGACATTGATTCTATAGTACTCATCCTGGGAAGTGTGTATGTTAACTTAACACAAGTATATTTAGCAAATATTTAAGCTCTTCTTCCCTTCCATTACTGACAAACTTGTATCCAGTAACATACATAAAGTCATAGATGTTAACTTGAAAACTGTTTTACAATAATGCAATAAAACTACTGTCAGTACAGGAGACATTTTCTGTACATCTAAACTTAGGCATACAGATTTGTGGCAACAAAAGGCATACAGGTTTGTGGCAACTGAAAGACTACTAAGAGCACCCACTGTCTCTGTCTGTTGCCTCAATAGGAACTTAAGCTAAGATTGAAAAGAAGCTTTCATTTGAGCCTCGACGCGAGAAAACCAACAATTTGGGGTTCTGACCAGGTCCGACACAAATCGGCCTGTACAAGCTCAGAAAAGAGCTAGAAGCTTGAAATTTCGGATTTGAGTAGAAGAGGAATTGTACTATCCGAGTAGCGAAAACAAAGGCGCTGATCAGCTTCGCGGTTACCGTGAAGCTGATCTGCGCCTTTGTTTTCGCCTAGGCAAAAATCCGGTTTTCTCACGATGCGGCTCATTTTGTATGTCAATCAACTGGATGCATGCTTAGACTGATAGATTTTGCTAGATTCAGCACAGCATGCATTCTTGGTTTTCTTTCTTAAGCTGGTTATTGATTGGTTTCTTGGTTTTGCTGTGAATTACGTATACTTTTGTATCCTTCCAGGCCAGATCAAGCATCAGAGATCCTATGTGACTACATTTACCAGATGGGGGTCGGCAGATATATCCCCCTTCATACAGTGGCTTACGACTGTAGTAATCATCTCTCTAATGTAAGATGGAAGTTCATTTTTATATTGAACACGGCCATTAATTTGCAATCCCTTTTGAAGAACTGCTTTTTTTTTTGCTTTGATAGATTTTAAACAAGTCACTGGTTTATTTCTTGTAATGTAACTACATGTTTGGTTGTATATAATATTGTTTTGAAACAAATGAAATGCACAAAAATGGGTAAACAACATTGAATATACATGCCATTTTACAACAGTAATAAAATGAATCGGGGGAAAGCAGTTTAATATTCTTAGCGGAACTTTGATACAATATGCAATTCACAGGTATAAAAATAAAAGACTAATACATTCTTTCTGTTTTATAACAAAAAAGACATTGGTAAGGAATGATCTTTAGTTTAAGCATCTTTGCATGACTTTAGCAAGTCTATTTTCTTTGGCATTCATACTTGTTTGTAGAAATAGTAATAGTGGAATGAATTGTATAATACAATGAAACTTATTTATGTTCATCGTGAGGCAAGAATCACTTGCATAAAACTAGCTAGAATTACCATGAAGACATACATGTATTTGTACAAAAGATGGTAAAATGCAGAACAAAATCAAGAGTCAATAAAGACTCACTCCATAAAATATCTATCCTCTTTAAATTCAATGGATATGCATGCTTGCATAACATTTAAATATACACAGCATGACAATTATTAATGCATGCAATATTTATCACTGGACATTGTGTTCTGTCATGTTGGTGACAAATGTTCACCCTGACTTAACAAAGGCAAATCACCCTTCAAACTGATATAAGATTTTTTTTTTGGCTTCATTTACATGTTACTTATAGAAATTTTTAATACAATCATCTTGTTCAACTCTTGTATGTATTTCTTTTCATAAACCTTTAATGGCAGTAATACATTGGCATGTGAGTCATTGAAGTGCCAGATGCATGAAAAATCTCAATACACTGGAAAGTTTGGACATATAAAACTCTATTTGCTTTTAAATATTTAATCTGCAGTCACACATTAGTGTGTGAACCAGGCGTGTGCCAGACGTATTAAAATTCTCAACACAGTGAAAACTTTGGAGTATGTTTCTGTTATGTCCCAGACAGGCACACATTAAGCACATGCTATAAGCGTGTCCCACACATGCTTTGGGCAGATTACTAAAGTTTTCCGCAAGCATACAAACCAGTATATTGGAAAGTCAGAACATGCATGTAGCGTACTGACAGGCTGTCAACCAATTCCTATATTCCTATTAAATTCCTATATTTTGGGTCCAAATCCTATATTTTTAAGCACCTCCTATATTCCTATAAATTCTCCTATATTTTGAAAATATTTCCTATATTTTTAGGAAAATTTGTTGCCGAGGAATGATCATATTATAGTAAATAGTAGTGCTCTGAAACTGCCTTTTGCTTCTTTATTCTTCATTCTTTATTTTTTTTAGATATTAATCATATTCATACTTTATGTTATATATTGCATAAATGGTCATTATGTCACTCCTTAGTCAGAATTATTTTTAAGTCCAAAGCATGTCCCATTTTCTTAACAATTAATGAATTATATATCCTAGTTTCCATGAAAGTTTTCATGTTTTTTAAATTGTGTCTTTTTATATCTATTTTCTTTCTTCCTATGCCTTTGTGTAAAATTGATCCCAGGACAGGCTGAAAACACAGGAGACAAAGGTATGTACCCTAGACCCCCGCCTTATTTCAAGAGATTATTACGTACAGTACATGTACATGTATTTTCAATAAAAAAGCCTTTATTTCGCTAAAAGAATGCCTTTATATAAAAAAAAACCTTGTACATGTATTCTGTGAGAGCCAGCTAATGGGCCTGTGTAGTATCACCTTCAGCACAACTTCATCATCACATGAATGGTCACCTGTCTGGATTGTGAAGCTGTGGAACTGAATGGTTACTTTATCTAGATATTTTAGATATTAATTAATGTAGATAAAGTGAGTGTGGAGGTAAGGATTGTTAGTATAAGAGCATAGAATGAAGCAATTTTCACGAGAAAACTCCTATATTTTTTCCTCAAAATGAGCTCAAACCTCCTATATTTTTCAGAAAAAATTCCTATATAAACTCCTATACGAGGGATGTTCTTTAATTCTTGTCATTTGCCTGATTACTTTTCCCGTGGACTAACTACGAGAATGTTGTTTATATGTGGTGAAAACCCAATCTTTTCTGATCAGATTGGTATCAAAATTGTTGCTCTCTGACGCGAGATCCTATAGTAATAGCATTCTAAAACAGTGCTTAGTAATGACACTGCGTTATTTTACAATTAATTTACAATATGTAATTTCGATCACAATTTTGGAAAATGCTATAACATTCGCACCACTAAATATAGGCCCACTTCCATTTTACAAATAAATTTGCTATTCATGTGAGCATCAGAAAACACTTTTGTAGAATGTTTTCACTTTTACTGTATGGAATTATTGGCCCTGCTTCGTGACGTCATAATAATTTGAATATTCGCCATTTAAAATCACTGCACAGGTTACACATTTCAATATTTTCATATTTTTCAAATCGGATTGTCTAGTGAATATATCAAATTTATTGTTATCTTAATTTTGTCTAAAATGGATATTCGCTGTAAATTGCTAAACTTGCAATTTAACATTTAGGATAGGTTTAAGGTAAAACAGGCGCCTAGTTTCAAAGGGAGCTGTTCTTCTCTCTATCGTAATAGAATCCCAGTCAATGTTTTTGATTGAAAACGTCTACCAAACGCTTCTTAAACATATTAAGTAAATAGATTTTGGGACGTTGTACTAGTATTAGCACATGATTTTATTGTGGTATGGACGCCTCTTTTAAATGTATTTTGTGTTATTTTTCAAAATCTTACAACTCATAAATCAAGGTTTTAGAGGATGAACAATCCAAAACTTTTATCAATGGAATTAGCAAAGATCTGATACAAATCAGCATTAAAAGTTTTGGATAAGTAGTAACTTGAAATGGGATTATGAGGCTCTGAAACCTCTATACCGCGTTTCTTTCAACTTAATAATTCATAACAAACAGGTGTAGTGCTTTGTTACAATTCACTTAAAAATTGCAATTTCTGTTTTAGGAAAATAACTTTTCGTCTATGTGTTAGCAAGGTAATGAAGACTCTGCAAGTATAAAATCGTTCTTCTAACCATTCTTATTCAAACATTATTCTGCCTTTTGTGACTGGCTGAAGTACATGTATGTAGTGTCATAGAGGTGCCCCTATTCAGAGACTCAGTTTGCAATGACTAACTGTATCATCTTAAAATGGTTGGGTGATTTCAATATCGCAAAGAACCACTCTTTAACTACCAAGTAATTTTTTTCTGGTATAGATGATGGTTTAGGAGAAAATGAGTCAATGACAAGAATTAAAGAACATCCCTCGTATTTTTTAGAAGACTTGGTTGACAGCCTGCGTACATCATTGTGCCTAAAGCTTGCTTCAAAACTTATTCAAAGTGTATTTAACTCTCCTGTTATGTATGTTGAACTTATTTTGAAACATACAAGACACACTCCAAACTTCTGGAAAATTGTTAAGCATGCTTAATGTTTTTTTGGAGCCAGGTACACTGGGAATGTGCACCATCATACAGCAATGACGTATAGCAACGTAATCAAGCATACACAATGCACCTGTAACACATTTCTAATGTGTCTCTTACTTGCTTCTGATGTTTGTTGAATTTTGCAAATCTTCTTTATTTGATACCCAGCAGGCACTTTTAGCATTCTTTCTTTCATTGAACGAATCATGTTACATAATTTTGGGCAAAAATCACAGAAATTTTAACGTGAATAGGTTTGATTTAAGAGATTTCAAACACCCAGTTTGAGATTACATTGTGCTTTGCTGACTTAAAATTCAGGTTTCAGGTCATTTTCTGTCTTAAATTCAAGTCAAAAATAGCTTTTTTTGCAGCTTCATGTATATGACTAAGTAAATTTTGCCGTATGTCTAATAATTACTTTTATAGATCACATCTTGGATATTTTTCTTTCAAATAAACGACAATAAAGTTGACTCATTAGCATATGAGCCGCGACGTGAGAAAACCGGTCTTCCGGGTTTCCGACCAGGTCCGACACAAACCGACCTGTACAGTCACAGAAGCAGGCTAGAAGCTTGAAATTTCGGATTTAAGTAGAAGAGGAATTGTACTATCCGAGTAGCGAAAACAAAGGCGCTGATCAGCTTCGCGGTTACCGCAAAGCTGATCTGCGCCTTTGTTTTCGCCTAGGCAAAAATCCGGTTTTCTCACGATGCGGCTCATATAAATGAGCTGCCATTTCATTTCTCCTTTGTTTTTCAGCTGACATTGAGAAACATAGCTGAAGCTTCAGCTGGAAGATATCATTGTTACACAGCCACTTGTGAGGTAAGAACTAAGAAGGGAAAATGTATGGAATTACTGGAATATTTCCTATCATTGTAGGTGTGTGGTTGCTATCCTGAATTGTTTTGACAAATAAAATTTGTTTGTTCGGGTTTAACGTCGCTTTCAACATTATCTGTCATATCACGACGGTGTCTGGTTGTGACAGGGAGCTCAATGCTCACTTTTATAGTGCTGCCTCACTGTGGTATCAGATCCCAGACACTTTTACCTGATACCACCTCCAGTCATATTATACTGACACCAGAGTGACCAGTCCTAGCCCTACCCTGAAAATCAGAGTGCCAAGCGGGGAGCAACTAGTACCATTGTTAACGACTTTGGTATGTCTCAGCCCGGGATCGAACCCGGTACCTCCCGATCTTGGAGCGGACACTCTACCTACTGAGCTACCGAGGCCGGTTAAAAATTTATGTTCTGAGCTTTGTTGCTGTTTTAAATGTACATGTAATTGGTTTTGAATAATTCATTTTAATTAGAAAAATAGGATTTTTCCCAGTGATTTGATTAAGCTAAAATTTTTATTCTGTAGGAGCAAATTTATACTGGCACAGATATCAGTGTATTGTTGAAAGAGATCCAGAAAGCGCAGGATGTTATCAACAAAATCAAGGACATGAGGCAGGGCATGATGGGTAGTGCTCTCATCAGTATTATGAATGAGGTAAGAATTGTGGAAAAGTTGGAAAACAAAGCTAAAATAGTTATAAGGTACTTTATGTAGATGGTCTGAATAGTTGATGGTTGTGCAGTAATTACCAAAAGACATATTTGTCATGTAAAGAAGAAAAAAAACAACTTCTGTATAGAGTATTCTCATTAAAGTTACTTTCACTTTCACATTTTCTAAATCATCAAAAATGTTTCCTTTCTTTATTGTTCAAAGTAACATCACTATATCTGATTTTCAAACTCATTCAGGTGATAATTCACATATTTCAGACTGACTGATAACCTTTGTATAATTACCCATACATAGTTGCCTTACTTAAAATAATTGTTGTTTGTTTCTCAGATCTCAACAGAAGTGTCCAAGCTGCCTCAGTCAAGATTCCTGCCCCGGCCACCAGGTCATGACAACCCTCTTAGCATTGAGGAGCCAAAGTTTCAACCCAAGTCCTCTACGGACTGGATCAGACAACATGGACTTAAAGGTAAGTGCTATATTAAAGATATGAAATGAGCCGCATCGTGAGAAAACCGGATTTTTGCCTAGGCGAAAACAAAGGCGCAGATCAGCTTCGCGGTAACCGCGAAGCTGATCAGCGCCTTTGTTTTCGCTACTCGGATAGTACAATTCCTCTTCTACTTAAATCCGAAATTTCAAGCTTCTAGCTCTTTTCTGAGCTTGTACAGGCCGGTTTGTGTCGGACCTGTTCGGAAACCCCGAAGACCGGTTTTCTCGCGTCGCGGCTCAAATCATATTTATGGACAGGGCAATTTAGCTTGATCTGTCGTGTCTAAGTCAGAACGAAGGGGACCAGTACTCATGTCTGGCACATTTCTTCCATTAAGGTATGGTCATGTGTTCTGTAGGTATGAACAGACTTCACAGAGATGAAGAGGGTACCAACATCAGTATAATTTAATTTTGAATGGTTTGAATGATTTTTACATTCATTCATTTTAAATATGAACCAGATCTTATACCATGTATGAATGAAATATCCTACAGCAGTTTCTTCATCTCTTTGGCCATTAAAACTGGCAGATAATTTCTATAATCATATTTTAAGCCCCTAGCTTTGTTCTGGTTTTAGAGTACATGTTCTTTCTTATGCCTATTGTACCATTTTCTCCATGCCATACTCATTTAATGTTTTCAGCGAAGCATCTCGATCTGTACCAAGTGTTAGCACCTAATGCTTACTCCTACAAGGAAGAGTTTATACCAGTCATCAAGAGAGCTGTACAGTCACAAGTACATGAGGTAAGTCAAAAATAAATAAAGATAATAATTATAAAAAAATAAACACATAAAAAATAAGGCTTGTTTTAGCCTTATTGTGGAGATGGGTCTCAATGAAAGAAGTTAGAAGAAGAGGAGGAAATCACTTTTCAGAGTTTTAGACTTGAGAAGGCTCAAACTTAAGCTGCAGAGATATGATACGATTTTCACTTTTGAGATATTTAATGTCACACATGTACCAAATAAAAGCTGCACACTTTTGGTGATAATTTTCTTTACTGATTTCCTGTGATTTATTACTGCTGCAACTGAGCTATATTCTGTTAATATTAAATGTTGAAAACATTGAAAAAAAAAAACCAACAAAAAAAACCTATGGTATCTAACATTGAATAGAATGTTACTGAAGGAGAACCGACTTCACCATTTTCCTTATCATATCCATTTTATAGTCTGTTTCCCTCTACTTTAGACTTTTCCTGACAAGTCTTTATACCCCCCGCAAAACGAAGTTTTAGGGGGGTATACTGTTTTCAGCCTGTCCGTCATTCCGTGATTCCGTGACTCCGTGATTCCGTCATTCCGTCATTCCGTCAACATTTGGACATCTTTGTTGAATAACTTGAGTAGCTTTTGCCTGATTTGTTTCAAATTTTCACCACACTTGCACCATCAGACAATACATGTGTGGTATGAATTTAGGGGCCAAAGGGTCAGTATTGCAAGAGTTATGGGACTTTTTAAGTCTTCCTATAACATGTTTGCCATAGTACTGAAAGTACATACTTTGTGAAATCAACTCCTCTTACAGCTTTCAATGTTTCCTTTTAATATTTTGCTGATATGTTTCAGATATATTGCAGATGTGCATGAACAATTGTCATGCTGAAAAAATCATTTTTGACAAATTTACAGCATTTTTAACTTAGCAAATTTTCTATAATTGCTTATATTCAATAATGGTTGGTAGTGCATACTTTGTGAAATCAACTCCTCCTAGGGCTTTCAGTGTTTCTTTTCAGTACTTTGCAGACATGTTACAGACATATTGAAGATGTGCATGAAGAATTATAATGCTGAAAAAATAATTTTTGACAAATTTACAGCATTTTTTAACTTTGCCATTTTTCGACTATTGCTTACATACATACTTTGTGAAATCAACTCCTCCTAGGGCTTTCAGTATTTCTTTTCAGTACTTTGCAGACATGTTATAGACATATTGAAGATGTGCATGAAGAATTATAATGCTGAAAAAATAATTTTTGACAAATTTACAGCATTTTTTAACTTTGGCATTTTTCGACTATTGCTTACATACATACTTTGTGAAATCAACTCCTCCTAGGGCTTTCAGTATTTCTTTTCAGTACTTTGCAGACATGTTACAGACATATTGAAGATGTGCATGAAGAATTATAATGCTGAAAAAATAGTTTTTGACAAATTTACAGCATTTTTTAACTTAGCCATTTTTCGACTATTGCTTACATACAATAATGGTTGGAAGTGCATACTTTGTGAAATCAACTCCTCCTAGGGCTTTCATTGTTTCTTTTTAATTCTTTGCAGATTTGTTCCGGATATATTGAAGATGTGCATGAAGAATTTTTATGCTGAAAATTTTAGTTTTGACAAATTTACAGCTTTTTAAACAGCCAATTTTGACCATTTCTGCTTATATTCAATTATGGTTGATAGTACATACTTTGTGAAATCCAACTCCTCCTGGGGCTTTCAGTAATTCTTTTCAATACTTTGCAGACATGTTACAGACATATTGAAGATGTGCATAAAGAATTTTATTGGTGAAAAAATAATTTTTGACAAATTTACAGCATTTTTCAACTTAGACATTTTTCAACCATCGCTAATATACAATACGGCTGGTAGAGCATACTTTATGAAATCAAGTCCTCCTAGTGCTTTCATTGTTTCATTTGAATTCTTTGCACACTTGTTCCAGATATATTTCAGATGTGCATGAATAATTCTTATGCTGAATAATTTATTTTTGACAAATTTACAGCTTTTTTTTAGCATAGCCAATTTTTGACCATTTCTCATGATAAATAATGATCAACAGTGTACAGTGAAATCAACAATAATTTTACTCCCTGAGCTTTCAGTATATTATTTAATACCTTACAGACATGAGTCAGACATACGGAGGATTTTCATGAAGGATTATAATGCTGAAAAGATATTTTTGACAAATGTTTTGCATGTTTTACTTAAAGGAAGTTATTGGCCTTAGATAATTTTGCGGGGGGTATACTGAAAGCCTTGCTTGCAGCCAATTTCTAGTTGACACTGGCACACTCTCCATTGAGACAGATTCTGAGGGTCAGCAGTATCCATTCCAAGCTTCTTTCTGTCATCTTTCAACACTTCATCCCAAGTTTAAATTTGGCTTTTTACAGAAAGCTATGGTACAGTTCAAGTGGCATGATGGTTCTGTGAAGAATGTCCATGTTGACATGACCCAGTTGTTTGAGTATCAGAAACATCTGGCTGCTACTGTAAGCATCTATGAGAGTAGGATTGACTGGCTGGCCACGGGTAGTAGGAGGATATTTGGTACTGTCGTGGAGAAAAAGTAAGATTTATCAAACTTATCGTAACTAAATTGTTAGCTTGGAATTGTTTATAAGAACTGTGCCCCTTTGATATTTGCTCATTTGTTACCTCTTGAATTTAATGTTCTCACTAATAATGATTTTCCTTAAACTACATGAGTACTCTCTGGTGAATTTTTAAAAGACAGCATGAATACTCTCTCGGGGAGCCCAGTGGCATAGTAGTAGAGAATCAGACTCCGAATCGAGAGGTCCTTGGTTCGATTCCCATTGGCGGTACCATGTTGTGTCCTTGAGCAATGCACATTAACTCTCCACAGTACTGGTTAATACCTAGGAAGTGATGGCTCCGTCCCGACATGACTGAAAATTGTTGACTGGGAAGTTAAATCTCAATACAAACAATGCAAACAATGAATTAAAATACTTACAAATGATTTGGCTAAAAAAATACAAACCACAGACCACAGAAGTTTCTCTCAAGAATGTGTGTTGTGTGGGTAAAAAGACAATTTACTCAGAACAGAACAACTGAAGACACTTTGATTTGTAAATTATTAGTATTTAAAAAAGAAATTAAAGATGTACTGTATTTCTTAAAAAACTGATTTATCTTGTAGTGTAGTGATCTTGGTTGATTTATCCATCACCAATGTGAACTATTTGGTGCACATTCAACACTCACTGAGGCTCCTCCTAGAACAACAGATGATCAATAAAGACTACTTCAACATTATTGCGTAAGTCTAGCCAGTCACACTTTTACATAAATCAGACATATTTTTTTTGCAGTTTACTTAAATCAAAATACTAGTAACAATGACACCCATAAATTGTGGTAGAAAATTTGAAACTGACGCTTTTCTTTGTTTGCATTATCTTTGAAATAGATTAAATAAGACTGTTGACATGTGCTGTTAGCAAATATGAACTGGAAAACAAGGAAAATAATCAAGTGATACACTGATTTTGTTGATAATACGAGATTGAGAAACTGAAATAGCTGTGAGTAGATTTGGATTGTAATATGTTGTTCCTCAACATGATGACCACTTGTGTTTCTTTGTTCTGCCCCCAGATTTGGCAGTGTAGCAGTCTCCTGGAGGCCTACAATGTGTAAACCTACAAAGGCCAACCTACAGGATGCTTGGAGGTGAGATGTTTGGTAAAACAATCAGGAAAATGAGCATTTGAATTGTAAAAGATATGGAATTGCTTTCTGTGTGGAAAATATGCAGTAAACATCTAGACAGAGATTAGCATGAAAATTTCATTAATTTTTAGCCAAGTCTTATGATGCTAAATTTTATTCAGTTTTGCCAAGTCTTATGATGCTTTCATCTTTTTGTCGATAACTGATGTGGAGGGTTCATTATAGATGAGAAGTTATTTTGTGATCAAAAAGTTTCACAAATGCCAGTTTTATACTAAAGCTATATGTCACAAAATTAATGCTAAAAAGTTATACATACCCAAAACAATTTTAAGTACTTTAAGTACTTTAAAGTCCTCTAACTTTGTATTGTAGGTGGGTATTAGATCTTCAATGTGGAGGTAGCAGAAACTTCATGTCAGCTCTGAGGAAAACTGTCGAAAATGAGGAGGAAGTCAGCCATAAAATCAGTAAGTTGAAAGTTTTTTTATTTATCTTTCCTCTGTCTGAATTAACATGATTTGAAATGCTGACTTTAAAATTGAAATGATAAAAAGTCTAAGAAGCACTGTAGAAAAAAGAAGAGAGTGAAAATTGGATAGATAGAAAGAGTGCTTGCAAAGAAAGAAAAGAAAAAAAATGCTTAAAAAGAAAGAATGCTAAAAAAATGAGCAAATGTGTAGAAATAAAAATGAACTAATGTTTATGATTAAAAAGACAGAATGAAAATGTGAAAATTAAAAAAAAAGAATGCTAGTAAAAACAAAGAAATGTATGATGCATTGTTTATTAGGGCCAGATGACAGTACATCTAGCTCTGATAGCACTTGGATTGTTGAAACATATCCCATCAGTGTTGGCTTAATCATCTTAACCTCTGTATCCCCTTTTTTCAGCTGCTGAGGGTGTGTATCTCTTCACCAGCGGGGTACCAGATCAGGACATTGATGTCTGTCAGGCTTTCATAGAACAAAGCTGTTCTGGTCGGAATCTCAAACTACATACTGTCCTCTTCAATGTGGATGATTATGACTCTAACGGTGCTATCCCGGGCCGCTATGCCAATATCACTAGAACGGCAGAATGTCTGAGAAATTTGGCTCACTGTAGTGGAGGAAGGTTCCATTGGATCAGAGAAACAGGTAGCATATACTGTCTAAAAACCAGTTCATACCAAAAACTCACTTGACTGTAATAGGTACTCAGTTTTCTGTTCCTGGAAAAAGGACACTTCCAATTCCCAACTATATGTCTAAACTGCGAACTTATGAAAGATGATAAGGTTTCTTGAAAAAAAAAGTGCACCATTATGATACTATCTACTCTTTGCATTTGTCACTCCACCCCCACCCTGAGGGTCAGTCACACCCCTAAAAATGATAAGGATAAGCTTATGCCTTTGCCTTTTCAAAGCTCACAAGCTTGAGATGACCAGGTTGTTTTGTTGGACCAAGTTTGTGTAAAGTCTAGTCAGAAATCTTGACGACATGTTAACTTGATACAGGTCTCAAGTTGTGTCTATTTTAGGTATCATCGAGAGTGATGATATTCAGATCATCACTGCGGAGGTCGACAAGTGTCTCAATTTCTCCAAGAAATGTCAGATGCTCATTGATAATGTCAAGAAAAAGTACTTCAGTAGGCAGAAATTTGTGAGTAGAAATACACCTTAATACCATGTTAACTGTTTTTCTTTTCTATGAAATGCACACTGCTTCTTATACATGTAGATGCATATTTCATAGATTCTATTAGTAGAATTCCTCTGTATTCATGCTTTTTGGTGGGTTCAGTAGCACAGTTCTCGATTATTAGGAAAAATGAGCGTGCACATTTACATCTTATGTAATAAGTATAAATTGAAATTCCTTGGTTTCAACTAAAAGACAAAAATCCTTGGTTTCAACTACATAATGAAATTATTCGACCAATGCTTATGATTAACTTTAAAGATTTACTATTATTCAAACTAACAGCTCTATACTAGTACATGTATTCAGAATTACTAATTTAATGACATATTGCTATTTTTGCAGAGATTCTTTTATTATTTTATGTTAAAAATCTAGAATTGAATAAAAAATTTCTTGTACTAACAGCATGTATGCAGTTTGTGTACACTAGTTACTTGACTTTGCATGTAGAAGTTTGCTGTGTATTGTTATTCAGCACCACTCAACAGAGGACATACGAGCCCTGCCCTATAGAGAGACAAAGAGGGCCATACAGGCCCAGCCCTCAACACAGCTAGCCATCAAGGTACTTGCTCTGTTAAGGAGGTGTTTTGTTTGAAATCTAGTCTTTGTGCCCAGTATCTGTCTGCACACTAACATTTTATTTTTGCTTTTAGAACTACATACATGTAATTGCATTTGAAAACATCAAATTTCATTATAAAAAGAATAGACCAAAAGACGGAAAATGTTGACAAAAAGCAGGCATTGTCTGATATGGCCAGGTCATCTATTAACTTTAACATATGAGCCTTTGCATGAGAAAACCAACAATGTGCATATAAGAAACAAAGACGCAGATCAGCTGTGCAGTAACTGCACAGCTGATCAGTGCCTTTGTTTTCGCCACACTCATGACATAGTACTGTTCCGCTTCTACTTATATCCAAACATTTAAGCTTCTAGCTTTATGCTGTAACTGTACAGCCTGGTTTGTGTCGGACCTGGTCGGAAACCCAAATTGTTGATTTTCTCATGCACAGGCTCATATAGTAGATCATTGTAATACAATGTTCTGAACAAATAGTGTAATCCAACATCAGGAAGGCTGAGGCAGCAGCATCATTTGAGCCACGTCGAGAGAAAACTGGTCTTCAGGATTTCCGACCAGGTCCGACACAAACCGGCCTATACAGTCTCAGAAGAAGGCTAGAAGCTTGAGATTTTGGATTTAGGAGGAAGAGAAATTGTACTATCCGAGTGGCAAAAACAAAGGCGCTGATCAGCTGTGCAGTTACTGCACAGCTGATCTGCGCCTTTGTTTTTGTGTAGGCAATAATTTGGTTTTCTCATGACGCAGCTCATTTGTAGGCATTTTCAGCCTAGAAGGTTTGTTCAACTCTGATGATCTGAATTTTTTATTTTGGTTTCTTTCCTTTGTTGGCTCTTAAGATTATATTTATTTTCCTTAGTATGAAGTAGAAGACCTGGACAAGAGTCGTCAGAGGTCAGCCTCACCCCAACTCAGAGAGAGACCAGCCAGTGCTAAAGTCAGAGCAACTGATCCTCCCATGCTGCCTATGAGTAAGTGATTTTGAACAATTCATTCTGGAACTGGCTTTTGTCTTTATTGTCACTTTAATGGACTGCAGAACTTTATTAAGACAGTGCTGTATAGTGTATCTATATACAGATATTTTTGTAGGAAATTATTTTAGCAATTCATTTTTGATTTTGATTTATGTTGCTGACTGTGAGTATAGGCAAATACTTTGACCGTGCCACTTGACCTCACATTGTTGAAGTTTTGTAAATATTAGAAAAGAGGTACATATTTGTTTTACACATTTTTTCCAGTGTGATGTGAAAGACATGGTCATATATTGTTTACCATAGAGTCACTTTGTTGAGAACATAGTTATTTAAACAGTCCGATCAACAAATGCATATCTGTGTCAGAGGTTAAGCGGCACAGTCAAAGTATTTGCACTATAACTGTAATTACCCACATAACTTAAAAAAAGAATTGTTTATGTAGGATCAAGTAGAAGACCAACATCAGCTAAGGACCCACTGGATAGAGTGAAAAACAAGAAAACACTTAAGTCAAGCTTCTTCTTGGACTCAATTGGCAAGACCAAGGGGGGTGGGGACGGTACAGGGTATGTGTTCAGGAAATATCCCCCCTCTAAACCAGTGAGAAAGGCTGTACCCACCCCTACACTACCTGACATGGAGGAACAAATTACCTCAAAGGATGTGAGTAAAATTCACATAACCATTTACTTTTGATGGGTTTGATAAGATTGGCCTGACATGGGTCTATGTGTCAATATGATATTTGAGGAATGAAAAACATATGCAACAACCTTACTGTGATGGGTATTATACTAATCTATGGAAATAAAGCTGTCTGTAGCCCTATGCTGCACGATGCACAGATCAACTATGACTTATTTCTATGATGGGGCACCTTTAAACGGATAAGCAGTAAGCTGTACTAAAAATCAGCAAAAAAAAAAAAAAAAAAAATACTGGTAATCAGTAAAATATTTATTTTTTTTTTTTGCAGTGGTTGAAGATGTATAGCCTATCTAAGTTGAAGTTGAATCTCAACACTATGATATCGGGACCAGACTGTAAACATGCTGAAGATAAGATGGCCTCAGCTAAGTAAGTGAAACATCGAAGTGAAAACACTGTTAGAAACCATGTACATGTATGTAGATTCTATGTCATCTGTTATTATAGACTTAATCCATTATCATAAAGATAGTGTTAAACAGGACTGCAGGCCAGATTTAAAAAAATTAACTGGGATTATACAGACTGTCCTTCTGATGTTTAGCCAGACCTTAGGTTTTGTCTGGAAAACATAAAACTTAATGACTAAGCTCACATGTTGGAATTCATTAAAATTGAGCCACCCCATGGGAAAACCAACAATCTGCATATGCGAAAACAAAGGCGCAGATCAGCTTCACGGTAACCGCGAAGCTGATCAGCGCCTTTGTTTTCGCTACTCGGATAGTAGAATTCCTCCTCTACTTATCTCCAAAATTTCAAGCTCCTAGCCTGCTTCTGTGACTGTGCAGGGATGTTTGTGTCGGACCTGGTTGGAACCCAAATTGTTGGTTTTCTCGCGCACAGGCTCAATTAAGAAATAGATAAGCTCTAGCAGTGATTTGTTGTGTAATAATTCACTGTTTGGTGGTCAGTTGTAAAGAAGATCAAATCACGGCTGTGTAGCGCTAGTGATTTATATTCTTACAATTGTTTGACAAACAGTGAATTATTACTGGACAAATCACTCACTTGAGTTGATCTATTTTGATTCTAATGCTCAATAAGCAGAAAAAAGTTGCTGAAACCGTCGATATCGGTCAGCTTTCCGCTTCCGCCTTTGCATCCCGCCAAATATTTGACTCTAATGGGGATATTTAAACACATTTATTTTGTTTGTTTTGCGCTAAAATGATGTCAGAATTGATGGGATACTTGACATGACAAAAGGGCGCAAAGTAATGTTGCACTAATTTGCCCAGTGAATTGTTGCACAATATAACACATTTTCTAACCACAGGCTATATAGGCGAGGTGTGTTACACAGCCACACACTTTTGATGCACTTTTTACTGTAGTTCAATTGTTTTTGTCAGGCTAAGAATAAAAGTTCAAGCATTTCATGCTAACAATGTAGAGAATGATGGTTCTTTTCTTGATCTTCAAGCAAGAGTCTCAATCTGATAATTTTTTATTCTTAGGACTTACTTTACTTCTTTATTATTTGTAAGCATATACATATCTGTTTTATCAGACCTAGACCAAGGTGAGGAAAAATATTGTTACATATATCTGTAATAATTAATATTATCGTGTGGTTCTTAAATGTACAAAGATATTGTGGATGTTCATAAAATGCAGCAACAGAGTTTATGAAAGTGTAACTGTCTGTTGTCAGTAAATCTGTTTACATTAGACCTGAACTTCAGGAATCTTAACAGAATCTTAATTTTTTACTGTCTAGTTTACCTATTTTAGATTTGAATTGTTCGCTTCATTAGAGAAAAGGAGTATCTTTAGCATCTTAACTAGGTTTCAGACCTGTTCTTATGTAAACATTTTTATTTGATTTTCATTTTTTGTCTGTAAACAGCAAAAAAAAAACAAAACATTATATGCTTAAATTATTTTGCAGTGACTGAGAGAGTATGCCGATTAAAACTCTAAAAAATTTGAAACTGTCCATGTAATTGGGGACTTGGAATGTGTTTAACATGACCTGAAAATGTAAAGGCACAAAGAACCCCTATCAGCAGCAACAAACTAATGTTTATAGTCTGAAATAATGCTAAATTTAACTTGATGAATCCTAAAATGTCAGAGCATGTCTGCTAGATTCCTTGTCCATCCAATAATATGGTTATCTTTTCTATTTATTCAGATACTGTGATATATTCCCCAAGGTGAACATCAAAGGGCAGATAAAGCATTTACACCTCACAGCTCATGAACTGTCTAACTATGAAGTACAACTAAGCAAAGTGCTGAAGAGATACCTTAAAAGATTGCAATGGCTACTTAGTGGTAAGGTCAACTTATATGTAAAAAGGTACAAGTAGGCAATGATCAGGAAAAGGCGCAATCAGAAAGAAATTCCCACTCCAAAAACCTAGGTGGGAAAAACATGAAATGCATGGCTTATTTTTTCCTTGGATACTCAATAGATTAACACAGACAGTTTTCATTTGAAGTACAATATGAGTCAATTTGACTGACAGGAGAGCATGATGGCCTAGTGGTAGAGTGCAAGAGTGATAGGTGAGAAGTCCTGGGTTCAATAACTCTCTGCCATATAGTGTCCAAGAGCAAGACACTATTAGCTCCCTAGACTACTGATTAATACCCAGAAAGCAGTGGCTGTGTCTCATCATGACTGAAATATTGTTGAATGGGATATTGGCCTGTAACCAAACCAAAAATAGATAGACTGGTTTTGCAGAAAAAATGAATGAGACCTTACTATTTCCAATCCCAACCTAATATTTTGCTCCAAATACTTTTAGAGTTTGTCTATAACATTTTCCATTGTGTATTATATTGTTTAACAGGTAGTCGGCGAGTGTTTGGCAGTATAATACACAAGAAGTGTGTCTTCCTGATTGATACGTCAGGTTCTATGGAGCCTTATATGGAAGAATTAAAGAAAGAGATGGCTTCATTAATCTGGGATCAACTGTACAGGCAGGGGGCAAGGTGCATGTTTTGTTTTTCACTCACAAGATAGAGAGATTATTATCTCACCCATGTTATAACATACAGGGCTGGCATCATAAAACTTTACATCGTTTGTACAGGAGGGCATTGCATAACTTTGTCATGAAGCATTGTCACAACAACATCAAATTGACACTATTCCAAGATGAACAATGTAAATGCAGAATATTCTGAACTCTTTTAAGTCACGACATCGAAAAGTACGAAAAAAGGGAACAAAAAGTTGTTCTGTCTCTTATAAACTGATTCGGCATCAATATGCAGAGACTCATAGAACAAAAATTCAACCATCGTGACAGAATTGTTGATTACAAACTCATGGTTAATTCTTATTTTCTATGAATCATTACGAAAACTTGCCCATGTAATATACAGTGATTTTTTTCAGCTGTAAAAATAGAAAATTTCATCGAAAAAAATTTGATATTTTTTTATTTTTGCTCCAAAACATAGATTGTGGGTACACGTTAGAACCGCCTCGGTGAGGCGGTTCTAACGAGTACCCACAATCTATGTTTTGGAGCAAAAATAAGAAAAATAGGTATACCCCTGCATACCCCAGTTTTACTATATAAAAGTGGGGTTTAAGGGGGTATTCATTACACGGACATGTTTTCCTGATGATCAGAAAAAATCCATTATTTTTACCCCACAGGTTTAACTTGATCCGGTTTTCTGGTAATTGTGAGAAATGGAAGGAGCAGATACAGCCTGCTACACAAGATAACTGTCACGCTGCAGTGAAGTGGGCTTCTGCACTCAAAGCTAGTGGGAACACATGTACACTCGAGGCTCTGAAGGTGGGCTAAATTGATATGTCATCAGTATATTTCTATAAAACGGGCTTTGTTACTTTAGTTTGATTTTTTTTTTGTCCACAAATAAAAGCTTTGGCCATGCACTCTATAATTTCTAACGTTTATCTTTCAGACAAGTGATACATTAATCAAAGCTGAAATATCATCATTTTGGAACAACTTTCAGGAATTTTGCAATAGAACTAAGGTCATTTAATAGTCATTTGAAAAAAATTTCCCCTGATTATGATTAATTTTATTGTGTGAAAAATATACTTTATGTGAAAAGAAGTTAATCCCTTATTTATCCCCTCATGTTTAAATACTCGTATGTACTATATTATTTTCAGCTTGCATTTGAAGACTATGATATAGACGCTATCTATTTGTTGACTGACGGTAAACCAGATACCAGTACAGCTCATGTACTAAAGGAGGTAGCAGAAAACAGTGAGAGACTGATACCTATCAACACAATATCATTCAACTGCAATGACAAGTGAGTATATAACAGCAGATCTGTTAACAAGCAAGATGTTGCAGTAAATGGGAGAAAAGTAATACATAGCATCATTTTAGCATTGTGGCGAGAAGATTGCTTTGGAAGTTTTAGTGGAATGAGACAAGCTTTTGCGAGCTAATGAAACTTCGTGAGGCTATAAATCAACAATTGGAAAAAAACCTTTATTAATTTATAATGGCATCAGCTGCACTTAAGAAGAGTTCCTGATCATATCAGTGGTCAGTGGTCAGTTGACGAATGGACTCTCCCATAATTATCAGTTGGACGAGTCCACTTTCATTTTTAGGGGCCGCAGGTGTGATTTTGAAATTTTACTCCATTTTTCGATGAAATTCCTATAAGCAAACAGAATAGCCCCAGATGGGACGCCGCGTTCTGCGGCTTCACATCTGGGGCTATTCTGTTTGCCTATGTCCCATAAAAGGGATGCCAGGCTTAAATGAGTTAAGAAATTAGCACTAAAACTAAATCAATCTTGTTAAATTTTGTAGCACCGCTAACAATTTCCTGAAGCTACTAGCAGTAGAGACAGGTGGTAGATATCATAGATGTCACAGTGACTTTGATGCCCAGCTGTTTGCACATAAACTGCTTACAGAGGGCTTCCAAGATGCAGAGGTAAGGTGTAATACTGGACAGGCAAAATGACACTATACATGGTAAAAAGCTTATTGCTTGTTCTTTCCTGTACCAAAATGCTGATATTACATCTAAAAGGGACTGGTAGTTGTAGTGGGATTGGGCATCATCAGATCATGACCATTGTGTAACCTTGACCTGTTTTCATCAATGTCAGTTTTGCAGTTTTACTTACTTCAAAAGTGAAAAAAGAAAGAAAAAAACTGAAGCAAAAAAAATATGTTTCTCTCATTCATATTTCAGTTTCACGTAGCCTTTTGATTTGACTATTCATTAAAGCAGAACTTGTCAGACATAAAAGTATCACCTTTGAACTTGGTCTGTGGTTAGAGTCAGGTAAGCAACAGTACCATTGGTTCTCTTGATTTCTTTCTAGTATCCCCATTTACCTGACCTAGAGGGTGATGATCTACGCAGAATGGGTCAAGAAATTGCCCTGGCCAGAAAGTACCTTCAACAGGCAAGACAGTACAGGTATACAAATGTAGTTAATTATCCTTTCTTGGAACCAAATTGGGAAATCACTAAAATTACAAAAGACAACATTACAGTCAGAGAGTAAATAGTGCTTTTTAAAAAGATGGTGAATCACACAAAATGAGATTAAAAAAAAGATGAATTGTACCATCTGTGTAACAAAAACAAAGGCGCCAAACAGATGTGCAGTTACTGCACAGCTGATCTGTGCATTTGTTTTCGCATAGGCAAAAATCCAGTTTTCTCATGGTGCGGCTCATGAGCCGCATCGTGAGAAAACCGGATTTTTGCCTAGGCGAAAACAAAGGCGCAGATCAGCTTCGCGGTAACCGCGAAGCTGATCAGCGCCTTTGTTTTCGCTACACGGATAGTATATTTCCTCTTCTTCTTATATCCGAAATTTCAAGCTTCTAACCATCTTCTGAGACTGTACAGCCCGGTTTGTGTAGGACCTGGTCGGAAACCCCGAAGACCGGTTTTCTCGCGTCGAGGCTCATATAATGACTGTCCATGCACTTTGAAACTTTTTGTATTTTGTCTTCATGTTTCACTTCTACAATCATCTGTATATCTTCAACTTTTCACAAAATAATCTGTGTTCACAATGTTCTAAATAATCATTCGTCCAACACTGAAAACAAAAACCTCTCCAATAACCTTGTTTTAAATGAGCCACCTCGTGGGAAACCCAACAATGTGGTTTCCGAACAGGTCTGACTTAAACCGGGCTGTATGATCACAGAAGCTGGCTAGAAGCTTGAAATTTCAGATTTAAGTAGAAGGGGAATTGTACTATCCGAGTAGCGAAAACAAAGGCGCTGATCAGCTTCGCGGTTACCGCGAAGCTGATCTGCGCCTTTGTTTTCGCCTATGCAGATTGTTGGTTTTCCCATGAGGCGGCTCAAATTTCTGTTTGGTATGTTTTTGTAGAGCAATGTTCAGCAGCTCTAGAACCACAGAGAAAACTACCAGTAGAGGTAATTATCAAAACCATTTTGCAAAAATCAATGCTAGCCATTTTTAAGATGGGACGTTTCACTGAATATGATTGTAAATTTTGACCTTTGAGGTTAGTTCAGACCTAGAATATGCCTGCTCTTAGGAGAAAACAGTCTGATCAATATCATCACAGCTAGAAATTGGTTTTGCATCATTTTAATGGTCAAGAAAAAAAGTATGATAGCAGTATACGATGTCTCGAATGATAGCTAAGGTTTATGATTACGAGTTAAATAGTAATGATTTTACAATTCCTTAGAATGTTGAATAAAGGTCAATGCATGTGGGTTTTGTAAATTTTAGGAATGTTTAAACACAAATTCACACAATTTTTATCTTCTTGTTTTCAGAGAAAGTGCAACCATTTGTTGTTGGTTTACCCAAGACTACAGCAAGATCATAAAACTGGTGTTCAGGACCAGTATAGGACTGATGTCTGTTCACACCAGATTTGATGTGGTTCTAGTATTTGAACAGCTTACTGGGATAATTTGAGGTTGAAATTTCAAACCTCATTAAGGAGGTTTGGAATAAGTTTAGTATTAAAAGTAGTTTTGTAGAAGCTGCTATGGAGCGACACAAAAATATGGAACAAGAAACACACAGACACAATGCCATTGTGTACCCATTTCTTAAATTCCTCCATTGGGACAATAGGTTTCAGATCATAGTACCAATTGGTAAAGTCTAATTTTAGAATGGATACCATGTGTTTATGTTGCATTTATGAATCAATACACCATGTGCTAGAAACCAGTATGATTATATGCACCCAGATAAGAATCAGAGCAATATGGACATCCAAAAAGCAATTTACTTTTGTGGTGATTGCACAAGGCTTAGTCTCTGCTCTTACCGCCTTTGCAATACTAGTGGTTTCATTGAGATGCTGGTTACTTTACCAGGATGTAAGTAGAACAAAGAATGCTCATTGTAACTATGTGACATAAATATTGATTTTATGTTGTGCCTGTCTCAGTACTGGTCTCGTCTCGTGTAACAGGAGAAACACAATTTACTTTAGTCCGTCCAACTTCAAAATCTAGATTCATTTTATTGTTTGCATGATTTACATGTTTGATGAATGTTTATTAGGATTTTATCAGACGAAACTATCATAACTTCATAGGTTAGCTTATTAGTACATAGATCTTGAGGACATTTTTGAGGACCTATAAAATTTTCTTTATAACTTTTGCCATCTTTTTGGCATGTATGGTAAAATTCCTGTGAGGTATGTTCTAATTATTTTCATTTTTTATAGAACATTTTTACCAAACAATTATATATTTTTGAAGCATTGTGCCCTAATGTTGTCAACCTTTATTACTGTGATATACGAGTCATTTCATTTGAAAACATGTCTTTACTGGCCATACCCTGTTTGACACACACCAGCTAAACATTAGCTGTGACATGAGAAAACTGATCTTCAAGATTTCTGACCAGGTCTGACACAAACACACATACAAGAAAGCTAGAATCTTGAAATTTTGGGTATAAGTTGAGGAGAAATTGCACTATCTGTGTAGCGAAAACAAAGGTGCTGATCAGCTGCGACTTTGTTTTCGCATAGGCAAAGATCTGGTTCTCTCATGATGTGGCTCAAATGAACTTGGCTAGAGACTTGGAATTCCTTCTATCAGTTAAGGAAGATAGAATTGTACAGTCTGTGCAGTGAAACAAAGGCACTGCTCAGCTACATGAATACCCAATAGCTCATCTTTGCCTTGCTTTTCTTATGTGAAGTATCAGGTTTTCTTATGACATGTCTGTTTTGACTGGTTTCATTTGAGCTGCCGCATGGGAAAACCAGCAATCTGCATAGGCGAAAACAAAGGCGCTGATCAGCGCCTTTGTTTTTGTTACTCGGATAGTACAATTCCTCTTCTACTAAATCCGAAATTTCAAGCTTCTAGCCTGCTTCTGAGGCTGTACAGACCGGTTTGTGTCAGACCTGTTCAGAAACCACATTGTTGGTTTTCCCACGAGGTGGCTCAATTATGATTATGATACAGCAATTCATATATGAGCCATGAAGTGAGAAAACCAGTCTTCAGGGTTTACGACCAGGTTCGACACAAAACAATCTGAACAGTCTCAGATAAAGGCTAGAAGCTAGAAACTTTGGATTTAAGTAGTAGAAGAAGTGTACTTTCCGAGTGGCAAAAACAAGGTACTGATCTTAACTAATTTGGTCTTTGTTTTCGCATCGGCAAATATCCAGTTTTCTTATACTGCGGCTCATATATAATCATTCTTCAACCGCTTGCATCGTTTATGGCAAAATGCCTTTTTCATGGGACCACTTATGCTGACATCAAGAAGCCTGTACGACAGTGTGATTTCAATGAATGACTATCGATAATTTTGAGACCGTGATCTAATGGGCTGGATTTGTTAAGTATTGTTCTTGTGAAGATATTTTCCTTTTTTTAGAATATGTTATTTATAAATGATGAAATAAAAGCTATTGATAAAATCAGATGTTTTGGTTGTTGATTCCAATCCTAGTGCAACACTACCCGACAAAACAAACTTCATGAGAAAACCAACAATGTGGTTTCTGAACAGGTCCGTTACAGAGCTGTACAAACACAGAAGATGGCTAGAGGCTGGAAATTTTAGATTAAGAGGAAATAAGAGGAATTGTACTATCTGTTTAGCAAAAACAAAGGTGCTGATCAGGTTCGCGGTTACTGCGAAACTTATCTGCGCCTTCCTTTTCACATATGCAAAATGTTGGTTTTCTCATGACGCAGCTCAAATTTTATCTCAATTCAAACCACTCCTAACCTTTGATACATGTACTTGTATTAAAGTCAAGGTGTAAAACGTTGTTGTGCAACGTTACGTGCGACGTTGCTTTGCGACACCAGCGGGACGAGAGTCGATGCTGTTATATCGTGCCTTTTTCAAGCAGAAAAGTTGTTGTTTTTACGTAAAGTACGAATTTTCCGTTTTTCTCCATTCAAGTCTGGCACATTTTCACCAAACCACAGAAAATGAAATTTTCTGCCGTTAGAGGCATTAATTTTTTTTTATGTCAGTCGCACATTGAAATGCGACGCTTGTTCGCGCCACGGCGTTACGCTGCGTCGCAGAAAATACCAAAAACGCAACACCCTACATAGCAAAACCTCAAATAGCTTGAAAACAAGCATGGTTGTCAAGGACTTGTTTTCAAGCAACCTATTCCAAATTGATTCACGCAGATATCAGTTTTTAAAAAAAAAATCGTGGAATATAGGAGAAAATATGGTTATGTGCGAAATCCGACATCTTTTTCCTTTTCCCCATTGAGTTCAATGGCAAAAATGGTATTTTGGGATTGCCTGTAGCTCAAAAACTAATCCGGTAGTGAATGAACATTTTTGCATATTTCGATGGGGGAGCATTCAATACATCCATATGCAAAAAATAAGAAAAATCCATCGTGGCGTTTTTTACAACACCCTGACCTTAAGTTGGTTTCTTCTAGCATTATATGAACAAATAATGCTGGTAGTTAAATGAAAACAAACTTTTTCACACCTGTAAAGCATTTATTTCATTTTCGAGCCTTACCATGACAAATCAAACAAGACCTGGGCCCAGAATATGCCAACAATTTAGCATGAAAAACTGTGAGGAAGCTAAGGCTAGACTACAATGTACATTTTTTTTACTGACCACTAATGCCATTGTTGGTTTTGTCAGTGTAAGGTTCATTTCATAATTATAAATATTAAACACTATCATCAGATGGTAAATTTTTCATTATTGAGTACCATAAAGTAAAGAATTTATTACTGTTATGCTTAACATGGTCTCTTGAAAAGATCAGACTTGCATTTTAATAAGATTTATGCATAGAATGAAAATTGATTTCAGCAATTACATTCAATAGAACATTATTATCCAGTTTTGTCCATCATCAGAGTGCAGACAAATGAGCCACCTCTTGAGTAAACCAACAATCTGCATATGCGAAAACAAAGACGCAGATCAGCTTCGCGGTAACTGCGGCGCTGATCAGCGCCTTTGTTTTCGCTACACGGATAGTGCATTTCCTCTTCTTTCTAAATCCAAAATTTCCAGCCTTTACCTATCTTCTGTGCTTGTACAGCTCAGTTTGTGTCGGACGTGTTCGGAAACCAAATTGTTGGTTTTCCCACGAGGCAGCTCAAATCATAAGATAGAAATCCATCCAAAGTCTCCATGAAAAAATATATTGATGTTTAACAATACACTTGGCCAATCTTTAAAACAGTTAACACTGTAAAACTTATCCTTATGATAAATGGTGACACAGTCTTTCTGTCTGAGAAATGATATTAATGCAAGGATGGATTTAATGTTTGTTTAGAGACATTTGTCTATATGATTCTCTGGTGCTCCTTATACATATATAAGCAACTTGATAAGTAGACTGATCTGATATAGAAGCATATACTCCCAGGAGCCTCTAATTATCAAGAGGGCACCAAGGCTATGGGTTTCAAAGATGACAATGTCTTTCTGACAGTTTAATATCTGATTTTGTACAATGAAAAGTCTAAACATGTTTGATGATGTTGACTATGAGCTTGTGTTGAGCTGCTGTAGATGAGATACAAGATCATCACAGTATTTCTTGGAGCGATGTTTATGTTTGGTGTTCTCAACTTCCTGTATCAACATACCAGGCATCAGACTTCCTGCTCTCTTCAACACAGCTGCAAAGGAAAAAAGAGATTCTTTAAAAAAATGTAAGGTATAAAAACATCTACAAATTGAGTACAATTTTAAGCCATTTCTGAATGTGCACCTAATGGGAAGGTTGAACATTCTAATCAAGGAAGTACTGTAAGTATTTTGATGAATACAGCTGATATTCTATCAACTAACATAAAAATAATGTCAATCATAAGTTATGTTTCATAGATGTTTGTGTCTTAAAATCATACAAATTTTCTCAAAATTTAATATGACAATTTAAGACTATAAATTGTGCAACCTAAGTATAGAAAAATCTAATTTTACCTAGAATAGACTGCTGAATCTTTTCCTCTGGATCATCCAGATGCACCAGCAAGCCTTTGTACATCGCCTCTAAATGAGCTCTGTAAAGATTGACATCATATTTCTCCTGGAAGCAGTCTAAATAGGCCAGGAATGTTTTGGACACAGTCACACGTATCTCGTCATTACTGTCGTCCAGACGCTTGAGAAGCTCTAGATACATGTTGTGTAGTCGATCTTGATCAATCAGCGTACCGCAGAGGTCAAAGGTCCTTGTCATGACACGACAGGCAACCAGTCGGGTACCTTTATTGTCATCCTCCATTAAGGATAACATCTGGGTGATGAATTTGTCTAGAACCGGTTCAAGCTGGAAATATTAGAATTCACTTTATTATTTCACCAAAATCGACAATATCAATTATCTGTGTACATGTACTTTTACGTTACAAAATGGCCTATACCAGAAATATTGGTTTTTAATCTGCGAATGACAGCAAATCCACTGAAAATGGTTTTTAATACAGTCATAAACTGCAAGGCCAAAATTGGACCTGAAGCACCTATGAGCCGCGTCATGAGAAAACCAACATATTGCAAATTATGTGAATACAAAGGCACAGATCAGCTTCAGCGGTTCAGTGTCAATGTTAAATAAAAATTCTTGTATTTTGTAGTGCCTTTATTTTCGCTACAAAATAGTAACATGGATAGTACAATTCCCCTACTTTCTAAATCCAAAATTTCCAGTCTCTAGCCATTTTCTGTGCTTGAACAGCTCGGTTTGTGTTGGACCTGTTCGGAAACATTGTTGGTTTTTGCTCATGACACAGCTCAAACTAGAATAGTCAGAGGATCTGACTATAGCCCCGCTTATGAGCTTTTTTCCAGGGTGAGAAAAAAAACAATGACAGGTAACAATCCCAAGCTAGATCTTGTCAATGTTGATGCACATAAAAAGATTGGTAAGATTCTGTCCATTTGTTCTCAAGATATTGACCGGAAACAAAATTCTCACGTCAATCAAGGGCCATAACTCTGTCAAAATTTTGTGAAAAATGATGTGCAACAGTCACTAGCTAGATCTTGTCACTGTTGATATGCATAAAAAATTTGGTAAGATTCTGTCATTTCGTTTATTAGATATTGAGCAGAAATGAAATTCTGATGTCAAACAAGGGCCATAACTCTAGTCAAAATTTTGCGAAAAATGATGGGCAACAATCCCAAGCTAGATCTTGTCACTGTTGATGTGCATACGAAATGTGGTCAGATTCTGTCAATTCATTCTCAAGATATTGAGCGGAAACGAAATTCTGATGTCAATCAAGGGCCATAACTCCGACAAAATTTTGCAAAAAATGACGGGCAATAATCCAAAGCAAGATCTTGTCAATGATGATGTGCATAATTTGGTCAGATTTTGTCAATTGGTTCTCAAGATATTGAGAGGAAACAAAATTATCACTTCAATCAAGGGCCGTAACTCTGTCAAAATTTTGCAAATGACAGGCAACAATCCCAAGCTAGATCTTGTCAATAATGATGTGCATACAAAATTTGGTCAGATTCTGTCAATTCGTTCTCAAGATATTGAGCGAAACAAAATTCTGATGTCAATCAAGGGCCGTAACTCCGACAAAATTTTGCAAAAAATGACAGGCAACTATCCCAGGCTAGATCTTGTCGATGATGATGTGCATACAAAATTTGGTCAGATTCTATCAATTTGTTCTCAAGATATTGAGTGGAAACGAAATTTTAACATCAATCAAGGGCCGTAACTCCATCAAAATTTTGCAATCCCAAGCTAGATCTTATCAATGCTGACGTGCATAAAAAATTTGGTCAGATTCTGTCAATCGGTTCTCGAGATATTGAGCGGAAACGAAATTTTGACATCAATCAAGGGCCGCAACTCCGTTTAAATTTTGCGAAAAATGATGGGCAACAATCCCAAGCTAGATCTTGTCAATGTGATGTGCATACAAAATTTGGTCAGATTCTGTCAATTGGTTCTCAAGATATTGAGCGGAAACAAAATTCTGATGTCAATCAAGGGCCGTAACTCCGACAAAATTTTGCAAAAAATGACGGGCAACAATCCCAAGCTAGTTCTTGTTGATGATTATGTGCATACAAAATTTGCTCAGATTCTATCAATTTGTTCTCAAGATATTGAGTGGAAACGAAATTTGACATCAATCAAGGGCCGTAACTCCATCAAGATTTTGCATAAAATGACTTGCAACAATCCCAAGCTAGATCTTGTCAATGCTGATGTGCATACGAAATTTGGTCAGATTCTGTCAATTGGTTCTCGAGATATTGAGCGGAAACAAAATTTTGACATCAATCAAGGGCCGTAACTCCGTCAAAATTTTGCGAAAAATGATGGGCAATAATCCCAAGCTAGATCTTGTCAATGTTGATGTGTATACAAAATTTGGTCAGATTCTGTCAATTGGTTCTCAAGATATTGAGCGGAAACAAAATTCTGATTTCAATCAAGGGCAGTAACTCTGTCAAAATTTTGCAAAAAATGACAGGCAACAATCCCAAGCTAGATCTTGTCAATGTTGATGTGCATACAAAATTTGGTCAGATTCTGTCCATTTGTTCTCAAGAAATTGAGCAGAAACGAAATTTTGGCAACAATGAAGAGCCATCCAAGGGCAATAACTCTTCTGCAAATTTGGGGAAACTGACATGCATTTACACATTAGTAGATATTGTCAATATTGATGCATATGCCAAATATGGTTAAAGTCTAACACCTGGTTCTCAAGTTATGTGTGGTAATGGAATGTCGGAAGGACGGAAGGACAGAATAACGGAATAACAGAATAACGGAACTACGGAAGGACAGGGTGAATCCAGTATAGCCCACACTTTCTCAAAGCGGGGCTATAATTATTTAGTTGCATAGTACTCAGAAAACCTTTTCTTGCCCAACTTCTCCAATGCTTTGCAATACGAGACACATAATGAGAAAAACTGCATTTTACATACATGCGAAAACAAAGTCACAGATCAGCTTGCTGTGCACTTATTGTTTGTTTTAAATCCAAAATCTCCAGATTCTAGCCTTCTGCTACTGTAAAGGCCAGTTTGTGAACTATTTGATAAAGTTTACATAAATCAACCCACCTTATCCTTAGTGAGCACCCCACTCTGCAGTAGAGCCCAGGCACAGGACACAGCTGTTGTTCTTATTGATCCAGCTATCCTACCAGCCTTCCACACACAGTTGGGCAAGATCATGTCTCGGACAACCACTTGTGCAAAGTCGACAAACTTGTTTTGAGAATCAAGCGTATCTTTGCATTTCATCATGAGGTTAGAGAGCAGTGAGAAGAATTTCAGTCTGACTTCGGGATCCTTGTCAGGGTTGAAATTGGCTGTGAGAATTGGTATGACATCATCTAGAAGCTCTCCAACTACTGGGCCTTTGAAAAACATAAAATCATGAGTCACACTGTTAGAGACACTGATTTGTGCATTGGCACAACTTTGGAGGACATGATTAGCTATTCATTGCTGAGATAAGTTTACTGTTTTGATACAATAAATGTTTTACAGTCAGTGACATATTAGCAAACCAAAAATGCCCTTTCCAGATAGAAATATGATTTTAATATGAACCTTTCAAAGCAAAAATCTTGAGTATTTTTACTTCTTTTATTTAAATATGAGCTGTTTTTGCTATACAGATAGAACAATTCCTCTTCTTCTTAAATCTGAGATTTCAAGCTTCTAGTCATCTTCTGTGGCTGCACAGGCTGCTTTGTGTCAGACCTGGTCGGAAACCATTTTGTTGATTTTCTAATGACATGGCTCATATTGTTTTAACTTCATAGGAAACTTTTCAGTCATCTATAATCTACATCCAAACTTTTGAAGTCACAGGTCAAGTACGATCAACTTGTACTTGTGTCTGCCTTGACTAGAAACCTATAGAAACAAGTGTATGACTGATCTTTTCTCAGACTTTCTTGCCCAAAGTACCTACCAGCTTCAATAATTAATACATCAAACACCAGTCTTTCTACTGAATGAGTGCCCCATATTGTGTAGGAATCTTCAAAACTGTCTAGGAGTGGCTTGGTATGAGTTTTATACAGTTCTAATCTATTACTTAAACCATGAAGTGATGATAGTTTGTCTAGCAGCTCGTAAACCTGAAAATATAATACATATTCAAGTCTAGATTAGCGAGCTAGCCTTCAAACAGCTCCACTTCGGTACCTCGTTCCACTATTGCTAGACGGCTTAGCTTATGTTGCCTTTCCACTAGTGTCAAACATATTAGGGATTTTGTAAGTTACATGTACCAGGGGTAAATATCTACAATGACAACAATCATGCATTTTGAAACTACACGGAAACAGAAAAATATTGATTGTCAATTATTTCTACTTTCGGTTTGATGCATAAATTTATAGACATGTGTAGTGTTTTCTTTGAAGAAATATGACACATATAAACAACTCCATGCATTCTTTGCATTGGAATAGTCAGTTCTCAAGTCATATATGTTGAAAGAGATCTAACTTAACACAGCTTTTCCTTTCTTTGTTGTTCTTGTTGAATTGAAGCCGTTCCGGTCAGTGTGGAGGTATAAAGAAACACTGATGGGAATATCCTGTCTAATGCAAGTAAACCTCATTAAAATGCTATCTTTGAGATCCAAGAAAGCATATCTTGTTATAAGTGATGCTGTTACATGTATAATGAGATTACATGAGCATTTAGCAAACAATCAACAGAGATCTCGAGGACGCCAGATTCGGCGTCCTGGGACGAGAAAACTCGTGCTCGGACGCATAATTCTGCCAAGAGATGATTCCCGGGACGCAAGATTTTTTCGCCGTGATACGTCCCAAAATTCCCTTCTTTACCTTGGTTTTGTTGTTTATTAGCTCCAAGAATCAGTTATCTCCAATCAAGATAAGGATTACTCAAATTAACGGTGTTTTCCACATGCAAATTAGACATGCTATAAAGTTTCACGCCTCCGGCGTCTGATCAATGTGACGGTCGCGTTCAAAACACGTGTCTTTGTCTAAACATGTTACGGTTGATCGGTCAGCTACAATAAAACAATTAAGTCTTAAACAGTAATAAAATCTTGTGAAACCCTAGCGATTTTCATTTAAAGATCAATTGAATTACATAAACAATTATAAAAAGCAAAACCTTTATACTTTTGGACCGATTTTTGAAATGTCATTAGTTTTCGCGACTTTAGAATTAATGGAAAAATCGTGATTATTTGTTTGTTCTTGTTGCCTCTCAATCATAATTTGTTGGTAAAACTTTGTTTAAAGTGTTCAAAAGAGGTTTAGTGTCCATATTTTAGTAATGAAGAATGCAAGCCAATCTTATTATTCTTACCAAATTGACAGTAGGAAATCCAGCCTTGGAGGGGTCACCCCTCATTGACCCCCAAACTCATTACTAAACAGGCGAAAGTAAATGATATACACCTAACATTATATGATAGACAGATGTCACAGAAAGGCTTTGTCTACAAAAGGAGCTAATTTTGGAGTGCATTACACACATTTCTTGGTCTTACCTAGTAGAGTAGACCCCCCCCCCCCCTGTACCTAACCAGTGTAAACACAATACTAAGAATGTTTAATTTAACCAATTCTACAATTGATAGCATGTCATTTTATACCATCAGGTGAGAGTAAGGTTTTGACAAATGCCATGGTCAATATTATTGTCTTAAGAAATAGAAACCCCAAACCCTGTTTGTAAAGAGGTAAAATAATTATGATTTTTTTTTTGGTCGAAAAAATTAGGATTGTAATTGAGTTTCTATAGTGGGACTCCTAAATTTTGTCTGGGACTCCTACTTTTTCTTTTGGAGGAGTCCCGGACTCCTGTTTTCAAAATCCTAGTGAGATCCCTGATCAATTTTTGATTACAGTAAGATTCTTTATAATGAGGTTGAACTATTTTATCTAACTAGCTGCTAATGATCCAAGGACAGATGTATTGTTACACATGCAAGCTTACAAAAATCTATTCTGTCCCAAATGTTATTGTTACTTTTACTGAGTTATGGAATAAAATTAACATAAACATTTACAAATATGTTCAGAACATTTTTCAACGTGGCAATTAAATTGTTAGATTATTTGTTGTATCAAGGTAGCTAGTATAATTGCCACAGTGTTTACTGATGTCTCCCAGTGACCTGCATTGTCCCTGAAGTTACCTATTTAGTTAACAGAACATGGAACAAAAAATGACCTTTGAAAATATAGCAAAAGTGAGCAAAGCTCACATACCCCCGGCGGTAGCCATCAGAGGTCATACCACATTGAGACAAAAAGTAGATTACAGAAAAAGGTATACATCTAGTGTTACATCCAACAAAAATATATTCATAAATAAAAAAGCAAAAACTATATACCCCCTAATACTTCGTATGCCAGACAAAAAGGTGCTGATTTGTATAGGAGTGACAGATGGGAAAAGAAACAAAGTAAAAAAAGAAGACAAAAGTAAACCACAGAATCATTATCTTGTTTTCAGTAATAGAGTTGGCCATTCTGAACATGCATATAAAATTTGAAGTCTCTAACTCTTATACAGACTGAGCTGATATGATGGAAAAATTTCTCAGATAGAGAGAAAAATGGATGAATAAAGGGAATGATAAGCCAGAGATTGTTGATTCTCAAATACACAATACAACTTGACATACCCAAGCTTTGTACCAAATTTCAAAATTCTAGGTTAAGTAGTTCCTGTCAGAGAAATCTTTGACACAAAAAGGTGCAGATTTGTATAGGAGTGACAGATGGGAAAAGAAACAAAGTAAAAAAAAAGAAGACAGAAGTAAACCACAGAATCACAATCTTCTTTTCAGTAATAGAGTTGGTTATTCTGAACATGCATATAAAATTTGAAGTCTCTAACTCTTATACAGACTGAGCTGATATGATGGAAAATTTTCTCGGATAGAGAGAAAAATGGATAAATAAAGGGAATGATAAGCCAGAGATTGTTGATTCTCAAATACACAATACAACTTGACATACCCAAGCTTTGTACCAAATTTCAAAATTCTAGGTTAAGTAGTTCCTGAGAAATCTTTGACACAAAAAAAGTTTACAGACAAACAGACAAACAGATGGAAAAAGCAAAAACTATATACCCCCGGCACACGAAGTATTAGGGGGTATACATTCGAGTAAGAAATCAATCTTCAACTGGCACAGCTAATCTAATGTACCAGCTTCCAAGGGAAGACCTACCTTGTCTGAGATGGTATCTGCTTGTTTTAGAGCCAAGATGGTATGTAGAAGATTGAAGATGGACTGACTAGTGGCTGGTGACTCACTGATGTCTGTTTGAGATGTAGAGAGGAGGGAGTCTACACAGATCAACAGCTGGAATTGCACGGCTATCTGGAAATATTGAAAATATTGTAAATTAATCAACTAAGACCTATCATACTGAATTTTTATGAGAATTCTGTCTCAACCATTTTCTTTATCTTTGTTCTTCGTATTAAGAATAGCAAACAATTTGACAATTGATTTGCAGATGATGTTTTAATCACAGCACTGTAACTATGGGTGATTTGTCTTTATTACTTTTGTAACTGAAAAAAAAAAAAAGATTCTAAAATGCCAGGACATAATACAACCCTACAATCCATGATCACAAAAATAATTTTTAATTTTTTTTTCCAAATAATTTTGCTTAATCATGAAATCATGATTACAAGAAGGTTTTGGAAATCCCTTTTTGACTGTCAACCGATTTTCAAAAAATTTTGATGCACATTTTGTTAACAGAGATCATGAACAATAATACAAACAAATTACATGTATCACAAACAACAAGGAAGTTCACATACCTGCACACTCTGACATACATCGGGATTGGTGATGGTGTCACATATACTCTGTAGATATGGCTTCAGGGCTGATCTTTCAGAACCCCTGATGACTGAGGCTAGTACCATGATACTGGTGTAAGACTGGGTAGATAGAACACTCTTCAAGATCATCTTTGACCAGACTTCCACTTCTACAAAATATCCTATCAGTTCTGCTGATTTCCGAATCTGAAATGTACACAAAAGTCATACCAAACAAAAACTTCAGGAATGGAAAATGCTGAGTACCCTGTCCAGTATCTCAAAGTATCAGCCTGTTCTAAAAGAGCACTGTTTGCCTACATATAGTTGTACAGTCAGTCATGTTCAAACTAGAATTGTCAGAATCTGACTATAGCCCCGCTTCTCAGCGTTTTGCAGGGTGAAAAAAACAATGACGGGTAACTATCACAACTAGATCTCGTCAATATTGATGCGCATGCAAAATTTGGTCTGATTATGTCAATTTGTTCTCATGATATTGAGCTCAAACTAAATTCTGACCTCAATAAAGGGCCATAACTCTGTCAAAATTTTGCGAAAAATGACGGGTAACAATCCCAGGCTAGATCTTGTCAATGATGATGTGCATACAAAATTTGGACGGATTCTGTCAATTAGTTCCCAAGATATTGAGCGGAAACGAAATTCTGAAGTCAATCAAGGGCCCTAACTCCGTCAAAATTTTGCGAAAAATGACGGCTAACAATCCCAAGCTAGATCTTGTCGATGTTGATGTGCATACAAAATTTGGTCAGATTCTGTCAATTTGTTCTCAAGATATGGAGCGGAAACGAAATTCTGACGTCAATTAAGGGCCATTACTCCGTCAAAATTATGCGAAAAATGACAGGTTACAATGCCAAGCTAGATCTTGTCAATGTTGATGTGCATACAAAATTTGGTCGGAATCTGTCCATTCCTTCTCAAGATATTGAGCGGAAATGAAATTCTGACGTCAATCAAGGGCCGTAACTCCGTGAAAATTTTGCAAAAAATGATGGGTAACAATCCAAAGCTAGATCTTGTCAATGTTGATGTGCATACAAAATTTGGTTGGATTCTGTGAATTCGTTCTCAACATATTGAGCGGAAATGAAATTCTGACGTTAATCATGGGCCGTAACTCTGTCAAAATTTTGAGAAAAATAACCGGTAACAATCCCAAGCTAGATCTTGTCAATGTTGATGTGCATACAAAATTTGGTCGGATTCTGTGAATTCGTTCTCAAGATATTGAGCGGAAAGGAAATTTTGACATCAATCAAGGGCCGTAACTCCGTCAAAATTTTGCGAAAAATGACAGGTAACAATACCAAGCTAGATCTTGTCAATGTTGATGTGCATACAAAATTTGGTTGGATTCTGTCCATTCCTTCTCAAGCTATTGAGCGGAAAGGAAATTCTGACGTCAATCAAGGGCCGTAACTCCGTCAAAATTTTGCGAAAAATGACGGGTAACAATCCCAAGCTAGATCTTGTCAATGTTGATGTGCATACAAAATTTGGTTGGATTCTGTCCATTCCTTCTCAAGCTATTGAGCGGAAAGGAAATTCTGACGTCAATCAAGGGCCGTAACTCCGTCAAAATTTTGCGAAAAATGACGGGTAACAATCCCAAGCTAGATCTTGTCAATGATAATGTGCATACAAAATTTGGTTGGATTCTGTCAATGCGTTCTCAAGATATTGAGCGGAAACGAAATTCTGATGTCAATCAAGAGCCGTAACTCCGTCAAAATTTTGCGAAAAATGACGCCCAAGCTAGATCTTGTCAATGTTGATGTGCATACAAAATTTGGTCAGATTCTGCCAATTCGTTCTCAAGATATTGAGCGGAAACGAAATGCTAACGGAATCACGGAATGACGGAACCACGGAACCACGGAAGGACAGGGTGAATCCAGTATAGCCCCACTTTTTCAAAGCGGGGCTATAATAAACAGCAGCTGATTTATATTTTTAGCATGCACAGTCCTGCAAAATATCATTTAAATAAAACAGGATCCCCATACTATTTGGCGTATTAGACTTGTACTACAGAAAACAAACAAACAAAAAAAATAAAGATTTATTCTGATTGCAACAGTTCCTGACTATTGTTTTTAACCTTTCATCTATTCTCCCTGTAGAAAGTTAATAAATAATGCTTACATCATTTACAACCCTTTGATCTTCATCAGCACAAGCTCTGTACATTCCTGATGTGAGAATCTCCATATGTTGGGTTACATATTCCTCAGCATTCAAGAGCAGTGTATACAGTAGGGAGGCAGATTTGACCCTTGTTTCCAACACCCAGTCACATACATCTCTCATCAGACCTGGCAAAATCTTGGAAAGGTTCCTCATCATCAGTGTGCGGCAGCCCAGGTTGGGTCTTTCAACTGCAAAGGAATATACAATCTGTGCATATTGTAAAATTTTTGACTAGGCCCAGGACCCATAGTCTTCATTTAAACAATTATAAACTATTTTTTTTATTAATTTATTTTTTTTTTTTATCAAAG
The DNA here is from genome assembly GCA_964017185.1 of Rugalucina vietnamica. NCBI lineage: Eukaryota > Metazoa > Mollusca > Bivalvia > Lucinida > Lucinidae > Rugalucina > Rugalucina vietnamica. The sequence continues at coordinate 34,508,212 of OZ024871.1, read as the reverse complement.
AACCACATTTTAACAGAAGTAAAAGCAACTGACATTGAGAAGGAAAAAAATCTGAATCAATGAGAACTTGAAACCAACAGGGCTTCTTTTTAACTTAAGCAACATTTGCCATATGCACAAGCCCTTCATATACTTTGCAACACATATTGAACAACAGTTCTTGAAATGCTGAATAAATAGTTTATATAATGATTTCATATTCAAGTATATTGTTTAACGATAAGGACATAATGTGCATGGTATCTATCTACATGACAAACAATGTTTACCATTTGGAGGATAGTGAGTGGGGTCTGGTTTGGCAAAGTCCATCTTGTCTTTCAATTCTTCCTCATTCTCTTGTTGGTATTTCAGACCTACGATAACAACAAAAACATGTAATTTAAAAGGAATACATAAAAATGTAAGCCAGAACCATCTTAGAATTTGCAAAGTAATGCAAATGCCAATCACAAGGTAAAAACTGGTCTGGGCTAGAGCCTTTACCTTCTGACATTACATAAATTGAAAGGTTATGCTATTTTGATAGGCCTAAGGTAACAGTGGATTTCGACTGCATACTGTCAAATGGAAGTCTGTTGAAAACAACTCCTTGCTATTTTGTTGATGTTAATCAAATTGAGAATTGAGATATTGAATAAAGCATACCTATATCATACCACAGTGAGTCAGCCACCTCTCTAATCTCCGGCTGTTCATCAGTAATACTGGTGAGAAGCAATGGCATCAGTTTATGCCAGAATGAGTATCTGTCCATCAGATCCAACATCCACTTCCCCACAACCTTAGTGACAGCCATTCTAACAGCAGGAGTCTGGTCAAACAGTCTCTGAGCTAGATGAGACACTACAGTGTCTACTGACTTGCCATTGCCATACTGTATAACATCACCTGAAACACAGGATAAAGAATCACTTGAGCCACAACGTTATATGGAGAGTTTCAAGGTTCTCTTACCAAGTATGCCACAAACTGGGCTATACAGCCACAGAATATGCTTTGAGGATTTTAGAAGTAGACTAATTGTTAAATCTATGTAGCCATAAGCCGAAAACTAGGCATCTTTGTTATATGCGAAAATAATGTTTTCTCATTATGTACAGTAGCTCTTTATATCCAACTGTGTGACTAATCAAAGCAGAAACAGAAGGAAAGTCTGTAAGACTATGACTTGATCATTTTTAGTAAAAAGGACTATATGAATCAATGCTCCCACTTTCAAACTAATCTTTATGTCATTCCCATCCAACATAATTTCAAACTTGTAAGATTTATTAAAGAATGGCTGCTAGTCTGCTAGGATTCGAATGAAGATGATACGGATAATGGCAACATAATTACATTTCCAGAAAAAAAAAAAAAAAAACAGCATGGAGTCAAATGAAACATTATAAAAAGACGCTGGGCCAAACTTATAAATTTTCGTGTTTCCCCTTTCTTGACCGTTTCTCAGGTATGGGTCAGTCTGAAAAATATTTTTCATATGTATTTCACAGATCTCAAGCAGAATAACCTTTGTTGCAAGTTGTTCTAATACAATAACTAATTGATTGTAAAAATTATGTTCTTAACTTTTTGTATTTCATGATAATCCTGGAAGCATTAGACAACTTATTCTTCTAAAACATGGAAATTTTGTCTCATTTTATTCTGACAAAATTGCAATAAATTTTTTGGGGTTGGGTCAATTTTTTTAGAGTCGTTTGGGAAAGGGGAAACAAATAAAATTTTAATTTTGGCCCTGTCATTTCTTACCTATTGTTTGAACAACTACAGTCCTCACTTTTGCATGTTGGTGAGAAATAGACAGCAGTAATGGTTTTATCAATGACTCTGATTGTGCATGAAAATATTCAGGAACTGCTTTTGCTAATGTTGATGCACAGTGACAACTCAGCTTTTTCACTTCTGGATAAGGGTCTATAATTGTCCGCTGTAAAATTCTTATGATATCATCAAGATAAACAGAATTTTTCTTTCCGGAACTTTCTATTATTTGTTTCAACAGTTCAACAACTTGTAATCTCAATTCTTCAGATGGTTCAATGATTTCTGGCTGACCAAGTCTCTGAACAAGAACCGGCATTATGTATGGTAAGCTATCTTCAGGACTAGGAATAAGGCTTAAGAATTTCTTCACTGTGTCAACAGATATTTCCCTGCATCTTTCCATAGGATCTGAAAATTCTTTCAACAAAGGTTTCAAAAGATCACTGAACAAGGATTTCAGCTCTGAAGAACTTAACGCTGGTTTTCGCTCTACGGTATCTTTCTTGATGCTTTCCAGTGCTCTTCGTCGAGCCATTTTATTGTCTTCGCCGAGGCAATTAATGTGCCTGGCCAATCCCTGTAAAACAGCATTGGAATTTTGGTCTACAGCCGCCATATTGTTTTGATCGCAACGCCTCGTTTTGTACCAGACTGTATCGAGGTTTGCAGTATTGAAAAATAATGAACGCTACTGTAAATTAGCAACCAGTCAAGCACTTGTTATCCGGTACAACGGAGGAATCCGGTTCAACTCGGCCTCGGGTCAAGTCGGCCCGGGTCAGCTCGGCCGGGTCAACTCGGCCGGACAAGTCGGCCTTATATTTAAGTATATATAAATATGGTTAAAGCAAGTGGAACAGATGTGAGGCAATGCTTGTATATAATTCTCATTTTAACCAGTTATTCTCTTCCATAATATACATGAGAATTAAAATTTGTTAATCATACCGTTGAATATACATGTAGGCCTACTATCTTCATATACTGAGTCGATCAATTTCTGATCATCATCCCAGGTGTTTGGTGGGTGCTAAATTTTGAATTTAGCAAGATGGGGAGAACATTCGGGATGGGCCATTAAAACTATTTACAAGAAGCTAAACAGAGGCATACTAAAACGTATACCTGTGAACCCCTGATCTAAATAAGAGCCTTGAATTCTTCAGCAGTCTTTGATGAGACTGAAGCGGTAAGACTATTCCATAGAGGGATAGTCCTCGGGAAAAAACTAAAGAATTATTCAGAGCATCACTATAGGCCATATATCTTGTGTATTGTGAATCATGAGATGCCCTGGTACTTCTTAAGTTGGGTGCTGGGGTTAGATATCTATCTTTATCGAGAGACACTGTACCGGAGTGAATCTTGTAAAAGAAAGTTAAGGAGGACTTCACCCTGCGGTCCTGCAGGGATGGCCACTCTACAATTGGGTGTAACCGAAAAGTAACAACACTTTATTTATTTGCGGTACTGGTTTAGCAGCATGCACTTATAAAATACCCCTCCTGTAACAGGAAAAATAAGAGGCCAAGATGACCTGGCCGAATTGACCCGAGGCCGAGTTGACTCACGGGCCGAGTTGGTATCAGGCCGAGTTGACCCGCTTCCCAACGGAGTACCGAATATTTGGAATCCGGGTCAACTCGGTCTTATGTCAACCCGTCATTAGTAATCATCTTCACCTCGGGTGTGGTGAGTTTATTTATTTATTTTTTTTCAATTCAGTTTTACGTCCCTCTCAAGATTATTTCAGCTCATATGAGATGGGCCAATCAGTAGGTGGGGCGAAAACGGGAGAACCCCGAGAAAAACCACCTGACACGCAGAACTTGGCTTGTCTCACATGTGGCCAGAGCAGGGCTCGAACCCACACCAGACACAGCGGTGAGATGATCTGGTGATTAAGAAACAGCGCTCTCAAACGCTTGGCCACAGGGGCCTTTTTTTTTTTTTAATTTTGAAGACGGATAAAATCTGTTTGAACCAGTGAAACTATCTACACCCGCTGGTGTATGGGGTGCCGTTTTACTATTTATTCCCTATTTTATATGTATATGCATAATTCATTTTAGGATATCCATAAATCATTTTTGGATATCCATAAATGAATTAAGGATATTCATAATTCATTTAAGGAAATCCTTCAATTGATTTATGGATATCCTTAATTCAGCTGAATTATGGATATCCATAAATTGAATTAAGGATTCAATAATTCGATTTATGGATATCATTAAATTGATTTATGGATATCCTAAAATAGGGTTGTATTTAAGGATATCCATAATTCATTTAAGGATATCCTTAAATCACAAGAAAATGATATAAAAGAAGTAGGGAAAATTTTCAAAAATGAATTTAGGATATCGTTAAATCGAATTAAGAATATCCTTAAATCAGCCTTTTTATGGATATACTAAATTCGAATTATGGATATCCTAAATTCAAGACTATTTTGGATATCCATAAATACATTTAAGGATATCCTTAAATAAGCTGATTTAAGATATCCATAATACGAATTTAGGATATACTAAAATCGAATTATGGATATCCTTAATTCAGCATGATTTTTGGATATCCAAAAATGTATTAGTAGAATATCCTTAAATCTATTTATGGATATCCTTAATTCATTTATTTCTATAATTCTGTGGTGGTACTGTCAATTTGGCATTTCGTCAGTAAACTATTCTGATTCTGATCAGAGAGATGCTATAAGGCTAGACGGAATATTTCCATCGGTATTCCGTTAGACCTCTCCATACCGACGGAAATGACTTCTATTGAGCGCTTAGTCGAAAATGAAAAATCATCGAAGACTCCAAAGAAATTGAAAATTATGTTATGTTATATCTTTTCTGACTGATAGGACTTAATTTATATATATTCTAGATGTAAAATGACGCAGATTCATAAAATACTTAATGTTTTCTGTTGAAACTATTACATACGTCTATAAATAGATAAGGGGAGACTACTACTGTAAAATATGAGACAAAAAAGTAGAAAATCGATCGCTTTTTGCAAATTTATTGAAATGCTGCAGGCTAACCAGATGTTTACTCAAAGATTTATGCATTTTCTAACAAAACATAACAAAATTTTAATAATTATCACCAAAGAAAGCAGCTATAAGCTTCTTACTGTAACGTGTAGCCGAGCGTACAAATTTTTACAAGTTAAAAAGGTTCTGAAATCATCAATTCATTGCAGAGAAAAAGAACACAGTAAACAATTTTACAGTTGGCTGCTTTGCCATATGATTAGCTACAAATGATTTCGAAAATGATTGGTACAAGTATAAGAATCAAGACAAATCAACCATTATTTAACACAATCAAGTTTCCAGCACTGCACTTTCACGTTTTAATCAGCAGTGTTCCAACTCTATTCTTCCCCAGTCCAGAGCTTTGACTTTGGAGAACAAGCTGTGCTCGCACCCAACGTCGCCACTCACCAGGATTTATGGTTTCAACTCCGAGAGTTGCAGCTCTGGTTGCAGAACCTTAACTTGAGAGAACTAGCTAGGCTTGAACCCCAAGTCGCAGCTCACCAGAGCTATGTGCAGTTGCAACCCAAGTTACAACTAAGGTCTCTGTCTATAAGTAACTGCTGCTTCAGTCCTCTATGCAAAAGCCAGGCTTCGGCAATAGAGCAAAAGAAGCTGAGCTACTTAAGACTCGCCAGTACTCGCGTACTATTGCAGTTTGCTACGATGTTCACTCTGCAGTGACAAAAGCAATTGTGTCGTTTTCGCTTGAAAATCCGCCTTATATACCCGTGAGAGCTGTGCTGGTTCCCGGACTACAAAGGCGAAATGGTTGGAGCGCCTGCAATTTCCGGTATCAGATTAATAACTTTATATCATAATAAGCGTCCGCTAATCAACTGGATTTATGCATCGTTTTGCACGTAAAGTAACAAATAAAGCTTAAAACGAAACAGAATCGTGATTATAGAAATAAACTGCATCTCTGTTCACAAAAATCAAAGTGATTTGCATTACTAATCAGTCAGTTAATTCGGTTTTAATTGGTAAATTAGGAAGAAAAAATCAATATCATTACGACGCTTGCTTTCTGCAAAGTCGTTTCGTCCTATGAAGGCGCACCGTGGTCTTTTCATTACACTACCCACGCCTCCGGGTTCATGCGTCCCGCATGATAAAAAAAATCAAAATAACAACATCAATTCAATATTTACAACATATACTTTCAACCAAAAGACTTCCTGTCTTATGAACAATACAACAATTTCAAATATTTAACAAAATAACCATGTGGTACATGTGAAAATCTAGACATCATTGAACAATTTGCCTGTATATGACCAATGTCAAAACCATTATGATGTACCAGACAATTTCAAGCCAGAAACCACTGACTGTTGACATTCCCTTTTCAGGTGTGTTTTCAAATATTTTGCCTTCTTGAAAGTTTTCATGCAAACTTGGCACTGTTGCCTTGGGATAGTACATTCAGCAATATCTCGCTTGAAGATTTGTCCCTTTGTATCGTTTTCTTCTGACATACTTTGACAGCAAATAGAGGAGACATAATCTTGAAACCAAACCGGTTTACGTCTCCGTCTTCCAAATCTGCTGTAGTTTTCATATTCTGCATTATCTTTTTCTCCATCATTATCTGGAGAACTATCAACTTCATATATTTCCTCAGACACATCTTGCACTGTGTCATGTGTATCATTGATTTGAGGTTCATTAGCCAATGTCTGTGGCTTCACCTTTTTAAGCCTATCAATGTGTATGACTTGATGACTACCGTTTCTACCACAATCAATGATGTACAAAACATCGCAAAGTTTTTCCAAAACTTTGAATGGACCCCTCCAAAATGAACAGAACTTTATTGTTTGCCCTGCTCGTTTAACTGGGAACAACACATATACCTTATCATTGACTTGTATATTTTCAAGGTATGACTTCTGGTCATGATAGCGCTTTTGCTTCTGTATCGACAGACCAGTGTTCTGTCTTACGAATGTATGAGCAGTTTCCAAACTTTCTCGGAGTTCCCAAACCCATTCATTGGTAGTTTTACTCTTAACACTAGGTGGCATTTCAAAACATATGTCAAGTGGTGTAGTAGTCTCACGACCTAACATAAGAGCATTGGGGGTCATTCCCGACGTTTCATGTTCTGTACTTCTGTATGCCATTATGACAAAGGGCAACAAGGTGTCCCAATTATCATGATTCTCATCAACAAGTGTACTTAACATTGCACACAATGTCCTATTGAACCGTTCTACCATACCATCCGATTGCGGGTGGTACGGTGTCGTTCTTGTCTTTTCTATCTGAAGCAAGTCGCACATTTCGGCAAACAGGTTACTCTCAAACTGTCTCCCCTGGTCACTGTGGATTTTATTCGGCACTCCAAATCGTGAAACAACTTCATTCACTAGAATCTTTGCGCAAGTTCTGGCTTCCATATTAGGCATAGCAAAGCTCTCTGTCCACTTCGTGAAGTAATCCGATATAACGAGTATATACTTATTGCCATTTTCTGTCACAGGCAATTCCCCAAGTATATCTAACGCAATCCGCTCCATCGGATATCCACTCCGGACTACTTGCATCGGTGCCATTCTAGTTGGAATAGGGTTTTTCCTTTTCGCACATTTCTCACAGCCGCCTATGTACGAACGAACATCGTTTTGGAGTCCAGGCCAATAGTAGTTCTGCCTGATTTTACTGAGTGTTTTTCGTATCCCCAAGTGACCTGATGCTTTGATATCATGAGAGTAATTCAGAACTTTCCTTCGTAAGCATAGTGGTACAATAGCTTGCCAAATGATTCGGTTTGTACCCAATACCTTCCAACGTCTAACAAGTAGACCATCCTGTATTTCCAGAAGCTCCCACTGGTTAAGTAGGCATTTCACAAACCAGCCTTCACTTGACACTGACTGTAGCTTTGGTTTGTCTCCTTTTTCCAGCCATTCCTTTACAATTCGAATGTCCCTGTCTTGGTTTTGTGCCTCTTTCAGATTCGGAGTCGCATTATCATCTGACTGTTGCCTAATCGGATTAACCGTTAATCGTAGCTCTCTTTCGTCAGGTTCTTCACTATCTATCTGGCCACACTGTCTGCACGGTATACGGCTCACTCCGTCTGCGTTCTTATGACTCCTTCCAGGCCTGTGCTCTATTTTCATATCATATGAACTCAGAAATTCTAACCATCTAGCAACCTGGCCTTCAGGATTCTTGAAGTTCATAAGCCATCGCAGTGAACCGTGATCTGTTCTTATGGTAAACTGCTTACCATACAAATAGTGCCTGAAGTATTTCACAAAATACACTAAAGCAAGCATCTCTTTACGTGTGACACAATATCTTCTCTCTGACTTGCTCAGTGTTCGGCTTGCATAGGCCACAACGCATTCTCCATTTTCAGTATCCTGTGATAACACAGCTCCGATACTGTGGTCACTAGCATCAACGTCCAGTTTGAAGCTTTTTGTGAAGTCAGGATGTATCAAGACAGGTGCTTCGACCAACTTCTTCTTTAATGTTTCAAACGCTTTCGAGCATTCTTCTGTCCAAATAAATGGCTTGTTCTTTTCTGTAAGTTTATGCAGAGGCTTTGCTATCTCTGAAAATCTGTACACAAAACGTCTGTAGTAACTACAGAGTCCTATGAATGCCCTGACATCCTTTACATTTTTCGGCGTTGGCCACATCTCAATACATTGGGTTTTACTAGGATCTGTCTCCACTCCCTTTTCTGATATAATGTGACCCAAGAACTCCACTTCTTTGCCAAACAGTTGACATTTTCTTGCTTTTAATTTCAACCCGGACTGTTGTAGTCTTTCGAACACCACTCCTAAATTCTTTATCATATCTTCAAAGGATTTGCCTATCACAATCACATCGTCCAGATAAATCAAGCATATCTGCCAGTGCAGGCCAGCGAGGACGGTCTCCATAAGCCTTTCGAACGTCGCTGGGGCGTTACAGAGTCCAAAGGGCATCACTGTGAATTCATATAGACCTTTCCTACTTGTGAATGCTGTCTTTTCTGCATCAAGTGGGTCCATTTCCACCTGCCAATATCCGGAGTTCAGATCAAGGCAGGAAAACCATTTTGAACCAGAGAGTTGGTCGAAAGATTCGTCTACTCGAGGAAGCGGGTAAGCATCCTTAATTGTCACATCGTTCAATTTTCTGTAGTCCACACAGAACCTGCTAGACCCATCTTTCTTCTTTACCATAACGATGCTGCTAGCCCATGGACTTGTTGAAGGTTTTATAATGTTTTCTTTCACCATGTTATCTATTTGCCTATCAACCTCCTTGTCCATGTATACAGGGACTCTTCTCGGTCGTTCCTTAATTGGCATAGTATTTCCAGTTGGAATTTTATGTTTAATAATTCCTGTTCTTCCTATGTCATTGTCTGAGCTTGAGAATACATCACCGTATTTGCACAGCAATTTTGCAACTTCTTTTCTTTGTGAGCTGTCCATGCCCACGACCGTTCTGTTAAACAAATTTGTCAAATGCTCAGGCACTTCTTTTTCATGAGTGCTCGGCACGGTTGGCACATCTTCGACCGAACTCACAGCACTTATTGTTGCAACATTCGTGCCAGGATGCAAAACCTGATCTTCGTTCGTCAAGTTCATGACACGAATAGGATTTGACTGTTTGTAGTAACACAAACTTCGTGCCACCAATAATTCACTGTTCCCTGGTGACTGTTCCTTAGGTTCTATGATGCAGAGGCCTTTAGGGTGTATTCGACCATCTTCCACTTTACCATCAATAATCATTTCTGACATAGCTGGAATCTGTACTTTCTCAGCCACCGATAACCGATAACACCCAACTGCACCACTACACGTCATTTCACATGGTTTCCCATCTATTGTCAGAACATTACGTACGATATCTATTTGACAGTTATGATCTTTGAAAAAGTCAAGCCCCATTATCAAGTCAAGATCAATGTCTGCCACAACAACCTTGCATGCATATTGCATACCTCCTATGTCAAGGAAAACGGTTGTTTTACCTTTAATTTCCACAGGCTCACCCGAAGCTGTGAATACCTGTGTAGAAAACATTTCTAGCAACGGTGAACTACACTGCTGAATGGTGTCCCACAGGCGTGTTGAAATTATGGTCAGCGTTGCACCCGTATCAACTAAACTTTCGACAAGTACACCATTTACTTTGCATTTCACGTACAACCCTGCTCCACAGCTAGTTACTTGTTTCATTTGTTGATCTTTGTCTCCTGTCACAGTTTTATGCTCTGTCTGTGGGCAGTTTCGCCTTATGTGCTTTTCAGAACCACACGTCCAGCATTTACGCTTGTATCCGGGCTGATCTTGTGTAGAAGCACGTCTTTGACCAGGCTCTCTATTACCTGCCTGTGGCCGGTTTTTGTCTGAGCTGTCGTATGAGTTATTTTGACGTGACAATCTTTCTAACGTCTTTTGCATTTTGAGCACACTTTCTTGCAAAGATTTATATTCATCAGGTTTACTTTGCTCATTTGTCTCTTGCTGATTTGTGGCCCTCATATAACCCTGGCCTTCCAAATGCTTTCTTTCTGCTTTGTTGAACGCCTCCAGTTCAACTGCATGGCGCACAGCCATGTTCAAACTCGTTGGTCTGGCCTGCTTAATTCTAAGTCGCATGTCCGAACTGACAAGGGCATCTATGAACTGCTCTTTTGCCAGAGTTTCACGCAGATCTGCCGGTGCCGTTGGATATGCTAAGTTTGTTAAACGCCAGATATCCTGTCCAAGCTCAGTTAATGATTCTGAAGCTTTCTGTCGCCTTTCTTTAAGCTGCACTCTGTATAATTCGGTTTGGTTCGGTGGTGCAAACCTTTCCTGTAAAGCGTTGGAAAGCTCTGTGTAGTCATTGGATTTCGACGCCAGATTCCCAAAGACTCCTTGTGCCTGACCCCTTAAGGATACAGCCAAGTATAGTCCTTTTTCCTTATCTGTCCAGCCATTCAATTCTGCGCACGCATCGAAATGAGCTTTATAATCTGTCCAGTGCACAGTTCCATCGAAAGTTGCAGGCTTTAACTTGACACTGCTTTTATCATGAGATTTCACGGCTGAAATGCTCGTTTGTTCAACCGGTTGTGACACAGGGGCGCTAGGCGTCGATGTAACAGGCCCTGATCTGAAGCCTCCAGACCCAATACCCTGCATGTCACCAATACTCTGGCCGCTGCCTGCCCCAGCTATACTACTGTCATCGTATAATGGCAATACAGGCGGCTCACGTATTGTCACCGTTTCCCGTCTGCCTACAGGAATGTCCGGCAGGTGTCTCCTGGGCCTTTCTGACGCCCTTTCTTCAGAGCGCAAGTCGTCACCCTGCATTTCTAACTGCCGGAGCTCGCTTTCAAGCATCAAAATCTCATTCTGCATTAAGCTCATTTCGTTCCTCTTTTTCATAACCTCCAACCTTTTGCCAAGAGTTTGCATTGACACATCGACTCTTGCTCCTATATCATCCATTTTATAGATGTTATAATATTACTGCGTTATGGTTCGTGATAGAACAAGACTATCAAGATCTCACCAGTAGCTGCCACCAAAATTTGTAACGTGTAGCCGAGCGTACAAATTTTTACAAGTTAAAAAGGTTCTGAAATCATCAATTCATTGCAGAGAAAAAGAACACAGTAAACAATTTTACCGTTGGCTGCTTTGCCATATGATTAGCTACAAATGATTTCGAAAATGATTGGTACAAGTATAAGAATCAAGACAAATCAACTATTATTTAACACAATCAAGTTTCCAGCACTGCACTTTCACGTTTTAATCAGCAGTGTTCCAACTCTATTCTTCCCCAGTCCAGAGCTTTGACTTTGGAGAACAAGCTGTGCTCGCACCCAACGTCGCCACTCACCAGGATTTATGGTTTCAACTCCGAGAGTTGCAGCTCTGGTTGCAGAACCTTAACTTGAGAGAACTAGCTAGGCTTGAACCCCAAGTCGCAGCTCACCAGAGCTATGTGCAGTTGCAACCCAAGTTACAACTAAGGTCTCTGTCTATAAGTAACTGCTGCTTCAGTCCTCTATGCAAAAGCCAGGCTTCGGCAATAGAGCAAAAGAAGCTGAGCTACTTAAGACTCGCCAGTACTCGCGTACTATTGCAGTTTGCTACGATGTTCACTCTGCAGTGACAAAAGCAATTGTGTCGATCCGCCTTATATACCCGTGAGAGCTGTGCTGGTTCCCGGACTACAAAGGCGAAATGGTTGGAGCGCCTGCAATTTCCGGTATCAGATTAATAACTTTATATCATAATAAGCGTCCGCTAATCAACTGGATTTATGCATCGTTTTGCACGTAAAGTAACAAATAAAGCTTAAAACGAAACAGAATCGTGATTATAGAAATAAACTGCATCTCTGTTCACAAAAATCAAAGTGATTTGCATTACTAATCAGTCAGTTAATTCGGTTTTAATTGGTAAATTAGGAAGAAAAAATCAATATCATTACGACGCTTGCTTTCTGCAAAGTCGTTTCGTCCTATGAAGGCGCACCGTGGTCTTTTCATTACATTACGATATCCATAATCTGTTCGACCATAGTTTAAAGGCAACCTATGCTAAGCTGTCACGGGAGAGGAGCGAGGTCACGAAGTGTATCGGAGTGCAGGTTAGCCAGCTGATCTACTATAAGGCATACCCATACCTGTGATTAATTTATTTTCCTTCACATCTTAACAGCATGTTTAATGGATATCTTAAAATAATTGTTGATATCCTAAATCATTTAAGGATATTCATAATTTGGAAACAAATACATTGTACTATAAAATGAATTAAGATAGTCATAAATGAATTTAAGACATCTATAAATGGATTTAAGATATCAATAAATGAATTTAGGATATCCATAAATGCGATAAAATATACTTTTGGATCCAAAAACTATGCTGAATTTTGGATCTTCATAATTGAATTTAGGATATCCTTAGATGGGCTGATCTTATGATATCCATAATTTACTTTAGGATAACCTCAATTTTAAAAGATATTTGTTATTTTTATATAAGATCTTTGAGATCAGCGATGGTATTCTGAGAAATTTATTATCGGTTTAGATTCATTTTCTAACCAATGTTTAATATTTGGACCCATTTTGATTATATTAGTCTTTTTATCGACTATCCTGTTGAAAGATGCAAAATTACAGTAATTCTCTTTGGCATCATGTTGCCAAATCTAAAGAGTCACTGAAGAGGCTTAAATAGCCGAAACCACGGTATGGCCCATCCCCGTATTAATGTTTATTGCTCCTAAAGGATTTCAGTTTTATTTTTATTATGGATATCCTAAAATACAACACTATTGTTGGATTCCCATAACTCAGTATTAGGATAAATCAAGTTATGGATATCCAGTATTCACCTTCTGGATAATCCAATATTCAGCTGAATTAAGGATATCCATGAATTGATATTTGGATATCCTGAAACCAATTTGGGAGTGGGAATTTCTTTCTGATAGCGCCATTTCCTCATCATTGCCTACTTATACCTTTTCAGTATGGCTATCCATAATAATTCTTCATTCATGGACATCATTTATGTATTTTGAGATATACAACAATGATTTATGGATACTCTCAAATGATTTTATGATATCCATAAATATGGAATGAATAATAAAACATCACACAATGGAGATACAGCACAACCTCACTACCGGTATTATGCTTTCTTTGATGTCTACAGAAACAAACCGTTTTATAAGTGAAACTGCATCATAATGAGGTTATTTACAATAGGAATTGCAAGAATAACCATTTATGAGACATAAATTATATAATTTTGTTATCAAAATGAGGTTGAACTGTATACTTAACAGATAAAAAAAATTCCTGTTGTTCAAGTAGTTTTGTGGACAATCTGGCAGACAGCTGTACTTAACTGTGTCAGAGTAGGAAGTACAGGAATATGATAGTGTTGAAAGGGCAATCCAGTCTATGATTGTCCCTGGCAAGAATGTGAACTTGTAGCGTCCCTCAGTTGTGATCTGCTGGTATGCAAGAGATTTCTTGAAGATGAGCTAGTGTTCTGGGTCAGGTAGTCAGAAGCTGGATTGGATTGTCATAGGAGGACCAACTGACTGCATATGTTGCTTGCACACCAGTTGAGAGTGATCCTGAACTTGATGCTTGTTGGTAATTTTGCATTATCCATCTAATCATCCTTCATTGCACAGATTCAGGGTTGTCAATATTTTAACCCGTTTGTGAAACCACACAGTAGAGGCATATTTTAGCTGTTTCGGATCAGTGTCTTGAATGATGTGGACTTGTATTATGGACACAGCTGTTGCATTTGCTAAAGCAAAGGGTTCCAATCAACCTTTATAGTGATTATGATGAAATGATCTGACCATCTAAGGTCTCCTGACTTCACATACATAACCCAGCAAAGGATGTTTTACACTTTCTGTTACTTTAGCAACAGGTAGTTAAAGACCAGATATAAGGTTTTCATATTTATGACAGATTTGATTTGTCATTTCTAAGCACATTAGAATCAAATGATAAATCTCCACTTTTAACTGGATCACCATAGCACATGTAGGGAGGAGTGAATAAAAAAAAAATCTATCAAATTTAGGGCCTTTGATGAAGTATTTGCTCCTACATCATCTATTTTAGTTTTGGTTTGAAGTCAATTTAAAATGTGTGGCCCTGTTCTGTCAAGGTTTTTCTACAAACTTACACAATGCTTTATTGTATTTTATGTAAATGTTCTAATTTCAAACAGAAACAAGTTTAACCAAGCTTGGTCGAAAATTCAAGAACAAACTATATGATCTCTTTAAATAGGTTTTATTGCAAACATATAACTAATAAATTTAGCTTCCTAATGAAGCCAGAATAGGCTTTTATTGAACTAAACATTGCTTAAAGCTTCTGTCAAGATCAGAGAACAATATACATGTAAGTCCAAACAATAAAGACACCAGAATATGAGCCGCATCATGAGCAAACCGGCTTTGTGCAAATGCAAAAACAAGGTGCAGTAACTGTTTTTGCTAAATGAATACAATGTAGTACAATTCCTCTTCTTACTTAATCCAAAATTTTCCATCTCTGGCTCGGCTTCTACAGCTTGGTCTGTGTTGCACCTGGTCGTAAACCCCTAAGACTGGTTTTCTCGCGTTGAGGCTCATATCATAATCATCATAAAATAATAATAATGATGGTAATTTTTTGCAATAGTTTCACAATATTTTCTTTTCTGGCACTTGGTTTGTTAGATAGATATGCAATAAGTTGTATTAAATATGTTGAATGTTTACTAAGAAAGATGTTTTGCATGTACTACATGTGCACATAAGGGGTATTTGATGATAATCATGTGATACTTTCCAGATCTATGTTTAATGACAAATTAAAAAAAAAATTAAAAAGTAAGTTTGAATCAACACAACCTCAGCCTAAGCACCAGAAAATCCATCTAACAACCTTGATAAACACAAATAAACTCCCTATATGGTTACATGGGCAAGCTAGTCTTCAAGTACAGCACTGTACAGGAGTAGATATTACAGGTTCAGTACAATGCAGGCAGCACGAAATGCCCTGAATATATGAATCCAAAGCTGGTCTGTACCTTTATTTGGACCAAATGATTTAATTTTACTATCTATCAATGAATGCAGATGATGTACTAACAATGAAAGTGAGTTAAAGATAAATGATTAAAAATGTGTTTAAAATGATTTATAATACTGTGAGTAATGTCAGAAGTGAACTTAAAGCAGGACTGCACAAATAAAAAGCATTTTGATTTTGAACAATGAAACTATATACATGTACACAAACAAAAATAAACAAATACAAAAAAATATAGCAATATTTTATCACAGATGTATTTATTTTGAGATTATGTTTCACTAAGTGGATTTCACGGAATCGTAAAGCTGATCAGCTGTTTTCACAAAATAGATGGTACAACTTCTCAACTTAGAAATCTATAATTTCAAGCCTGCAGCCATCTCCTGTGACTGTATAGCCAAATTTGTATGGGACCATGCCCCAAATTTATAAACCTTTTTTCATGTTCAATTTTAACTCAGCAGTTTGTTAGGAGTTTTATCATGCTCAGTTGAGTTTAGCATGAAAAATATTTTACAACCTTGGGATCTTGTCTGAGACCCCAATATCTTGCAACCATTTAAAGTAATGATAATCTATTTCTGGTTATCTCAGTCTATCTTTGTCCATTTTCCATCTGGCTCTTTCTTAAACTGGTGTGGTTTTCCTTTGAAAACACTCTTCAATGGTTCTGGATAGTCTCTTATTTGAACTAATGCTGCCCTCACACTGGCTTCAAAATGTTTTGGTTCCTGCTCTGGTGATGTTGATAAATGCTGCAACAAAATATGTAACGGATACCATCAGGATAACATATCCATATAGGGTAATCTATACCCCCTTACACACCACTTTTATGTGAGCCGCATCGTGAGAAAACCGGAGTTTTGCCTATGCGAAAACAAAGGCGCAGATCAGCTTCGCAGTAACTGCGAAGCTGATCAGCGCCTTTGTTTTCGCCACTCGGATAGTACAATTCCCCTTCTTCTTAAATCCGAAATTTCAAGCTGCTAGCCCTTGTCTGTAACTGTACAGGCCGATTTATGTCGGACCTGGTCGGAAACCCCGAAGACCGGTTTTCTCGCGTCGAGGCTCATGTAGTAAAACTGAGGTGTACAGGGGTATACATTTTTTTCTAATTTTTGCTTCATGACATACATTGTGGGTACTCATTAGGACCGCCTTGCTGAGGCAGTTCTATCATGTACCCACAATCCATGTTTTGAGAGAAAATAAGAAAAATATCAAAATTTAACAACAGAAAATTTAAATTTTTTGCATTTCGAAAACATCTTTGTATATTGCATGGGAGTGTTTTCATAATGCAGATCATATTCATGCTTCTAACTAACTCACTTGGTCTCATTTTATTCCCTTAATAACCTCGTTGTGTCATATTTCATTCATGAAATGAAAGAAAAATGGAAAATCTCTCCCTAAAATGGGAGAGAACAGAGCCAAGTGACCAAACGTTATTCATACATTTGCTCCATCTCTCGTTAAAATCCAGGACAAACAAAGATTAAGTTGCATTCATTTTACATGCGATTTAGAATTATTGTAAAATGCAGTTAACAATTAGCCACATGCATTTGTTTGTTGTAGGTTTTTATCACAAATTTTTAAAAGATGGAAGAGTCCACTTCTATGATTGAAATACCTACTTGTCTAATGAACTGATCTGGAAGTCTACATAACAAGTCTATCTCATCCATATTACTGTAGTCAAATGGTCCTAGAGTCAGCACCTTTCTTCTGTTGTCATAGATATTGATCACCTGGGGAACAAAATGCAAACATCTATACTAATAAAGCCTCATTGAAAGAGAATCTGTACTATGAAAGGGTCTCAATTATTATCCCTTTAAAATAAAATATGAAAAATGACAAGCCCTGCAAAACTTCTTTTGAGTAGTATACATGTGCACAGGAAAAAAAAAACCAGAGGACCATTGGTCCTGAGAACGCTCACCTGAAGCCTGATCTTGGAGTATTAAGTCATAATGAAATGACCTTGAATACTCACACACCTTTATTGACTTCATAAGTTGTCTGCATCTGCAAAGTTTCAGGTCTCAGGCTGCAATAGTTTCCAAACCCAGTGATTTATGAGAAAACCATAATTTTAATTTTGATATTTAAATGACCTTGGGCCAAGGTCAAGACATGACCTTGGCCTTCAGTAATTACTTACCTTCAATGACTCCATTAGTTGTCTGCATCTAGCAACTTTCAGGTCTCAGGCTGCAACAGTTTGTTTTCGCCTTTTCCCATGTAAAAGCCTATGTTTCCAAAATTGACCTTGCCGTAAAATAGGTCAAGGTCATCATAGGGTCATCATTTCAACAAACTATGATGGGCTGGAGTCCCAAATGCTACATACCAAGTTTCATGAAAATTGGCCTGCCAGTTCTGGAGAAGAAGATTTTTGAGTGGTTTTTACCATATATGGGCGTGGCGGCCATCTTGGTCATGTGACCTGGATTTCGCTAATAAACTTTCGTCTCCCCTACCCATGGATGTTCCACATAAAATTTCGCTTTGATTGGCCAAGCAATTTCAGAGAAGAAGATCTTTGAAAAGTGTGTATGGACAACAGACTGGCCAAGGTCAAGAGATGACCTTGACCTATATTATTCACAGACCTTCATCTACTCCATTAGTTGTTTGCATCTACCACTTTTCAGGCCTCGGTCTAAGTTTTCAAAAAATCCATCGTTTTCACTTCTTCCTATATGTAAAAGCCTATGTTTCTTATTTGACCTTGCCGTAAAATAGGTCAAGGTCATCCAAGGGTCATCATTTTATCAAACCATAACAGGCTGAGGTCTCCGATGCTACATACCAAGTTTCGTGGAAATCGGCCCACCGGTTCTGGAGAAGAAGATTTTTGAGTGGTTTTTACCATATATGGGCGTGGTGGCCATCTTGGTCATGTGACTTGGATTTCGCGATCTTGTCTTCCCTACCCATGGATGCTCCACATAAAATTTCACTTTGATTGGCCGCGCAGTTTCAGAGAAGAAGATCTTTGAAAAGTGTGTATGGACAACGGACTGGCCAAGGTCAAGAGATGACCTTGACCTATATTAATCACATACCTTCATCTACTCCATTAGTTGTTTGCATCTACCACTTTTCAGGCCTCAGGCTGCAATAGTTTTCAAAAAATCCATAGTTTTCACTTTTTCCTATGTAAAAGCCTATGTTTCCAAATTTGACCTTGCCATAAAATAGGTCAAAGTCATCCAAGGGTCATCATTTTATCAAACTATGATGGGCTGAGGTCCTCGATGCTACATACCAAGTTTCGTGGAAATCGGCCCACCGGTTCTGGAGAAGAAGATTTTTGAGTGGTTTTTACCATATATGGGCGTGGCGGCCATCTTGGTCATGTGACCTGGATTTTGCGATCAAACTTTCGTCTCAACTACACATGGATGCTCCACATAAAAGTTCACTTTGATTGGCCAAGCAGTTTCAGAGAAGAAGATCTTTGAAAAGTGTGTATGGACAACAGACTGGCCAAGGTCAAGAGATGACCTTGACCTATATCAATCACACACCTTCATTTACTCCATTAGTTATTTGCATCTACCACTTTTCAGGCCTCAGGCTGCAATAGTTTTCAAAAAATCCATAGTTTTCACTTTTTCCCATGTAAAAGCCTATGTTTCCAAATTTGACCTTGCCGCAAAATAGGTCAAGGTCATCCAAAGGTCATCATTTTATCAAACTACGATGGGCTGAAGTCCCCGATGCTACATACCAAGTTTCGTGGAAATCGGCCCACCGGTTCTGGAGAAGAAGATTTTTGAGTGGTTTTTACCATATATGGGCGTGGCGGCCATCTTGGTCATGTGACCTGGATTTCGCGATCAAACTTGAAATGCCACTACCCAAGGAGGCTCCACATAAAATTTCAACTAGATCGGCCAAGCGGTTTCAGAGAAGAAGATCTTTGAAATTGTGGACGACGGACGGACGACGGACGACGGACGGACGCCGGATCATGGCCATCCTATAAGCTCACCTTGTGAGCCTTCGGCTCAGGTGAGCTAACAAAGGTGCAGACCAGATCAAAAGATCGACTGTGACGGTGTGGACCAGTTTGCACTTAAACATTGAAAACCCTGCTGACAGGATTTCTCTTGATAGAGCTGATTCAAATAATTTTAAGCAAAAACAATGACTAGATAGTCCTTGACGTTTTTTAGGTTCATTTTAAATGTTCATACATGTATATATTTTAGAAGTACACCACAACCTCTAAGAGTCTTTAAAACGTAACAGTTTGGTTACCCCACAATTTCCCTGTTAGCTATTCAATCATGTTATTACAAGAGTATAGATGTATAGTAAAATTAGTCTAAGACAACCATTTAAGGTTCAAGAACGATCTAAAACAGTACTGAAATGAACCCTGTTATAAAGAGGTTGTAGTTTACTGTAAATCCGGAAATTTTCGCGAGAACATAATTTTCGCTAATATTCGCGAATTCGTTGCCTCGCGAAAATAAAGTTCTCGCTAATAAAGAATCACTATAAGCTTTATAGACTGCACCAGTACTCGCTCGCGAATTCAAGAACTTGTTAATAATTCAGAAATCGAAAATTCGCGAAATAAAAGTCTCGCGAAAATTTCCAAATTTACAGTACTATACAGATATGCTCCATACCTCTTCAGTACCAGTGAAATGTCTGGCTGATCTGAGAGCTTGGTCTGGTCCCCGGTCTGGGAATGTTGCAGGAAATATCTCACCCGTCTTCACTATCACAGCTAACAATACAGATAGACAAATCATATTTATGTAGCATGAATATGGACTAAGCAAATGAAGGACAAAGACATTACAGGATACATGTGATATGTCTTGATCAAAGTATACCAAAGCTATGCCACTTTCAAACTCATCACATGTATGCCTTGCATAGAATATGTATTTTGGTTTAAAACATATCTATTTGATAAACTATATAAAATATGTGTAAGTACATACATAGTTAATATTCGTATCAGAGTTTACAAATTGGGATTTATTAAGAAGCCTTATTTAAATCCATAGGCCGGAATCAAACTTTATTGTTCACTGCGAGCAGTCTAATCAGATTCAGCTGTTGCTCACATGAGTATGTTGAAAAATTGTCTGAGTTTAAACATAAGTTTCCCAGTTTGATAATGGTTTTTCACAAACAGTTTACAATTGTTAAAGTGTGGAGGAAATATTTTCTTGGCACAATTCAGCACATACTTTGTCGCAAAATGTGAAGCAATAATTTTGAAAATCAGTTGACAGATTAAGAAGTACTGTCCCAAAACATTTTTGAATAGGGATTTCTTGCACAAACATGTCATGGAATGGAGGTAATTATTTTGTTGGATGTCATGACACCCTCATTTTGGGTAAAAGTCCCATAAAATAGAGGCAATGTCCTGACATGACCTTAGCTGTTGACTGGGATGTAAAGCATCAATTCAAACAAAAACCACTTACCTAACCCGTATATAATTGGAAATGGAACATTTTTTGCCATTCTTGTATTTAAGTCTGAAATTTAAGAAAAATGTTTGTTAAGTGACACAATCCTTTTGAATAGATCAAAGATCTGTGTATGAAATGGTTATTCACCCAAAAGAATAGCATAAAACTGTGGAAAAATCTGTGGATCTACAATCTGTGACATGGTGTGATAAAAAGTTCCAACACAACCATAGATGCCTTTAAATTAAATAATCATAGTAGTTACTGTACAGCTAAAGAACAATCCAACTTTTAACCTTCAAAAACACAAAGCAATACATTTGTATCATCCAATTGTGGAAACAAGAAGAAACAAGTCTGATCACCAAACTAAACTGTATGCCATTCTGATAGTTGATTTTTTGATGACATTTTCCTCAGGCCACTTTCTTTGTCCATAGAAGCAGACCATGTTATAATGAGGTTATGTACAATAGACATATAGCAAAATAATCATTTTGGGAGCCATAACATGGCCATGTTATATTGAAAACCACACTATAGTGGTATGTGTTATAATGAGGTTGAACTGTACTCATACATTTTAAATTTAGTGATTTTACACCATTCTCATACTGATTCCTTTTAAATTTAGTGGTTTTATACAATACTGGTACAGATTACTTTTAAATTTAGTGGTTTTACACAAAACTGGTACTGATTACTTTTAAAATTTAGTGGTTTTATACTGTACTCGTACTGATTACTTTTAAAATTTAGTGGTTTTAAGCCATATTGTTACTGATTACTTTTAAAATTTAGTGGTTTTACACCAAACTGGTACTGATTACTTTTAAAATTCAGTGGTTTTAAACCATATTGTGACTGATTACTTTTAAAATTTAGTGGTTTTACACCATACTCAAACTGACCTGTTATACAAGCTGTAACAAGATGGATTTCCTCTGGAACTTTGTTGAAAGCATCTAAAATACAAAACTATCAATATAAGCTATAGTCTCAGAAAAACAGTAATTTGTACATCAGACGAATTGTGAAAAGCCTGATTGAGGTTGCCTGCCCAGGAAAAGCAGTTCAAGTAAAATCAACCATACAAATAAGCCTTTATTGTTTACTTGGCTGGTTAAAATTTTCAAGTGCATTTTGGATGTCATGACATCCATGATCCCTATGTTTGGTAAAAGTCCCATGAAATGGAGGCAATGTCCAGACATGACTATTGCTGTTTACTGGGATGCTGAGACACAAATCGAACGAAAAAAAAAACAAACAAGAAAAATATCTTTTGAAGGGTAATCTTTTAACAAACAGAAGATGTTGTATGACATCATTCATTATTTCAGAGAAATGGATATATTTTTCGATATTTAAACTGTATCTGAGTGAAACTAATATAAAGTGCTGGGGAAACCGTTTGACTCCTTGTGTTATATATATTTAGGGCAATTAATACCTTTGTAGACTATTTTCAGTTCATTTACAATTGATCAATTGATCAGTAAGCACTGAATACACCAAGATTGTGACCAATATGCTGGTAACGTTGGATATAAATACATGCATGAATGTATCTTTACCAAATATTTTCACAGACAACTCTTCTGACATCTGCCTGTCATCTTTGAAACCACCAACCAAGGTAAGTTCAAGCCTGAAATAGAACATTCAACACATAAGCAAATATTTATATTTACCCATCTCAGAACAGACAGTCCCTTCTAATATCAGTTATACAATCAACACACCATCCCCAATTAATTCCCAGCAGTAACACAACTTGCTTTCCCATATTGTCTTCACTCATGACAAACAACTGTTTTCCCAGACACTGTTTCATTACAACACCTCCTTGATTGTTTTCTGGCAATAGCATCCCCATTGTTTTCACAGTGGTAACATTCATTACTACACCTCCCCTATTGATTTCCAGCAGAAACATCCCCATTCTTTCATAGCATAGCTTCCCAAGTCCCTACCATTTCACATCAGTTACACTCATGACATACCTTCCCTGCATTGTTTCCAAACAGTAACACTCATGACAAATTTTATCCAATTGTTCCCCAGCAAAAACAGTAATGACATACACTTTTAACCAGCAGTAACATCCCAATTATTTTCTGGCAGTAATATTCATGATATACCTTCTCCATTGTTTCCCTGCAGTAACACTCAAGACATACCTCCCCCCTCATCATTGTTTCCAAACAGTAACACTCATGACACCACTACTTCCCACCAGTAAGATCCCAATTATTTTCCCTGCAGTAACACACATGACATACCTTCCCCATTGTTTCACTGCAGTAACACTCATGACATACCTTCCCCATTGTTTTCCTGCAGTAACACTCATGACCGTATCTATCAGCTTCTTTGTTGCTGCTTCCACATCAGAGCCATCAAAATGTGACAAACCAACCACATGGGAAGCTGAAAGTAGAACTTCCAGTCAGTATGCATCGCCTCCAATGATATACCAGTCACTGCTGAGACAATTTACTAATGCATAAATGCATGTATAACGCACCATACATAACAATAGTGGTTGATTTTGCAAAGTCTAAAGATCCTGATATGATAGATCTATCTTGATCTATACCATCTGAATATTTTTTTTCTTCTTAAAATTCTGGTCTGTGCAGTGTGATCTACAATTGATAGGTTGTCATGACAAGACTGCCATTATTGCCTGTACATACACCCATGACAAAACCAATGAACCACTTTTTTGCTTGTTATATTCTATAAAATTTCCTACTCTCAGCTGATATTTCATATTTCACAAAGTAAGAACAGAAAGACCAGGTGCCAAGGTTATAAAACTTTTTTCATGCTCAACTCAGCTGAGCATAAAATTTAAACTGTTCTCATATAATTATACCGAAATAGCCCAAATATATTGAAACTGAAGGTTTAGAACTTCAAAAGCCTGTTATTTATCCTGCTTATAAATGTTAAAATGCCAACAGTTGTTGGCATTTTAACATTTATAAGCAGGACAACTTTTAGTCTCTGCTGAGCTGAGCGTGAAAAAAGTTTTATAACCTTTGAACCAGGAATCGGAACAAATGTCTGCTACATA
The DNA here is from genome assembly GCA_964017185.1 of Rugalucina vietnamica. Lineage (NCBI taxonomy): Eukaryota > Metazoa > Mollusca > Bivalvia > Lucinida > Lucinidae > Rugalucina > Rugalucina vietnamica. Next base: position 34,484,238 of record OZ024871.1, on the reverse strand, counting down.
CTATCCTTACCTGTGTGTCTGAGTATGACAATATGACAAGTGGTTGCATCATCTGTTCCTAGCACTTGAATACATTCTGTAAAACAAAAAGGTAAAATCTGAATTTTGCATGAAACAAAGGGTCAGATCAGCTGCAAAGTATGGTAGGTAGTACAGCTGATCTGCTGCATTGATAGTATCAAAATTTTAAACTTAAGTTTTGAATGAACATCCAGCTAGTTTGCGTCTAAACTTGAACTGGAATTCTCGTGACAAGGCTCGTTGAACAAGTCTGTTTATTTTTCAGTTGACAAAGACAACAGGAAAAGACAGTTACTTTTAAATTTTGAGATAGTAAAGACAGATTTATTGTTCTCCAGAAAACCCGTTTTCAGGGTTTCCAACCAAGTCCCACACAAACCGGTCTGTAAAGTCACAGAAGCAGGCAAGAAGCTTGAAATTTCAGATTTAAGAAAAACAGAAATTGTACTTCTGTATGGCAAAAACAAAGACAATGATCAGCTGTGCAGTCACAGCTGATCTACATCTTTGTTTTTGCATAGCCAAAAATCCGGGTTTCCTAGTGTCACCGAATATATTTACTAAGAAATTACCATCTTCGGGCGAGACCACAGCCATCTCTCTCTGTCCAATATATAACAAGCCATGAGGGGGAACTTCTTTTGTGGGTTTAGAACTTAGCACTATGGCAGATTCCTACAATAAAATGAGCCGCCTCATGAGAAAACCAACAATCTGCATCTGCGAAAACAAAGGTGCAGATCAGCTGATCAGCGCCTTTGTTTTCGCTACAGGGATACTACACTTCCTCTTCTTCTTAAATCCGAAATTTCAAGGTTCTAGCCTGCTTCTGTGCTTATATTATATTTTAGCTTGTACAGCTCGGTTTGTGTCGGACCTGTTCGGAAACCACATTGTTGGTTTTCTCACGAGGCGGCTCAAATGGTTCAAACCAGAAATGAAAACAATGGCAGATTCCTATAACAAAATGGGTACATAATAACTGTTATGCTCCATAAATTGCGGCCCGACAGATATGGGCAGACATTGCCATTAATTGTAACTTATGGGGGTCCAGATTTGTTTGTAGGAGTCTTTTGAGGAACTTATATCAAGCACAAAAACAAAGCAAGTGTCATAATATTACTCTATGTCAAGTTCCCATTAGCTCAGTACCTTTGTTAAATCAGATCACTGCATCGTGAATGTGCATGCTTAAATATGCAAGAATCCCTACGACAAATGATTGTTCAACTGCGTAATTAATACAGTAAGTGCAATTAGTGCATAGGCTACTACATTTCTATATGTTTTTTTTTTCCTTCATAAAAACAGGCAATCTGATATTCAACTCATTAAGACATAACAATGATGGACAGATATTAAAGACGGCTGTCTCCATTTTTCAATAAAGGACACACACAATTTAATTCTTATGATTGTTGTGTTGTTTTCGTGTCACAGGGTTATTCTTGGTTCTCTGCATGAACAATTACATTTAAGCCACGTCATGAGAAAACCAACAATGAGGTTTCCGAACATGTCCGACACAAACTGGGCTGTGCAAGCACTGAATTGGCTAGGCTGGAAATATTGGATATAGAAAGTGGTGGAATTGCACTATCTGCGTAGTGAAAACAAAGGCGCTGATCAGCTTCACAGCTTCACAGCTACAGCGAAGCTGATCTGCATCTTTGTTTTCGCATAAGCAAAATGTTGGTTTTCTTATGAACAATCACATTTAAACTTATAACTGATTGATCAGCAAAGATAAGATTATATCGAAATATTTACTATTAATTCAGATCATGTTAAATAAACTGTAAAATGTAATATTTTGGTATATAAGATTATGCTTGTATTAAAATAACAAATAACTATAGAAGGTCTCAGGACTAGTTTCATTAATATATAAGTGATTGTCCTAGATCAGAGACCTTTCTCCATTGGCCTCTAACGAGTAGAGCCGTTGTCAGTTTCCATCTAGAGAATAGGCATTTAGAATTAATAAACTGTTACAAGGATGTATGACTTCAAATATTGATTATGTAAGTTATCTGTCCACATGAACAGGTTTCTAAAAGAGACCAGTCTTAACTTTAAGTTACATCCCATTGCTGTTTCTACAGTGTCATTTCTTTTGGCCTCTAAAAAGCAAATTGTAATATTTTAAGAATCAACAATGAAAAACAGAAGTAAAGAAGGATCCATGTTATGAAAGGAAGCATTATACTATTGAGTAAGAAAACGATAATAAAATTAAGAACTTTTATAATTATTGAAATCTGATTCTTTCCAATATATATGTATAACGGAATTGTGTTCAAAAACACAATTTGACCCAAACAGGCTTGACTGAACATGAACTTTTTTCATTTCATTTCAATATTATCTACTATTCAAGATTATTCTTCGCCTAATTATTTGAATTCTTATAGCACTTACATTTTTATCAATATTGGTTGAACACTTACTATGAAGGAATTGATAACATTATACTGGTCTTGAATACCTATAAAATTTAATGGATTTGATACAAGTGTTTAAATTGAACGATTCATAAAACTTAATTGCGCTCAAACTTGACCAAAGTGCCAGTTAAGAATATTTTTACAATTAAAAATGTTACATTTTCATGATGTATTGCTGTAAACAAGAAAAATTCTTTAACAATGATTTCTGAATTTGCTAGAGGCTTTCTACATATTAGGTAGCAAGTCTAAACCTTAGCTCATCTTCTGTGTTTGTTCTGAGATTGTCTGTAGGCAAGAGTTCGCAAAAGAGTAGACTTGTATAGTGTATACACAGCCTGCATAACTAAGCATGATCATTATATGAGCCACCACGCGAGAAAACCGGTCTTCGGAGTTTCCGACTAGGTCTGACACAAACCGACCTGTACAGTCACAGAAGCAGGCTAGAAGTTTGAAATTTCGAATTTAAGAAGAAGAGAAATTGTACTATCCATGTAGTGAAAATAAAGGCGCTGATAAGCTTCGCAGTTACTGCGAAGCTGATATGCGCCTTTGTTTTCACGCAGGCAAAAATCCGGTTTTCTCATGATGCAGCTCATATTGTTTCTCGTTAAATGAAAACCATCAATGAGTAACATGACAACTAACCTTAAAGTGAGGATATCTTTGTAAAAATTCTTGCACAGACTTTGGGCTTGGGCCCATGCTTTTCTCTTGAATAAACAGTGGCATCTCTCTTCAATAAGCATTAACTGAAAGCACAAGAAAAAAATAATACGGTTAATATTATACTCAAATATATGAGCCGCCGCATAAGAAAACCAACAATGTGTTTTTTTTACAGGTCCAACACAAACTGAGCTGTACAAGCACAGTAGATGGACGGAGGCTGGAAATTTTGGATTTAAAAAGTAGAGAAATTCTGCGAAGTTGATCTGCGCCTTTGTTTTCGCATATGCAAAATGTTGGTTTTCTCATGACATGGCTCATTTTCATGTGACAGCAAACACTGAAAACAGCTTGGGCAACCAACAAGCCTTATCTGGCTTTGCAGTGTGTTTACTGGATAACTATCAGAAGACCATACAACTCCAATCAGTGCCAAGGCACAGGCTAATGTGTGTCATTACAGCTAGATGAAGGTATAGTAGTTGTTTAGAACCTGTTTGAATCTAGAACCTTACAAGACTGATCCATTGCACAAACTCAAAATTTCTTACAAGTCTACAGAAACACTACATGTACTTTGCAATGGCCTTGACATAAACCAGCTTTAAATATTAATCATAAACAGATTAATAAACAGAAATATAAGGTGGTGTTAAATATAAAGACTTCTAAATGTTATTAAACTTGTTTACCTTTTAATTGCAATAATTCCTATACACAAAATAAATATAAATGTATAATAAATCCAGTTATGGATCTATGCTCTGTGAAAAGGCACCATAAAAATCATGTAAGCATGTGCATGAGAAAACCAGGTCTGACACAAACCAGTCTGTACAGTCACAGAAGCAGGCTAGAAGCTTGAGATTTCGGATTTAAGAAGAAGAGAAATTGTACTATCCGTGTAGCAAAAATAAAAGCGCTGATCAGCTGTGCAGTCACTGCACAGCTGAACTGCGCCTTTGTTTAAGCATGCAAATTATTGTTTTTCTGATGCAGCAGCTCATATAGCACTGTAAATATTCAATAATTAAAATATCTAACATATTAAGAATAATATATTATATCAATTATGGCCCTAAATAATAATACTTAAACTCAGACATTGGGCATAATTAAAGACTGAAATCTCAAGTTTGAGATTTGAAACTGTCAGCCATAACATGAGAATACCTGCATCTATCAAATAAGTAAAGCATAGGCACATTTTAGAACATAACGGCAGAATCCATGTTTGACACAAACCGGCCTGTACAGCCACAGAAGATGGCTAGAAGCTTGAAATTTCAGATTTAGGAAGAAAAGAAATTGTACTATCCATGTAGCAAAAACAAGGCGCTGATCAGCTGTGAAGTTACTGCACAGCTGATATGCGCCTTTTTTTTTCGCATAGGCAATATAATCCGGTTTTCTCACGATGCGGCTTAATTAATTCATTACAAAATAAAATTCTGCTGTATCTTTTCCCCAAATCATTAATCTGAGATCCACAGATCTGTAAAGGTGTAATGACTAAGATAATACATCTATTTAGTAAAAGAAGTTTTGATAAATTCAAATTCTAACCCAAACTTATATGAGCCGCATTATGAGAAAACAAACAATCTGCATATGCAAAAACAAAGCTGCAGATCAGCTTCGCAGTAACTGCGAAGCTGATCAGCACCTTTGTTTTCGCTACACGGATAGTACAATTTCTCAACTTTCTAAATCCAAATTTCCAGCCTCTAACCATCTTCAGTTCTTGTACAGCTCGGTTTGTGTCGGACCTGTTCGGAAACCACATTGTTGGTTTTCTCGTGTCGCGGCTCATACCTACCTAGTCTTTAAATATAGTTAGAGTTTAAACTAATCTTATTCTGATTAAAATCCACTATATTGAAGTTTGAACACTGAACTGAAGCAAAACTTTTAGTACAATTTGAATTATAATCAATAGTCTATAATACTTCATATAACTACTATCTGAGAGGCCAACAGCCCTACACATTTTTGCAATCCAAACAATTTCTTTAGGATTGAAAAAAATTCAGACCATGATTTATTAGTCATGCTGCAGATTCTTGTATTCAACAAAACGAATGGCTTATTTCAACCAGAGGCCTATCGGCCACGTAGCTCACCTGAGTAATGCAGAAACGCTGCGTTTGTAGATTCCCCATATAAGACAATGGAAACTTCAAGTTGCCAAAGCAACCAAAGTAGTTGGACAAGGACAATAAAAAACACAAATTTTGTAGAGGTTAATGTCATAAGCATGCATGTAAAGTTTCAGCTTCATCCTCCTTACAGCCTTTGAGAAGATTTTTAAATATTTTTCATGAATTCACCCTTTCGTTGCTATAGCAACCAAAATAATTATGCAATTATTACAAAAATTGTCAAAATTGTGGAGGACTAGTCAACAAACATTTACGTAAAAACAAAACTCAAATATTTCAAGAGAAATGGCAGAAATTGCAATTTTCCGCTTTTCGTCTTATAAGTCAATGGAAACTTACAGTTGCCATAGCAACCAAAGTAGTCGGACAAGGACAATAAAAAACACAAACTTTGTAGAGGCTACTATCATAAGCATGTATGCAAAGTTTCAGCTTCATCCGCCTTACAGCTTCTGAGAAGAAAATTTTTGAATATTTTTTCGAAAATTTACCCTATACGTTGCTATAGCAACCAAACGAATAAAGCGATTTTGACAAAAGTTGCCTAAAACGGGGAGGACTACTCAATAAACATTTATGTAAAAATAAAATTTCAATATCCTCAATGAAACGGCAGAAATTGCAAATTTCCACTTTTTGCCTTATAAGTCAATGGAAACTTCAAGTTACCATAGCAACCAAAGTAGTTGGACAAAGACAATAAAAAACACAAACTTTGTACAGGTTAATGTCATAAGCATGTATGCTAAATTTCAGCTTCATCCCCCATACGGCTTCTGAGAAGATTTTTGAATATTTTTTCGAAAAATTTACCCTTTATGTTGCTAAAGCAACCAAACGAATAAAATGATTTTTACAAAAGTTGCCTTAAACGTGAAAGACTACTCAATAAACTTTTATGTAAAAACAAAATTCAAATATCCCCAGCCTGACAACGGAAAATGCCAATTTCCAATACTTTCTCCATACAAGTCAATGGAAACTTCCAAGTTGCCATAGCAACCAGAGTTCTTATCCGATCGAAATAAAAAACACAAATATTCGTTCCCCCCACCTGTAGATGCTACCGGTATATGTGAAATATGAAAAGATTCAGCCTGGCAGCTTCAGAGGAGAAGTCGTTTGAAAATGTTGACGACGACGGACGTACGCCGGATGCCTCCCTATAGGCTCAGGTGAGCTAATAATGAATGCTTACATCATAAGAGCCGCCTCGTGGGAAAACCAACAATGTGGTTTCCGAACAAGGTTTCCGACACAATGTGGTTTCCGACACAAATCAGGCTGTATAGTCACAGAAGCAGGCTGGAAGCTTGAAATTTCGGATTTAAAAAGAAGAGGAAGTGTACTATCTGTGTAGCGAAAACAAAGGTGTTGATCAGCTTCGCGGTTACCGCAAAGCTGATCTGCGTCTTTGTTTTCGCATATGCAGATTGTTGGTTTTTATGAGGTGGCTCATAACTAAACATTACGAAAACACGCCCATGCAATATATAGAGATTTTTTTCAAAAGCAAAAATTGAAATTTTCGTTGGAAAAAAATGATTTTTTAAAATATTTTCACTCAAAATATACATTGTGGGTACATGTTAGAACCACGTTGCCGTGGCAGTTCTAACAAGTACCCACATTGTATGTTTTGGATGAAACATGAGAAAATTAGGTATGCCCCTGCAAACCCCCGTTTTTCTATTTAAAAATGGGGTTTAAGGGGGTATATGTTGTCCTGATGTATATCCATGAGGATTGGGGGCCCTGTAAAATCAATTTTAGTCCTCCAGTTATTTCTTTATTGACAATTCCAAGAGGTTCTGCTTGGCTTATCTTCATGAAGTTCATGTTTTGTGTTTCTTCTGCCTACCTCTCTGTTAATTGTGCTTTTCACCTGTGTATTTGGTGGATGCTTGCTGGATGACTACCTTCGTGGGAAAGAGCAGGTCATCTTGCTCTACATATGTGCCGCCTCGTGGGAAAACCAACAATGTGGTTTTTGAACAGGTCCGACACAAATCAGGCTGTACAGTCACAGAAGCAGGCTAGAAGCTTGAAATTTTGGAGTTATAAGTACAGGAGGAATTGTACGATCTGAGTAGCCAAAACAAAGGCGCTGATCAGCTTCGCGGTAACCGCGAAGCTGATCTGCGCCTTTGTTTTCGCCTACGCAGATTGTTGGTTTTCCCATGGGGCAGCTCATATGTGTTGTTACATTTCTTGTGATGTTTTGTACATTAAAAATTAGCATTAAATGATCAAGAAACATTTTGCAATGTTGACATCATTCATAAAATGCTTACGTAATACATATAATGTGAAAGAAGTACATGTTTGTTCATAATACAACTGAGTGTCAAATTATAAAAGAGCTAGCTAGGGGTCAAGAGGGGGTTCTGGTCAGAGATCACAGAGATTTAAAACACAAAATCACAAATCACAGAGTTTTCAAATGATTTCACAAATCACAGACAATGAGTTTTCGTAATCACAGAGAATTCAGCAATTTGGCCAATGTTTTTGCACTGTATTGACTGATTTACAGCATATAACTTCTCAGTTACTAAAAAGTAACTATTCGTATCAAAGGAATGTGTCATTTTTAACTCATTATTTCATAGTTACTTGTAAAACCAGAGGACCATTGGTCCTGAAACGCTCACCTGAAGCCTGATCCTAGAGTATTAAGTCATCATGAAATGACCTTGACCTTGAATACTCACACACCTTATTGAATTCTTAAGTTGTCTGCATCTGCAAAGTTTCAGGTCTCAGGCTGCAATAGTTTCCAAACCCAGTGATTTATGAGAAAACCATAATTTTAATTTTGATATTTAAATGACTTTGGGTCAAGGTCAAGAAATGACCTTGGCCTTCATTAATTACTTACCTTCATTGACTCCATTGGTTGTCTGCATCTAGCAACTTCCAGGTCTCAGACTGCAACAGTTTCCAAAATATCCATTCTTTTCGCCTTTTCCCATGTAAAAGCCTATGTTTCCAAAATTGACCTTGCCGTAAAATAGGTCAAGGTCATCCTAGGGTCATCATTTGATCAAACTATGATGGGCTGGAGTCCCAAATGCTACATACCAAGTTTCATGAAAATCGGCCTGCCAGTTCTGGAGAAGAAGATTTTTGAGTGGTTTTTACCATATATGGGCGTGGCGGCCATCTTGGTAATGTGACCTGGATTTCGCGATCAAACTTTCGTCTCCCCTACCTATGGATGCTCCATATAAAATTTCACTTTGATTGGCCCAGCAGTTTCAGAGAAGAAGATCTTTGAAAAGTGTGTATGGACGACAGACTGGCCAAGGTCAAGAGATGACCTTGACCAAAATTAATCACATACCTTCATCTACTCCATTGGTTGTTTGCATCTACCGCTTTTCAAGCATCAGGCTGCAATAATTTTCAAAAAATCCATAGTTTTCACTTTTTCCCATGTAAAAGCCTATGTTTCCAAAATTGACCTTGCCGTAAAATATGTCAAGGTCATCCTAGGGTCATCATTTTATCAAACTATGATGGGCTGGAGTCCCAAATGCTACATACCAAGTTTCATGAAAATCGGCCTGCTGGTTCTGGAGAAGAAGATTTTTGAGTGGTTTTTACCATATATGGGCGTGGCAGCCATCTTGGTCATGTGACCTGGATTTCGCGATCAAACTTTTGTCTCCCCTACCCATGGATGCTCCATATAAAATTTCACTTTGATTGGCCAAGCAGTTTCAGAGAAGAAGATCTTTGAAAAGTGTGTATGGACGACATACTGGCCAAGGTCAAGAGATGACCTTGACCTACATTAATCAAATATCTTCATCTACTTTATTAGTTGTTTGCATCTACCACTTTTCAGGCATCAGGCTGCAATAGTTTTCAAAAAATTCATAGTTTTCACTTTTTCCCGTGTTAAAGCCTATGTTTCCAAAATTGACCTTGCCGTAAATTAGGTCAAGGTCATCCTAGGGTCATCATTTTATCAAACTATGATGGGCTGGAGTCCCAAATGCTACATACCAAGTTTCATGAAAATCGGCCTGCCGGTTCTGGAGAAGAAGATTTTTGAGTGGTTTTTACCATATATGGGCGTGGCGGCCATCTTGGTCATGTGACCTAGATTTCGCGACCAAACTTTCGTCTCCCCTACCCATGGATGCTCCACATAAAAGTTTAGTTTGATTGGCCCAGCAGTTTCAGAGAAGAAGATCTTTGAAAAGTGTGTATGGACGACAGACTGGCCAAGGTCAAGAGATGACCTTGACCTAAATTAATCACATACCTTCATCTACTCCATTAGTTGTTTGCATCTACCACTTTTCAGGCCTCAGGCTGCAATAGTTTTCAAAAAATCCATAGTTTTCACTTTTTCCCATGTAAAAGTCTATGTTTCCAAATTTGACCTTGCCGTAAAATAGGTCAAGGTCATCAAAGGGTCATCATTTTATCAAACTATGATGGGCTGAAGTCCCCGATGCTACATACCAAGTTTCGTGGAAATCGGCCCACCGGTTCTGGAGAAGAAGATTTTTGAAGGGTTTTTACCATATATGGGTGTGGCGGCCATCTTGGTCATGTGACCTGGATTTCGCGATCAAACTTGAAATGCCACTACCCAAGGAGGCTCCACATAAAATTTCAACTAGATCTGCCAAGCGGTTTCAGAGAAGAAGATCTTTGAAATTGTGGACGACGGACGGACGACGGACGGACGGACGGACAGACGGACGGACGGACGCCGGATCATGGCCATCCTATAAGCTCACCTTGTGAGCCTTCGGCTCAGGTGAGCTAATAAAAATGCCTTTGTCTTACATTACATGTATGGTAGAGACTCTTTCCTTTTCATGGCGGTGCAGAGGAAAATGGAATCATTTTACTTTAAACTGCCTAAAAAGTATAACAAAAAACCCTTTTAAAACTTAAATATGATATGCATCAATATTTTATTCTGGTCAGTATATTAACAGCTTTAAACTATAGTCTTAAACCTCAAATGAAAATTGTAATTCTATTTTTTTCTGTTTGTCACCAGATTTGTCGGCCACAAAACGTTAAAATAATTCATGAGTGCCAAGTTGCAAAGGGTATGAGATGGGGTATGCCTATTGTTGAAAGGGGGATTCGGGGGATCTCCCCCGAGAAAATTTTATAATTCTGGAGGTCCATGGATGCGATTCTAATGCGCTTTTTGACCATTGGTTTTACAATCACAAGAAATGAAGATAATCACAATTCACAGACTTGAAAATTTACAAATCACAGATCACAGGGATTTAAATTTGTGTTTCATACATCACAGAAAATACCTCTGTCACAAATCACAGAGTTAAATTTTGCTTTTTCACAAATCACAGACTTTGAAAAAGGCCAATCACACGTCACAGAAAAGGGTCCTGCCACCCCACCCCCTTATAAAAGCGAAATCACTGAATCATGAAATTAGGTCACATTGACCTGTAAGTATGTTTGGGTCAAGTCTGGTAGAACTTACCAATAAACTGAAAGAAGTATGTACATATACTTATTGAGTGTCAAATCACTGGACCATGGAAATTAGGTCAACCCAACCTTAACTTCGTGACACACAAGTAAGTGTCACAAATTTGAAAGATAACTGACAAGATACAAGATCTTTATTATGAATTTTCGGCCCACATATGGGGCATGTAAAGACGGGGCATGTAAAGACAAGGCATATAATGGCAAGAACAAAAAACATAATCAAGGAAAGAATTCCAAATGACAGACTACTAATAACAAAAGATTGAGATAATGTAAAAACATAGAACTTTATCAAGGCAAGGCATTTTATGTACCAGCACACTTGCACTAACTGACAAAACATCTTCCTTAAAGTTGTTTCTATGTTCTAGATTTTGACCTCAAGCCCCACCCCTGACTTAAACTCAGTGGTCAGATGTCATATAACCTACAGAGTACCTATGATCTAAGTATGAATACTTTATTATCAGTTGCTGTGAAGATATAGACATCAACAGCACTATAGACTCCAGCACTGTCAGTTTGGGCAGTGTTCTACATTATTACCTCTAGCCCCACCCCCTGGCGTGGACCCAGGGATCCGATGCCATGGAATGAAAGCCAACCCTACAGGATATCTATGGTCCAGGTATCAATGAGTGGTTGTCAAGATATTGACTTCTAAAAAAACTATACCGCAGTGTAACCTGGATGCGCACATTACAAAAACACGCCCATGTAATATATATTTTTCATAAGTTGTAAAAATTGAAAATTTTCAGCAGAATTTTTTTTATATTTTTCTTATTTTTGCTCAAAACATAGATTCTGGGTACATGTTAGAACCGACTCACCGAGGCGTGAGGCAGTTCTAACGAGTACCCACAATCTATGTTTTGGAGCAAAAATAGGTATAGTCTGATTTTTTTCAATGTGCAGGGCGGAGCCTGTCAATTTTTGATTGACAATGACAAAGTCGACCATTACATTTAAAAGTAGGTAGTTCTCACTTGGACTGTTACTTTGACCCACTTGTTATTGTTGAACCAATCTGTGTCAAAATTTAACCTCATGTACTGAAAATGATGGGTAAACACATACTGTCACAGAAAAATATTCTGTACTACATGACTGTATTTATGTATGACCATATTGAAAATTCCCCTAGTAAATGCCTGGTAAACATTCTTGTTGTATGACTCTCTGTTTTTCGTTGCAAGTTTAAAACTTTAATTCTGATACAATTAAATATCAAATGATGCAGCCTTACTTTAAATTACTAATATACTAATGAAGGCGGCAGAAATAAGTGCAATAACTTCTTACTGGAAGTCACAGTGCGGATCTGTAAAGTGTTACTGACAGCTCAGTAAGTAGCAAATCTGTTGCAGCAGCAGCAGCAGCAAAAAAAAAATAATAATAAAAAATAAATTAATAAAAAAAAAAAATAAAAAATAAAAAAATAATAATAAAAAAATAAATAAATAAATAAACGGTCAAGTTAGCTGCAGCGAAACTTTTTGCCACCTATTGTCTATTGTTCATACAGACAAGGCTCCAGAGTATCATCGTCTATCTTGAAGCTTACACTGATGAGCAAAATCACTAAGGTGAGCTACGGCACAATTCAGTTTTAGTCTGTCTATGAGCGCTATAAGCAACAATAATGAATGTCATCACAAACAGATGTTTTATATCCCACCTATTACCCAGTCTATGGACACTAGTACTGTTGGCAGGGAACTTTTGTCCTTAAGCTATGTTATGGGTGGGATAGAAAAGTCTTGTTTACGGCATAAGTATTCGTTTCCTATAGCACTCACAGCCAGACGAAACTGTAAAAAATCGGCAACATTTTCCAGTTGGTGATATGAGGTCTAGAAAAATTCTGTTGCAGCATTCATCATCATTTTCTACATAGCGATCACAGCTAGACAAATTGCTGCTTACTTGACTGTTTTTGCTGTAGCAAAATAGCTGCTTTCTTGACCAATTTCGCTGCAGCGAAATTGCCGCTAACTTGACTGTATTTTGCTGCAGCAAATTTAATTCTAACACTGCAAGCAAAATTGCCGTTAACTTTACTGCTTTTGCTGTAGCAAAATTGCTGCTACATGTAACATGACCGATTTTGCTGCAGTAAAATTGCTGCTAACTTGACCGTTTTTCATGCAGCAAATTTGCTGCTAATTGACCAAGCTGACTTTGTAGGAAAAATAAGTAAAATCAGCTGGTTCTCCGAATCGCTTTATTTTTTCGAATAGTACTTTATTGACCTTCTACTGCGGTCATGTACCATCAGTAAAGCAAAGAGTGTTTTTTTTTACAAAAATAGAGGCATTGGCTAACTTGATAGAAATATTTGAGTGTAGCTTTATGGTTATATTTTAGAAACAAAATGTTTATGTTCTTGTGTGTCTATTATACACTTCACCTATTTTGAAATCATTCAGGTGAAACACAGGTATAGCACAAAGAATACAAGCATAGTCACCTTTACCTCAATTATACATTGTCAGCTCTGGGACCCTTTCTCAACAATGAAATCATCCAAGGCTGGGCTTAGCTAAGCCCTGTACTGCACAATGAAAAAAATCCAAGTACATGTATATACCCCTGTAAACCCCAGTTTTACTGTATAAGTGGGGTATGAGGGGGTATAAATTTTACGGACATGTATTCCTGATGCATCAGTATTGGCCTCCTGAAAGTCTGTGTTATTGCTTCACCTGATTCCCAGTTTTTCCATTATGAAAATTTGCCCATGCAATATACAGCGATTTTTATAGCAATAAAAAAAGAAAATTTTCAGCAGAAAAATGTTGATATTTTTCTTATTTTTTGGTCAAAACAGAGATTGTGGGTACATTAGAACCGCCTCGTCAAGGCGGTTCTAATGAGTACCCACAATCTATGTTTTGGAGCAAAAATAAGAAAAATAGGTATCCCCCTGCATACCCCAGTTTTACTGTATAAAAGTGGGGTGTAAGGGGGTTTATATTTCACAGACATGTTTTCCTGATGCAATAGTTTGTAGATATGATAATTGTTTAGTAGAAGTCTTTTTAAAAGATTTCCATTATTTTTGTGATATAACTGATTGATTAAAATACTTCATTTACGTAAGTTTGACAATATTGCCACAATATCTGACCACAAAAGTAACATAAATATCAAATTCAAATAGGTTGAGTACACTAGCTTTTTAATCTGAATCTGGATGGTTTTTGCACCAGTCATTTTTAACCACTGCTCCCACACCTACGGGGAAGGGCAGGACTTTTCAGCTTTCAGTGCTCTGCTATGAGCCCCACCCCCAGGGAGGCAAACTGGAGGTCAAAACTTTGCTCTTCGCCCCGCCCTTCACAACAGAAAATCTCCCTGGGGTAAGGATCCTAATGTCCAAACCCCTTCATTTCTCCTGCAGAGAGGGCACTTGAAAAGTAATTGCCCTGCACTTTAGCCCAGCTATCCCCCACCTTCCCTGTAGGTGTGTGTGTGTGGGGAGGGGGGGGGGTCAGTGGTTACAAATGACTGGTGCACTACTGGTGACACGCCAAATTGACAATACTTCACCATATTAATCTAATATAACAACTTAAATACACTAAAATATAGGTTTTAGGCTTTGCATAATCAGTCTCAGACCAATTTAAACTTCAACAACCCAATCAAATGCCAATTCTAACTGTTTGTCAAACAAGTCCTTGAAGCAGTAGAACAAAGTATCTGGGCCTTGACATTGGTAATAAACTTAACTGGAACAACCATATCCAAAATGTGACCACCAAAGCAAATAAGACACTGGGATTCTTGCGTATAAATGTACGCACCAAACATAAAGGCATACGTCAAACACCATATCAAACTCTTGTAAGGCCTCTAAGTAGAGTATGCCTCCCCTGTATGGAGCCCTTTAAGGCATATACTGACAAAAACATAAATAAGATCGAGGCTGTCCAGCACAGGGCAGCACGCTGGGTAATCCGAGCCTTCTCTGATGTCTAAAAATCTTTCGACAATTTTTGATTTTGTGACTTTGACATCAGAGTAAAACAAAACTTTTCAAAACAAACATAATTTAGCAGCCAGTGAAGACTTGGGCTATCTTTTTTATGCAACTAATCAATAAATGCGCACACCCGCAGTTAAACACCAGAATTTGTCCTACAATCAACCAATACAGATACAGATTGTAAACAAGTTGGCTGCTTTTAAAAAGCCGCCAATTGGTTTCGCTGAGAAAGAGAGTGTTAATAAAATATTTGAAAGATTTGATTGATTGGGGTTTAACACATTTTTCACTTTTGGTCTATTTTTGACCATTTCTTAACACATTTCTTAATTTTTAACTACCGGCCCACACGACAGACAAAATGATACATGTACTTTGCATACAATGTGTCTGGATGATGCCTCATAATATGTTCATATTAAGACATTGTATATCACGTGGGCCGGTAGTTGAAAATTGTGTAAAATAATGAAAATATACCTAAAATGCAAAAAGCGGTACTTCTATGTTTATCTGAGAGTTGCCATTACAACGTTTGTAATTTAAATGAAACCATTGTGTTAGATCCGAGAAGCAGGTGCATATACCTGCTATTTGCAATACTGTTCTCATCAAATTTCCAAAATTCACTTTTTTACCAAAGCATGATGCCAAAATAAGGACTTAAATCCCCTAGGCCTATATTAAGGCCCCTCAATATCAATAAAAAGACAACTGTAATAAGCTCAAGAAACAGGACTTATCGTTATTTGAAAAATAAAGCTTGTATGATCTAATATAGACTACATAATATTGTGAAAAAGTCATATGGTAGAAGAAATTTGCATATTTCATCAGTAGAGAAGCAAAAAGAATAGAATGATGAAAACGAATCGAAACTGCTTGATTTGTTCATTTTGATTTGACAAAATTAATATTATTAGTTGAACAGATGTTTTAACTCCTTCTTCTGGAAGGACACTTCTGACTCATATCCCATCGGTATTAAAAGATAAGTAACGATTTACATTATTCAAGTTATACTATAGCTTAAAGAAGCTTGTTACTTCTACCATACTAATTACTGGGTCTATATGATCTGTATCTGTATAAAGGGGTTCCACCCTTGATAGGGTCACCGTAGTATATACGTATCTTCTTGAGTTTTTTCTAACTTTATACTTTTACGAGGCAGCGTTTATAGTTCAGCACTTGAGACGCATTAGGTTTCTCTCAGGGCAACAACTAAGGGCAAGACCTCGCGGCTACAGAATAATATCCTGTTTACAGGTGCCTTTCAAAAATATTGTTCAGATAAATCAACCCCGCTATTTCACAGAGTAGGCTAAGGAATCTACATACCTTATGCACCAGTCATTTGTAACCACTGCCCCCCCACCTACGGGGATAGCCGGGGAATGGCCGGGCTAATGAGCGGGGTAATTACCTGTTGAGTGCCCCGGCAGGGCCGTGTAAGTGCCGGAGGAATAGCAGTGTTTTACGCGTGTTTTACCGGAGCGATGGTCGTCTGTTAGCAGAGCAGTAACGATGATATCTCCCGAGGACATTTCAAAGAAGATGGTGGCTTCGAAGCAAAACAAAAGTGAGAAAATTCTATCAATATTTTTAACAAAAATACCTATTCCCGCAGATGCTTCTGCGTTCTCGATAACTCCAATATGGGCGTATTTTCACGCGTGTTTTGCATTTCTCACGCCTAAAATTCACTGCCGTGAATTCTCGCGCAATTACGCCATGTTTGTTACTGGCGACGCGTCCAAAATTTTCCATAAATTAGGTGAGAAAATTAGCTACTGCTGAGAGATCAAGGCATCGTAGCCGCTAGACATTGTTCAAAGGTCAAGCTAGTGACGGACACGTGTCACTGACATGGGGAAGCAGTAGGCGTGAACTAATTGTGCACTTAGCCAATCAGAGCGCAGTAAGCTGACGATCAAGTTTTTGTTGATGGAGATTGACAGGTCAATTTTATTTGCGTTAGCTCATGATGTAGTTATATAAGACACTGCAGTGAAATAAGTATACGCAAATATGCTCATCGTAATTTTGGATGGAAAATTCGCTACAGAGACGGAACAATTTACACAATAGAGAGATCGTTTTCTTGTGCGATTTTCCCGTTTTTTGCACATGTTTCCACTACTATTTGCATAAAAATTCTCTGAATGAGAGAATGAATCACAATGTTTTTAATGTCCTGGTGAAATAATGTTATTTGGCGTGTCACCAGTAAACTATTCAGATTCAGATTTTAAGAACTTCTGAATGAGAAATCGGCAGAAAAGAAGAGAAAAAACACACCTTTCTACGGCCACGAAAACTAATGACTTTACATCGGTCTCTTTAAAGCACAAGCATTTTTTATTTTTGGAATGAATATTCAGCAGTCTCCTGGCATCGGTATTGGTCTTAATTGCCTTCATGTGTGATAAAAACCTTAATTTATAAAATGGACATGAGCAAATTTTCAGTGGAATCCTAGTTGAAAAAAAAGTTTTTGAAATATATTATTAAGGGTAAAACTCCAAGTTTTCATGGTCAAACTCCTAGTTTTCATTTCTGACTCCCAAGTTTTCATTTCTGACTCCAACTTCTCCTTCTCCAACTTCTTAGAATCCTGTTCTCAAAATCCTAGTGAGAGCTTATTCCCTCCTTGAATCGATGTACACTCAGTGGTCATAAATGAGTTCCCAAAGTGAAAAAATGCAAGTTTTTAAGTGAATTTGGGGGATAGAAATATGAATTTTAATTATATTGCAAAACAATTCTTGTCTTGTTATGTTATAAAGTAAAATTTCTAAAAGAAAATAATGTTTTGTTGATCATAACTGCGATCTTAAATTCTTGGCTGGTTGCTAGGCAATTTAAAAACGTGACTGAAAAAAATGGGTACCCGTTCAACTAAAATTGTTGCCATGGTAACATACATGTTAACACCTGGTTGATTTACCACTGAAAGTAAGGACTATGTATTTACCTTTGCATTTACCTATGTTTGGACAAGTTTGAATACGCCAAAATGAAACTGCAGCCTTTTAAATTTTTGTCAAGCAAAAAAGACAAAATTATTATGGGAGTCAATGGGAGTGAAGGTGTTCTCAGAATCTCTGCTGCATATAACTAGTGCCATTTTAAACTTCATTATTTTAAGACCTTTAGGTCACTTATAGATCAGCGCCTAATATCTTACCTTTCATCTCACCCCACTGTTACCATGGCAACCACAAACAGCAGACTGATGCTTTAGATATTTTATGTGGTGTTGTAAAATTGCTTACCAACAAACTCCATTTGCATCAAGAATAATATAAATATTTTAAGATTGCTTGGAAATGTTTTCCCTACATGATGGTATGTAATATGATAGAAATTATATTATGTTGACAAAAAATGACTAAAGATCTTGCATTTTTTCACTTTGGGAACTCACTTATGGCCTCTGAGTGTAATTAATCAATGCAGACAGTTTACATGTATCAAGACTTCAACTGAATTTTAACAAAATGATGTACTGCAAAAAGATCTGTTGCAGGGCATTGTATTTACATAAAAGTGGTAAATGTTTTTGTTGATGAAATATTTGACATCTACAATCAAAATTTTTTACATGTCCCCGGGGGTGGGGGAAAAAGAGCAGTGTTTTTACCTCCAATATGTCCCCACAGTGCGGGGGTTATAGCAGGGCTTTATTTTGTAAAAAGTTGCTGTCCCCGCCCATCCCCGTAGGTGGGGAGGCAGTGGTTACAAAGATTCAAAATTCAAGATTCAAAATTTATTCTGCAAATAATCCAAAACATATAGGATCATAACAGACATGACATGAAAAACATATATGTAATAACGTCACTAAAGTACATGTACTAACTAGTGTAACAAACCACTCAATCTCAAAAATTCGTCCATACTGCATGCGGCCCCACACAGACCTCTGTGTTACATTTATGCATGCCAGAAGTATATAAAAGGCCACAAACAACGGATGACATGAAACAAAGTAGTTGGATCCACCTTCACAAACATCACACAATGTAACTACCTGCTGGAATCGAACAGGGGCCAAATATAATTATATGTATGATATCATGTCTACATGCAAAATATGTCTATGTAACGACTTGAATAAATAGCTTTTTTTTCTATTAAAACATTGAGTTGTATTTTCTTTCAATGACCAAGACAAAGGGTATGAGCACCCTCTACACCCGTCTCACTGAAATGACTGGTGCATTACCTAACCCAA
This sequence comes from Rugalucina vietnamica, assembly GCA_964017185.1. Taxonomy (NCBI): domain Eukaryota; kingdom Metazoa; phylum Mollusca; class Bivalvia; order Lucinida; family Lucinidae; genus Rugalucina; species Rugalucina vietnamica. The sequence continues at coordinate 34,465,200 of OZ024871.1, read as the reverse complement.
CAATCCCTATAGTAGTTCTGTTTTCCTCCCAGTGACATCCGTGTACACTCAAGAATAACAGGTAGTCGAGCACAAAGTCCATACTAAGCAAAGCACTAACTTAATTTAGATCGTTTTGTATCAGATCTACAAAACTGCAGAATAGACAATCTCAAGCTCACTGAGGCTGCAAAAAATAAACGGGTTTTTCCAAATTCTATTTTAAGCGAACGTTTCACTTCCGGTGTTAAAATCAAGGTCGTTTCTAACCAACGTATGGGCCTCCTATGTGCAGGAGCACCCCTGCACTCAGGTGCAATAGGGTAGGTTTTCGTCGATAGTCGTTGAGTGTCTTTGGACTATTACTGGGGAAATAATAATAATAATAATAATAATAATAATAATAATAATAATCTTTATTCAAAGTCGCTTTTACCGACCTGTTTCTTTGACATGCATTCCTTGTAAGCTTCTTGAACATATTGTATGCTAAAATATTATGGCCCATCTTGATGAACATGAACTCTTGTCGGACAGACAACACGCATTCAGGAAATGGCATAGCTGTGAAACTCAGTTGACTACAGTGATGAATGACTGGGCCAAAATCTTAGACAAAAAAGGCCAGGTCGACACTTTTATACTCGATTTTGAAAAGGCTTTCGATACTCCTCCCATGAACTCCTTAAAAGCAAATTGTTTAGCTATGGAATAGGTGGAACAACACTGAATTGGATGAATGCTTTCCTTTGTTTCAAACAAAGGGTAGTGGTTAATGGTATTAAATCGGATTGGCCTCCAGTTGTGTCGGGTGTCCCTCAGGGCACCGTTCTCGGCCCCTTGCTGTTTTCCTTGCATATAAATGACATCTCAGCAGACATTGAGTCTGAAATAAGACTCTTTGCTGATGATTGTGTTTGCTATCGTGAAATCAAGAATGAAGAGGATACATTGAAACTTCAGAGAGACATTGATCGTTTAGGCAGCTGGGCTAGGAAATGGGGAATGAGATTTCAACCCGTCAAATGCAACATGATGCAGCTGACAAATAAACGGTCTAGTAAGATACAGGCTAACTACACCCTTGAGGGCAATGTACTGGAAAACGTTGAAAGCATAAAATACCTGGGTGTAACTATCACAAATGATTTGAAATGGAATACTCATATTTCCAATGTTTGTACAAAGGCTAATAGAACTCTCGGATTCTTGAGGAGAAATTTGTATTCTTGTCCCCCAGATGTGAAAGAAGCAGCTTATAAAGGACTGGTGCGGCCGGTCTTGGAATATGGAAGCTCAGTTTGGGACCCTCACACTCATGGCATCCAGGAAGAACTGGAAAAGATCCAAAATCGTGCGGCAAGGTTTGTGACGGGAAATTATGTTTTTCAGTGAAACTGGGAGCATGACTAGCATTTTAGGTCAACTGAAATGGGAATCTTTTAAGAAAAGGAGGAAGGATAGTAGACTTATATTGCTATACAAAGGTCTAAAGGGTAAAGCCAGAATACCCACAGATGACCTTATCCCAAAAAATAGGCGTTGTAGAAATCAACACCCTTTGGCTTTTCAGATACCTTCAGCTAGCAAAGAAGCGTACAAAAGTAGTTTCTTTCCACAGACTATCAGGGACTGGAATGACCTCCCTGATTCACTTATCTCCTCTGCTGAAATGTCTGATGACTGTGTGTCCAAGTTCGCTTCACTCGTGCGTTCAAGGGACTAATTTCGGCTCAAGTACAGTATTGGGGACCCTCCCCACAAAAACACCGACACCACACCACATTACTTTGTAATGTATATGTAGGCCCAAATTTGTTCCGAACTGCCGTCTTGCCCCCCTTGTCGCACGATTTTGGACCTTTTCCAGTTCTTCCTGGAGACCATGAGTGTGAGGGTCCCAAACTGAGCTTCCATATTCCAAGACCGGTCGCACCAGTCCTTTATAAGCTGCTTCTTTCACATCTGGGGGACAAGAATATAAATTTCTCCTCAAAAATCCGAGAGTTCTATTAGCCTTTGTACAAACATTGGAAATATGAGTATTCCATTTCAAAACATTTGTGATAGTTACACCCAGGTATTTTATGTTTTCAACGTTTTTCCAGTACAGTGCCCTCTAGGTGGTGATAGTCTCTTATTATAAAAAGGTACAAGTAGGCCTGCAAAGATCAAAGATCAGGAAAAGGTTACAGCACAAATTTCTGGATAGTTTCTCGACCTCAAACTTGCTATGGATGCCCAAGAACAAATTGGAGAACTTGCTGCAGTCAATTATTAACTGGACACCATTCTCTTTTGTGGTGAAGACATAACTTTGTTTTTACATAGTCTTTGAACACTTTGTATTTTACCCCTCTCACCTCAGCCAGCAAAGGACAGTACAGCAGCACATAGAACATTTCTTCTTGTTGATTACACAGTTTACACGTGGGATCCTCACGGTACTGGATAAATCTGTATAGATTCGACTGCATGAGACACGTCCCAGATAGGGTTCTGGCTTAAACTATCGCCTTCCTGACATCTTTGTCCGTGGAACTCCAGACTGGATGAGCTTCACCATGGAAATATTTTCATAAGCGAGTGTAACAAGCAGCCGAGACAAGCCACAGAAACCCCGTCGGTGGAAAAGCATGCTCATCCAGCATGGGTGGTTTACTGTGCTATATACCTAACACTTACTCTAATTACAAAGTTTCGAGTTTCTAATTTGCATATTACTACCCGCTAATATGCCGCTAATACGTTGCACCAACGTATTCTACAAGGGAGACTATCCCGTTACATTACTTCCCCCCTCCGAGAAGACTCGCCGGGGACTACATGGGTAAGACAACTCCGTTCTAGCAGTTGTCATCATCCCACCGCTGCCACCAAATGTAACGTGCAGCCGAGACAAGCCACAGAAACCCCGTCGGTGGAAAAGCATGCTCATCCACCAAGGGTGGTTTACTGCGCTATATACCTAACACTTACTCTAATCACAAAGTTTCGAGTTTCTAATTTGCATATTACTACCCGCTAATATGCCGCTAATACGTTGCACCGACGTATTCTACAAGGGAGACTATCCCGTTACACGAGGAATCTCAAAGTTGCTTTACACCGGACATCACGAACTTTTTTGCTTTTGCTTTTGCCGTTATACTGGTCTGCCCTCAATTGTGAGGATTATCACCAGTGGAGTGCGAGAAGGGAATTTCAGTAGAAGTAATGAAAAAGATGAGTCAGAAAAGTAGGGATGAGAAAAGACTGAAGGAAGAAAAGACCAGAGGACCAATGGTCCTGTAAACGCTCACCTGATACCTGAGATATATACCAATAAACTAGTTTGACTAGAATGGTAATATACATATATATAACCCCAGGGCAGGGTCAGAGCCACCTCTGGAGTCAACTTCTTTTTTAAATCAAAAAGATTCAGTCCATTTGCCAATTTACTGCAAGTTTTGCCCTTCAAATGACACTGTAACAATTTTCCCCATTCAAATGCATGGGCAACCTAAGTTGAACTTGCCGTAAAATGGTCAAGGTCATCCCAGGGTCATGATTTATACAAACTTTGTAGAGCTCCATTGCCTGATGCTTCATGCCAAGATTCAAACCCATAAGCCTTCTGGTTCTGGAGAAGAAGATTTTTAAAAGGTTTTTGCTATTTATAGCCATGGCGGCCATCTTGGTCATGTGACATTGACCAATTATACAAACTTTCATTCACTCTTCATAAGAATGCTCCATATAAAGTTTGGCTTTGATTGGCCAAGTGGTTTCAGAGAAGAAGATGTTTGAATATTATGGTGATACACATGTATATAGCCCCAGGGCAGGGGCAGACAACCCTCTGGGCCCAAAATATTTTCACAAACATAAATCCTCTGTCCATTTGCTCATTCCTAGCAACTTTTTTGCCATTAAATGACATTTTCCTATTTTTTCCCATTCAAATGCACGGGCGGCCTAAGTTGACCTTGCTGTAAAAAAGGTCAAGGTCATCCCAGGGTCATGATTTATATAAACTTTGTAGAACTCTATTGCTTGATGCTTCATGTCAAGTTTCAAAATCATAGGCCTTCTGGTTCTGGAGAAGAAGATTTTTAAAGGTTTTTGCTACTTATAGTCATGGCGGCCTTCTTGGTCATGTGACCTGGACCATTTATATAAACTTTTTTCCCGCTTCCTAACAATGCTCCACATGAAGTTTGGCTTCGATTGGCCAAGTGGTTTCAGAGAAGAAGATGTTTCAATATTATGGAAATATACATGTATATAGCCCCGGGACAGAGGCAGACAACCCCCAGGGGCCAAAATTTTTTCCATAAACATTAATTTTCTGTATGTTTGCCTATTCCCAGTAAGTTTTACCCATTTAATAGCATTAAACCATTTTCCCCCATTCAAATACATTGGCGACCTAAGTTGACCTTGCCGTAAAATAGGTCAAGGTCATCGCAGGGTCATGATTTATATAAACTTTGTAGAGCTTCTTTCTGTGATGCTTCATGTCAAGTTTCAAAATCATAGGCCTTCTGGTTCTGGAGAAGAAGATTTTAAAGGTTTGTGCTATTTATAGCCATGGCGGCCATCTTGGTCATGTGACCTGGACCATTTATAAAAACTTTTGTTCCCCCTTCCTAAGGATGCTCCACATGAAGTTTGGTTTTGATTGGCCAAGCGGTTTCAGAGGAGAAGATCTTTGAAATTGTGGACGGACGACGGACGGACGACGGACGGACGACGGAGCATGGCCATCCTATAAGCTCACCTTGTGAGCCTTCGGCTCAGGTGAGCTAAAAAGGAAGGCAAAGAGATAGAAGAAATGCTGGATGATTAATTAAGTCTAGAGTGCTCGATTTTCGCGACCTGGGTCTTGAAGGTATCGAGCGACTCTGCCAGGCAGATTTGTCGTGGGAGTTGGTTCCATTGTATTACTGTCCTGGGAAAGAAGGAAAAGCGTGTATAGTCTTTGTCTGCTCTCAACTGGTGATATTGATGGTCTCGTCTACCAGTACCCCTTTGCAAATACTTATTTGCATCAATGGCAACAAGATGGTTGCGCAGTTTGTAAAGGATAGTAAGTCTAGAGTCCACTCGTCTTTGTTCAAGGGATCTCCAGTCGAGACTGCGAAGCATTTCAGATACGCTTGATGTATTGTGGTATCTTCCTGATAACCATCTTGCCGCTCTCCTCTGCACCATCTCCACTTGCTGGACTAGCCTATGGTTTGATTTTTCGCCTTCTTTGGGATTTTTTATGCTTTTAGGGTTCCATACAGTATTGCAGTACTCAAGTTTGGGGCGGACAATATATTTGTAGGCTTTTTCCTTAATTGTGGGAGAATTGATTTTTAGGTTGCGTTTCAGAAAACCTAGAGTCTGATTCGCCTTTGAGGAGATTGAGTTGATGTGTGAGTTCCACTTAAGGTCGTTAGAGATGTGTACTCCTAAATATTTGATTTGTGGTACTGAAGAGAGGGAGTATGACCATGAAGGGTGTACTTGTGCAATATAGGCTTTTTCTTTGTAGTTATATGTATTACTTCGCATTTCTCTGGGTGGAAGGACATTTGCCAGTCAGACTCCCATCTTTCAAGGTTGTTAAGGTCTTCCTGGAGTTTAATGCAATCAGAGGTGCTGTGAATTGTCAAGTATAGAAGGGTATCATCTGCAAAGAGTCGCACTGTGCTGTTTGTAACGTATTCCGGAAGGTCATTAATATAAATGAGGAATAGGGCAGGGCCAAGTACTGAGCCCTGTGGGACACATGAGAGCACAGGGGCAGAAGTAGATGATTTGCCTTCAAGCACAACTTTCTGAGATCTCCCAGAGAGGAAAGAGCCTATCCAGCCCAAAGTATTACCCTTGACCACATAAGAAGACAGTTTGAAAAGCAATCTGTTGTGAGCTACTTTATCGAAGGCCTTGGCAAAATCCATCACCACAACATCATTTTGGACTCCTTTCTGCATGTTAAATGCTATGTCATGGATAAATTCTATAAGTTGGGTTTCACAGCTTCGCTTTTCACGAAAACCATGCTGTAGTGGATATAGAATATTGTGCCTAGTGAGATGTTGCATGAGGTTGCTACAGATAATGTGCTCAAGAAGTTTACAAGATATACAGGTCAGGGACACTGGACGGTAATTTGATGGATTTGTCTTGTCGCCTTTCTTGTATATAGGGTTCACATTGGCATGTTTCCATATATCTGGAAGAGACTGTTGGTTGAGGGATGCCTGGAAAAGTAAAGCGAGAATAGGGACCAGTTCTGAGGAGAGTTCCTTGAGCACCCTTGGTCTTAAGCCATCAGGACCGGCTGCTTTGGAAATGTTTAGAGCCTGAAGCAGCTTAAAGACGCCTCTCTCTGTTATGAAGATTTCCGGCATGTCGTTTTCTTCATTTTTGGACAGGTTAGTGAAGAATTTGCAAAGGGCTGAGAGTTTCATAGGGATTTGTTGAGAAAAAACAGAATAAAAGTGATTGTTTAAGAGGTCAGCTTTTTGTTCAGGGTCAGTGACAGTGGATCCATTTTTCTTCAGTGTTTTGATACCTGTGGAGTCTGTTTTCTTATGTTTGATGAAGGTGTAGAATTTTTTAGAAATAGAAAATTTTTCTTCTGTAGGTGTGATCAGGTCTTCCACGTAGTCCCAATGGGCTTTTCTACTCAGGCTCTGGATAAGGTGCTTAAAAGATTTCAGTTTATGTGATTTTTCGGGGGAAGGCTGGCGTCTGTTTTTGTAGTAGAAAGGTACAAGTAGGCAAAGATCAGGAAAAGGTGCAATCAGAAAGAGATTCCCACTCCAAAAACCGAGGTGGTCACTCAGTTACCTTAACTTAATTAAAAATATGAAAACATACATAAGGCGCCAACAGCACAAAAAATTTTAAACACCAAGACATAAAACAAAAAGAACCACCAAAGAAGTATCGCCTTGGAACGATCAGTAACACAAAGTTACTGGCGGGCTTAAACCGGTTTTACAGGATCCTAACCTCACCCTCAGCTTCTGCAGTGGTTCATAACATTTAGTAAGTTCTTCGGTCCTCGTGGTGAATCTCTAACTAGTCAATGAATCATCAAGAACAAACAAATAAATCATGATAAACATCCTGATGAATCAAAAACAAGGACTCACAGATTGAGTAAGCTGCCCGACGATGGAGATCCCTGTGCACCGAATAACCTACTAACTCCGGAGCAAAAGAAAAACACCAGTTGGACCCCGGTTTATCCCGTTTTCTCATCAGTCGTCTACTTTTGTTGTTGATCCATGGTTGTTTGTCTTTGTTTTTTTTTTTTATATTTTGTGTGGGATAAACTTGTATATGGCTCGTTCCAGTTCAGATGTCATGTTATCCCATAACTGATTTACAGGGGTGGAAATGTCAAAACTGCAGGCAGTAACTAGGCTTGGGTTGTTTGTAAAAAAAGGTCGAGGGTATTGTTGCCTCTTGTTGGTGTTGTTACCATTTGGGTTAGACTGAGGTCGTCTAATAAGTCAACAAACTGATGGGTGAGAGTTGGATAGTTGCAGTTGGGTTCTTGATAATTCATTGTCTAGTTAGAGATTCACCACGAGGACCGAAGAACTAACTAAATGTTATGAACCACTGCAGAAGCTGAGGGTGAGGTTATGGCCATGTAAAATCGATTTAAACCCGCCAGTAACTTTGTGTTACTGATCGTTCCAAGTCGATACTTCTGTGGTAGTTCTTTTTGTTTTAAGTCTTGGTGTTTAAAATATTTTTGTGCTGTTGGCGCCTTATGTATGTTTTCATATTTTTAGTTAAGTTAAGGTAACTGAGTGGCCACCTATTGGGAAAATAGCTGCTCATTCGGCTTACGAAATGTTTTCATGGTATAATTACCTAATTGTTAGTTTGGTTTTTTCCCACCTCGGTTTTTGGAGTGGGAATCTTTTTCTGATTGCGCCTTTTCCTGATCTTTGCCTACTTGTACCTGTTTAGACAGCTGTTTTCCCAGTCATATCCAGGGAAGTTCATGTCACCTGCAATTATAATGTGAGAGTTGACAATACCAAGTCTTCTAAGGGACTCCTCAAACTGATCAAGGCTACTGCTGTCTCCTTCACTGGGCTTATAATAACCGCATATGTACAAAGGTTTGCAGCCAGCAATTTCAAGCTTCATCCAAGCGATCTCACACTGTGTATGTAGCTCCGTAACCTCAGTGCAGATGTAGTCATTTTTGCTGCAATGATTACCCCTCCCCCGCCTCTTTTTCTGTCAACCATAACCACATTTTCAAGATACTGATTTGGTAATATTTCACCTAAATGAATACTGGAGTCAATCTTAGTTTCAACACCAACAATAATGTCAGGATTTATGCTATCCACCATGTTGCACAAGTCATTACTGTGGGCCACAATAGAGTTAAGATTCACATTCAGCACCTTAATAGGTTTAATTGCTAATGACTCCCTCCAATGTTCTGCAACAGACTCACTGACCATGTCTCTCCATGTATTTTTTTTATTTTTTGGTAAATGATAATGGAGTTTTCAAGTTCTCTTCATTTTCACCCCAGATCTGGTGACTTTCAAAAAAAAAAAAAAAAGTGAAAAAATGAAATTTGATACCTAGATTTCAGTCTGGACGATTTGGTACACAGTTATGCAGTTATGATGGCAGTATTTAGTTTGGAATGGTGTTTTACGCCGGGTCACATTATTATTATTATTATTATTATTATTATTATTATTATTATTAACTTTAAGACAGTGTCTTTTTATTTCTAGAGAATTCAACACATGCCCAAGACGGCCACCAGGGCTATAAATAGCACAAACCTTAAAAATCTCATCCGGAACCAGTAGTCCGATTTCAACGAAATTTAGTATGCAGCAATAGGGACTCCAGCCCATCATAGTTTGTATAAATCATGACCTTGGGTTGACCTCAAAACCATATTTAATGTGGAGCCTCCTTGGGAAGGTAGAATGAAAGTCTATATAAATGATCAAGGTCACATGACCAAGGTGGCCACCATGCACTTATATGGGTAAAACCCTTAAAAAAAAGCAAAAAAAAAAAAAAAAAAAAAGCTGAGATCCTTTAAGAGCAGTGAGCATATTAATGAGAAAAGGGATGGGCCATACCACGGCATTCTTTCTTCTTTTTCTCTTGAACCGATGAACAAATTTCAATAAAACTTGGAATGTAGAATCAGAGACTCTAACTTATTAAAATTTGTATTATTATGACCTTGGATCGACCTTGACCTTTTTCACAGCCAGTTCAAAATTGGTCATATGAGCTTTTCAATGGGAAAGAGAGTAACCAATGGATTTTTTAGAAAGTTTTATAGCCTGTGACGTACAAATTTGTACATATAATCAGTAAATTGAGTTAAAGAAGTTACATATGTATTCAAGGTCAAAGTCATTTTGGCCATTGCCACTATTGTCATTTTCAAAGACCAAATCAGGTGAGCTTTCTCAGGACCATTTGTCCTCTTGTTATACATTGTAGTACTTGAGTCGTATAGGACAGGAACAACTCAAGTCCTACTATATAAAATCACATCTTGTAGCTATTCCTACGTCTGCTACCTGATCCGGAACACCCGCAAATCATCTAGAAATCATAATCACTACCTGGCATATCGGCAGATCACAGCTCCAAGAGACTACTACAAGTTCACATTATTCCCGCGAACAATCATACACCGGAATGCATTACCACCACATATACCCGTACTTCCTAATCTAGCACAGTTTAGTACAGCTGTTTGCCAGCATCTGGTTTTATCTTTCAGGTATCAACTTATCATTGCTTTTATTTCAACTTATCATCACCTCCAGCTCTTGATATTCCGGAACACCATATGGAATCCTGTTCTGAGGTTAAGACAAAGAAAGATAAATAGATAAACAGACAGTGATAAATGATGTCATTTCAAACAGCATATATTTATCCTACCTATCTACCTGCCTGCCTGCGTACCTGCCTAACTGGCTACCTACCAACCTACCTAGCTGGATACCTACCTAGCTGGCTACCTACCTACCTACCTAGCTGGCTACCTACCTACCTACCTACCTACCTACCTACTTACCTACCTGGTTGGCTACCTACCTACCTACCTAGCTGGCTATCTACCTACCTACCTACCTAGCTGGCTACCTACCTACCTAGCTAGCTGGCTACCTACCTACCTAGCTAGCTGGCTACCTACCTACCTACCTACCTGGCTACCTACCTAGCCGGCTACCTACCTAGCTGGCTACCTACCTACCTTCCTATCTACCTACCTACCTACCTACCTACCTACCTACTTACCTACCTGGCTGGCTACCTACCTACCTACCTTGCTGGCTACCTACCTATCTACCTACCTAGCTGGCTACCTACCTACCTAGCTAGCTGGCTACCTACATACCTAGCTAGCTGGCTACCTACCTACCTACCTACCTGGCTACCTACCTACCTACCTAGCTAGCTGGCAACCTACCTACCTACCTACCTGGCTGGCTACCTACCTACCTACCTAGCTGGCTACCTACCTACCTACCTACCCACCCATCCACCCACCCACCTACCTACCTACCTACCTACGATCACCTACCTACCTACCGAGTGACCGATCTATTTCTGATCAGATGAATGATACCTGCCTAATTATTACCAGGACAAAATGGTAAGTACCTACCTAACACATCAAAACAAGGCAGCCTATTCCAAACTCATCACTCAAATATGGAGTTAAATAGAATCCATCATGGGTGTCCAGTTGAGATAGGAAAATCCCAACCCGAGGGTCCACCCGTTCCAGTGGGAAACGAGGCTCGCCGAGTTTCCCACTGGAACGGTGGACCCGAGGTGACATGATCCAAGTGTACAAGCTTCTACACAATCTTGAAGATATTCCATTCACACGGTTTTTTGAATTAAATGAAAATCCAACAAGAGGTCATGCCTACAAGTTAAAGAAAAAATCTTGTAAAAAGGATATCCGCAAGAATTTCTTCTCAGTGAGAGTAATTTCTTCATGGAATGGATTGCCTGACCAAGTTGTTACTGCACCGACCTTAAACACCTTTAAGAATCGACTAGACAAATTCATCGGAGATAAGAAGTACACAGTATTTCCGGAAAATCCCTGGGTATTCAACCGAGAGGGGGATATATAAGTTGATCAACTTGCGTCCCCAAACAGATAAAGTAAAGTAAAGTAAGCCAGCAGTGTAAGATCTTTATAAGAATCTTACATGAGTGTCAGGTATGGATAGACAAATCTGTCCCGAGGGTCATTTTGGCATCACGAGGCTCGCCGAGTGATGCCAAAATGTGACCCGAGGTACCAGATTTGTCTATCCATACCTGACACGAATGATGGATTCTTTTTCTTGCTCACCTTAATGCAGCGAAGATTGATTTTTATACTATTTACCTAGAAAAATGATAAAATCGCGGCGTCCGCCATTTTGATTTAAAACGTTTTGACGTCATTATGACGTGTGCGCTTAGCGACGAAATTACGTGACGTCCTATACAACCAGTGTTAAAAAAGAACATTTGAACGATTTTTATACTATTTACCTAGAAAAATGATAAAATCGCGGCGTCCGCCATTTTGATTTAAAACGTTTTGACGTCATTATGACGTGTGCGCTTAGCGACGAAATTACGTGACGTCCTATACAACCAGTGTTAAAAAAGAACATTTGAACGCAGGGTGCCGGGGTGAGATAACGAGGGTGAGATAAGAATTTCTCACATGGGGTAAAACGTTGGATTTCTCTATCTGGTGTGCAAGATCGATTTATCTACCACCACCAAAATACCGGAATTTTTCTATCTTTATGATAGAGGTATGTAAGAAAAAGGTTTATAAATGAAGACCCGAAATGACATTCCGAAATACTGTTATCAGTCTTATGCTGTCACACATTAACTGCCCCTGGAAAGTAAGCTCAAACCCCGTACCGCACTCGCATGTCACTTCCTTTTGTGTCGAAACTCCATTCGGCATCAACTAAATTCTGTGAGTGTTCACACAGGCGCTGAAAATATGTGTCATCTGACATATTCTTTCAGAATTTTACTCATATTTTGCATTATGCTCTCTTCGTCCACGATATTGTCATTTTAATTTGTACAAATTAACGTTCTTTGCCAAGAAATAGACAATTTCTTTTCTTTTCAACGAATTTCGCCCCCGTTTTGTTCGGCCCAGCTGTGGGGCAAAAAAAGAAAAGTTATATTTTAATCTTCCCCAGTTTGAGAATTTTATTGATTGATGTTGCTGCCTATAAATTACATACTCATTTGACTGCATTCAGTCAGAAAAAATGACTTCAAAATGTGAAAGGGTGCAAATCATGACTTCCTGATTAAAAAAATTGGCGTTTGAGGCCGAGGCGGTTGAGGTTGAGGGGGCTGAATCCTGCTTTCCAGAATTTTCATGTCAATTTCTTGAGACAGTTTGGCCATTTGGGCCGCTAGCAGGTGGAGGAAACCCAGCGAAGGACAGATATTCTGTCAAAGGACAGAATGTCGTTTGACAGATATCACTATCTGTCAAACGACAGATAAATGCCATACCAAATGTAATTTTCATGAACAAAACGTGTAAATCAGAAAATCCGCATATAGATACATGTTGAAATCTGTGCTTTTCAACCAGTGCAACCGTTTACTAAAGACCAGAGGTTCCTGGGTTGGTGCGTTTTCTGCGGAATTCTAGAATTAGTTCCTGCAATATATTTGATGTTATTCAGCACATAAAAACACCCGTATGTAAGTAATTATTACCAATTTTTCGAAAAAATGCAAGGAATTATTGAAAGCTGCTGTCAGCATCGACACTGGCTATCCGCACGACAGTCGTGCCGATAACGCCGCTTATCGGCACGACCGTCGTGCGGATAAGCGGCGTTATCCGCACGACAGGGAAATCGATATCCAGATGTTAAATTTGTTTAGAAATTGATACATTTTAAGTTGAAAAATATATTACACTGGCTTCAAAACTGAAACAGAAGATTACACATGCAGGATTTTTTACTTTTTAATTAACAAAATTGTTATTTTGCTGAAATTGGCTTACCTGTAAAAATCAGTCGTGAGACAGTAATTATCGTTACCTAATAATGTGGTAATCCAAAAGAATAAACAGCCTTTGATTTTAACAATGGAGTATGGAAACATTTCAGTAACACAATTAAAAAAATGCAATGATTATATTTTTATCGGCTGTTACAAATCTACTTTGATTCAGTTTACATCAGCTGGATTAATCAAGTCAAACTAGTTTTCTTATTCATAACTAACAAATATGTCAATTTTGAATGTATTTCAAAAGCTAAACACATAATTAATTTATTTAATGACAAATGAAAAGTTTAATGCATACGTAAGCTTGTTAGAAAATCTTATATTCCCGTCGTGCCGATAGCCAATACCTGTAGCATTGGCTATCCGCACGACAGTCGGGCCGATAACGCCGCTTATCGGCACGACCGTCGTGTGGATAACGCCGCTTATCGGCACGACCGTCGTGCGGATAGCCTCAGCCGTCAGCATCACGCCATCTTGATTGACTGGTTGATTTTGTTCTACTTCTCTGTGATTCTTGCCATTTCGGGTCCAGAGGCAGATTGTCGTTATTTACCAAAATTCTACGGTGGCCCACACGATACACCGTTAGACAATCCGTACTGTTCATATTCCAACTTTTTGCATTGTTATTGTTGTTGTTTCATAGGGTCTCGCCGTAGACTTATCTGCGCACCCGGTAAAACCCTTAAAAGATGGATTTTTTTGATAAAACTTATTTGCACTAACAAAATCACTATCTTGGTGAAGTATAAAACGTTCTTGTGAATAAAATAATTGTGTTACAGTGAATAAAAGTCTGTGAAGTATAATAATCACTATCTTGGTGTTTATTTGTTTTAGGAATAAAAGATTGTTTTATATCAGAAAGCTTTGTATTCTCTTGGGACTTGGTCAATTCGTTCCTTAGTTGATATTGCCTGTATATTCAACTCACATTTTTGAGGGAATACGACATGCTTACTGTATATCTTACTCTAATCAGCGATCATAATTTAGTGATGGGAATCAGCTGAATTTTCAGAATCGATCATCGGTTCAACATAAATGAACGATGATCGATTATAATCGGTTCACAACATAAACTTATTTTGTTGTCTGACAGTTACCTTAGAGGCCTTAAGATGTGCTTCAATGTGTACATATAGATCTATGTATTTCAACATAGACTGATGAACTTGATCGGATGCTTTCTAAAATACGAAGTAAGACATAAATTGTCACCCTAAGTCTAAAAGCATCATTACCAGGGTCTTAAATTTGCCAGTTTAGGCCCAGTTAAATACAAAAACGTCAGACTGTCAGATTATAATATTGTTATAGTTTGTATGCAAATATTAGTCATTCTAGTTTATGACTAAACTTGAACAAAATTTACATCTGGTGTTAAGTTCAATAGAAATTCCTCTGCTTAAAAAATTTTCTGATTATAATTGATTCCCAAGAATTCCATCCGATCATCGATCGGTTGCATGTAAATGAACGATTTTCGATTATAACCGATCATCGTCCCATCACCAGATCATATAAGCATTATAATTAATATCGAAGGTATCCAATACCTTTTTACGACCACAGCTTGGATATCTACAGTAAGTAAGTAAGTAAATTTATCAACGTATTCGACCCGTTGGGGCTGTTTTTGGGCGTGCACCCAACCCAGCCAGAGTGTTGTTGACACTTTCACCGACACCCAATTACATGGGTGGAATTCCTTCTGCCCCACCCGCTGGTGTGTTAAGTTGATCATCCGAATGTAGTAATGAACGATAATCATCAAAACTCATGTTTGTCAACATCATTCATCAACTAGAAATAAGTTTGAAGATGTCTCAAAGCACTAAATCAGAGTTTGTCAAAGTTTTTCAAAGTTTATCTTCAAAGGGGGGGTCTCATATGCGCCCACGTACCAATTTTGTTCTTGCTTTGCATGGTGAATGCCTTCATTCTAACACATATAAAAATGCATTTATTTGTTTTGAAAAACATTTTTAGGTCTCAGAATAGCACCCTGACTTACTCCACCTTTGTGACCATACCTGCATTATACTTTGCCTATATGTTATCTCTTATTAAACTTTTATTAACCCAATTAAAACTGGAATTCAAAAAGGAATCCACATGGGTGACTTTGATACCATTTTGCCTTAAATAGATAAACAGATAGACTTTTTATGGAAACTTAAACTTGAAATTGTCAAAATTTTATCAAAAATATTTTCGAGAATGACAAATTGTGTCTCTTATTTTGATATGTTCCAGTGCTTGTCAACCTATGATACTGTCTATAAAGTTGGCCAGCGGTACCCTCTTCATGCTGGTAAAGTTTTATAAATTTTCAAAACTGGTAACACTGTTGAAATGTACATGATATACATGTTGGTCAATTTTTGACAAAAATAGATTTTAATGTTTTTAGCTGTTTTTTCATCTAAAATCATGTTATTCCATAATTTTATCATTGGAAATGAAAAATTACACAAATTATATTAATTCCTAATGGTTAATTGATCTGGCAATTTCACATATTTTATAGTGACCTACCCCAAACTTATTATCAATTTTTCATACAAATGATCAGCAAACATTTTAGGTTTAAATATATTAATAAAATGTTTTTGTTTCTATAATTTCATCACTTAATATTACTTTAGGTTTAGATGTATTTGGATAATTCTACTTTAGTAACATTCCTTTAATTTGTGATTGACCAACGTAACAGACATTTTACTGATTCCTCCGTTTGCTTTACCATCTTTGTATTGTCGTTTATAAGATTACTTATTCATAACTTTACTTATTTAATTGTTGCTGATGCCAACTTAAGTTACAAGATTGACAAGAATACCAAACACAGTGACACTTTCTAACTTTTTGATCACTATTATCTTTATACTTATCCTGTAAGTGCATAATTCAGCTATATAACAGGCTTTTCTCTTTGTAAGTGTTCAGCTGTGTCGCTCAGGTATAGCTTTCACTTTAAATATCAGATTTATTTTAATTCTTCATTAAACATATCAATTATTGACAATCTTTCTACCATTTAAATGTGGTTCTTTTTCCTATTTTTGAAATGAATCCCGTAACTCAGACAAATATCCAAACTTGATGTTTAAAAATCTCAAGGCTTTTAATACATTTATGAATCCATAAATGTTCATGGGTTTATTTTAATAAATAGTCGATTATAAATGCAGCAAAATGTTTGTGATTTCATGCTGATAGTTGTCCAGATACTCTTCTTTAATCCTATCCTTGGTTGGAAATCATAGCTGTTTTGTCAATTATATGTCAGCTAGGTAAAAACAACTTGTCAGCTTCATGTAAGTTTATAAGTTCAAAAGCCCCATTTCGATTAAGGGTTTCCAAGTATGAAGTATGTTTGAAACTTCCAGTACTAGATTTGCCTGCTGTAGCAGATGATAAAATGCATGCATAAGATTACTAAAATTTCATCTTAGATTTGATATATGGTATAACCTATTTTAAACATGATGTTATGTTGGGAAAAAGCTGTCTAGTACATGTGTATAATGCTTCAAATGGAGGAGAAAAGAAAAAAAAAACACAAGTAGTTCGTCAGTTCCTCTTGTTAGTAACTTATCATATAATTTTATCTATTGATACTTCGTTTTCTTTCTTCATCCTATTTGTTTTGCTTCATTATATACTTGGGTGGATGGGCTGTTTTTTTTCTGAGATTGTGATCTGATCAGCAGGAAATGAACTGTTCTTAGCCTCATCAGGTTTATTTCATGCAAAATGCAAAATCCCATATGGCGTGAGTTACAGGATGTAGAACTACTCAACAACATAGCTGTAGAAGTTCATTGAATTAATTTCAAAATACCTATACAACTTAATTTTTGGAAAAAATAATCAAAACAGAAAAAACTAGGCAACTGCATCATAAACACGAATAAACTATAGAGAATGGCTTACTAATAGATAGAATCATGTTCTAAAATCTAATTATGAAAACTAAAATAATGGGCAGATATGCAATATAAGGTCCAAGACAGGGTGCAATTTTCTCACTTAAATCAATATTTAAAATATACATAATAGCATTGATGGTCATGCAAGACACAAAATTGTTTGGCAGGAAAATTATTCACAAAAAGTTTGCTTTGTAACATGTTAATAACATAAACTTCTTATAATTGGATAAATCATTATTAATTTTACGTTTCTCAGAATTCTGACTTGTATCATTCAATGTTCTAGAAAAAGATGTTACCGGTCTTCAAATTTCACGATTTTTTTAGCATATAATCTATATATGTGTAGCCTAATTTGAGGTTAAAATCATAGGTTGACAGAACCTGGAACATGTTAATATTGAACATCAAACATGTGGTTACACCATTATGGAGCTAAAATTTGGGGTCATCTGCAAAACAAATGATAATCAGCTGAATTTAAATATTATAGCTATCAACAATTATGCAATACCAAAATGATGGGTGATCATTCTAGATTATTTTACAAACAAACATAACTAGGAAGAGGCTATTATGACGGTTATGGATGACTTTAATCACACATACCCCTATATTAAGACCCCCTCTAATACAAAATGTTGTATTTAAAAATTTTAAGTACTTAAGAGAAAATCTATATTACTAATAAAGTGGCCATGCGCCAAACCAGCAATATGCATAATATTATTAAAATCGGTGCGTGGGCAGAACCCTGGCTCACAGGTGAGCTTATAGTATACCCATGCTCCGGTGTCCGTCCGTCGTCCACCATTTTCAAAGATCTTCTCCTCTGAAACCACTTGGCCAATCAAAGCCAAACTTCATGTGGAGCATCCTTAGGAAGGGGGAACGAAAGTTTATATAAATGGTCCAGGTCACATGACCAAGATGACCGCCATTTATAGCAAAAACCTTTAAAAATCTTCTTCTCCAGAACCAGTGGGCCGATTTCCACGAAACTTGGTATGTAGCATCGGGGACGCGGGCCCATCATAGTTTATATAAATCATGACCCTAGGATGACCTTGACCTATTTTATGGCAAGGTCAACTTAGGTCGCCAATGCATTTGAATGGGAAAAAATGGTAAAATGCTATTTAATGGGTAAAACTTACTGGGAATAGGCAAATGGACAGAAGATTAATGTTAATGGAAAATTGTAGCCCCTGGGGGGGTTGTCTGCCCCTGCCCAGGGGCTATATACATGTATATGACCATAATATTCAAACATCTTCTCCCGTGAAACCGCTAGGCCAATCAAAGCCAAACTTCATATGGAGCATCCTTGGGAAAGGGGAAAGAAAGTTTATATAAATGGTCAAGGTCACATGATCAAGATGGCTGCCATGGCTATAAATAGAAAAAACCTTTAAAAATCTTCTTCTCCAGAACCAGAAGGCCAATGATTTTGAAACTTGGTGTGAAGCATCAGTGACTGGAGCTCTACAAAGTTTATATAAATCATGACCCTGGGATGACCTTGACCTATTTTACGGCAAGGTCAACATAGGTCGCTCATGCATTTGAATGGGGAAAAGTGTTAAAATGTCATTTGTAGGGAAAAACTTGCAGGAAATGGGCAAATGGACTTATGATTGATGATTCTGAAAAAATTTGGACCCCAGGGGTCTGTCTGCCCCCACCCCGGGGCAATATACATGTGTATGACCAAATTATTCAAACATCTTTTTCTCTGAAACCGCTTGGCCAATCAAAGCGAAAATTTATGTGGAGCATTCTTAGGAAGAGTGAATGAAAGTCTATATAAATGGTCAAGGTCACATGATCAAGATGGCCGCCATGGCTATAAATAGCAAAAACCTTTAAAAATCTTCTCCTCCAGAACCAGAAGGCCTATGATTTTGAAACTTGGCATGAAGCATCAGGCAATGGAGCTGTACAAAATTTATATAAATCCTGACCCTGGGATGACCTTGACTTTTTTTACAGCAAGGTCAACTTAGGCCGGCCATGCAATTGAATGGGAAAAAATAAGAAAATGTCAATTAATGGCAAAAACTTGCTAGGAATGAGAAAATGGACAGAATATTCATGTTTATGAAAATGTTTTTGGCCCAGAGGGTTGTCTGCCCCTGCCCAGGGGCTTTATACATGTGTATGACCATAATGTTCAAACATCTTCTTCTCTGAAACCGCTTGGCCAATCAAAGCCAAACTTTATGAGGAGAATTCTTAGGAAGAGTAAAATAATAATGAAAGTTTGTCAAGTTGGTCAAGGTCACGTGACCAAGATGGCCACCATGGCTATAAATAGCAAAAACCTTTAAAAATCTTCTTCTCCAGAACCAGAAGGCCTATGATTTTGAAACTTTGCATGAAGCATCAAGCAATGGAGCTCTACAAAGTTTGTTTAAATCATGACCCTGAGATGACCTTGACCTTTTTTACGGCAAGGTCAACTTAGGTTGCCCATGCATTTGAATGGGGAAAATTGTTACAATGTCATTTGAAGGGCAAAACTTGCAATAAATTGGCAAATGGACTGATCATGAATCTTTATGATTTAAAAAAGAAATTGACTCCAGACGTTGCTCTGACCCTGCCCTGGGGTTATATACATGTATATTACCATTCTAGTCAAACAAGTTTATTGGTATATATCTCAGGTCTCAGGTGAGCGTTTACAGGACCATTGGTCCTCTGGTGAAACGTGGCATGAAGCATCAGGCAATAGAGCTTTATAAAGTTTATATAAATCATGACTCTGGGATGACCTTGACCCATTTTATGGCAAGGTCAACTTAAGTCACATATCCCAGATCTCAGGTGAGCGTTTATAGGACCATTGGTCCTCTGGTCTTATTTTTAGCACATGTGTAACTAAAGTGCCATCTTTTCAGCTAAGAATGATAACTCTAATAGTATTAAATAATCTCCCTTAGGTTAAGAATGATAACTCTAAGAGCAATGAGTGATTTCCCTTACATCACACATGATATATGATGAAACCGAACATAGGGGTCGTCTCGACTCTTCACTTCCTGTGAAGCCTCGGAAGAAAAAAAAGAAACCGCCATCTGCAAGAAGACGAGCTAGAAGAAGACAGCAACGTTTCCTGGAGAAGAAGGCTGCTGAAAAAGCAACCTCGCCGAAGCGTTCTGTTTCTCAAGCAACCATTCCAAAGGAACCAGAATCCGTTGCCAAAGAGCTGAACCTTTCACCGGAGATCAGAGATCAGGAAAGAGCCGATCAATCTGTGCTGGTGGAATCTGAAACCAGTAGCGAGACAAGCAACTCCGCCCCTCTGGATGACCAGACATCAGATGTTTCCCTTTTGGCTTCTATACAAGAGGAGCAGGAAATTTTCACGGACTTCCTTGCAGCTAATATTGACAGCGACGATGATTTTGGTGACACAGGAGTTTGTGCTAACTGTAACCGTGAACCAAAAGAAGGTACCGAACTCGAGCGGTGCACCCGCCGTCACATCACCAGATATTGTAGCACTGACTGTCAACAGAAGGACTGGGGATTTAACAAATTTGCCTGCTCTGTTGTTGCCAAAAGGGCTCCAACAAAGACTTTGCTACGTGGATCTCAGTTTTAGTGGTTTGGTGGAGGGTTATTTTACTTTTTTCTCTTATTGGTGTGCTGTGACACTGTATATATAGTGATATTCTGACACTGGTGAAGGAGTTCACATACAACTGTAAGGGGAAAATGGAGACTTAAATGTTTGTTTCATCAGTACTTTTAGGTGACATACTTAGTTTAATATTATGATGAATTGATGTATAGAGAAGTAAAATGTTTTAAAATGATTCAAGTGTCCATTTTCCCCTTCAGCTCCGTTCGTACTTCCCACAAGTTGTAAACATGCGTTGAGCAGAAAGGGAAAAGATTGATAGAAATATCTGATTGATTGATTTCCATATCACATTTTATGAGTTTTCACTGTTTTGAATATTGTACGCAGATATTTAATCTTTGATGAATCAAAAACGAACAACATAATGTGACTGGGTGATCAAACCAGACAAAAACAGTGATCAAAATTAGCACTAGCCCTATAGCCCGACACTAGCCAAAGGGTTGTCGGGCTCGTAGTTTTTCTCGCTTAAACCCATAACCTTTATAGGTTGGGCTAGTTGAAAATTTTTTCAAATAATTAACAATATAAGGGTTTGGGCTAGTGAGGAAAATTCCTAATTTCAACCACTGCAAAAACAAAAGGGTGTCTGTAGAAACGTCTGTTACATGTTCGTCTGGAATTCAGTGTTTTTACCGTAATTGCCTGTCCGGGATTTTGAATTATAATCACTTTCAATATGCAAAAAGCTGTGCATTTCTCATTCATATGCTGGTTTCCCTATACATAATTTCTCAAATCATGCCCAATTTTCTGGTAAGTTTTTGTTGCCTGAATGCGTGTTTTGTCACATTTTGCAATAATTTTCAGCTCTGAAATGGGCCATGACACGAGAAAACCGGTCTTCAAGGTTTTTCGACCAGGTCCGACACAAACCGACCTGCACAGTCACAGAAGCGTGCTAGAAGCTTGAAGAGAGATTGTACTATCCATGTAGCGAAAACGAAGGCACTGCCATGTTCTTGCACTAAAATTGTCAAATAAACCAAGATAAAAATCTTATATGAAGGTTGAAAATGGAAAATTGGTGGTGAATAGGAGAAATGAAAGCATCTCGTTCTTCATTTTAAGTTTCCATGCAATCATTTGATCTGTGACGCGAGAAAACCGGTCTTCTGAGTTTCCGACCAGGTGCGACACAAATTGGTCTGTACATTCGGCTCGCAGAAGCAGGCTAGAGGCTTGAAATTTTGGCTATAAGTAGAAGAGGAATTGTACTATCCGAGTAGCGAAAACAAAGGCGCTGAATAATTTCAACAAAGTTTACACAAATCTGCTTTCGGTTTTGAAATTTTTTGTTGTGCTGATTTAGAGCATAAAAAAATCATCATACATACTGTTATCACGTCATATTTCAGGTGTAAATGCACCCAATCTTCCATTTACCAGAGGAAAAAAGTGCTGAAAATGCATTTCTAATGCAAAAATGACGAAATTCCGAACAAAATCCGCAAAAAATAGGTCCTGATAACTATGGATGGCGGGGATTGGACGCCATTGTTTTTCATCGCAAACTGGCTGTGCACAGCTCATTAATATTCATATGCAGGCAGTGGTAAAAACGGGGGGAAATTTGAAAGCGGTTTTCTTTGCAACCGCAGTCGGCACAGATAGATATTCCATGGGCGACAGCAGTCGCCCAAAAGCATGCTAAAGGTTAAATTTGTTTAAAGTCATGTTTTAATACATAGTTCAGTGTTGTTACATACCTGTTGTTTGTATTTGAATATGTTTGCATAACTGTCTCAAATTTTTTCTAGGCCTTTTAAAAGTTAATAATTGAAATTTGGTATCTGCTTGTAGGTTGGTCACCGTAACTCTACGATCAACTTGAAGATGTCCGGAGGTATTGACGCGCTAACTCTGAAGGAGGAGGATGTTACAAAGTTTCTAGGCTGCTCCACCCACTTGGGAGCCCAGAATGTAGATTTCCAGATGGAACAGTATGTCTACAAGAGGAAACCTGATGGTACTATCGAATATCTTGCTTAAAATATTCTCGGCGGCCCCCGTGGCAGTGTGGTTAAGGTCGCTGACTTCAGTGCTCTTGATCATTCGATCATCTCACCGATGTGGGTTCGCGCCTCGCACGGGGCACAAATTCATATGTGAGACAAGCCATGTTCTGCTTGCGGGTGTGTCAGGTGGTTTTTCCCCGGGTACTCCGGTTTTCGCCCCACCTACCGTTTGATTCGTCTCGATATGAGTGAAAAAGCTTGAAAGGGACGTAAAACTGAATAAAAAAAAAACACAAAAAAAACCAAAAAAACTCAAAATTACAAGATACAAATTCTTTATTGCCAATTAGGGCGCCCAACATGAGCAGAATAAAATAAAGTTTTTTTCTTTGCAATTTTTCAAAAAAGTTTTTTCATTGCAACTTTTCAAATAGCAAATACACTGGTGTGTATTTCATACTTATTTTGTTGTAAACCTTCGGTTATCTTCCAAGATGCATGTTGTGATAAATGTAAGATTCGGACATCAAATGGAAATTTGCAGAATTCAGGAAGCAACAAAGCTAACTGGTATGACTGAATATGAATTGTTTGTTTAAGGTGTGTACATCATCAACTTGAGGAAAACCTGGGAGAAACTTCTACTGGCTGCCCGGGCCATTGCCGCTATTGAGAACCCTGCTGACATCTCTGTCATCTCGGCTCGTCCCTACGGTCAGAGAGCTGTGCTGAAGTTTGCCGCTGCCACTGGAGCTACAGCTATTGCTGGGAGATTCACCCCTGGAACATTCACCAATCAGATCCAGGTATGGGCTGTCAAAAACTTAAAATCATGTATACCAGAATGATAACAAGAAAAGAAAGTCTTTGTTCTTATTTATCAATCTAAAATTAAGCAGCCAAATAACAGAATGAATATTTGTGTAGACCGGTGAAAAGTCAGATTTTGAAAGTTTATTATTTTGGCATTATAATGTGTCGTAATACAAAGCAAATATTTTTATAGTTCTAAATTGATAAAAAAAATTGAATTGCAATATAATGTACATTTCAGGCAGCTTTCCGTGAGCCCCGTCTCCTGGTTGTGACCGATCCCCGCACTGACCACCAGCCTGTCACTGAGGCCTCGTATGTCAACATTCCTGTGATTGCTCTGTGTAACACAGACTCACCAGTCAAATATGTTGACATTGCCATCCCTTGTAACAACAAGGTATGTACTACGATAAAATGTTTCAGTCTAAGCTACATGTGTACCTGACTTTGGGCTCTGAGCTTCTGACCAGGTCTGATACAAAGTAGCCATGTTGCAGAAATCTTCATCAGGTACATATATTATGCACCAGTCATTTGTAACCACTGCCCCCCCCATACTGGGAAGGGCGCACTGCGGGGACACTTGAAAAGTAATTGCCCCACACTTTAGCCCGGCTATCCCCCACCCTTCCCTGGAGGGGGGTGGTTTGGGGGGGCAGTGGTTACAATTGACTGGTGCATTATAGGGGATCATCCCAATGATGAAAACAAAAGTTGTTGATTGCTGTACATCTTAGCTTTTGCTCTTTGAGAGTAGGACAAAGAGATATTTTAAAATTGTTTATTTACAGGTGTTTTAAATTCTTACATGTACAAGTTTATTTTGCTTAGGGCAGCTCTTCAAATCTATTGTACTTACAGGGTCCCCAGTCTATTGGTCTGATGTGGTGGCTGTTGGCGCGGGAGGTCCTGCGTCTCCGTGGTACCATCAGCAGGGAACACCCGTGGGAGGTGATGGTGGATCTCTACTTCTACAGGGACCCAGAAGAGGTAAACCATTTGAGCCGCGCCATGAGGAAACCAACAAAATGCTTAGGCGAAAACAAAGGCGCAGATCAGCTGTGCAGTAACTGCACAGCTGATCTGCGCCTTTGTTTGCGCTACACATATAGTGCAACCCCCCTTCTTCTTAAATCCAAACTTTCAAGCTTCTAGCCTGCTTCTGTGACTGTACAGGCCGGTTTGTGTCTGACCTGGTCGGAAACCCAAATTGTTGTTTTTCTCATGCGAAGGCTCATTTAGGTCTAAAACAATGTGTCTGTTTCCAGCTTCCAGCTGTGTCTAATTTGTTACCTCGCCGGTAAAAAAATCATTTGAGCCTGTGTGTGAGAAAACCAACAATTTGGGTTTCTGACCAGGTCTGACACAAATCAGGCTGTACAGTCAGAGAAGATGGTTAGAGGCTGGAAATTTTTGATTTAGAAAGTAGAGGAATTGTACTATCGGTGTAGCAAAAACAAAGGCACTGATCATCTTCGCGGTAAAGATCAGCTTCTCGTTAACAGCGAAGCTGATCTCCGCCTTTGTTTTCTCCTATACAGATTGTTGGTTTTTCCATGCGGCGGCTCATTTTAATAGAGAGCAGTTTTAAAACGACTGAAATGATGACATTTTCTTCTGACAAAACTGATGTTACTTTGTCCTCTAAGAAGTACTGATCAGTCGTATGGTTGAATAAATTTTAAAATTTCTGCATAATCTTCGGACATTACAGAAAAATTGTTGATAAAGAAATAGGTGGTCTGCTTGTGTCTCCAGGCAAAGCTTTTGCCTACTGACTGACCATCTAATTACTGGTTAACCGCTCAGGTCTCAGCCTGCCCAGAAAAAGTGGTTCAAATCAAACCATACACACATATGAGCCTAATTGGTTTAGTTGGGTGGTTATATTTGAAGCACTTTTTGGATGTCATGAAGTTCTAATTTTGGGTAAAAGTCCCATAAAGCTGTTGACTGGGACGTTAAGCATCAGTTCAAACAAACTAAGATCTCATACTCGAGACTGAGATGATGACTTGTGCGTCTGATGTATTCTGATGCTATATTTTTGTCCTCTAAGAAGTACTGATTAGTCTTGAGTGTTAACCTGACAGTTTGCCTTTATGAAGTCAGAGGCAATGAGTAATGAAATTAAAGAAATGTGAGCCGCCGCATCAAAAACCAACAATTTGCATATGCAAAAACAAAGGCGCAGATCAGCTTTGCAGTAACTCAGTAACTGCGTAGCTGATCAGCGTCTTTGTTTTCGCTACTCGGATAGTACAATTCCTCTCTTTAAATCCAAAATTTCCAGCTTCCACTCTAGCCATATTCTGTGCTTGTGCAGCGCGATTTGTCGGACCTGGTGGGAACCCAAATTGTTGGTTTTCTCACGCACAGGCTCATTTCTAGCCTATATAAAATACCAATTCTACTACTTGTATTTCTTGACTGATGAGGCTTTTATGTTAACAAGTCCCCATCTCCAGTTTCTCCATATTAAGAGACCTGTTGAGTGGTATGCGAAACCTGAAACAAACTAATTTTCTATTTTTAGGCTGAAAAGGAGGAACAGGGTGCTATAACTGACAAGACCACTGCCAAGGAGGCTCAGCCCGACCAGTGGGCAGCTGACGCCATGCCAGCACCCACAATGCAGGCTCCAGAGGTGACAGACTGGGCCACGGAGTCCATGAGTGTGCCACCACCAACTCTGACAGGAGGCAGCTTCATGGGGGGCACTGCCATGGCCCCACAGGCTCCGGTGACAGAGGATTGGTCAGCTACCACGGATGACTGGTCTAAGCAGCCGGCCCCTCAGGGTCAGGCCCAGCAGTCTAACCAGTGGGGAGGTGAAACAGAAAATTGGGGTTAAATATGAAAAAATAGACTCCAATAATGACATGAACGCTCATCATGGAAATTTAAGGGAAAAAATCTAGAAAAATAAAGTTAAACAAATGTACTTCAAGTTTTATATCTATTGTACTCCTTCAACAAGAACATACTAGTCTAATAGTTCCGTCTAGCGATGTGCCGACTGCCTTTTGCACATGTAACTAAAAGGAAATGTTGATCATCCCTGTAGATTGGGGCTGTTAAAGAAATATATTGGCTGCTTAATGCCTTTGCGCAAAGCTGTTTGCAACAGACTGACCACCAGAGTACTGGTTAATTGTTTAGGTGTAAGCCTGCTCGGGATCCAAGTCAAATATCATGCATATAAATGTTTCCCATTATTGGATAGACCGCCAATATAAAGAGGGGATTCTAGACATGACCATTTAGCTGTTGACAGGGTAGTTAAACAACTTGGCATATCACTCATGCAATTCAGCCAGTGTTGACAGTTTACAAAAAAAACAACAAAAAACAACTTTTCAAATTGATTGTTTCGAAAATCATTGCCTTTAATAGAAAAAAGATGTTTATTATCGTGACAAACAGCTAAAAAAGGGAATTGTGCTTGAGCTATTCTAATCCTGTGCACTGGCATTTGACAGTCTAGGTAAATTACTGGCATTTGACAGTCTAGGTAAATTACTGGCATTTGACAGTCTAGGTAAATTACTGTATTCTGTTTAGAGCATATGCTGTAATAAGTGCTGAATATTAACTATTTGTGCTAAATAGAATGAAGGTGGTAAAGAAAGACCAAAAAAGCTGTAAATCTGGCTATATACATTAACAATCCAAGAATATTCTCTTGATCAGTTCAGATTGGCAAGCAGCCAGCGTGGAGATAATGAAAGATTTCTATCTGGGCACCGAGCAATCGCTTTCTCCATCACTATGTTCATAGCTGTCAAATATACCACATGAATCATTATTCCAGCGAATTTCATGTCCAAACAACTACCAGATAGAAAAATGAATAAAATGCATGACCAATAAAAAGCCCTGTCCCCTTTCAACGAATTAGAGGAGTCCCCTGAATGAGGAACTGAACTCCCGTTACAATATAGAAAAATGAAAAGCAAGCAAGAGCTGATTCCCCTTCCAATTCAAGGGAAGTCGTTTTCAAAGACCAGTGGATGCCTCCCATGCACTCTTTCTGTTGCAGTTGTGATATTGAAAAAGTGAAAATTATGCAAGAGTTGCTTGAACTTGCTTCCCCTGCCCAAGGGTTATTGTTGTGATAGAGAAAAACGAAACTTGCATGGGAAGTCACAAAATGACTGGTCTTCGCCCCTGAAAAAGGGACTGCACTCTTGCAGTTCCGATATAAAAAAATAAAATTATGCTAGAGTTGCTTCCCCTTTCAATTCAAGGGAAGTCACTCAAAATGATTACGGTGGTTGCCTCCCCTGAATAAGGGACTGCACTCTTTCTGTTGCAGTTGCGATATAGAAAAATGAAAATTATGCAAGAGTTGTTTCCCCTCTCAATTCAAGGGAAGTCACTGTAAATGATTACGATGGTTGCCTCCCCTGAACAGGGGGACTGCATTCTTTCTGTTGCAGTTGGGATATAGAAAAATGAAATAATGCAAGAGTTGCTTCCCCTTCAATTCAAGGGAAGTCACTAAATGATTTCGATGGTTGCCTCCCCTGAACAAGGGACTGAACTCTATTTGGTGCAGTTGCGATATAGGAAAATGAAAATAACGCATGAGTTGCTTCCCCTCTCAATTCAAGGGAAGTCACTCTTAATGATTATGATTGTTGCCTCCCCTGAACAGGGGACTGCACTCTTTCTGTTGCAGTTGCGATATAGAAAAATGAGAATTATGCAAGAGTTGATTCCCCTCTCAATTCAAGGGAAGTCACTCTAAATGATTATGATGGTTGCTTCCCCTGAACAAGGGACTGCACTGTGTTGCAGTTGCGATATAGAAAAATGAAAATTATGCCAGAGTTGCTTCCCCTCTCCATTCAAGGGAAGTCACTCTAAATGATTACGATGGTTGCTTACCCTGAACAGGGGACTGCACTCTTTTTTGGTGCAGTTGCAATATAGAAAAATAAAAATTATGCCAGAGTTACTTCCCCTCTCAATTCAAGGGAAGTCACTTTAAATGATTATGATGGTTGCTTACCCTGAACAGGGGACTGCACCCTTTTTGGTGCAGTTGCAATATAGAAAAATAAAAATTATGCCAGTGTTGCTTCCCCTCTCAATTCAAGGGAAGTCACTCTAAATGATTACGATGGTTGCTTACCCTGAACAGGGGACTGCACTCTTTTTGGTGCAGTTGCGATATAGAAAAATAAAAATTATGCCAGAGTTGCTTTCCCTCTCAATTCAGGGGAAGTCACTCTAAATGACTAAGTTTTAAGAGAGTGCAGTACCTTGTTTATGGGAGGCAACCACCTTAGTCATTTAAGGTGACTTCCCTTGAATTGAAATAGGAAGCAACATTGGCATAATTTTCATTTTTCTATATCGCAACTGCAACAGAAAGAGTGCATTCCCTTGTTCAGGGGAGGCAATCATGGTAATCATTTAGAGTGACTTCCCTTGGATTTAGAGGGGAAGCAACTCTTGCATTATTTTCATTTTTCTATATCGCAACTGCAACAGAAAGAGTGCATTCCCTTGTTCAGGGGAGGCAATCATGGTAATCATTTAGAGTGACTTCCCTTGGATTTAGAGGGGAAGCAACTCTTGCATTATTATCATTTTTCTATATCGCAACTGCAACAGAAAAAGTGCAGTCCCTTGTTCGGGGGCGGCAACTGTCATAGTCAACTATACCCCAGGGACATGATTGGCAGGATTTATAAAGGGAACCACTACACATTGCTATGCATAATTTTAATTTTTCTATATCGCAACTGCAACAGAAAAAGTGCAGTCCCTTGTTCAGGGGCGGCAACTATCGTAGTCAGCTATACCCCAGGGGCATGGTTGGCAGGATTTATAAAGGGAACCACTAGAAATTGCTATACACAAAATATAAAAGCTCTGGGCTATGTGGTTTCAGAGAAGATGATTTTTTTTTTTTACGTTTTTTCCATTGTAAATATATGGGAGCTAATGACCCCCAGGGTGGGGCCATTTTTGACCCCAGGGGCATGATTGGCAGGATTTATGTACCGTACCACTAAACAATTGTTACTTGCTAAATACACAAGCTCTAGCTCTTGTGGTTTTAGATTTTTAGCTCACCTGAGCCGTCAGGCTCACAAGGTGAGCTTATAGTATACCCATGCTCCGTCGTCCGTCCGTCCGTCGTCCGTCGTCCGTCGTCCACCATTTTCAAAGATCTTCTTCTCTGAAACAGCTTGGCCAATCAAAGCCAAATTTTACATGAAGCATCTATGGGAAGGGGGAACCAATGTGTATATAAATAATCCAGGTCACATGACCAAGATGGCCGCCATGTCCATATATGGTAAAAACCCTTCAAAAATCTTCTTCTCCGGAACCACTGGACCGATTTCAACCAACCTTGGCATGAAGCATCGATGACTCAAGTACTACAATGTGTATATAAATCATGACCTTGCGGTGACCTTGACCTATTTTACGGCAAGGTCAACATAGGTCATCTTTGCATTTGAATGGGAAAAATTGTTGAATTGTCATTTAAAGGAAAAATCTTGCAGAAAATGAGCAGTAGGACTGAATATTAATGATTCTGAAAAAAATTGGGCACCAGGGACTCATCCGCCCCCACCCCGGGGCAATATACATGTATATTATCATAATATTCAAACATCTTCTTCTCTGAAACCGCTTGGCCAATCAAAGCCAAATTTTACATGAAGCATCTATGGGAAGGGGGAACCAATGTGTATATAAATAATCCAGGTCACATGACCAAGATGGCCGCCATGCCCATATATGGTAAAAACCCTTCAAAAATCTTCTTCT
The DNA here is from genome assembly GCA_964017185.1 of Rugalucina vietnamica. Classification (NCBI taxonomy): domain Eukaryota; kingdom Metazoa; phylum Mollusca; class Bivalvia; order Lucinida; family Lucinidae; genus Rugalucina; species Rugalucina vietnamica. Next base: position 34,434,967 of record OZ024871.1, on the reverse strand, counting down.
CCGGAACCACTGGACCGATTTCAACCAACCTTGGCATGAAGCATCGATGACTCAAGTACTACAATGTGTATATAAATCATGACCTTGCGGTGACCTTGACCTATTTTACGGCAAGGTCAACATAGGTCACCTTTGCATTTGAATGGGAAAAATTGTTGAATTGTCATTTAAAGGAAAAATCTTGCAGAAAATGAGCAGTAGGACTGAATATTAATGATTCTGAAAAAAATTGGGCACCAGGGACTCATCCGCCCCCACCCTGGGGCAATATACATGTATATTATCATAATATTCAAACATCTTCTTCTCTGAAACCGCTTGGCCAATCAAAGCCAAATTTTACATGAAGCATCTATGGGAAGGGGGAACCAATGTGTATATAAATAATCCAGGTCACATGACCAAGATGGCCGCCATGCCCATATATGGTAAAAACCCTTCAAAAATCTTCTTCTCCGGAACCACTGGACCGATTTCAACCAACCTTGGCATGAAGCATCGATGACTCAAGTACTACAATGTGTATATAAATCATGACCTTGCGGTGACCTTGACCTATTTTACGGCAAGGTCAACATAGGTCACCTTTGCATTTGAATGGGAAAAATTGTTGAATTGTCATTTAAAGGAAAAATCTTGCAGAAAATGAGCAGTAGGACTGAATATTAATGATTCTGAAAAAAATTGGGCACCAGGGACTCATCCCCCCCCCCACCCCGGGGCAATATACATGTATATTATCATAATATTCAAACATCTTCTTCTCTGAAACCGCTTGGCCAATCAAAGCCAAATTTTACATGAAGCATCTATGGGAAGGGGGAACCAATGTGTATATAAATAATCCAGGTCACATGACCAAGATGGCCGCCATGCCCATATATGGTAAAAACCCTTCAAAAACTCTCTTCTCCGGAACCACTGGACCGATTTCAATGAAACTTGGCATGAAGCATCGATGACTTAAGTACTACAACGTATATGTAAATCATGACCTTGTGATGACCTTGACCTGTTTTACGGCAAGGTCAACATAGGTAGCGTATGCATTTTAATGGGTAAAATTGTTAAATTGTCATTTAAAGGAAAAAACTTGCAAAAAATGAGCAGTAGGACTGAATTTTAATGATTCTGAAAAAAAAATTGGGCCCCAGGGCCTCATCTCTCCCCCACATCGGGGCAATATACATGAATATTACCATAATATTCAAACATCTTCCTCTCTGAAACCGCTTGGCCAATCAAAGCCAAATTTTAAACGAATCATCTGTAGGAAAGGGGAAATAGTGTATATGTAAATACTCAAGGTCACATAACCAAGATGGCCACCTTGCCCATATATGGTAAAAATTCACAAATGGACTGAAAATTTATTTCAAGGAAAAGATAGACCCGATGGGTTGTCTGCCCTTATCCTGGGGCTATAAACGACCATATTATATCAACATATTTTTGTCTGAAACCGCTTGGCCTATCAAAGCCAAAATCGTATACATGTAGCTTCCTTTGATCTTTATCAACAACATTTTTAAAATCGGTCATGACCACCTGACCCAGATGGCTGTCATATGCCTTAAAAATCTCCAGTATCCGAAGTCCTATTATCTTGAAACTTGACATGAAGTATTCATAAAATAGGGAAAATTGTTACAAAGTCATATATTTAAAAAGGTACAAATAGGCAATGATCAGGAAAAGGCGCAATCAGATTTAAAAACCCACCCCAAAAACCGAGGTGGGAAAGGTGGTAGCTCGCAACAAATGTTCAAATGGATACAAGATTTATATTTATCAGAGAAATGTTAACCCTGTATGCTGCCTGGCCCATTATTGTATTTTAGACATTACATTGTATTTCCATTCTATTTTCAGGTGCTTTCATGCCTAGGAGCAAGAACTGGCTGAAAATAGAAAATAAAAGGGAGGTCAAGAACAGATGAACAGATGCCTAGAATGTCCGCGAGGGCGTATGGCAGTATACAGAGATAGATAGAGATGAAGTGACAGATAAGTTTTAATAATTTTTTTGTAAAAGGGGCAATCTGAAATTTAGAAACTAGAAAGATCATACTATTTTAGCTGTTGAAAATGAAGAGGCTTATCAGTCTGTCGAGTAGACTAGAGCAGCTGATCTGCTTCTTTGTTTGCGTTTAAAGTAAATTTAGTGTAGATCTCCTTCAGCACTAGAAAAACTACTATGCTATGAAAACAGCAAAGTGACAGATGAGTCTGAGCAGCTCCACTAACTGGCTACATTTTTTTTTAAACTTTGCTATGATGGTATAATATTTCTAGGTTCTATTTTGAAGATTTATATAGGCTAAATATTTAACGATTCTACACATTACCTTTTCTTTATATTTTCAGTTGATTAATCATGCCTAGACGAAAGGGTTGGAAGTGGTCAGAGACAAAAAGGAAGGAATGGAGAGAGAGATTGAGAGCAGATGGCAGACGAAAAGCAGAGACAGAAAGGGGGAAGCAGTGGACGAAGGTAGATGATGGAGATGGAACAGTTATGGATAGAGAGAGACGAGGAACAGATTGTGACGATGATGTGACATTAAGCCCACCCAACGTGGTGGCAGGAAGCCCACCCAACGTGGTGGCAGGAAGTCCATCCAACGTGGTGGCAGGAAGTCCATCCAACTTGGTGGCACATGACAAAGGCAAACAAATAAATGGCAAAGACAAGCAAATACATTCAAGGACCTGCAAACAAGCAAATATCTGTCAATTCAAACAGGCAATTATTGAGCTCAACTCACTTATAGCAAATATTAGCTCAAATGTACAGACAGATTTTGATACAGTGTTTCTAGATACTTTTCCTCAAGTTTATGCTGACCATCAGTCAATAGTCATTGAAGAATCATGTGAAAAAGATAGTATGATTTCTTGTCCTCAAAATACAATGCTTCAACAACTTGCTCAGCATAATGAAAATGTTAGCACACAGTATCATTTTAACAATGATTCATGCAGTGAACCCTGTTTAGACAATGATATAGTTAGTTATCAAGCAGCAAGATTACCTGAACCATTCTGGAATGCCACTGATTTGGTATTTGGAAGTTTTCATCAAAATGATGTGAGATTTTCAGAGCATTCAAGAGGATATCAGTGTACATGTAATGCGTTATGTATGTTGTCATACGCACTTGGTCATAGTGTAGATAATAGCTCAATGATAGATAAAGTACTTTGTGAAGGGGATTCTCTGTATCAAACTGTAATAAGCAAGTTGAAAACAGATGGAAAGTTTATTAACCAGCTTTTGAGCTTAGAAGAAATCCCAGATGATTTTGAAGTAGATATAGGAAAATTTGCTTTAGAAAAGTTTCAAGTTGAAAGTGGTGTTCTTCTTGATACTGAAAATCATGGCTTACCAACACTTCACTCTACTTTGCAGTCGGCATTTTCCTCTGTATCATGTGGCCTATTAACTGTTGGTGCAATATGTTCTGCAGTTTTTAAACAGAATGGGTTGTATGTCTTTTTTGATTCTCATTCCCATGGGCAAAATGGACTTTCATCAAGTGATGGTGCTTCCTGTTTAATAACTTTCTCAAACCTGGACGACCTAGTTACATATATATATGCCTTTTATGGCAGCATGAAACTAGAAACTGATACTAATTTGCAGTTTGACTTCCTGCCAGTCCATATTAAGAAATGTCAAGAAGGACAGACGTACGAAGATCAAATGACAAGTTGTATGGAAGGTTATTTCAAAGATCAGAGATTTCGACAGGCTCTGAAAACACAAAGAAATGGCAGTTGTAGACTCAACTCTGAATCAAAGAAAGAATCTTTACTGAAAAAAGGAAAGCAGCGTAATCGCACTGAATATTATAGAACTTTTAAACAATCGGCTAGAAAAAATTCAGCTTATAAAAGGAAAGAAATGGAATCAAAACAGCGTGCAAGAAAAGATCCTGTTTTTAAGGATGCAGAGATTAGGTGTCAAAAGAAATCAAAGCAGCATGCAAGGAAAAAGCCTGCCTTTAAAAGGAAAGAAATGGAATCAAAGCAGCAAGCAAGAAAAGATCCTGTTTTTAAGGATACAGAAATAAGGTATCAAAAGGAATCAAAGCAGCATGCAAGGAAAAACCCTGCCTTTAAAAGGAAAGAAATGGAATCAAAGCAGCAAGCAAGAAAAGATCCTGTTTTTAAGGATACAGAAATAAGGTATCAAAAGGAATCAAAGCAGCATGCAAGGAAAAACCCTGCCTTTAAAAGGAAAGAAATGGAATCAAAGCAGCAAGCAAGAAAAGATCCTGTTTTTAAGGATACAGAAATAAGGTATCAAAAGGAATCAAAGCAGCATGCAAGGAAAAACCCTGCCTTTAAAAGGAAAGAAATGGAATCAAAGCAGCAAGCAAGAAAAAATCCTGTTTTTAAGGATACAGAAATTAGGTATCAAAAGGAATCAAAACAGCATGCTAGAAAAGATTCTGCTTTTAGAATGAAAGAAGTTGCATATCAGAAGAAATCAAAACAGTCAGCAAGACAAAATCCTGCTTTTCTGGAACGAGAGAAAGTGTACCAGAATGTATCTAAACAAAATGCAAGGAAAAATCCGATTGTTCTGGAATGTGAAAGAATCAAGAAACAACAGATAAGACAAGAGAAGAGAAAATGTAATGACATTTCTACAATGAATGTTTCGTGCAAAAGATTCAAACATGATACAGAAACCTTGCCTCATAAAACTCACCAGAAGGCATTTAAAACTATTGAAGAAACTATCAAACAGTTTCATTTAGATATATCTATTGGCCCCATATACATTTGTACATGTTGTCATCAAACATGGTTTAGAAAAAGTGTTTCAATGTTAAAGAACACTCATATTCCAGAAGAAAGTAAAAGGCTGTATTGCACAGATTACATGTCTGTATATAATGAAGAATGGGTTTGTCATACTTGCTTGAGTGCATTACGAGAAAGGAAATGTCCAAAATTATCAGTAGGTAATGGCTTCAAATGGCCAAACAAACCTGTAGAACTAAATTTGCATCAGCTGGAAGAAAGATTAATAGCACTTCGCATTCCATTTATGCAGATTAGGGAACTTCCACGTGGTGGCCAGTACTCCTTAAAAGGAAATGTTATCAATGTGCCTGTTGATATTCAGCCTACTATCAACTGTCTTCCAAGGCCAATGGATGAAAATTTTACAGTTGCTATTCAGTTGAAAAAGAAACTTTCTTATAAAACGGTTGACTTTAAAGAAAATGTTAGACCATTAAGAGTTTTAACTGCTCTACATTGGCTTATGAACAACAGCAAACTGTACAAGAACTCTGGCATAGTAATTGATGATGACTGGTTTCAGGAAGTTACTGAAAGTGCAGAGGAAACAGTCAGAGAGTTTTTAGGAGTTTCAAGAGAACAAACTAATGACAAACATAGCATGGATAATGAAAAGCAGGAACAAATCACAAGTAAAAAGGACACTAATGCACCAGCTGATTATGATTCTGATCGTTACAGTGAAATAGATGCTAATGACCATGTTGGCAATATAGATACATTAGTGGATGATGCAGATATTGACAATAAGTGTGACAAAGTTTACACTTTTGCACCAGGTGAAGGACAACATCCTTTGAGTCTATATAATGATAAAGATGCAGAGTGTTTGTGCTTCCCATCCATTTTCTGTGGACAAACACCACCTAGCAAGGAAGAGCGAATTGTTCCAGTTCATTATAGTGACATTGTTAAATGGGAATTGAGAAGTGTTGACAGAAGAGCTGCACAGTCAGTTCCAAATATATTTTTTAAACACAAAAAGCTACAGATGAAACAAATCAGTGATAAAGTCAACTTGGCTGTTAGAAGATGTAAAATGCGAGGTCAAAAAATAACTGCAGCTGAAGCTAGAGATTCAAATTATTTGGACAAACTTGTAAACCTTGATGAAGGCTATTATATCTTTCGCCAACTGAGAAATTCTCCTGCCTATTTAGAAATGCGCAAGAAAGACATTTTTGCAATGATTAGGCAACTTTCTTTACCTACTTGGTTTATGTCATTGTCAGCTGCCGATACTAGATGGACAGATCTATTGAAAATGTTAGCAAAATTGAATGATGGTATTGAATATTCTGAAACAGAATTAGAAAGGCTTACTTGGCAAGAGAAAACAAAGCTAGTTCAGAAAGACCCAGTTACATGTTCAAGGTACTTTGATCATAGGGTTCAAGAGTTCATCAATACAATTCTAAAAAGCAGTTCTGAACCAATTGGAAAGGTACTTGACTATTTTTATAGAGTTGAGTTTCAGCAACGTGGCTCCCCTCATATTCACATGCTTGTTTGGGTAGAAAATGCTCCAACTCTAGAAACAAAGTCAGAAGAGGAAATAATTGAATTTGTTGATCAATATCTTACCTGCAGTAGTGATAATGAGAAAACAGCAAATCTTGTTAACCTTCAAAGTCACAAACATTCTAGAACCTGCAGAAAAAAAGGGAAACCAATATGTAGGTTTGGATTTCCATTGCCACCATTGCCGAAAACTATGTTGCTGTATCCTCTTGAGGAAAACATTGACAAGTACAAAAAAAAGAATGTACAGCTCCAAAAATCAATGAATGAGTGTAAAGAAAATGAAGATATACCATTTGATGAGTTTCTAGAAAAAATTGCTAGAATGGACTTCGAAGATTATATTTGCTGCATAAGAAGCTCATTGAAAGCACCAAAGGTTTTCTTAAAGCGAAAAGTGAAGGAAATGAGAATAAATCCATTTAATGAAAACATACTTCTTGCCTGGAAGGCCAATCTTGACATTCAGATTGTTCTTGAGCCATACGGTTGTGCTTCATATATAGTTGGTTATATAAGTAAATCACAGAGAGGTATGAGTGCACAACTTGACGCAGCAGCAAAAGAGGCTAGAAGAGGAAATCTTGACCTAAAGAAGCAAGTCAGGCATATTGGGAATGTATTTTCTAACTGTGTTGAAGTCAGTGCTCAAGAAGCTGTTTATCTTGATCTGCAAATTCCTTTGACAAAATGTACCAGGGATATTGTTTTCATCAACACATCTATACCAGAGGAAAGAATCTTTCTGTTGAAGCCAAAAGCTGCTCTTGATGAGCTTCCAGCTGAATCCACAGATGTAGAATCTGAAAATGTAATACAGAGGTATTCTAAAAGACCCAGGCAGCTTGGGAAATTATGTTTAGCTGATTATGTCTCTAAGGTTGACATTACTTATCCAAAAGGAAATAAGTTTTCAGAGAAAGTTGATGACACTAATGATGATGACAGTTTTGTCAATATGTCTGGTGATGAAAGTGATGACATCTTTGATGAAAACATTCAAAGTTCAGACCTGTTGTTTGAAGCAAAAAATGGAACAAAGTACAAGAAAAGAAAAGTACCAAGAATAATAAGGTATGTAAAATACAACAGAAAAAGAGACCCAGAAAATTACTTTAGAGAGCAGCTCATGCTTTTTGTACCTTGGCGAAATGAACAGAAGGATTTAATAGGTTCTTTTGGAACATATGAAGCTCGGTATAACTCCGTGCAGACATCACTCGTGTCCAAAAGAAATGAGTATGAGCATCATGCTGAAGAGCTTGAGATTGCAAGACAAATGATGGAAAATGAGGAAAGGGACTATGATCAAATTGCACCAAATGCAGAGCAAGAAAATAGAGAAACAGAAGAAGAAGGGCCAGCAGAATCAGAAAAGTTTGTTTGCTTTAACCCAAGCAGAGTTGTGGAGCAGAGGCACTATGACATAGGAATAGAATTACAATCAACTTGCTCAGTGCCACCAGTAGAAACAAGTGGTATCTTATTACCAGATGATGAATATTTACAACTACTCAGAAGTCTTAATTTGAGACAAAGAGAATTCTTTAACCATATTGTTCACTGGATAAAATCCAAAGATGAACCAGTCTATGCTTTTTTAACAGGAGGTGCAGGTGTTGGTAAATCAGTTGTCATTCGAGCACTTTATCAAAGTCTGTACAGACTGTGGAATTTGAAAGATGGAGAAAATCCAGATGATAAAAGAATTTTACTGTGTGCTTACATGGGCTTTGCTGCATTCAATATAAGTGGTCAAACCATTTCCTCTGCTTTCCACAGGAAAATGTATCAAAAGGGCACAAATCATCTTTCAGCTGATGAATTAAACACGTTCAGAATTAAGTATAGACATCTGAAACTTGTCATTATTGATGAAATATCAATGGTAGGGAACATGACATTAAATTTTATCAACATTCGCTTACAGCAGCTCATGGGAACAAAAGAAGTTTTTGGTGGTTTAAGTGTTATTGCTGTGGGTGATCTGTACCAGCTAAAGCCAGTAGGTGATTATTTGATAAGTCTTGATTTGAAAGTGGGAGCATCTTCACTGGGACAAAACTTGTGGAAAGAACTCTTCAAAATGTATGAATTGGTTGATATCATGAGGCAGAAAGATGACCTTGCATTTGCACAACTATTAAACCGACTTCGGTTGAATGAAATGACAGAGGAAGACAAACAAAAGCTGCAGGCACGTGTTGTTGACCATGAAACCGGTGACTATCCAAGGGACGCCCTTCATTTATTTGCGGAGAATTCTTATGTAGACCAACACAATGACACTATTTTGAGTCAGTTGCCTGGAGAAAAATTTACAATACCATGCCATGACATTGTTGTCTCATCAAACATTCCTGCTAAAAGGCAACAGTCCCTGATTGATGGGCTTCCAAACGACTATGGGAAAACAGGACAATTGAAGAAGTCATTGACAGTAGTTGTTGGAATGATTGTTGTTCATACAGCTAATGTAGATGTAGAAGACGGTTTAACTAATGGTGCTACGGGTGTTGTGAAACATGTTGACTTCAGGTGGATGGAAGGAACAAATAGACCTAGCATTGTTTGGGTTTTGTTTGATGACCCTCGAGTTGGTAGGGCAACACGTGAAAAAAACAGGAAATTCTACAACTCTAGCATTCATTCAGACTGGACACCTGTATTTGAAACACAACGAACATTTATAGTGAACTACAAAACATTTCAGAGAAGCCAATTTCCGCTGACACCAGCTTCAGGTAAAACAGTCTACAAAGCAGAAGGAGCTACAGTAGACAAGGTAGTTGTTGATTTATCCCAGAAAGATAGAAAGTATAAAATGCCACATATGCACTATGTTGCATTCAGTAGAGTGAAAAAGCTTGAAGACTTATATATATTGAATATGAATGAAAATACTCTGGATGTTGATAATGATGTGAATATAGAGATGGAAAGGCTACGCAGAGAAGCTGCATTAGAGCTCTGTTATGTTCCTCTGTATAAAATTGGTGCTGGCAAAACCAAAATTGCATTCAACAATGCTAGATCCTTGCATAAACATTTTAAGGATGTTGAATTTGAACCAAATGTGTTGGCAGCAGATGTCATTGGATTTGCTGAAACAAGATTATGTAGTAGGGATGAAAACATACATTTTGCCCTCAAACGGTTCAGACTTATTAGGCTTGATGACACAGTAAAAGAGACTCGCAACAGGCCATATCATGGACTTGCATTGTATGTAAAGGAGTATTTGCAGATTCAGAATGTCGTGAAAATGCAGTGCAAGTCATTTGAGTTCATATTCACTGGCACATTCAGCAATCAACAAGGTTATGTTCAAGTTGTTGTGTTGTACAAATACCCAAAAAGTTCACAGACTGATTTTAGAAAGGATATCCACTGTCATCTTAGGCCGGTTATTGATCTGAATGCTAAGTTAGTCATATTAGGTGACTTCAACACACAGATAGATGGTGCCAGTACAGGGTTTGTGGATTTTATGGAGAAATTATTTGGGTGTATGCAGCATATTAAACAATGTACAACAGACTCTGGATCAGTGCTAGATTTGATATTTTCAAATTCTGAAGGGTTTTGCGATGTGATCGAGGCTTATTGGTCTGATCATAAAATAATATATTGTGCCATAGACAAATAAATAATGGAAAGGTGGTGCAGAACATGAATAAAGTACAGAACAACCAGTGTAACCCCTTTTGAGACAAATAATAATGTTTCTTACGTATAAGGGCAACTTCACAACCCCCAAAAGATGAAAAGCTGAATATGTGATGACTAAATATTGTTATTGACTAAGATTAGCTACTAAAGGTGTCTTTAAAACTTTCCAACTGTTGTATCATTACAGAGTAGAGAAACCTTGTCCTTGGTATATGAAAAAGAAAATCAAGAGAAAAACGGCAAAGACGTAACCCCACTAAGTATTAAATTCGGTGGTTTAGCAAAACTTGGGGTTGCCACCATATTTTTTTTTTTCAATTTTTTATTTTTCTTTTTTTATATATATATGTGTGTGGGCCTAATTGTATTTTTTTTTGTAGTTGTAACAATACATGTACATCCATTTATATTCATGTCAGGTATTGTTTCACTATGGGTTCTTACAATTATTTCTCAGTGGAATGTTTGATGTACTGTATCAGCAATAATTTATTTTGAATTAGCTCCTTAAATAGTGAGTATGGAGGCCTAGTGGTAGACCATTAAATCTTGAGTGAGAGCCCTCATGCTGTGGTGTTATATCTTTGCAAAAGAAGCTTTAATCACAAAAGTATTAGTCTAGTACTCTTCAAGCAGTTGGTCTTATTTTTGGCATAACTGGAAAGATTTTGTCAGGGATGTTAAAACTCAACTCCAACAAAAAGGACAAAATAATTGTTTTATCATTATAGTTAGGGAGCAATGAGATTCAAAAGTTATGTATTATGAATAACACATTTAAAATATTTGTTAGACTATGGTGAAATACAGTTGTAATGGTGATTATGTATAATTTGTTTGTAATGAAACTGAAAAAAAAAAAAAAAAACATGTATTCTTAAATAAGATGAAGAATGAAAGAGACTGTGACTATAACATATGATTTTTTAAATAGAATTTGAAATAAAAAGTAAAATGCTTATTTCAGGTAAATTAAAACAAGCAATTACATTGCATTGTTAAGGATTCATTGTATTGATACGGTGATGAATGATGTAACAAGTGCTTTATAGTTTTATATAAATGTGTAATAAATGTTTGGCAAGAAGACATGCTTTTCAGTATATCTTGTTACAAGACATTATTGTAATATTGCATAGTGATGAAAAGTGAGTGGGAGTGATATTTCTGATTTTGAAAAATCTGTATACATGTATTGACGGATGGTTGTTAGTTTAGGACATATTCTCATGTTGCTCCACAAAAGTATTGTAACTCAGAGCTTGATTCGATAATGATTATAATGTACATAAGTAATGGTCAAAAGTTTTTATTATTTGAAAATATGCATATAGATTTAAATGAAAATGTAGAACTGGAAAAAGCTAGATTTTGCATACAAGCTAATGCCTAGCAACAAGTTTATGGACAGTAATAATGTGACATTACTGGAGTTATTTTTGATGTTGTGGTCTAGGCCTAGTATAATTCTTAGATTGTGTTAAACTGTACCTTTACAATGATTTTTACAAGGTATCTATTTTAGCCACAGAAATGTTCTTGCATATGTCCAGTTTTGGCATGTTTTCTGACTTAATGTTGTAAACACAGTCTCATTACTTCTACATCTACTTTAAGATACTAGATTAACCAAGATTCATAATTGATTAAGTTTCTTCATCTTTTTGATTCACTTTTCATAATGTTGTTATTAAATTAAGTAGCTCTTATTGATGTAATACTTTTGTGATTTAGTAATAAGGGTCTAAGTTAAATAGATTTTAATGGATGAACTTTAGGAATCAGTGTAGTGCAATTAAATGAATAAAAAATATCAGATAAAAAAAACTAGTTGTTTTCACTGAAACTCCTTTTGCAGCAGCTAATATGGCTTATTTGGATAACACTGTTAAAATGATCACCATTTGTTGATTCTGACCTGTTGATTACAAAGTTGGGTATGGCAGGACAGAGAAGTAGAAGGTATTAAAGCAATGATCAAGAACTGGCACAATGGGAACAAAGTCTAAAAGAATCCCATGTGATAAGCAGAGTCAAATGTAGTGGCTTTTTCTTAAAGGTAACCAAAATCCACACCAAACCATAAACTAGAGAGAACCACAGCAGAACTTCCATCTTTGAATGCTCAGCAATATAATTTTTACTGTGACTAGGCTTTAATTAGTTTAAGAGTTGTCTAACTTTGCACTTAAAATAAAGGGAGGCACCAAGAGTTAATTAAGGTGGTTTCATCAAAGTTGGTCAATTGATTTTATTCATGTTTTATATCCCACTCAACATCTAAGGGCATATGGAGGTAGAACCTCTTTTAAAGTCTAGAAGCCTGGGATCAAACCCAGGATCCTGAGAAACAGCTTAACCAACATTACACAGAGGCTTTGGTTGACCAAATGTCCTCCCAGAACAGTTGATAGCCAGCTATTAGGGTCTTATATGTAAGAACTCAGGTGAGCGTTTACAGGACCAATGGTCCTCTGGTTTACCGTTATAAGCCTGTAGCAGATATTGACGCCCCCGGTGCGTGGTCAGTTTGGACCACAGGGGCATGATTGGCAGGATTTATGAAGAGGACTACCAAACATTGCTGCATACAAAATATTGAAGCTTTGGGTCTTGTGGTCTTGGAGATTTTTTTATTTTTCCCATTGTAAGTCTATGGGAGCTATTTGTTGCCATCGAAACCACAATTTTGATACAATCTGCTCCAAAACCTAACACATTCAATCTTCCTACCCAGTGATGGTTCACAGATTGGCCCACTAGCATCAGAGATGTTCTTCTTCAAAATTGTGGCCGGATGCCTGCCCATCCTATAAGATCAACTGTGAGCCTTCTGCTGTGGTGAGCTAAATGGTGGCTAGTCAGGAACTTGTTTATCAGGCTTAAACTTGGATGCACAAATATAATAACACCTTTTTGATGTTCATAAATATTTTATTTTTGCCAAACATCTTTCGTTGAAAGCAAAGTCCAAATAAATTAATATCATTTAAAAAGTCTAGCACTGTAAAGTCTGTTTTGGAACCAGCACCTTTAGCAGGTATTTTGAGATAAGTATTGGAACCACGGTTATAATTTTTTTTCCTTCTGGAATTACTAGAGCCAGAAATTAATCATCATTATAAATTTTACAATAGGAGGTATGGCAGGAAAGTTCGTAGACACCATTAGTATTTTCAACAAGAAATTCAGTCAAAATGAATATAGCTGGGTTTGCAAAAATATTTCATGAGCAAATAAGACGAAATTTTATGAAAATCTGGCCAACACGACATCTTCTACAGCTTTTTATGTGCACCTCCCTAACAGGGAGCGGGGCAAGGGTCAACGTATCAGTGACGTTACTTGTAGTTTATTGCTGTCTGTGCTTAATATATTTGTAACAAGTTCAACCATGTTTCAGAGTTATTCCACATAGGGTCCTTGGATATCGGTACAATTTTATTATGTGTATCCAGCTGTCAAATGCAGATCTGTGCCAACTGTCCTCAGGTTCTCTGATGACCGGTTGAACATATGAAACTATTTCCATTCGCTGAGAATGTAAGACGAGTGCCCTTCCGCCGCCGTTTACCATCTTAGATGATCTATCGAGCATCCAAAAATCAACTCTGCCACTTGCAAACTGGTGACAGACAAGCTGATAGTTTTTATGTTGTTGTTTATATCATTTCCATCGTGTTTGTTGACCATTTCCATAACAAAAACACACACAATTGTTTGGTTATCGGCTGTTCTCCGACGTCAAAATAACGCCATTTTTTCAAACAATTTTTTCGAACTGCATCTGAAATTTTATTCACAGATATCAAACTGTACTGCCGCCAATAACCAAACATTCAGAAAACGTTGTTGATTGAACATTCTTTCAGGATCAAAATATTTTATCGTTACAGCACACTTCCGTGCCGTTTCACAAGCAAAAACAGAATGTGAAAATCGTCACATTTTATCACGTTTTGACACCTGCCCCGCACGGCCCTACCCTCAAACAGAAAAGTGGCCATACCAAGCGTGTTATTAATTCAAATTGCACAAAATTTCTGAAATATACCCATAAGATATTGCTGCTTGAAATTATGCAAAATGCTTCTTCAACAACGCGTTACTTTTTCTGATAGCTGAAGTGTCTACGAACTTTCCTGCCATACCTCGTATAATTAACATTTGAGCCACCCCATGGGAAAACCAACAATCTGCATATGCGAAAACAAAGACGCAGATCAGCTTCGGGGTAACCGCGAAGCTGATCAGCGCCTTTGTTTTCGCTACTCGGATAGTACAATTCCTCTTCTACTTAAATCCGAAATTTCAAGATTCTAAACAGCTTCTGTGACTGTACAGGTCTGTATGTGGTATGTGTTGGACCTGGTCGGGAACCCCGAAGACCGATTTTCTCGTGTCGCTGCTCATTTTTATTGAGATCTTTAGCCTCAGCTGAGTTGGCCAGGAATTCCTTTCTCAGTACAGCAAACTGTAGGTACTCAATAGAAGTGACTTAGCAGGCTAATAATACTTCACTTATAATAATAATTGCTTCATAGATAACACATGAAAACTGAGCATTCGCGCGAGAAAACCGAAAAGAAGCCAATTTTGGTTTCTTACCAGGTCAGACACAAACCAGCCTTTTCAGTCACAAGCAGGCTGGAAGCTTGAGATTTTGGATTTAAGAAGAAAAAGGATTGTACAATCTGTGTAGCAAAAAAACAAAGGCGCTGATCAGTTTTGTGATTACCGCGAAGCTGGTCTGCGCCTTTGTTTTCGCATATGGAGATTGTTGGTTTTTCCTTCAACATGTTCAATTATCACTAAAATCTCATTTTAATTTTTCTACTGGCATTTGATGAAAATATTCATGTTGTTATTGTCTTTCTTCTTCATACACTGGTTAGCTCTACTTCTCTGCTTCTGAAAATATGAAACAAGATGAGGTTAACTCTAGAATGGAGAATCTACATGTTACAATATGATAATTTGTTCAGAAATAAACATTTTACCTATGATAATGAAATGCGCTGCAAATATGTCTACCATTTTGAAATGTAGAACATATGACACTGTTGTGTATATTTCAAAGTGTAACCTAATATCTTGTAAAGCCAATGCTAAAAGGAAACGTATAACAACAGAGACATTAACTCATTTAAGCCTGGCGTCCCTTTTGTGGGACATAGGCAAACAGCATAGCCCCAGATGTGACGCTGCAGAACGCGGCGTCACATCTGGGGCTATTCTGTTTGCTTATAGAATTTTCATAGAAAAATTTAACAAAATTTAAATATCACTCCTAATGCCCCTAAAAATGAAAGTGGACTCATCCAAATGATAACGGTGGGCGATTCCATTCGTCAAATTATATGGGTTAAGCTCGAGATAGAATTTTCTGACCCTAATCAGACTGCCGTATCTGGTATTAGAGAATATAAGAATCTTACATGAGTGTCAGGTATGGATAGACAAATCTGTCCCGAGGGTTAGCATCACGAGGCTCGCCGAGTGATGCCTAACTGTGACCCGAGGGACAGATTTGTCTATCCATACCTTACACGAATGATGGATTCTTTTTCTTGCATGCTTTAATGCGGCGAAGCTCGATTTTCATAATATTTACCTAGAAAAATGCCACAATCGCGGCATCCGCCATTTTGAATTAAAACGTTTTGACGTCATCGTGACGTGTGCGCTTGACGACGAAATTACGTGACGTCCTATACAACCAATGTTAAAAAAGAACACTTGAACACAGTGTGCGACTGTGGTGAGATAACGAGGGTGAGATAAGAATTTCTCACATGGGGTAAAGAGTTGGATTTCTCTATATGGTGTTAGAGAAAAAGCCATCTTACCGTCATCGTCATCATCATCACTTTCATCCTCATCACTCTCATCAGAATCTTCATCTTCGTCAGACTCAAATGTGTTGTCAGGAATATCGTATATACGAACAACCGGCTGGAAAAGAGGGATAAAATGTACAATCATTAGCTGAATTATCTCATGTGGAGACAGGATAACTGGAAGAGGTTTTGTTTCTAAAAATACTTTGAATGGTATTAATAAAAATGTCCAATGGTTAGAATACCAACAACAGTGAAGAAACAGACATGATCTTCCATACAGTCACTGTTTACAGTCGTAAAAGCACTGAACACAGAACAGCTTGGTTGATTTTTATTTTTACATCCCATTCAGCAGCTAAAGTAATATTGAGACTGGACCTCGGTTTCAAGTCTGACCAATAACCACTGCGTGTGGTTTAAAAGCCACCACGCCTTCTATAATTCACATCTTTATTGTTATGTGAATAGCCTTACCTTATTAGGATCTTTCATAATGAGGTATTTTCCTTCTTTTAACTTCATACATATATCAATAACACATCGTAGCACTCCCCAGGCATTATCCATGTTAAGATTAATCTGGTTGGCAAACTCTGTAGGCTTAAACTGCTGGGTTCCAAGGATTACATGATTGGCTGAGTCACGCGGTTGATTACGTGATACATAGCTGAAAGAAATAAAACAAAGTATTTCAGATTGTTTATGACATTTGCTTTCTGATTCTTCTTCAAGAATGAAATGACTTGATTGATATGTGATATCTAATTCAGGTATGTAATCAAATTTCTATAGATATATGTGAGACTAATACATGTATTTTGTGAGAAGGAAACATTTTGCCCCCTTTTTAGCTCACCTGAGCCGTTAGGCTCACAAGGTGAGCTTATAGGATGGCCATGATCCGGCGTCCGTCCGTCCGTCCGTCCACAATTTCAAAGATCTTCTTCTCTGAAACCGCTTGGCCAACCAAAGCCAAATTTTATATGAAGCATCTATAGGAAGGGGGAACCAATGTGTATATAAGAAATCCAGGTCACATGACCAAGATGGCCGCCATGCCCATATATGGTAAAAACCCTTCAAAAATCTTCTTCTCCAGAACCGGTGGACTGATTTCAACGAAATTTGGCATGAAGCATTGATGGCTCAAGCACTACAATGTATATATAAATCACGACCCTGTGATGACCTTGACTTATTTTACGGCAAGGTCAACATAGGTCGCCAATGCATTTGAATGGGGAAAACTTTTAAAATGTCATTTAAAGTGAAAGTCTTGCAAGAAATGGGCTGTAGGACTGAATATTAATGATTCTGAAAAAAATTGGACCCCAGGGGCTCATATGCCCCCACCCCGGGGCAATATACATGTATATTACCATAATATTCAAACATCATCTCCTCTGAAACCGCTTGGCCAATCAAAGCCAAATTTTATGTGAAGCATCAATAGGAAGGGGTTATCAATGTGTATATAAATAATCCAGGTCACATGACCAAGATGGCCGCGATGCCCATATATGGTAAAAACCCTTCAAAAATCTTCTTCTCCAGAACAGGTGGATCGATTTCAAAGAAACTTGGCATGAAGCATCGATGGCTCAAGCACTACAATGTGTATATAAATCATGACCCTGTGATGACCTTGACTTATTTTACGGCAAGGTCAACATAGGTCGCCAATGCATTTGAATGGGGAAAACTTTTAAAATGTCATTTAAAGTGAAAGTCTTGCAGGAAATGGGCAGTAGGACTGAATATTAATGATTCTGAAAAAAAATTGGACCCCAGGGGCTCATATGCCCCAAACCCGGGGCAATATACATGTATATTACCATAATATTCAAACGTCATCTCCTCTGAAACCGCTTGGCCAATCAATGCCAAATTTTATGTGAAGCATCAATAGGCAGGGGTAATCAATGTGTATATAAATAATCCAGGTCACATGACCAAGATGGCCGCGATGCCCATATATGGTAAAAACCCTTAAAATCTTCTTCTCCAGAACAGGTGGATCGATTTCAAAGAAACTTGGCATGAAGCATCGATGGCTGAAGAACTACAATGTGCATATAAATCATGACCCTGTGATGACCTTGACCTTTTTTTTACGGCAAGGTCAACATAGGTCGCCAATGCATTTGAATAGGGAAAACTTTTAAAATGTCATTTAAAGTGAAAGTCTTGCAGGAAATGGGCAGTAGGACTGAATATTAATTATTCTGAAAAAAATTGGACCCCAGGGGCTCATCTGCCCCCACCCCGGGGCAATATACATGTATATTACCATAATATTCAAACATCTTCTCCTCTGAAATCGCTTGGGGAATCAAAGCCAAATTGTATGTGAAGCATCTATGGAATGGGGGAATCAATGTATAAATTATCTAGTTCACATAACCAAGATGGCTGCCATGTCCATATATGGTAAAAACCCTTCAAAAATCTTCTTCTCCGGATTTTGAGGACCGATTTCAAAGAAACTTGGTATGAAGCACCAATGGCTGAAGTACTACAATGTATATATAAATCATGACCCTGTGGTAACCTTGACCTATTTTACGACAAGGTCAACATACGTCGCCTATGCATTGGAATGGGGAAAACTTTTAAAAAGTCATTTGAGGTGAAAATCTTGCAGGAAATGGGTAGTAGGACTAAATATTAATGATTCTGAAAAATGGACCTAAGGGCTCATATGTCCACACCCCGGGGCAATATACATGTATATTATGTATATATTCAAACATCTCCTCTAAAACCACTTGGCCAATTGAAGCCAAATTTTATGTGAAGCATCTATAGGATGGGGGAACCAATGTGTATATTAATAATCTAAGTCACATGACCAAGATGGCCACCATGCCCATATATGGTAAAAACCCTTCAAATATCTTCTTCTCTGAAACCAATAGATTGATTTTAATGAAACTTGGCGTGAAGCATCCATGGACAGAATATTGATTATTCTGAAAAAAGAAAACGGCCCAAGGGCTTCATCTGCCCCTGCACTGGGGTTAAATACCATAATATTCAAACATGTTTATTGGTATATGCAGCAGACTCAGGTGAGCGTTTACAGGACCATTGGTCCTCTGGTATTAGAAACATTGGTGACAAGATACTCTGACATACAAAATCTGTTAGTGAAGTAATTTAGAGTTCTGGGCCCAGTTGATTAAAATTAACATTGTTAGTTAACGATTCATTAAAATTTCAAACATGAATATTACAAATACACTGTTATATTTGTTGATAAAATGTGAGAATCCAGAATCCATTGCAAAGGATTCTCACATTTTATCAACACCAGAGGACCAATGGTCCTGTAAACGCTCACCTGAAACCTGAGATATATACCAATAAACTTGTTTGACTACAATGGTAATATACATGTATATAACCCCAGGGCCAGATCAGAGCAACCCCTGGAGTCAAATCCTTTTTCAAATCATTAAACTCCAGTCCATTTGCCAATTTACTGCAAGTTTTGCCCTTCAAATGACATTTTAACAATTTTCCCCATACAAATGCATGGGCGACCTAAGTTGACCTTGTCGTAAAATACGTCAAGGTCATCCAAGGGTCACAATTTATATAAAATTTGTAGAGCTCCATTGCCTGATGCTTCATGCCAAGTTTCAAAATCATAGGCCTTCTGGTTCTGGAGAAGAAGATTTTTAAAGGATTTTGCTATTTATAGTCATGGCAGCCATCTTGGTCATGTGACCATGACCATTTATATATACTTTCATTCCCACTTCCTAACAATGTTCCTCATAAAGTTTGGCTTTGATTGGCCAAGCAGTTTCAGAGAAGAAGATCTTTGAATATCACTGTAATATACATGTATATTGCCCCGGGGTGGGGGCAGACAGACCCCTGGGGTCCAAATTTTTTCAGAATCATCAATCTTAAGTCCACTTGCCCATTTCCTGCAAGTTTTTCCCTACAAATGACATTTTAACACTTTTCCCCATTCAAATGCATGAGTGACCTATGTTGACCTTGCTGTAAAATAGGTCAAGGTCATCCCAGGGTCATGATTTATATAAACTTTGTAGAGCTCCAGTCAATGATGCTTCACACCAAGTTTCAAAATCATTGGCCTTCTGGTTCTGGAGAAGAAGATTTTTAAAGGTTTTTTCTATTTATAGCCATGGCTGCCATCTTGGTCATGTGACCTTGACCATTTATATAAACTTTCTTTCCCCCTTCCCAACGATGCTCCATATGAAGTTTGGATTTGATTGGCCAAGCGGTTTCAGGGGAGATGTTTCATTATTATGGAAATATACATGTATATAGCCCCGGGGCAGGGGCAGACAACCCCTCAGGGGCTAAAACTTTCCATTAACATTAATCTTCTGTCCATTTGCCTATTCCCAGTAAGTTTTACCCATTAAATAACATTTTCCCATTTTTTCCCATTCAAATGCATGGGCGACCTAAGTTGACCTTGCCGTAAAATAGGTCAAGGTCATCCTAGGGTCATGATTTATATAAACTATGATGGGCCCACGTCCCCAATGCTACATACCAAGTTTCGTGGAAATCGGCCCACTGGTTCTGGAGAAGAAGATTTTTAAAGGTTTTTGCTATTTATAGCCATGGTGGCCATCTTGGTCATGTGACCTGAACCACTTATATAAACTTTCGTTCCCCCTTCCTAAGGATGCTCCACATGAAGTTTGGCTTTGATTGGCCAAGCGGTTTCAGAGGAGAAGATCTTTGAAATTGTGAACGACGGACGGACGGACGGACGACGGACGACGGACGGACGCCAGAGCATGGGTATACTATAAGCTCACCTGTGAGCCTTCGGCTCAGGTGAGCTAAAAAATAACAGTGTATTTGCTTATGTAGTTGGCATTTACTTAACGAGTTGAAATCTTAACGATGACGTCAAGCTAATGAAGTTTTGAACAACTGGCCACTGGTTTGCAGCCACAATGAAAGTGTTTTTAAGATTGCTGCTTTGAGATTGATGGCCACTCACCATGTTTCATCATAAAATAAATCAAACCTACACTGAGCTTTCGGGTTGGCAATCAAAAAGTTTTATGCATTTATTCTGTACAATACATTGTAATGTACTGAATTTTCAATGAACTAAATTGGTCAAAATAAGTTAAGCCCCATGTCAATTTTACTTCCTAGGCAAAATGTTAAATTGCCTGAGTTTAACTGTTTGTTTCAAAACTTCTAAAAGCGACTGAAAGTGCTTTAATACCAAATTCAAGTTAGACAACCACATCTAAAGCATGTTTACACAAAGTTTAAAGTTGAAATACAGATTGTCTTTCCATACATGCTTCATTATCTGAAAGTGTCTAGATTTTTGCCAATTTAACTATAGGAATTATAGGGAGCTTTTTGTGACCGTGTACTAGAACATGTATCACTCAATAGAAATACTGAAATGAATAAAAATCTGCCTGTCTTTCAAGCTTAAGTCCTGAAAATTGCAGTGAAAGCGTTTATTCACTCACAAAACGAAACAAATTAAAAGGTTTCTGCAGTAAGTCTATGGAAAAATTTCAGCTGGTGGTTAATTTATTTTGACCAGTTTATTATCAAAGAGTATCTGCCTAGCTGCTTACCCAAATTTAATTTGGTCTGATCCAGCGAGTAGTGAACATACTGTCCATTTAGCCAGTTTACAACTGTTATTTTTGAGTTCTGTAGCCAGTACAGCACCACGCTGGTTATCCAATCTGCTTCTCCAGTCAACACCTCCGCTATACTGTAACAGGAATATTTGTTTGTTAGTTTGTATTGAGGTTTAATGTCCCAGTCAACAATTTTTCAGTCATGTCGGGACGGAGCCACTGCTTCCTGGGTATTACCCAGTACTTTAGGGAGTAAATGTGCCTTGCTCAAGAACACAACACAGTGCCGCCAGAGGGGGTCCCGCCCAGCATCTCTTTATTTGGAGTCCAATGCTCCACCACTACGCCATAGCGCTTCCATGGCATAAAAAATCTTGCCTTCCTTGCTGTCTACACAGCCATCTCAACCACAGTCACCAACTGAGTGAACAGTCAAAAATTTTGGGTTTGAGTAGATGCTTAATCTTCTACTGTCAGAACAATTATATCATGTCAGACGGAGCATCTATTTCCTGGATATTTAGCCTGTTCTAGGGGCAGTTCATGTTCTGTGTTACTCAGCAACACAACATGGCTGCAGGAGGTTTCAGACCACTATTCTCTTACTCAGATTTGCTCCAGCAAAGCTAAAATAAATGTTCTTACACATAGATTAATTTAATTTTTAAATCCTTACAGAAATCCATATAACAGATACTTCAAGGTCAGAAATGTTCAAAGGAACTTAATTTTCGCTATGAAATATTCGAAAAATTTGTTTCCTCTCAAATGCAAAGTTCTCGTTGATAAAGACATATTATAAGCTTAACTTAAAGAGTACACAATCACAAATTCAAGAACTTGTTAATAATTCCGATGAAGAACTTGAAAATTTCCATAACAGAAATTCATATTGACCTACCCTTGGATCCCATTCATTTAAAGTTTTAACATTCATAAACTGCATTTCTCCACTGGGTCCCGGCATCACAGCATCATGTTCACATCTGGCTACCAGCACTAGATCATTACCCAGCTTCCATTTTTTGTATCTGAAAAATCATTGCAAGATATTTCATTCTCTACAGTCAAAAATATTGCAAACATAACATACATGTAAGTCTAGTACTGACTGTTATGCTACTGCCCTTACATTATCTTTCAAAGACTGCCATTTTCATATAAACCTTTTCTGAAACACAACGAGGAATATTCGTGGCTTGTCCCAAAAGTCCCGTTACACGTACATTTTATTCTGAACGCATAGCAAGAACCAACCAAAGTTACTCATGCAGAATAGTTGGCCATATTGGAACTTGTTTTACTGTACAACATTATACTCATTTCGATTACCTCACTGCTACAGTTACCTTGGTAACCATGATTAGGCATGACCGGAGCAGGTCAAATTATGCAAAATGTTTTCGGAACTTCGATTTTTAGCAATCTGCTAAATCAACATTGGTATAATGTGATCAGTTAGAAAATATACCAGCCTAACTCCCATTCTATGAACATCATTTAGTGATAATGTTATGAAATTTGGGAATGATTCGATAGTTTGGGAGACAAATAAAGAAGCTTACCCATAAAAATTCAACGACAAAATTATGACGTTGGCGAAAACATGCGGAGCAAATATACAGGGTCGTTATACATGTATTTAAACATCTAAAATGTGTTCTTTAATGGAAACCAAGTAATTGTTTAGCTTCATATTAATTGGGGACTTCAATACTATTACAAAACATCTATTTTTAAAAAGATATTTCAGCTAAAAGATATATTATTTGACCTAATGAAACATGGAAAGTGGTTAACAGTGGATAGCATTTAGTTTATTATTCTTAGTTTGACTGATCTTTATAGCATTATTTGGACGATTAGCTTATAAATATTTTACTTTGGTTTCCAAATATATGCTACAGAATCATTTAACAAATATAAATCTAAAGTTGAAATAGATTTCTTGTTTGTAGTGTATTTACACAAACAGCAAAATATTAAAAAAAAATCACAATTAACGGCAATGTCATTAGACCTGCTCCGCTGCAGAAGGGGAACAAGGGTTCAAACCTCCACTGCGTTCTAACAAATACACGTAGCAGTACGAAAATTTACCCCCATAACCCTAAGATATAGTACTTGTTGACCATAAGAGTTGTAAGCTCTGACATATTGTTATTGTGGCAGAACAGTGAGTGTAATGGAACTTTTGGGACGACCCTCGTATGATGTGGTACCCTTTTGCATTCAAAAATGCTTTAATTGGGCCACAAACATTTTGGTAATTGGTTCAATGATAATAATTATATGTCAGAGAATAACTTTGTTCACGATGATATTGGATGAAGCCTCACCTATATCCTACAGATGCTACTTGGCTCTCCTCATCCTCCTGTATAAAGGGGTTGGGCTTGTCAAATGTGTACTTCTCCTCACCCTGGAATATAACAGACTTTTTTCAACCCATTTGTGATGAATGAATTTGGTGGCCATTTTCATTTGGGTGTGTCCAATTTCATTTTCAGGAGTGATTTTAATTTTTTTTCCACTTTTTTATGAAATTCTCAGCCAACAGAATAGCACCAAAACGGTAAGCCACAATCGCCCTCGTCACATCTAGGGATACACTATTTAGAAAAAAAAAAACAAGGACTGACTGACCATCTGATTACTGGTTAAATGCTCAGGTCTGAGCCTGTCCGGAAAAA
Source organism: Rugalucina vietnamica (assembly GCA_964017185.1). Lineage (NCBI taxonomy): Eukaryota > Metazoa > Mollusca > Bivalvia > Lucinida > Lucinidae > Rugalucina > Rugalucina vietnamica. The sequence continues at coordinate 34,410,805 of OZ024871.1, read as the reverse complement.
GTTTCAAGTCAAGCCATCCATACATATAAGCCTTTGTGGCTTACTTCGGTGGTTAATATTTTTGAAGTAGTTTTTGGATGTCACAACATCCTAATTTTGGGTAAAAGTCCCATAAAATGGAGGTGACATCCCGACATGACCGTAGCTGTTGACTGGGACCTAAAGCATCCATTCAAACAAACAAAACAAGAACGCTTTGTCACCTTTAGTATGTGTTGTGATTTAAATAAGCCTTTTTGATGACCTAGATTGAAGAATGATTCAAGTTCATATTCATACATGTATATAAATTAGTGCTTCTCCGATACTTTCAAGTTACTTGATACAACTAATGAAGTTCACCATGACTGACACAACCACTGAAAACCATCTAGCTTAATCTAACTTTCATGCATTTCTCTATTTAAGACCTTTATGAAATTACAATTACCATTATAAATGAGCCATGTCATAAGAAAACAAGCAACTTTTATATGCAAAACAAAGGCACAGATCAGCTTCGCAGTAACTACCAAGCTATCAGTACCTTTGTTTTTGCTAGATGAATAGTACAATTCCTCTACTTTCTAAATCCAAAATTTCCAGCCTTTAGCCATCTTCAGTGCTAGTACAGCCCAGTTTGTGTCTGACCTGTTCCGAAACCATATTGTTGGTTTTGCGGCTCAAATGTACAAAAGTTATGGATCCTACCATTTTTAAGACTTGCTGTGAGAAGTTATGGTTGATGAAGGTTGCCTCCAGTGCCAAGTTCCGTGGTGAGTTGATGCTACCCGCATCATCCTGTGGTGGCTCCGTTGCCGTCTCGCTGACCGTCAACAGGTCGAACTCGGAGTCGTCTCTCTTGTCAAAGAAGAGTTTCTTGCCGACCCTCTGCACTATGATATCCCAGGAGTATACAGACCGGGTACAGCACATCAATGTTGCCAGGATAGCATCAGTGGCAAAAACATTGCCCTCCGACTTGGCAAGCTGAAAGATTAAGTTTTCAATCTTAAGACACAATCTCAACAGCCCTAAGTTAATTTTCCCGCTTTTGTGACAGACCATTACATACAGTACATGCCTAGATTCCAGACAACTGCCTTTACTGCTCCTTTGTGGACCAGTCTTATCAAAGCTTTCCCTGCCTTCCTCTTTCAGTATAAATTTCCTCAGACAGTGTATCAGAATGGAAACAGTGTCTTAATTCACCAAGGAAAACTCAGTGGGTAAAACTGGGAAGATGTGGGTATTTTGAACCCTGCATAAATAATGATCCAAAACTGAAGAACCCTGAGTTGTTTTCTCAGGATTCAAAACGCCCATATCTTCACGGGCTCACCCACTGGGTAAGAAACAACTGGAATCATTTCTAGACAGTACTTTAGTTACTTCCCTAGGCAACCACCTAGAGACAGATTTCCATCATTTAGTGCCTAACTACTGCACATTACTGGCAACTTATATTCACATTTAACCCATATTTGACAAATGGATTTTCCCATCAATATCATTTGGGTAGTCCACTTTCATGTTTAGGGGTGTTAGGAATGATTTGGAATTTTTATTCCATTTTTCGATGATATTCCTCCAAGCAAACTGAATAGCCCCAGATGGGATGCCACGTTCTGTGGCATCACATCTGGGGCTATTCTGTTTGCCTATGTCCCATAAAAGGGACATCAGGCTTCAATGAGTTAAATGCGTAGATGTAGATGGGGGAATCTTTTCTATACCCCTGAAGATTCTTACCTGTCTTATCATGGGGTCATCTGTGGTGGTGACCTTGTGGAAGATCCTGTTCACCCTCTTCAGTGGCTTCTCGTTCTTGGTTGTGACACGGTCATACGTCTTGTCATAGTACTCCATTCCACCACAACATAACCTGGGTATGGCAGGAAAATATAACAGTTCTCAAAATTGGCGACCTTTGTAACATTCCGTTTAAGCTCCAAGTGATTTTTTTTTTTTTCTTTGCGATTTATATAACCTTTTTTTCATTTGTGATTTACATGTACTTATTACTTTAATGAATTAATATGAATGCAAAAAGAGGCCATAAATTCTATAAACATTATTAAACTTTACTATATCTTTTATTAATCAAAATTTTGTTTGTTTGAGTTGATGTTTTACATCCCGGTCAACAGCTTAGGTCATGTCCAAATGTTGCCTCCATCTTATGGGACTTTTACCTAAAATAAGGATGTCATGACATCCAAAAAGTGCTTCAAATATAACCACCTAAGTAAGCCACAAAGGCCTATTATTTGGATGGTTAGACTTGAAACCACATTTCCTGGGCAGGCTCTAACAGACCCAAGTGGTTAATCAGTAATAAGATGGCCATTATCAAATGGTTAAATATTTCAGTTTTTTCCGTATTTAATTGTACATACAGGTCTTGTCCTTCTCCTATATCTGGCAGTAGCAGCTTGGACATCCTGGGAAAGTCGAGCTCCTCAACAACATCCCAGGTCTCTCTGACCTGCACTGACGCATCACGATGCTTCAATGGAACCTAAATAAGAGATAACAATATTAGTTTTACTAGAAGCCAAATATTTCCCTATACCTGGCAGTAATAGCTTTGACATTACTGGAAAGTCGAGCTCCTCCACCACGCCCCACGTTTCTCTGACCTGCACTGAAGCATCACCATGCTTCAATGAAAATAAATCACTATGGTGTGCAAGAAATTCAGCAGAAAAATAGTCATTTTTGCCAGAGGGTCTTTTAAACAAGATAAAGTCAATCGAGCAAATAGTTCCAAATTATATGCTATTTTGAGTATACAGCCATGGATAACAATCAAATGCCCATTTAAGGGTGCATCTACTAGTAGACAGCAATAGTCTTATCTATGTCCCAAATGTTTCTAAAGTCTAAAACCTTGCCTCTGATAATGGTTTTTCGCAGAAAATTTTTGTATGGGGAACAACAGAAAAATTATTTCCATGTCAAAATCTTGATTTTAGTTTGTCCTAATAGGACCTGCAAAAAATTTGAAAATCGGTGAACAAATAAAGTTTTTATGGCCAAAATGAATTTTGCATAGGGATTTTGCACTTGTGTCAATTTATAATAATTTTGAGCAATCATGATTAAATAGTTAGAATTTAAAATTTTTTGCGGGAAAATATTTACCTCCCTCTCAGATTTTTGTACAGGAAATTATTCAAAAATGTTAATGACCAGAACTTTTTTTATTTGTCAACCGATTTTCAAAATTTTTGCTGCATATTTTGCGACAAACTAGATGCTTAATTGTGCCAAGAAAATATTTCTTCTACATTTGAATAGTTGTAAAACATCTGCGAAAAACCATTATCACACACTACGAAACAGACTTTAGTTCTGTAACAATCTTTCAGGCTCTTTATAAATATGTAAAATAAAGCTGTCATAGATAGACATTGTTGCATTGCTCAAATGCATTGCTGTTAGTTCACCCTGGTGCTATAATATGCAGCATAAATGAAAAATAAATCCTCTATTTTAACATAGACATTGAAAGTATACCCACCCTTGTTTGTCTGTTTTCCTGCATCTGCCTACCAAACTGTTTCTGCCATTTTCTCAGCAGCCTCTGGCGATCTCTGCAAAATACCATAAAAACTAAACTAACCACACTATCCTTGAAAGAACCAGGGATCCATAGTTACCAAAAATGTTTTGCTTATTTGAGTTGTTGCATTGTGTCTCAGTAGTAAAACAGCTCCATCCAAAAAGTGCAAGCTGAAAACTTCAATTGGACAGGGCTGATGCCAAGTCTAATCTGGGTACATAATTTCAACATTTCTATACACAATGAAACTTTTATGTGCTGTCACGATAAAAAATGTACTTTTGCTGTTTGTGGGGTTTGGATAATTTGTTTGATTTTTTAAATGTTTAGTTGAGCATAATAGGTACTTGGAAACTCTTACACAGGAGTAAACATGACATGTTTACTGCATTGTCAAGGATATCTATGTATGTTAGACACGGCAAAAAATATTTGTGCCATGAAGAATTTTATGCTCAATTGTGATATTTTAACATTCTTTTTGTGTTATGGTATTTGTTGATTTGTGGCGTGGAAATTGGCATTATGTGCAGTTTAATTGGATTCTGTACTGGGCTCAGATTCGTGTTTTATCAGTTTGCCATAAATGGTTTCTGAGAGTGACACGGCTTTAACGAAAACATGAAGTCCGGGGATTTGAATCATATGATTTACACCTTGAGGTATTATCCAGAGAAAATGTGTATTGCCGATTTTATGGTTAGCAATATAGCTTTTTGCAAGCTGATCTGGGTGTGGTTGTCAGTGGATGTGCATTTAGAATTGTTATTCACTTGCTCACGGTGGGTTATTCACATGTTCTGATGAATGGTTTTGGAATATATGTTGGAAAACGGTATGGTTTTCAGGGAAATGTTCACAAACTTATGTGTATAAATAGGCAGCTTATTTTGTGTTAAATCAATATGAATTATCGGAAGAATGTAAAGATTGGGCATGAATTTGAGATGTTTGGATATGGGTTTATCTGGTACACCTGGTCATGGTCAGCGCCAGTCTGAGTAGTCGGCCGTCGGTAAGTTATAACAGTTCATAAATATACATTTTGTACAGTGAGATTGTATAGCCATAATAATGTAGCTCATTATGGTGGAAAGCACATTGATAGGGTTGTAAAAATGAAGATTTCTATATTTCTGCACGCTACGTTGCCGTGAAGCGGCATTGGTTTAGTTTTTATGTATTAAATTTCGCGTAAGAATGACATTGCGCGGTATGTATGTCAACCAAAGTTGTAAAATGGAAATTTCTGTTATGTGCTACGTTACTTGTAGCGACGTTATTGTCATTGACGTACATTTAGTTTCATGTTATGTTATGTTATCTAATCATCTCATCATAAAGGAAGTTAATGTTGACTCGGAACAAAGCTGTAAGACTGGAAATTTCAGATTTTAAGTTTTACGTTATAGTAACGTAACGCTTAGATTTGACGTTAATGACGTCATTAAAAATATTTGCTATTACTGAAATTAGTGATGTCATTTAAGAAAAGTTTAATATTGTAACAAGATTGTCTCGCAAGATTTATCGTATTCTGAGAAATGGCTTTCTATGAATTTGGTCATAGATTGGCAGGACCAATTCCTGGGTGAGGAATTGTGGATGCATGTCGGAGATTTGCTTGTGATGTCGCTGGGTAAGGAACTAGGGTTAGTTCGCGACATATGTGGTTTAACTGTATCGTACATGTGAATAAATGTTTCAATGTAGATACTGGAGTATTATAGTTTATATGTATAGTACAAGCAATCTAGCGAATAAACTAATACAGTTCCGGGGTACGGAATTGTGGGAGGTTATTTGCAATTGGATGTTGTGACGTGCATAGCTGCAGGAGATTTCGTTATGATAAATTGCGACACTATCAGTTATTTTGTTGTTAAGACACAGTTACTTTATTTCAGGCCTTGAAGCTGAAATTGTAATCTATGGGCGTAATCTGAATTCCTGAAACTAAACTGGGCTAAACTATATGATGGGGCAGTGACGGTATAAACGGGACGATATAAAATCATTGGTGTTTGATTTACAATGGACGGGCGTGGTCTACAGTTCGTATTGGAAACACTGGACTGTTTTTGCAAGCAGTGGTGTGAAGTGTACTAGTGAGACGAACGTGTGACAGTATACCCGGAGATGCCAATGGGAAAGTGTGTGGGACATTGATGAACAAAGGACGTATTTTTTTTTTTTTTTTTTTCTTTTCTCAGTAATTTCTTTTTGTAATCTCTTTCTATCTTTTTTTTCTCCTTCTTTGCTTCTCACTTTAAACATCATTATAAATAAACCATCATAATTTGAAAATTCTGTTTAATTGAACCCTCCCATAGATTTGCTGGTCATTCATAGCAGGAAGCGTATACCCTTGGTCATTCGATACATGATTTGTTGGGCACAACAAGCCATTGTATCCTCTGACTTTATATTAAGTAGAGTCAGTCCGTGACATTTGCAAGCAGAATTTTGTCCTATATTTTAATGACTTTAATGACTGTTTTAGTGATAAGTGCGTAAATGACAGTATATGAGCCGCCTCATAAAATAAGAGCTGTCGCAGGACAGCGTAGCTCGCCTGACTTGTGCTATGCCACTACATCTGTTAAAATCTATGACCCATGACCTTGACCTCAAGGTCACTCAGGTGGGTCATGACGGTACAACAGAAAACTTCAGACCAATGCAAAGTATCAACTTGATCAATTTACATGTTCAAGAGATATAGACTTATAAAAACATTAACCAAAACTTAAACACAAAACTTCCAAGTCCATGACCCTGACCTCAAGGTCATCCAGGTGAGTTGTGATGTACAGCATAAAACCTGAGACCAATATCTATCAACCTGCAAGTATCAACTTTATCCATCAACATGTTCAAGAGATTTAGACTTTAACCAAAAAATTTAACAGAAAATTTCTTAGTCTGTGACCTTGACCTCAAGGTCACCCAGGGTAGGTCATGATGGTACTGCATAAAACTTCAGACCAATATCTACCAACATGCAAAGTATCAACTCGATCAATCAACATGGTCAAGAGATATAGACTTACAAAAACTTAAATCAAAAACTTAAACACAAAATTTCTAAGTCTGTGACCTTGACCTCAAGGTCACCAAGAGTGGGTCATGATGGTACTGCGTAAAACTTCAGACCAATATCTAGCAACATGCAAAGTATCAAAACAATCCATCAATATGGTCGAGTGATAATTGACTTACAAAAACTTTAACCAAAACAAAAACTTAAACACAAAATTTCTAAGTCCGTGACCTTGACCTCAAGGTCATCCAGGGTGGGTCATGACGGTACTGCGTTAAACTTCAGACCAATATCTATCAACATGCAAAGTATCAACTTGATCCATCATCATGGTCAAGAGATAAATTATAGACTTCTAAAAAACTTTAACCGAAAGTGTGACGCGGACGTAAACGTAAACGCGGACGACCGAGGTGACTACAATAGCTCTATGCACTTCGTGCAGGCGAGCTAAAAACCAACAAAAACTGCATTGCTGATCAGCGCCTTTGTTTTCGCTACATGGATAGTACAATTTCACCTCACCTTTCTCTGCTCTTCTGTGTCTTGGAGAGCACCTGCATGTTGTTGGCCTGCTGTTGCTGCTGACGACGCTCACGATCACGACGCTGCTTGTTCTGGAATATAAATGAGAAATTGAAGTCTGATAAAAAACAATATTCTGAATTACAACTAAAGAAAAGGCCTCACATACGAGCCGCCTCGTGGGAAAACCAACAATGTGGTTTCCGACCAGGTCCGACACAAACCGACCTGTACAGTCACAGAAAAGAGCTACAGGCTTGAAATTTCGGATTTAAGTAGAGGACGAACTGTACTATCCGAGTAGCGAAAATAAAGGTGCTGATCAGCTTCGCAGTAATTCGCAGTTACTGCGAAGCTGATCTGCACCTTTGTTTTTGCCTAGGCAGATTGTTTGTTTTCCCGCGATGTGGCTCATATGACTTTAGAGACTTCTAAAATTTAATGTTCAACATTAGTGGATTTGCATTTTCTCCAAGAACTTATGGACCCAGCTAAACTTGGAGGGCCATGAGTGACAGGACCCATATTTGGCTCTTTTCCTTTTGGAACATTACACACTCTCTAAATCAAAGATGGTCAGCTCAAGTGACTGTGCAGCTGATCTGCATCTTTTTATAATGCGTCAAGACAAGGCCAATACCTTGAAATCTGTCATTTCCTATTTAACAACTAAGTTTTACCCGTCAATAACGAGTATATACCTGCTGATAGATTCGTTTTCCTCTCTGGTAGATGGGTTTCTGTACTTTCTGTGTGTCCACCAGCTGGAAGCTGCTCTCATCCTCCTCATGGTAGTAAGCGTACTGACTACCACCTCCTCCAAATGCTGAAGAGTACTTGCCTGAAAGGGTTATTGTAAAGAAAATTCATTTGAGCCTGTGTGTGAGAAAACCAACAATTTGGGTTCCAAACAGGTCCGACACAAACCAGGCTGTACAGTCACAGAAGATGAATAGAGGCTGGAAATTTTGGATTTAGAAAGTAGAGGAATTATTGTACTATCTGTGTAGCGAAAACAAAAGCACTGATCAGCTTCGCAGCTACTGCGAAGCTGATCTGCGCCTTTGTTTTCGCCTATGCAGATTGCTGGTTTTCCCATGCGGCTGCTAATTTATCAAAGTGTAGAACTCTTAGACACAAAATTAATGCCTCATGTTTATTCCTATATTCTAGATTGTTGTGAGAGCTTGATGAATATGTAATTTCCTACATGCTATTTAAAGCCCTTTTTTCTGCAGTCTATACAGGGAAGACAGTCTGCACATAGACATCTCTCTCTTATTCTCCCTCATGATTTGATGCAATACAGTTCACTGAGCGGTTTTTTGTATTGAGGTTTAATATCCCTGACAACAATTATTCAGTCATGTGTGGATGGAGCTATCGCTTCCTGGGTTTTAACCAGTTAGCTGGGGAGTTACCTTATGGTGTCTTGCTTGAGGACACAGTGGGGATCAAACCCAGGACCAGGGTTGGGGTAATTAAAATTGTAATTGTAATTAATTGCAATTTAATTACATTTTTCAAAATAATTGAAAATAATTGTAATTCAGTCTTTACTTTAATTACAATAATTAAAATGTAATGAATTACAGTGTCCAAAAGGGGTGTAATTAACAATTACTTTTGAATTACTTTCAATTACTTTAAAGAAAAATATCTTTTACATATATTTAGAGATTAATAGTGTAAGAGTGCACTGCAGATTACCCTGTTGAAGCTTTTCCTTGTATGTCTTATTGAAGTTTCTGGTAAATTATACAGTACTCAAATAAAAATATTTTCTTGAAGCCATCAAATTTACATCAGTAGTTAAAATTTGTCTATGCATCTATAAAAACAGTTTCTTCATCTACTGGCAAAATTAAGTCTGGGTACTGTTAAGCCTTTCCTAACTGATTCTCTAAGAGCTATTTATCATCTTAAAATGACATCAAACAATAATTGAGCAAAAGTGTTAAAACTCAAACGATCATTATCTTTTCTTTTGTGCCTTGATTGGTGTATTGTCACAGGATTCCTTGTTGGTTTTTCACACCTCACTGACAGAGTCATAATTGAATAAGATATATTGTTTAGAGTAGTGTTTTAGGCTATTTAAAGATTTTTAATAATTAAACTGCTTCTTTTCAAGGTCCTCTTGTATTGCTTATTTATTAAGGATTGAGTGATACTCCAGACAAAGCTTCTAATCTCATCTAATGTTGGGTAAAAGTCCCATAAAATAAAGGGAACACCCAGACATGACCATTGCTGTTGACTGGGACGTAAAGCATCAATTCAAACAAACAAATTCTTTGTCATGTTTCTATGATTATAAGATACCTGTGTAGTATTTTAGCTGTTAAGGACTTTCAATTTTATGCCTCTTGACATTTTGCTGAGTTTTAAGGACAGTGCATGCAGAAATTTGACCCGCTAGATGTTTTACACTTTTTATGATTCATTTGCCATTCATCACAAATTCACCCTCTCTTTCAGCAATAAGCCAGCATAGTCATTAGTCAGCAAAATGATCTTGGTAGATTTTTTAAAAATATTTATATTGTGCTTTAGCATGAGAGTTAACTATTTTTAGTCATGTCAGAAGAGATATAAAACAGAGATGTGAGGTGTACCGGTAGTTACATTCGCAAGTAATCTTTTGACATTTGATGCGATACATATGTCAAAACTGCTTATAACCATATCATTTAAAGGTTAATTCTGTATACATCAGCATTTACAAACATTCCGGTTCAATAGGGGGCAAAAAGAAAAAGAAGACTAGTAGAACAAAAGGTTCCTGCCAGATAAATCTCAGTCATTTACACTCCAAGTGGTATCTTTATTAAGAGGTTTCATACAATGTCATCTAAACAGTCTATGCAAAGTAATTGTATGTAATGAATTACAATGGGCTAAGTAATTGTATGTAATGACAGTGGTAATGAATTACTTTTCTAAAATGCCTAGTAATTGTAATTGTAATTTAATTGAACAAATGCCAATGTAATTGTAATTCAATTAATTACTTTTCAAAATAATTGACCCCAAGCCTGCCCAGGACCTCTAAAATTAATTTGGAGTCCGATCTTTACTGGCCATTTCAGTATTTTGTGACATTTTCCTCATTTCTGAGACTAACGCTGTCACTTTTTGTTGCTTTATGTGAAACCCAGCCAACAAATGTGTCAAATGAGCCTGTGCATGAGAAAACCAACAATTTGGGTTCCCACCAGGTTCTGACATAAACCGGGCTGTACAGTCACAGAAGATGGTTAGAGGCTGCAAATTTTGGATTGAGAAAGTAGAGGAATTTGTACTATCCGTGTAGCGAAAACAAAGGCACTGATCAGCTAACTGCCAAGCTGATCTGCGCCTTTGTTTTCGCCTATGCAGATTGCTGGTTTTCCCATGCGCCGCGGCAGCTCAATTAACACAACTACTCACCTAAGTATCTTTTATCTTGGTATGTAGCACCAGTCCAATCAGATACCTGTAAATAGCAATATATACAAAGTCCTTAATACTGAGGCTTTAGAATTATTTTTTGTCAATGTGTGTGTGGCTATTAAAAACATCACAGTCAATAATTTTTCAGACATGAAGGGACAATCATAAAGTCACAATACAGGCCACTCTCCTTATCTCGAACTCGAGGGGACAGAGTTTATGAGTTATTAGTAATTACAAGTTAACCGATTTGTGATGTCATAGCTACCACAATTGTAAAAAGCCTGGGATGGCAAAGTATTTACCAGAGAGGATTTCGGATTTTCCCTCATGGTAAAAAATATGGGTAATTTCTATTTTTCTCAGGTACTGAGTTGATCTTTTTCTGATCATCACCTGGATGGGAAAACTCAAAATTAGAGAAGTGAGAAAAAACTGGAAATATTTGATAAAGTGTTCTAAATTTTTTAAAAGCACAACTAAATTCAGTTACAACATTCATTGTCAACTCATATGAACTACTTCAACTGGCACTTTCAGATAGTCATTTTAAAAAACCTTATATCACCCTAGTTTATCTCTTGTCCTAGACATCCTGTAGCAGGGACCCAAATGAACCTTTTAAAGTTTGGGAGGATGGATTCACACCTTAAAACAACAAAGTGTCAAACTGTTGACTCAATCACGTGTCAAAACATTGGACAACATCAGATTTCAAAATATCTTTGCTAATTGACTGATGACCAAGATTAACACATTACAACATTTGCAAACAGATTTCTTCAAGCAAACAAGATGAAAGTTAAGAAAATTGCATGTTCAAATATGCATATCAATAAATTATAGCCAACAACATCATTTTGCATAAGAAACAATATAAATGGTGCCCTCCTGTAAATAGAGGTGCGTTTTGTGTTTCGGTGCATTCTGTTTTTATATGGACTGGTAAACACTAAGAAACCCAATTTGCATATTATTTGCTCATTTAATAATTGTAAAGGCACTGTCGGGAAACAAACTCCGTGTATGCTATCATTTGTGTAAACAATGGTGATGTCACACATAAATTTTACATTTAGGACAAAACCTTAGTTCGGGCAATTCGTGGTGCCGTTTGTGCGAGTCATTTGCGAAATATTTTATATATCCTATCATATGCAGCACACATAATTGATTGTATAACTGTGAAAAATTTCAAAAACCTTCATGTGGTCACTGAAAACACTTTGGAAACATTAAAGTTCCGAAGTGTTCTAAATGTTAACAAACGTTTCAAATTAAGAAAATATTGCTAAACAATGCTTATAAATACTATGCCATATATGATAGAATATTTGTGAAACATTTTTCTTTTATATGAGTATAGCAATGCGTGATTTCTGAAATTATGTTGTTGTATTTTTAATTCAGTTTTACATCCCTTTCAAGATTATTTTAGCTCATATGAGACAGGCCAATCAGTAGGTGGGGCGAAAACGGGAGAACCCCCCCGAGAAAAACCACCTGGCACACCCGCAAGCAGAACTTGGCTTACCTCACGTGGCCAGAGCAGTGCTCGAAACCCACACCAGACACAGCAGAGATGATCGAGTGATTAAGAAACAGCACTCTTAACCGCTCGGCCACGGGGGCCACCTGAAATTATGTGCAGTACGAACACCCTCTCTACCATATCACATATACAAATTATAGCATACACGAAGTTTGTTTCCCCGACACTGCAAGGGGAACAACTTTTAAATGCAGAAAGAAAGAAAGTTTATTCCATAGAAGCAAGGACACTCTATCGAGAAGACGACACACTCTAATTATTTTGCCCTTTATCTACTGTGACATGATTTTGGACCGAAACGACCCGTTGCCCCGCGTGATCCGGCAAACGAGCGGTAGTTTCAAAATTAGAATTAATTGAATGGAATTATCTTCTCTGAGCCAGTAAGTAGAACATTTTAACAATTAAATCCATTTACCAGATGAAAGGCCTTTTAATTATCTTTCATCTGACATATTTATCTTTCCCCTAATTATCACATTACAGGTAATTTTAGTGGTTTTCTTTACCCTTATTTTGTTTCTATTTTTGACCTAAAAATGGCGTCATGGCGACCAATTTTCACACAGTCGTCATAAATCGGAACCGATTACTTAAGTATAAGCTGCGTGCTATTAGTAAGTATAATATTTATGAAAAGCAGATACAACAAAGTTTCAAAAATTTATATAAGAGTTTGATATTATGAAATGTGTAGTAGTAAACTTATTAGAAATTACAAAGTCCGCGTGACAAAATGGCGGACCGTTTTTAGAAAACGAAAATCAACGGTGGCGCTTTTGGAACCCTTTACAACTTTATTTGAGCTTTCTACCAATAATTATTTTGTTTACTTTGTATGTTAAAGACAAATCTTCAAGTTAACATATGCAAAACCTAAGTTCAAGCTATACTGTCAGTTTGTCAGGACGATTTTTTCCGGGAAATTTACTGCTCATAAATTTGTTCTAGGGGTTTCTTTTTCCTACGTTTTTTTTCCTAAATTGAAAGGTTATCGTTTAAAAATTGGTTCTAAAACTGTCTGTTATGATGATGGTAGACTTTGTGCACTTAATTTTCTTTATTTATCAATTTGAATGCAACCAATCTTTGGAGTTATTTAATAAAAACTCGAGCAGGTATGATTTATCTTATTTCAAAATGGCGACAATATCGACTGCTGTGGCTTAGCGGACAGGTAAAAGTGACATAGTACATAGTCAATATTTCATGAGCGATTTCCATTGAGTGTGTCATCCTCTTGATAGAGTGTCCTTGATAGAAGTGAGGATAACAGAACATTATGTCAGTGAGGTCTATCATTGCAGTTGGAACAGAATGCTTTTTATGAAGGAAGTGTCTCGGCGTCCGGTACCGGACGAATTAGGCTAGAGTCTCCGCGTCCGGCAATGCCGGACACCGAGCCTATCCTCACTGGAATGGCTCCGTGTCCGGCACTACATTTTTCCTACCAGTTTCTTGGTTATAGGTAGTAAAAAAGTACAAATAATTTGATTACTATCAATACAGTTTGAAGAAAAAATATTTTTCATTTGTGTTCCGCCATTTTGAAAAGGGGATGCAACTCTTAATTTGTTTATGTATTGTGTAAAGATGAAACTGTAGCGAATTCAATATCATGTTGCATTTTGGTTGTTGAATAAAAAAAATATATAACCTTGTTGTTGTTTTTTATCAAATCCAATCATGTATCAAATAAGTTCTTCAAGCCCATGTATTAAACCTTGCGTTAAATGATGCCAATTAGCCTCTTCTCATCTTTAAGGTAGCTATAGCCAGCTAACCGCGAATTGCACGCCTCTTTTGTTCCCGGTTTTGAAATGATCTCCGACAACAAACGACCATTCTCAAGTAAAACAAACAAACAATATAATTGCGTAAATTAGAAAAAAAATCCATCCATTAAGATGTGCAATGCAAAAATGAATTATGTTGTCTCTGTTTTTGACCAGATCAGACACAAACCGGTGATCATGCAGATGCAACTTATATGAACGTACGGCCTATGATTAAAACATGTATATAATATTTAGTTAAGCCTGTCATATAAAAATGTTTCATTTATTTTCGTCCAGATCAGACACAAACCGGTGATATTGCAGATGCAATTTATATTATATTCGTTGCAAGAGCTTATGGTCTATTTTCCACACAAGTATATAACTAACCTTGTTTTATCATGTTGAACTTCGACCAGATAAGACACTAATCGGCTAGTATGCATATACAACATAGAAGCATTCCATTTGCCGTTTATATGACCTATGTGATTAGAACGTACGATCTATGTCTAACACATGCATATAATGTTTAAATAACGTTGTTATCATAAAAAAATGTTTTATTTGATTTTCGACCAGATCAGACACAAACCGGCTAGTATGCATAGGCAAAAAAGAAGCATTCCATTTGCCGGTTATATGACCTACGTTAATAGAACGTACGATCTATGTCTAACACATGTATATAATGTTTAAATACAGGTCGCAATCTCTCTCTTGCATTTGGCAAAAATTAATTACATGTAGCATGTACACGGGTATATAAGTTTTATAAATTTTGATCCAAAACATAGATTATAAGTATGTACTCATTAGAACCGCTTCGGCGAAGCGGTTCTAACGTGTACCCACAATCAATGTTTTCAGCTTTAATATTAAAAAGATCAAAAATTTTTCCCATGCAATTTTCAAATTTTATGGCTGAAAAAAAATGAGTAGATTCTATATTACATGGGCGTTGTGTAGTGACATGATAAAGGTTTATAGTTATATACTTGTGTGGAAAATAGCTGCCCATTCGGCTTACGATATGTTTTCATGGTATAAGTACTTGATCGTTAATTTAGTTTTTTCCCCATCTCGGTTTTTGAAGTGGGAATCTTTTTCTGATTGCGCCTTTTCTTCCTGATCTTTGCCTATTTGTACCTTTTTATGAAGTAATTCATGCAGTAGCGCATTTAGATGGACCTTTTATCATCATACTGAGATGACACATCTTACTAGCTTTTGACACTGAACATAATTACAAGTGAGTGGAAAATTGCTCAGCTAATTAGGATATTTAGGCATATATCTAATTGTACATAATTACTGTCATGCCAAACTTTGATCAAATCCTGTATGAAAAACAACCTTTATGAGAATCACTTTTCATTTAATATACAGGTGAACCTCATTATAACGCTATCTTTGGGGTCCACATAATTAGACCGTGTTATTAGTGAACCGTGTTATAATGAGGTTGCTTTCAATAGACATATAGGTAAACAATCATTTTGGGAGCCATAACATGACCGTGTTATAATGAAAACCGCATTATAATGAGGCGCGTTGTAATGAGGTTGAACTGTAGTAATTATTACGGTGCGTTCCTTTACCGGAATGGACCGGAATGGGCCTGATTACCGGAATGGGCATTTATATGTGTCCTGAAGTACCTTTTATTCGGTTTTTGAGGACAAATAGGCATATAACATACACAGACAGTGATTAGTTCGAGAATCATATGGTTTTAGTATAGTTAAATTGTGTTTCGCAAGATGTGGTAGCATAGGCCAGGGGCTCACATATGCGTATAGGTCCGACTGTCTCAGTGCCAGCACATTTTATTAATTTCTGCTTCTGTTCACCTCTGTTTTTGGTGTAGAACAACCACTGGTGATCTCTATATAGTTTAATCAAAGAAACCTCTGAACAGTGGCCCCACCCCTGACCCCACCATTGAGCTACCCTAAACACCCTGGGAAGTCGATTTCGCTATACGTGGATGAAATTCATCTGATGCAAACTATTTATATGACTACAGAAGTACGTTTTATGCAGATAGAATATATTTCAAACACCTAATTCCACAGCATAATGTCCATTCCGGTAGTCCATTCCGGTCCATTCCGGTAAAGGACCGCACCCAAATTATTATCAACAATTGTGAGTAAGTCAAATAATCAATGCATCTTTTACTTTTTGCTGTTTAAAAAAGTTTTACCAGCCTTTACCATTTAGCATATACGGAGCGAACAAATATCTTATATTTCTGTGTCACTAGCCCTTATATCAAACGGCATACTGCGATTGGACAAATAGTCACTGTAAAAATCCAATATGGCGGCGTTCAATGTGAAAAATATCTATCGAATTAATTTTGTGACACATTAGCCGGTATTAATCTGTTTCTTTTGTTATCAGTTACTACCAGGAAACTTGTAAGAAAAATTGTAGTGCCGGACACGGAGCCATTCCAGTGAGGATAGGCTCGGTGTCCGGCATTGCCGGACGCGGAGACTCTAGCCTAATTCGTCCGGTACCGGACGCCGAGACACTTCCTTTTATGAAAGCCAAAACTTGAGACAACCATATGGCATGAATTAAAGTTTATTGCTTTTACTTTTCCTAATCGGTCTCCTTTTGAAAATGGCTGATAGGGCATATCTTTGAACTTGTCGGGAACACTACATGGTCCCCATCCTAGTGGATTGTCTTGAATAGCTGGCGGATCAAAGTGAGCCATTTCGATAAAACGTGCCGGGTCAGTAATGGCGGCTGAATGAGTTATCTTTCCTGCTTTAGTGAGGTCCATCGAATTACCCCATCCGGAATGTCGTGAGACGGTTCCGGGTCATTTCGGCCCATAACCAATTTCGGCCAATAACCATTCGGTCCATATTTTTCAATTTGTTGCATTTGGGTTTCGTTACAAGTTTTATTTAAAGATAGGGCCGCTTTTGGAACCATTTCGACCCATATTTTATTTCATAGATTGATGCATTAGGTTTTTGTTTACAAGTTTTATTTAATAATATACATAGGGCCGATTTTTGAGCCTGCAAATGACTTTCTCTTCGATTTTGGGTCTCATGGAGGTATGACAACAATGTCAATTCTAGATAATGATTCAAACTTGGGTTGGGGTGTGTTTTTGTTAAGTTTATAAATATTTAAACATATTGAAAGCGATTGTTAAAAGTAAAATTTCAGTAGCATGTGACAGCCTGCCTATTCTAGTCGACTCCAACGGTAGATCGGGACCAAGGCTAAAATGAGAAAAAAATAAACATGATAGATAGATAGATAGATAGATAGATAGATAGATAGATAGATAGATAGATAGATAGATTACTGGCGATATTGTCATGGGCCGAAATGGTTATGGGCCGAAATGACCAGTTACCCGTGAGACCATATATGTTCGGGGTTCTCCAAAGATTCCGTTGCCTACCATGCCAACGTTAGTTGGTAAAAAGAATACAATTTGCATGCATTTCTTTACGAATTGTGCCACTGGTATGAAATTGGTGAAAATGACCATTAATAATGTTACCCACCTTCTGCTTCTACACGCTTCTGTACAGTACAGGGCCTTTCACCACTTTGATGCGCTGTCTTTTTATTCACGTCTGCTGTTTATAGATTGATCCTTTCTATGAAGTATGTTGCAGGACCTTTCAGTATTGATGCAACTGGGAAAGATCGATCCGGGAAGAACGGTTTTAAAATTCCAATGACTGACAGCCTTCATGAAGCTGTCGACTGTCGCTCAGCATGCACATGATCATTACGAAAACTTGCCCATGCAATATACAGAGATTTTTAAAGTTGTAAGAAATGAAAATTTTCATTAGAAAAGTTTTGATATTTTTCTTATTTTTGCTCAAAACATAGATTGTGGGTACACGTTAGAACCGCCTCGGCGAGGCGGTTCTAACGAGTACCTACAATCTATGTTTTGGAGCAAAAATAAGAAAAATAGGTATACCCCTGCATACCCCAGTTTTCTATATAAAAGTGGGGTCTGAGGGGGTACACATTTCAGGTACATGTTTTCCTGATGCTCGTCCAAATCCAGTCTATGATAGTCCTCGGGAAGTATGAGGTTTTGTAGTTTCCTGATTTACACTGCCCAGCTCTAAAAAGGTACAAGTAGGCAAAGATCAGGAAAAGGCGCAATCAGAAAAAGATTCCCACTCCAAAAACCGAGGTGGGAAAAACCAAACTAACAATCAGGTACTTATACCATGAAAACATTTCGTAAGCCGAATGAGCAGCTATTTTCCCAATAGGTGGCCACTAAAGCATTTACGAGTGTTAGTAACTTGGCTAAAATAATAGTGATTTTGTTGGTATATCACAATTTTCCCATAATCTCTGAAGCTTCATCGATAGTCATGGCACATTCAATCAGACAATTTGGAAAAATCATGTTGAAGTGCAAGAAGCATTGCGGAAATGGCATATATGTCCTGTTGTGGACATGTGACGGAGCTCACAGTTAAATTTTCCTTCATATCGCACGCCATGTTAAATATATCACAAAAGAATCCTCTTATTAAATGGTAACGCAGTTTTCAAAATGACGGAGCTGAGGGCTTAAAAACTGAAACAATGGCTTAGACCATGGCGCAGACATTATGAATTGATTTCCAAATTTAATGTTTGGCTAAACATGCTTTTACATATATATACGTGAGGGCATTTCGGAACCAGAATTTCATGGTGACTTGGTTTACAAATTTAAGAAACTAATAGGAAAGAATGATTTTTCTTTCCAGTTCAGAAAAATCATTACACGTTACACACGTAAAGGGTATAACTTAAATGTTATGCGACAGTCTGCATGCTTAGTTTTTAACCCAATCACGGTTGATAACTATGCTGCCTCCTTTAATTGCACACCGGCGACTCTATGAAGGCCCCGGCGTAAAGCTATTCATTTAAGTTAGTTGGAACAGGAGCCTCTTGTCTGTTGCTTGGCCCACCAGGGTTCAACTAGTGTTTTTCTTTTGTTCCGGATTTAAGTAAGTTATTCGGCGCCAAGGGATTTCCATCGTCGGACAGCTTACTGAATATGTGAGTCATCGTTTTTAAATTCATCATGATGGTTATTTATGATTTATCTGTCCTTGATGGTTCATTGACTGGTAAGAGATTCACCACGAAGACCAAACAACTAACTAAATGTTGTGAACCACTGCGGAAGATGAGGGTGAGGTTATGTGCCTGTAAAATCGATTTAAGATCCATATATTTATATTACCAATCGTTCCAAGGCGATACTTCTGTTGTGATTCTATTTGTAATATGTTTTGGAGTTGAATTTTTGTGCTGTTTGAACCTTATGTATGTTTTCATAGTTTTAGTTCAGTTCGGGTAACTGAGTGGCAGTCTTTTGGGAAATAGCTGCTTACTCGGGCGTCAGACTCTACGATGGCCCCGACATAAAGTCATTCATTTTAGTTGGTTGGGGCCGGAGCTTCTTGTCTGTTGCTTGGCCCATCGCCGTTCAATTGGTGTTTTTCTTTTGCTCCAGGTTTTAGTAAGTTATTCAGCGCCCATTGATCTCCATCGTCGGGCAGCTTACTGAATCTGTTGAGGCCTCGTTTTTGATTCATCAGGGTGGTTTATCATCATGAGACCCGAACAACTAACTAAATGTTGTGAACCATTGCAGAAGATGAGGGTGAGGTTCGGTGCCTGTAAAACCGGTTTAAGCCCCCTCCCCAGTAATTTTGTATAACTGATCTTTCCAAGGCGATGCTTTTGTTGTGGTTCAAATTGTTTTGTGTTTTGTATTCGAATTTTTGTGCTGTTCGAGCCTTATGTACTTTTTCATATTTTTAGTTCAGTTCGGGTAACTGAGTGGCCGCCATTGGGGAATACTCGGCTTACGTTATGTGTTCTTGGTATAAGTACCTAATTGTCATTTTAGTTTTTTCCCACCCCTCGGTTTGTGGAGTGGGAATTTCTTTCCGATTGCGCCATTTCCAGATTATTGCTTACTTGTACCTTTTTACTCAGCTTACTATATGTATAAGTACCTTATGCTCAATTTAGTCTTTTCCCACCTCGGTTTTTGCTGTGGGAATTTCTTTCTGATTACCCTTTTCCTGATCATTGCGTACTTGTACCTTTTTTTATAATCTGGCTACTCATGTGAAACTCAACTCTTCACGACCGTCCATGATCTGCGTGGGAAGTTCGATAGTGGATCATCTTTGCAAGCCAAGGGTACTTCGTTCCTTACGCATGTGCGCAAGGAACGAAGTGGACTTAGTACCTTGGCTTGCGGAGATGATAGTGGATCGGCTTGTACATGTACTTCTTCAAGGCCTTTGATACCGTTCCTCACGGTAAGTTATTAACAAAATGTAGCTCTTATGCGTGGATGAGATAATCAACTTTTGGCTCTGAGACGTCTTAACAAACAGGATGGTGAAAAAAGTTCAAATAGGCAATGATCAGGAAATGGCGAAATCAGAAAGAAATTCCCACTCCATAAACGAGGGGTGGGAAAAAATAAAATGACACTTAAGTACTTATACCATGAAAACATGTCGTAAGCCGAGTGAGCAGCTATTCCCAGGGGGGGGGGGGGTACTCTCATTTTTTGTGGATACATAGGCGAGGCCCCAGCTTCTACCCCCAAACCCAAAAAATTACTGAGACTTGCTGACCACCCCAAAAAAATACCAGTCCTATCAGGCATACCCAAAAAAATACTTGAACTTTTAGCTTACCCCCAAAAATTACATGTATTTATCTTTTTATGCCTATTGATGAAATTTTATCACATCCATATGATCTAAGCTGTTGGTGGGACGTTAAATCCCAAAAATCAACCAACCCAGGGTCCCCACTGCATTTTGAAACTGAGGGTATATTTGACCTTTTCCCCCATTTTTGTACCCCCAATGTATAGAACTATATAGAGACCCCTTTAATTTTGGGGGTACAAGCCTAATTTTGGGGGTAAAAAACCCTCTGTAGAGGGTAAATGGGAATGCTGCCGGCCAACCAACAGAACACGTCACAATACAGCTAGTATATGTAGGAGCTAGGAAGTAAATACCAAGTTGGATAAAATTTAAAAATTTTATTTATTCTCCAAGTGTAAGTCTTATGATGGTTTTGATTCCATTTGATTTGCAATCCAAACAACATCATCATGATCAAGCTTCCAAAATTTCACCGAGACCAGTCATAAGGCATGGTCGCAAACAAAATTGAATCTTAAGGCCTTGTAAGACATAAGTGTAAGCCACTCTTATCTTTATAGAAATAAAGAGATTTCCCAAGAAATGTGCAAAACCCAAAAAATTACTTAGAATTATAGATGACCCCAAAAAAAATAATTCAGAAAAGGCATGACCCAAAAAAATATCCATAGAAAGCTCACTACCCTAAAAAATAACTAGTTTTTCTGAAAACCCCAAAAAATACGGAAATTCAAAATTTTGACCCCAAAAAAGTCAGCCTCGCCTATGTATACAGAAAATTTCAGAGTACCCCCCCCCTGGGCAGCTATTCCCCAATAGGCGGCCACTCAGTTACCCGAACTGAACTAAAAATATGAAAACGCACATAAGGCCCAAACAGCACAAAAAATCGACTCCAAAATACAAATCAATTAGAACCACAACAGAAGTATCGCCTTGGAACGATCGGTAATATAAAATTAATGGGGGCTTAATTCGGTTTTACAGGCGCCGAACGTCACCCTCATCTTCTGCAATGGTTCACAGCATTTAGTTAGTTGTTCGGTCCTCGTGGTGAATCTCTAACTAGTCAATGAATCATCAAGGACAAACGAATAAATCATGATGACCACCTTGATGAATCAAAAACCAGGACTCAACAAACTAAGTAAGCTGCCCGACGATGGAGATCCCTGGGCGCCGAATAACCGCCGAATTAAATTTGGAAAGCAGCTCATAGTGAAGTGTCTGCGATAAAATTTAGAAAATGTTTTTCGAAAGTTATGATACCGATAGCCCTGCTGGAGAAGTTTGGCTGTTAAACATTTATTTCGCGCGTTGAAGTCCGCTACATGATTGCAGACTCTAGCAAACCTAATAAGTTGCGAAATCGCGTTTATCATAAATCTTAGACGAAACAATTCCAGTTGCGATAGAAAGATGTAAATCCAAAAAGGGGGCTTCGGTATCTGTGGTGTTAGCTTTATTCAACTGTAGTTCAGGTGGATAAATTTGATTGACCATGCCTTCAAAATAAGGATGGTCAATGTTCAAAAGGTCATCGAGGTACCTAGAAGTCGAATTAAAGGCATTTATTACATCAGCTTGATTGTCATGGTTAAGAGAATCCACGAAATCTCTTTCGTAGCAGTATAAAATAAATCAGCTACGAGAGGGGCACAATTTGTACCCATCGGAATTCCAACAATTTGCCTGTATAATTTAGTTCTGAATCCAATATAAATATTATTCAGGAGATAGGCCAATGCATCGCATACATTCATTGAAGAAGTCATTTGGAACCGTCAGTGTTGACTCTGGTGTCTCACAAGCCACAGTCCTAAGACCCCTACTGTTCTTATGTCATATGAACAACTTTCCGGGTGCAGTGAAGTAAACAGTCGACCTACTATCTTGCCGACGACTGCCTTCTTTACTGCAACTTCCGAAACATGACTATCTTGCGCTTGAAAGGGACATACAGCGGTAGAATCATGGGCTTAAACATGGGGAATTCGCTTCAAAGCAAAGAAATGCTACATTATAAGCATCATAAAACAGAAATCGATGCACTCTACCAACTTGGTGGTCACATTCTACAACAGGTTCTTCACAACCCAAACCTAGGCGTGACACGCTCTGGTGACCTGATATGGAAAAGAAGATCTCGAACAAAGCGATTCTTGAAGAGGAACTTTAAAGCACTGCCCGCAAGCCATGAGCAGTCTAGAAGAACTGCCTACCTGTCAATGTTGATGTATCTTGCAGCCTTTGGTTTCTACAAATGACTTCCTCGAGCGTCGGTAGTTGTGTTTGCAAGAAAATGCATGTTCGATTTCTATATTCGTAACCCGCATTCACAAACAAGCCAGTGTTATTGTGAAATTGGAGAGCCATATAATCATTTTTACAAATACCCTACTGACAAAAAAAACAAACTTTAAAACGACTTTATCCCGAAGAATAGGCGTTGTAGAATCAACACTCATTGGCAGAATCAGAATCAGAATAGTTTACTGGTGAAAAGTCAAACTGACAATACCACACCAGGGGGATGGGGCTTGACCGGAAGGGATTAGTCCCGAACTCTCACGTGAGAAGTAAATTTAGACACACTATCATCTGACATTTCAGCTGAAGAGATAAAAGAATCAGGGAGTTCATTCCAATTTCAAATAGTCTGGGGGAAAACTTTGTAAAAAGACATTTGTAATTGTTGAAGGAATCTGAAATGTCAATGAGTGTTGATTCCTACAACGCCTATTTTTGGGGATAAGGTCATCCGTGGGTATTTTGCTCTCCCTTTTAGACCTTTGTAAAGCAATATAATTCTATTATCATTCCTTTTTTCTGCAGGGATTCCCATTTTAGTTTTTAAGGATGTCAGTTATACTACCTTTTTCTTTTGTATAATTCCTAGTTACAAACCTAACTGCACACTTTTGCAATTTCTCCAAATCGTGTATCAGACCTTCATGATGAGGGTCAGACTGGCATTTCAGATACCTTCCAAAAGTAGTTTCTTTCAGCAGACTATCAGGGATTGGAATTACATCCTTGATAGTTGAAATGTCGGATCTTATATATTTGGCCCCTTTTTATTATATAATAGTGTTTGTATCGACTATCCTGTTGAAAGTTACAAAATTGCAGTAATTCTCTTTGGCCCCATGTTGCCCAGTCTGTAGAGTCACTGAAGAGGCTTAAATAGCCGAAACCGCGGTATGGCCCATCCCCTTTCTCATTAATATGCTCACTGCTATTAAAAGATCTCAGTTTTATTTTTATCTTTTGTGAGAGCTAGTGACTTATTTCCCTCCTATCTTCTGATACTGAGGTGATCAATTTCTGATCATACTGAGGTGATCAATCTCTGATCATCACCTCAGTTCCTGGCGAATCCCTGGTGAAGTATTGTCAATTTGGCATGTCACCAACAAACCATTCAGATTTAGATCAAATACATGAAAGTCACTGTCTGAATCTGAGTCGCTTGTTTAACGCTAAAGCCTCTCACCACCATGTACAGTATAGAGAGAACCGATTTTTTTTTGGCCCGAGAAGACCAGATACCACGATTTTGGAGCATTCCAACGGACTTGCTATGTTCGGTAAGTCGTTGTACTTTAGGATGGCGGCGAATGTCAAACAACAATTAGCCCAGCTTGCCAATTTATCACATTCTAAAGACGTGATAGACAAGTAATTGCGTTTTATAATGTACAGATTGTAATATTTTATGACATATTTGTAAAATACACATAATGACGCTTTCATTTATTGCATGTAAACGTCCTTTCTGCATTTTTTAGTTTTCGGCCTAATTGGATTCGCACCATAGCATTTCGGCCAAATGGCGGCGCGTTCCTTGAATCCGGGATGTTTCGCAGTGATTTATCTACCTCTGCGTCCCGCGTATATTACGCAAGAAAATACGTGATGACGCAAGATTTTTCCCGTCGAGCGTACGTCCGACGCATCGTTTTTTGATCCGGTATCTATAATACTGGATTTTATAATGAGTACAGGATTTTATAACGTCCGTCGAAATTCGGTCTTTTCCGCCGTATTCTTCCGTGCGGTACGTAAAATAGAATCTGATTGGTCGAAAGATCCGCAGCAATCCAATCGTGTGCATCCTAACAAATATTCTTTGGGTAACTCGCCAAGATGGCGTCGGCCGAAAAAAAGACCGAAAACTTCTAACAAAAACTGTTTTTTCGAGAAGGCATCATCTCTATCGGCAGATATAGATAGATGGAGCTGAAAGGGATGCATTTGATTTTCCTGCAGCACTCCACAATTGGAAGACTTGCAAGGATAGAAGACTTATGAAATCAGCTATTTCAAATAAGCAATAGCATATACCTGATCAGAGTGAAATGGGGAGTGGCTGCAATTCTTGTCAAGCAAAGTCCTTGCAATTCTTCCAATTAAATCAAATGCATCCTTTCAGCTCCATAAAGACTGGAGGTTGTCAGCAACTTACCTTTACTGAAGGTCAGCATGTCTTGATAGTGTTGAGTTTTAGTGTTTGTATTTTGTCTTGATTTGTTCATGGCACTGAGTATTATAAAACTTTTCACACTCAGCTGAGCATGGAATTCATCCAGCTCATAAATGTTAAAATACCAACAAATGATGTCCTTTTAACATTTATAAGTAGGATAAATTGTTGCCATTCAATTTCATTGATTTTGGCTTTTTTATATTTGTGAACAATCAATTTAATGCTCAATTGAGTTGTGAATAGTTATACTACCTCTTGGCCAGGCATTTTGCTTATGAATTTGAACTCATTGCTTATACCCTGCCTGTTATATTTAAAGGTATATAGTTAAGAATTTTTGTTCAAGAATAAATTATGAAAACAAATAGACTGTTTTTTTTTATTTCCATTTATTGATCCTGAATACTAAAAAGTGAGTCAAACATAAGAATATCTAAAGTCGGCAAAATTGACTCACTCTTTTGGAATTTGACTCACCATTCCAAACTCAGTGAGTCAATTTGACTCAACCAGATCCAAAGGTAGATTAATCACTGGTTTCGCCCCCAAACCATTTCGCCCCCTAGTCGTTTCGCCCCCAAGACGTTTCCCCCCTAGTCGTTTCCCCCCTAGTTGTTTCGCCCCCCTAGTCGTTTTGCCCCCCTAGTCGTTTCGCCCCCTAATATATAGCTATAGTATAATTACTTTATGTACATCATTTCGCTTCATGTAAATAATTATGCTAGGCAATAAAAATTTCAAACTTGTATAGTAAAGTCTTATTAAGTTGTTCACTTGGGCAATCAATGCTGTTAAAGAGTTCGTTTGCAAAAGACATGTAATTTCGCTGGCTTTTGTAAATTAATATCTGAAAAGAAATTTATGATGGAGCTTCGTCGCCGTCATGTCAGCCTAAGGGTAAGGTTAATGGGTACCTTACCCTTAGTTACCGGCCAGTACCGGGCCCCCGGACCGGGCCATTAATAAAAATGGTCACTCGGGGAGGTGTGACTATGACTTGTTACACTATAATATTGTTTTATTCTGTTTACCAATATTAAACTGTAACCATTTACCGGCCATTTTTTTTTTTATTTTTTTTTTATCTTTTATTTATTTATTTTTTTCTTTCTTTTCTTTTCTTTTTTTATCTTTGCAATCATTTGCGGATCATATCTCCCAGGCGTTGTTTGCTTACTAAAATATCGTAAGAATACGTAAATTGATTATATGCACGTACTATCAATATTCACTGCTAAGAATCATAATATAATTTTAAGCTAACATTCCTACCTTCACCCCGTATTTGTAGCCATCACTGCTGACCAGAAGACGACCACCCCGCTTGCTACCATTTTCAAATATGTGGAACATTAATGGCTCATCGGACAGGACAGACGTTGACAGACTTTCATCCAACATAGAGCTGTAAAATACAACAATTTATGCCAACATGGAACACACATGAGAAATACGGGTATACTATGTCAAATGGTAAAATTGTTGATGAAAAGATCACAGTAGTGAAACATGTTTTAACGTTGACTACACCATGGTCGTATTATGTTACATGATAGAGCTACCTTAATAATATAATACTATAAAACTTACTTCTCATTGATCTCTTCATGTTGCTCAATATTGGAACTGATGTTGAAAGATGCGTTGAGCGTCAGGTTGGCGGCATCTGGCACTGACACGTCAAAGTCGTCATCGAGCTCCAAACTGGCAGCAGGAAACATGCCCCTGAAAGTAGAGAAAATGAGAAACATAGCAAATGTTATATTATGAATTGCTGAAACAACGTAACATGGTCGAAGCGACATTTTGCATTATCCTGTTAGCGTTATCATTGTTTAATTTATTTGTAATTGGTGGAAAGTAAAGGTTTATAGTAAAGAACGATCACATACCTTCTGGAGTCATCTTCAATTTCGGTCTCGGTCTCAGTCTCATACTCGGTGGTAATATCCCTGAAAGTAGAATGAAATGAGAAACATGGCAAAGGTTATATAATATGAATTAAATGAGAAACAAATGAGCCGCTTCACAAGACAAGAAAACCAAAAATTAACATATGCGAAAACAAAGACGCAGTATCTGCGATGCTGATCAGCGCCTTTGTTTTCGCTACCAAGGTAGTACAATTCTTCAACTTTTCAAATCTGAAATTTCAAGATTATAACCTTGTTCTGTGATTGTACAGCCTGGTTTGCCTGGTCGGAACCCAAATTGTTCACGCACGGGCTCAAATATGAAATAGGTAACTGGGTCGTAACGGCATTTTGCATTTTCCTGTTAGCATTGTTATTGTTTATTTGTAACTGGCGGAAGGGAAAGGTTCAGGTTTTTGCAGTTATAGTTAAGTACGAACACATACTTTCTGGAGTCATCTTCCATCTCGGTCTCTGTCACTGTTTCCTACTCAGTGGTGACGGTGGAACCCTCGGCTGAAGCCTCGTAGCCGGAACTGAAAAGACAGACAAAAATAAACATGCAACATTCATGTCATTCAGTTAAAATAATGTTTAGTTACATGTTAAAATGTTTAGCCTCTGAAGATTGCATCGTTAGATTTCTGAACACTGGCGTGATTTACATGAATGAAAGTTATAACTAACTAATTACATGCAGTATATGACAATTCTTTAACTAACCTGTCCTCCATGCTCTGCATCTCAGATTCGTCGTTGATCTGGTTGGTTGAATCTTCCATCGGCAGAGTACTGGCACTGGAATCCTGAAACATAGTTGAAATGAATATACAATATTAACCACACTCTGACATGACTGATTTTGGCATATGCGAAACAAAGATAGACTGAAACAATTAGAAAATGGCGAGATGTACATCAACAACATTGCATTATAAGGTTTGGCTTTTAATTGTTTTGATTATGCATTTGCTGATTGATATATACTTGTATCGTACATGGCATGCACAGTTTGAACGACCTCCTGTTCATTGCTGTTATAAATAAAACTATGGCAATATAATAATCATAGTAATAAAAGTAATAATTGAAACCTGGAAACTGCCAAGATGAAAAGTGGGAGCATTGTCTTCTATGTCAGCGGTGAGGTGCTCATCTGCGTCGGCCACCTCCTCCAACAACATCTCAGTCGCTTCACCCACAGCCTGTGAAATACAAAAATGCAAAAAAAAATACAAAAAATGAAATACGAAATCTCAAATGCATATTCCACTGATATTCGATAAGTGCACTTAAGCTAGTGCGAACGAATTTATTATGCAAATTGGAATAAAATTTATGCTGTTTGCAATATCATTTGGTTAAGTTACTTAACGGACACAAGAAATATGCTTCTTGTGCTGCTGTTGTTGGCAGATGCAATTAAATAATAAAAAAATAAAAAATGAGTGTATGAAAAAGCTTACCTCTATACCGTCATCTCTCGGTGGAATACGGACAACGCATGGTTTACACACGAACTTGATCACCTCTCTACCCTTCAGAGCCGCGAAGTACTGCTCCTGGGTAATTCCTGAAAAAAGAAATGGGTTCAAAGTAAAGTACCTTTGGAATAATATTACAGTTACTTTCCGCAACGTCGAAATCTCCATAGAATTCAATGTACTTTAATATTTAATAAAACCATCCTGTTTCTTATTTTTCGACAAATGTTGGGCAACGTTGCTATTGACGTCAATAAATAATAAATATATAAAAACAAATAAATAACAGCCAGGAAATCGTGAAAGAGAATAGAAATATAAATACAAGTAATACATATCCCTAAAATATATTGCCGTATTTATGAATACATTAATACAAAGTCATGAAAGTTTAATGCGTCTGTTACTATCAAGCATTATACTATAAAGAAATAATATTACAATAAACATTGTAAGTTTTAGAACCTGTAATTTATGAAAGACATTACGAAAACATGCCTATGCAATTTTAAGAGATATTTGTAAGTTTGCAAAAATTGAAAATTTCAAAAGAGAAAAATTTACATTGTGGTTTCATGTTAGAGCCGCATTGCTGAGGCGGTTCTAACGAGTACCCATAATGTATGGTTGGATCAAAA
Source organism: Rugalucina vietnamica (assembly GCA_964017185.1). Classification (NCBI taxonomy): domain Eukaryota; kingdom Metazoa; phylum Mollusca; class Bivalvia; order Lucinida; family Lucinidae; genus Rugalucina; species Rugalucina vietnamica. The sequence goes on along the minus strand of OZ024871.1, from coordinate 34,381,688 downwards.
ATGAAAAATATAGGTGTATCCCTGCAAACCCCTGCTTTTCTATATAAAAGTGGGGTTTAAGGGGTCATACATTACACGGACATGTTTCCTGCCAAAACGTAAATTAAGCAATAGTTAAATATATACAAAATATACAAAAGCATGATATTACAAATAATTTATTATTAAATAAATACTTACCTGTATCACATATGCGATGCTGCCATCTGTCACAGACGTCGCAGGTAACACCTTGCTGACGTTTTCCGACAACCTTATTACATGCAATGCACAGATCAGACATTATAGAGAATTCAATGATGAATGATGCTTAATGAATTTGAACATCTTATATACCCGAAAATCGGTCTATTAAAAGAAATCGCTGAATAAAAGATAATTAGATTTAAAATCCCTATGGGTCATTAAGTTCTTTTAAAGACAAAGCCTGCCGCATGCCGAAAAACCATAGGATTCGGCAAGCAATCCTTGATTAAAGAATCTATTTTTCACACTTTAGTTAATCATCCTTCAGAAGTCCGTGTCAATAATTATTGACATTAATTCTGCACATTATTATACTGTAAGTTTTTCACACCTTCACTTTAATACCACATCCATCCATCCATCCATCCATCCATCCACCCATCCATCCATCCATCCATCCATCCATCCGTTTGTCTATCCTAATTGACCTTAATAAATAAATAATAACTAAATAACCAACTAAATAAATAAATAAATAAATAAAATAAATAAATAATAAATAAATAAATAAAAAAAAATTGGGGGCAAAATAACTAGGGGGGAAATGGTATTGGGGGCGAAACATCTAGGGTATTGGGGGCGAAACAACTAGGTGGAAAATAGAGGCGAAACGACTAGGGGCGTGGGGGCGAAACGTCTTGTGACCCGTTCCTGTACAGGAATGGACCGGAATCTGAATCTGAATAGTTTACTGGTGACACGCCAAATGACATTATTTCACCAGGGGGTTCGGATGGGGGGTAAATTAGTCCCTAGAATGCACGAGTGAAGCGAACTTGGACACACAGTCATCAGACATTTCAGTAGACTCAGACCTTCAGCTGTTATTTACAATCTCCATGCATGTTTACACATAAGCATTCCGAATGTGTCATACAGCCTCAGTGCCAAGCGTGTACTAACCGGTCAAAATAGTTTTACTTTACACATCAAATTTGAAACCCGAAATTCACTGTGGAAAACCGAATCCCGCTCACCCTCACTTCCCATACTGTTCACAGAGATATTAAATTTTCTCTCCAGGTGATGTTCCATAAGAAAAGTCTCTGATTTCCTGCTTAAAATCCATAATATCTGTGAGATTTACACATTCAGCTAGCTCGTTTGCTCTCATTTTTTTACGCAACGCTAAGCCAATCAGAAAGAAGCTCTCCATGCTCACGTGACAAAGCGCGCATCGTGACGTCAAGGCACACACGTGACATCACGAAGGTCAAGTTCGGATGCACTGACCACGTGTCAACCATGTGTAATCCTGCTTTATTCAATTGGAAATTGTTTTGATCAAATAGAACCGTCAAGGTCCGCAACGGAACGTAGTGGAGTGAGGTTCCGCAACTAACATTTCAGCAGAGGAGATAAGTGAATCAGGGAGGTCATTCCAGTCCCTGATAGTCTGTGGAAAGAAACTACTTTTGTACTCTTCTTTGCTAGCTGAAGGTATCTGAAAAGCCAAAGAGTGTTGATTTCTACAACGCCTATTCTATCTATCTATCTCTATATACTGCCATACGCCCTCGCAGACATTCTAGGCAGGTGTGCGCATAGTCTGTGAGTATCAGACAGGTAAAAGAATGAAATTTAAGGAGGATGAAAAGGTGATAGTGAAGGATAAAAAAGATGATAGGTTAGAATAGATAAGAATTAGCTAAAAACAGGGTTAAAAACAAGCTTTGTGGGATTATGGTCGAGAATGTTGCAGCTAACAGATAGCAGCCTTGAAGGCATCCAAACTCTGTAAGCATACAACAGATTCGGGGAGGGCATTCCACTGGATAATGGCCAGGGGGTAAAATGAATACTTATAATAATCTCTTGAAGTGTACACCTGTCTAAAGGTCATCGAATGGCAGTATCTGGAGATTCTGTGGCTATACTGCACATGATCTGGGAGAGGGACTGCTACCGAGCCATAGACAATCTTGTAAAAAAGACAAAGACAGGCATCAGCTTGCCTTTCCTCCAATGTTCTCCATCCTAGATTGTTAATCATCTCAGTTACAGATGCCTGATGGTCAAAATTTCTAAGAGTCCAGCGAGCAGCCCTTCGCTGGACCATTTCAATTTTAGAGATACGCTCTTTAGAATGTGGGTCCCATACTGCAGAGGCATACTCTAACTGGGGCCTAACTAGAGTGTTATAGGCTGACTCCCTGACATCTGTATTTTGGCATTTAATATTTCTACGGATGTAGCCTAAGGTCCTGTTAGCATTGTTGACCACACGATCGATATGAGAGTTCCAAGATAGGGTGCTTGACACGATAACACCAAGGTATCTGGCACAAGTGACAGTTTCCAAGACCTGTCCATGGAGAATATATTCTGAATTAATAAGTTTCTTACTCTTGGATCCTGTCACCTGTACCACCTGGCATTTAGATGGGTTGAACTGCATGTTCCACTTGGACTCCCATACCGACAGTGTGTCCAGGTCCTTCTGAAGTGCCGAGCTGTCTTCCTCACCCTTGATAGTGAGATAGAGGGCAGTATCATCTGCAAAAAGACGTACTTGGGAGGAGATCCCACCAGGCAGGTCATTGATATAGGCGAGGAAAAGGATCGGACCCAAAACCGATCCTTGGGGGACGCCGGAATTCACTGGTATGGAGTCGGGACTCCTCGCCATCAATGACAACCTGCTGGGACCTATTCCCAAGGAAGGCTTGAATCCAGCTCAGCACTTTGCCCCTGATACGGTATTGGTGCAGTTTCCAGAGAAGCTTACTGTGACTGACTTTATCAAAAGCCTTCGAAAAGTCAAGGAGTATTAGGTCTGTCTGATTTCCCGCACTGGCATTCCTTGCAAGGTCCTCAATCATCATGACAAGCTTGGTTTCACAGGATCCTTTTTCTCTGAAACCATGCTGCATGTCATACATGATTTCCTGCGCGTCTAAATGTTTAACTATGTTTGAAGCTAGGATGTGTTCGAGTACCTTGCAGAGAATGCAGGTTAGGGAAATAGGTCTGTAATTAGCCGCTAAGGATTTATCTCCCTTTTTGAAGACAGGCATTTCATTAGCTGTAAGCCATTCTGTAGGTAGCGTTCCTGTCTGGAGAGATTTTATCAAAAATAACTTTGATAATTGGTGCGATCTCATCCCTGAGCTCCTTGAGTAGCAATGGTTTGAGCTTATCTGGTCCTGCGGCTTTTCCAGGTTTTAGATTTTTCAGGAGTTTCAAGAGGCCATTGAGGGATATATCTATATCTGGCATGACTGGGGTGGAATTAAGGTAGGGGTCTGGAATGGATTCAGGAGGTATGCTGCCCTCATCAACTAGGTCCTGTACTTTCATTTGGGCTAGACGTGAAAGGGAAAGTGGGGATTTTTTTGTGAAGACCGACTGAAATTGTTGGTTACACAGGTTGGCTTTGGGGGGTGTTTCTGTGAGGAGGATGTTATTGTCTTTCAGAGGTGGTATGCCTTCCTGGTCTTGCCTTGAGCTTTTTAGGAAAGAGAAAAGCTTCTTTTTATCACAGGTCTTGTTGCTTTCAGATAGGCCCAAGAGATCATTTAAGTATCTTTCATACGAAATTTTAATCTTCTTCTTGATTTTTTGTCTTAATGCCTTAAATTGGTGTTTGATATCTTCTTCATTACTTTTTTTGGACTGAGAGTACAGGCTATCTCTCTTTCTTATTAAACGTTTGATCTCTTGGGATAAGGTAATCTGTGGGTATTCTGGCTTTACCCTTTAGACCTTTGAAATGCAATATAAGTCTACTATCCTTTCTCCTTTTCTTAAGAGATTCCCATTTCAGTTGACCTAACATGCCAGTCATGCTCCCAGTTTCAAAAACATAATTTCCCGTCACAAACCTTGCCACACGATTTTGGACCTTTTCCCTTTCTTCCTGGAGGCCATGAGTGTGAGGGTCCCAAACTGAGCTTCCATATTCCAAGACCGGTCACACCAGAGACGACTTTGAAAATTTCTTTTCCCTCTGCCTCACATTACTTTAATACTGAATTAACTATAAGAGACAACCTCACTCATGATTGGTTTTGAAAAGTAAACTATTGATAATTGAAATTAATTAAATAGCACACTTATATCACCAGGTAGGACATTCAATTTTCACACCTTTTCTGATTAACAGCTCATTTTGGTATCAAAATGGGTACTTGTCATTGAGTAATTATCAATATTTGCTACTGCAATAAGGTGACAATAAACAAGGGATTAAAGCAATCAACAGATAATAAATTTTACCAAATTTGTTTCTGCAGACTAGAAGCAAAAATTCTTGTAACTTCCTTATTTTTTGTCCGATTTTGACAAACTTTTTACCAAAATGTAGGGCACAGAATGTTGATTCAGAAAAAGGGCATAGCGCTGGAGAAAAAGGGCATGGCGCGGCGCCATAGTAAAAGTGGCTAGGGGAAACACTAGTCCTTTATAAGCTCCTTTATAAGCTGCTTCTTTCACATCTGGGGGACAAGAATGCAAATTTCTCCTCAAGAATCCGAGAGTTCTGTTAGCCTTTGTACAAACGTTGGAAATATGAGTATTACATTTCAAATCCTTTGTGATAGTTACACCCAGGTAGTTTATGCTTTCAACGTTTTCCAGTACAGTGCCCTCAAGGGTGTAGTTAGCCTGTCTCTCAGAGTTGTGATCTGTAGGTATGCATAGGAATGGTTTCTAGATGATGGACGGGTATTTCGGATCAGGTAGTCAGAGGCAGGGATGGCTACAAGGTCATATGTGACCTTGTATAGGAGGACCAACCGACTGTCAATACGTTGTTGGTCAAGGGTGAGCCAGTTGAGATCCTGAAGCATTGTGGACACACTTGATGTTTGTCGGTAATCTCGTGTTACCCACCTAGCGGCCCTTTGTTGTACAGATTCAAGTTTACCAATATCTTGATCTGTATGAGGAGACCACACAGTAGAGGGCTAGAGGCGTATTCTAGTTGTGGGCGCACTAATGTCTTATAAGCTGTGGACTTCAGGTCTCTGTTATGGACCCGGATATTGCGTTTGATGAAGCCAAGGGTCTGATTCGCCTTCTTGGTAATGTTATTGATATGGTCTGACCAACTGAGGTCTTCCGAAACAGTGACCCCAAGGTACTTTGCAGAAGATACACTTTCTAGAGCACAGCCATGGAGGTAATAAATAGTCTGGAGGGTTATTTACTTCGTGTCACATGAATGACCTGGCATTTCGAGGGGTTAAAACTCATATCCCAGAGCTTTTCCCATTTTTCTAAACTTTCAAGGTCTTTTTGGAGATTCTCTGAGTCTCCCTGCTTGTCAAGGGCAAGGTACATGGCTGTGTCATCAGCAAATAGCCTGACTCTTGACTTTACCTGATCCGGGAGGTCATTTATATATGCTAGGAACAGTATGGGCCCCGAGAACCGAGCCCTGCGGGACACCGGAGGATACTAGTAGAATACTGTCAGAATTAGAACCATTTAAAAGGACAGATTGGGATCTGTTGTCTAAAAAGTCCTTTACCCAATTTAGTGTATTCCCCCTTATGCCATAAATGTGGAGTTTTAGGAGTAATTTTTCATGTGCAACTTTATCGAAAGCCTTGCTAAAATCAAGGAGTATGAGGTCAGTCTGTTTTTTGGCTTGCATGTTTTTAGCAAGTTTATCAACAAGCATAATTAGTTGTGTCTCGCAGGATCTCTTTTCTCGGAACCCATGCTGCAGATCAAACAGAATGTTTTGTTCAGTAAAGTGTCTAGAGATGCTAGAGGCCACAATGTGCTCAAGAACCTTACAGAGGACACAGGTCAGGGAGATGGGGCGGTAGTTGGCCGGGTCGGATTTATCCCCTTTTTTGAAGATAGGGGATACATTGGCTTCTTTCCAAATGGATGGGAGTTTACCAGAATCAAGGGATCCTTGGTAGATTAGCTGTAGGATGGGGGCAAGTTCCTTATGTAGGGTCTGAAGGACTATCGGTTTAGCCTGTATCTTACTAGACCGTTTATTTGTCAGCTGCATCATGTTGCATTTGACGGGTTGAAATCTCATTCCCCATTTCCTAGCCCAACTGCCTAAACGATCAATGTCTCTCTGAAGTTTCAATGTATCCTCTTCATTCTTGATTTCACGATAGCAAACACAATCATCAGCAAAGAGTCTTATTTCAGACTCAATGTCTGCTGAGATGTCATTTATATACAAGGAAAACAGCAAGGGGCCAAGAACGGTGCCCTGAGGGACACCCAACACAACTGGAGCCCAATCCGATTTAATACCATTAACCACTACCCTTTGTTGTCTGAAACAAAGGAAAGCGTTTATCCAATAGGGCTTATCCGGTAGTGCTGCTAACAGGAGTATCAGATTACAAAATCAGCTGCTGCGGTACAAACTTTTCAGTTAGCCAGGTAATCTCCTGTGTATCTCTATGGAATTTGTTTGACCTTTGTGTCTAATAATTGATTCAATGCTTAATTATTTCACTTAAAATAACACGTTTCAACAGAACAATGCATTTGAACATGTAGCATTTCCTATAATGTGTGTCTCGACTGATGTTTTATACTGAATTGTTTTCTTTCAGCTGTTTTTTCTTGTACAATGTACATGTTGATATATGACTATTACTTTATTATGAATAAATGCTATAAATGTGATCTGAATAATTACCCCTTAATTAAAAATGTAAAAGTAGGATTTTATTACATCATTTATCGTATTTTGATTTTGAAACAATGACTTTATGCATTGAATAAAAACTACTATGTTTCTAAAATACTGTCAATTATTGTCATATTGTAACTTTTACAACCATATTAAAGAAATTCACTATATTTGCATGATAGCATAATATACACTAGCAATTTGACACCCTAATAACAGTGAACACAATGTTCAGACTAGTCTGTCTTGAAGGTTGCAGAGAGCAGCAATGATGGTGATAATTTGGTTCAACTGAAATCGTAGCTTGATGGGAATGATTCCTGACAAAATCCGAAAGGTCTTCATTCGTCCTATTGCTCTTTCTACATGAATCCGTACGCTGGCAATGCTTCTTGATCTTTTCACCGCTTTAGAACTCAAACATTTTCCATACGAGAATGAGGGAATATTCAGAGTGGCTTTCTTCTTCAGCACTAAGTGTCGAATGTAAAATCCCCTGTCTGCCATGACATCATCTCCTTCTTCAAGCATGTCACAAAATTTACTTTGTTTAACAATTGCCTGGTCAGATATGGCTCCACTATAAAGTTTGGAAAGAAATGTTATTGCTCCTGATGGCATAATTCCAACCAAAAGTTTAAATGTATTTGCATGTTTATATGAAGACCATGTTGCCCTTTGAGCAGCAAGACGAAATGCCTTTTCTACATATATTTCAGTGCAGTCAATGATAACTCTTGTTCTCGGGTAACGTTTGAACACATGAGGTAAGTTTGCCTTCACTATATCTTTTGTTGGCCACTTTATGAGCGGTTTCAAACACTTAGCTAAAAAGTTAATCCATGACGGCAAAATTCTGCATACATGACTCTTTGAAATGCCAAACAAATGAGACAGAAGCTCAACATCATAGCCCCTTCTTATCCTAACTAGTGTCAAACAAAATTCTTCAAAAGAAGTCAGTGCCTTTCTTCGTCTTGCTCCTGAACGTCCGGACGTTTCAAACTTGTTCTGTCCATCCCATAATTTAATTTTGCTTGTCAATGGCTCTAACCATATGAAAAGTTGAAGAAGAAGCGCTACTTTAGGAATTCCAGTATAATGAAAGCACTTAGAATCGTCATTGTTTTGAATGGTCTGACTGAATCTTCCTTTTGATATTTGCTTTATTTCCTCCTAGGATGGCAAAGTATTATAACCACAATTATTACATTTCACTTTTGGTGTAGAAGCAAAGGCATTTTTCCCATGATCTTTACACTCTTTCTGTGGCGATGTCTGTGTTCCCTTTTCTGTCTCGGGCTCATCATCTGAACTTGGAATGTTCCCTTCAAAGGCGGCGGATGTTGATGGCTGTTCTGTGACTCTCTCTGCGACAAATAAAGGTTTCTGCATCTTTTTAGGTGGCATGTTTGGAAGTCTTTCCTTTGGAGCTGGCCTCTTCTTAGTGCTCCTGGATCCTGAGTAAGGGTCTGCATTACATGGATCAGGCTGGGAACGAGTCAGCCCGTCATTTTCAAAGTGCTGAAATGGAGAGCACACATTATTAAATAATGTATTTATTTTCTTATTTAGGTTTGTTTATTTATTTATATATTTAATTGTATTTTTGTTTTATTATTTATTTATTTATTTATTTGTCTTTTTATTTATCATTCATTTATTTTGGACTTTAGTGGAAATTGTATTTCATTTTATAGTAGTGATAACAAAACACGAAACACAAAAGCCATACCTTTGAACACACAAAATGGTGCCGACCTATCTTCTTTTCATTTAATTGTTCATGAGGCCTTCCACATGCTTTAATCCAAGCCTTGCATCTATCAAGGTCTTTGCTGGGCTTTGGAAACGGAAAAAAGGTAACTCCTTGCATGTGTGGTTTCTGACTATAACGACTGTCACTGTTACATTTTCCCCATGAACACCTTTTTGTAACCATTTTACACACTAAATTAACACTAAGCTTTTCTTGGTAATCATGAATTGATAATGTTGCTTTATGAAAGAATGTTAAGATGCAGGAACTTTTATTACACTTTGACCTTGATAAATGTTGAAAATATGCAATATTATAATTTCACCTCACATTAACCCCGTGTCAGCAATAGTGTATTGGCTGTAAAACTGGGAATATTTGTACTGCAGCAGAGATTGTTTACATTCAACATCTGGCTTATCAGCTTTAGCCGGAGTATGCCTATTCAGTGTTGTTCCACCTATTCCATAGCTAAACAATTTGCTTTTAAGGAGTTCATGGGGAGGAGTATCAAAAGCCTTTTCAAAATCGAGTATAAAAGTGTGGACCTGGCCTTTTTTGTCTAAGATTTTTGCCCAGTCATTTATCACTGTAGTCAACTGAGTTTCACAGCTATGCCATTTCCTAAATGCATGTTGCCTGTCCGACAAGAGTTCATGTTCATCAAGATGGGCCATAATATTTGAGCATACTATATGTTCAAGAAGCTTACAAGGAATGCATGTCAAAGAAACAGGGCGGTAATTGCGGGAAAGTGACCTGTCGCCCTTTTTAAACAGTGGGCAAATATTAGCAAGAGACCATTCTTTAGGAATTTCACCTGTATTGACTGCTGGAAGAGATGGGCGAATACCAGACCTAATTTCCATAGCCAGTTCCTTTAGGACTCTGGGATGAAGCTCATCAGGCCCTAAGGCTTTAGACGGGTTTAGACCTTTGAGAAGTTTGGTCACCCCTTCCTTTGTTACCACAATATCATGCATGAAAGGGGCAGATCTATCTAGAAGAGGGACCTGTTTGTATTCACTTTTAGAGAAAACATCCGAGAACTGACCATTCAATTCTTCCGCCTTCTCAAATTCGGATTGTGCAATTCCACTTCCATGATTATGGACATGATTACCTGAATGGACATATATGTTTGTCCTGCAGTACTTTTCATTTCGTTTTTAAGGACATATTGGCCTAGAATATACACAGACAGTGATTAGTTTGAGAATTATTGATTTAAGTACAGTTTAATTGTGTTCCGTATGACGGGATAGCCTAGACGAGCAGCACGTACATGTGCTTAAAGATAAGTGTCATAGTGCCAAAATTTTTTGGCTCATTTTTACTTCTATTCACCCCTGTCTTGCTGTAGAACAACCACTGGTGATCACTATATAGTTTTTAGCTCGCCTGTACGAAGTACAGGAAGAGCTATTGCAGTCACCCCGGCGTCGGCGTCGGCGTTAGCGTTAGCGTCGGCGTTGCTCAAAATGTTAAAGTTTTTGGTTAAAGTTTTTATGAGTCTATATCTCTTGAAGTTGTGGATGGATCAAGTTGATACTTTGCATGTTGGTAGATATTGGTCTGAAGTTTTATGCTGTACCATCATGACCCACCTGGGTGACCTTGAGGTCAAGGTCACGGACTTAGAAATTTTCTGTTAGAGTTTTTGTTGAAGTTTTTGGTTAAAGTTTTTATAAGTCTATATCTCTTGAAGTTGTTGATGGATCAGGTTGATACTTTGCATGTTGGTAGATATTGGTCTGACGTTTTATTCTATACCATCATGACCCACCTGAGTGACCTTGAGGTCAAGGTTACAGACTTAGAAATTTTCTGTTAGAGTTTTTGGTTAAAGTTTTTATAAGTCTATATCTCTTGGATATGTAGATGGATCAAGTTGATACTGAAGTTTTATGCGTTACCATCATGACCCACCTGGGTGACCTTGAATTCAAGGTCACAGACTTTGAAATTTTATGTTAAAGCTTTTGCTTAAAGTGTTTTGAACTGTATATTGCTGGAACAGATGGATGGATCTAGTTGATACTTTGCTGTTAGATATTATTCTTTTATTATGCTGTAGCATCTTGACTCACCTGTGGTCAAGGTCACAGACTTAGATTTTAGGTTATAAGTCTATATCAAATATGTAGATGGGTCAAGTTGAACTTAGCATGTTGGTAGATATTGGTCTGAAGTTTTATGCTGTACTATCACGACCCACCTGAGTGACATTGAGGTCAATGTCTTTGGTCATAGATTTAATATATTTAGTGGCAAAGCACAAGTCAGGCGAGCTACGCTGTCCTGCGACAGCTCTTATTATCAGAGAAACTCATGAAGATTGGCCCCACACGGTACCCTACCCCTAGACTAGCTACTAGTCTGTAAAACATATTGTCATATGATTATTGTTTTCTTTTTTATTATTTTCTCTATATTGAAATTTCTCGAGTCTCTAAGCTAGTCTATCAATGAAATTTTCTTCAATCGTCTTGGCTGAGTTTTACAGACTAGTAAAAAGCAAAATCCCTCTGAGAAATGATTGACAGTAAATGGCTATCAAATTGACCATCTCTAATTCCTTGATAAAGATTAGCACCAATGTTTATTTGTATTTCAGTAGGTTGGTGGTTTTACAGCCTTTAAAGTTTCAATGATGATATGAATTAAGCATTCAGAAACCAATCTGGCCTCATGAATGAGATTTGTTTTTAATTTTTTCTTATTGTTTTCCCAAAATACTTTGCACTTTTTACATACACTGATATTAATGCAATTTTGAGTCAGAGAACAGCAACAACACCAATATTTATGTCCCCCCAACCGAAGGTGGGGGACATATTGTTTTTGGTGCGGTTCCCGTCGGCGTCGGCGTCGGCGTCCGCGTCGGCGTCCGCGTCCGCGTAGCTTCTTTCTTACGCGATATCTTTTGAACCAGTGGATGGATTTTGACCAAACTTGCATAGATACATGGTTGGGAGGGGGGAAAGAGTTGATTAGATTTTGGTGACCTTGACCTCATTTTCAAGGTCACCAGCCCATGAAAACTGATCAAATTAGGTTTTCTGACGCGATATCTTCTGAACAAATGAATGGATTTTGAGCAAACTTGCACAAGAGCATTGTTGGGAGGAGGCTCAGAGTTGATTAGATTTTGGTGACCTTGACCTAATTTTCAAGGTCACCAGCCTATGAAAACTGATCAAATTAGGTTTTCCGACGCGATATCTTCTGAACAAATGAATGGATTTTGACTAAACTTGCACAAGGGCATTGTTGGGAGGAGGCTCAGAGTTGATTAGATTTCGGTGACCTTGACCTAATTTTCAAGGTCACGAGTCCATAAAAACTGTTGAAATTAGTCTTTCCAATGCAATATCTTGTAAACCTATTGATGGATTTTGACCAAACTTGCACAGAAGCATTGTTGGGAGGAGGCTCAGAGTTGATTAGATTTTGGTGACCTTGACCGAATTTTCAAGGTCACGAGTCCATAAAAAATGTTGAAATTAGTCTTTCCAACGCGATAACTTGTAAACCAATAGATGGATTTTGACCAAACTTGCACAGAAGCATTGTTGCAAGAAGGCTCAGAGTTGATTAGATTTTGGTGACCTTGATCTAATTTTCAAGGTCACGAGTCCATAAAAAATGTTGAAATTAGTATTTCCAATGCAGTATCTTGTAAACCAATCAATGGATTTTGACCAAACTTGCACAGAAGCATTGTTGGGAGGAGGCTCAGAGTTGATTATATTTTGGTGACCTTGACCTAATAATCAAGGTCACAAGTCCATAAAAAATGTTAAAATTAGTCTTTCCAACGCGATAACTTGTAAACGAATGGATGGATTTTGACCAAACTTGTACAGAAGCATTGTTGCGAGAAGGCGCAGAGTCGGCTAGATTTTGGTGACCTTGACCTAATTTTCAAGGTCACAAGTCCATAAAAAATGTTGAAATTAGTCTTTCCAACACAGTATCTTGTAAATCAATTGACGGATTTTGACCAAACTTGCACAGAAGCATTGTTGGGAGGAGGCTCAGAGTTGATTAGATTTTGGTGATCTTGACCTAATTTTCAAGGTCACGAGTCCATAAAAAATGTTGAAATTAATCTTTCCAACTCGATAACTTGTAAACCAATTGATGGATTTTGACCAAACTTGCACAGAAGCATTGTTGCGAGAAGGCTCAGAGTTGATTAGATTTCGGTGACCTTGACCTAATTTTCAAGGTCACGAGTCCATAAAAAAATGTTGAAATTAGTCTTTTCACTGCAATATCTTGTAAACCAGTTGATGGATTTTGACCAAACTTGCACAGAAGCATTGTTTGGAGGAGGCTCAAAGTTGATTAGATTTTGATGACCTTGACCTAATTTCCAAGGTCACGGGTCCATAAAAACTGTTGAAATTAGTTTTTCCGATACGATATCTTGTAAACTAATTGATGGATTTTGACCAAACTTGCTCAGAAGCATTGTTGTGAGGAGGTTCAGAGTTTATAAGAATTTGGTGATTGTGACCCAATTTTAGACAGGGTCCAAAACAAGTTTAAACTATCACACCTTACATGGTGTCTTCCCTAGAAAAACTTCATATCACAAGGTAACTACACTTCAATTACTAAACGGTTGGGGGGACATAGTTTTCCTCAGAAAACATTGTTTTAATTATAATATCTATTATTTATTATAATATCTTTACTTTAGCATTAATGCCAGTCTTACATAAGGTCCTCATGTTAATACAGACATTTGCATTGTTATACCAGACTTTTTATTTGTTTGTTTGTTTGAGTTGTGGTTTAGCGTACCAGTCAACATCAATGGTCATGTCGGGACATTGCCTCTATTTTGTGGGGCTTGTACCTAAAATTGGACGTCATGACATCCAAAAAGTGCTTCAAATATAACCACCAAACATCCATTCACTAAAATGCTCGAAGAAATGACTTAGTTCAAATTGTGAAAACATTACAAAAACACGACCATGCAATCTACAGAAAGTTGTTATGGTTGTAAAAATGAAAATCTTCACTGGAAAAAAAAAATAGATATTTTTCTAATTTTTGCTCAAAACATAGATTGTGGATACACGTTAGAACCGGTTCTAGGTGGTTCTTACGAGTATTCGCAATCTTTGTTTTGGAGCAAAAATAAGAAAAATAAGTATGCCCCTGCAAACCCCAGTTTTTCTATATAAAAGTGGGGCTTATGGGGGTATTTATTGCACGGACATGTTTTCCTGATGAAATGACAAAAAATAAACCAAGGATTATATCCAAACCAGGAGGAAATAATCTTCTCAGATATTATAGGCTCCTGATCCAAACCACGTGCATATCTTCAGACCATGCCCATAACACTTGTAAAGTTTTAAATGAATTGGCATGAAACTGTAGAAGGAGTTGCGCACACAAGGTACCCACTGCCCATTCATTTTCATTGTGAAAATGTCCAAAAAATGGCTAAGTTCAAATTTTGGACAATGTGACAAAAATTAATCGGAGCCACCTCGTGGTAAAACCAACAATGTGGTTTCCGAACAGGGCCGACACAAATTGACCTGTACAGTCACAGAAGCAGGCTAGAAGCTTGAAATTTCGGATTTAAGAAGAAGAGACATTGTACTATCCGTGTAGCGAAAACAAAGGCGCTGATCAGCTTCGCAGCTAATGCGAAGCTGATCTGCGTCTTTGTTTTTGCCAATGCAAATTGTTGGTTTTCTCACGCGGTGGCTCATATGTTTTCTTGGGTCTGCTCAGACCTGGGCAGGCTCAGACCTGAGCGGTTAACCAATAATCAGATGGACATTTTGTAGTGAAGAAGCTTCACCTGGAGGCACAAGCAGCCCATCCATTTGATTAGGGCCCAAGGGGTAGGGGCTAAAACTTTTTACCATATAACAGCTATATCACAGTAAGCAAATTGGTTTGGCCCTGAAAATAGCTTTTTGATGATCAGTTTTTAAAAGAAATATGCACTAAGTATTGGTAATTGCCTGGAAACTGAGTTATTTGTATAACTGACCTCAGGCTGCTCAGCTGATGACAGTGGGTATGAAGCATCAAATCAAATCAAACCAGACAGACAGACAGACAGACAGACAGACAGACAGACAGACAGACTGACAGACATGCAAGCAGGCAGGCAGGCAGGCAGACAGACAGACAGACAGACAGACAGACAGACAGACAGACAGACAGAGTACACTCTCACTGATCAGCAGCATAATAAAGCATAACTTTGTATTATGTATATTCTTCTTATTTGTTTGCCTAAATCAATAAACCATAAAAATTCCTGGATGCACTGCTTCTCCAATGTTGTACAAATTGCTGGCACCTTTGTAACTTGCATAATGACAAAGGTCAAACTCACTTTACAATTCTTCATGTGGAATATTCAGGATGTAATTCTTATCAGGTGCAAGATGGTGTTGAATATCTGTCTAAATACAGGGTCATAAACCTTTAAATACCACTAAGCACTTTGCTGTTAAGATTCTGACATTGATAAATGTGCCCTACGATTTCTGAGGCTGCTGATTTCGGATTTTACAAGGCTTAGAAATCGAGCCCCATCTATAGACTAGACTGGCCGCAGAGATTTAAAAAAAATGAATTACGAAAGACGTTTTTCTTTATTTCTAAGCCTTGGGCAAGGCTACCCTATCCCCTGAGCTACCTTATTACCCTGTGACGTCTGTTTTGCTATACTAAGATTTTGCTATACTAAGATGAAATTAAAATTATGCAAACTACTGATCTGAATACAGAAGTGAAATTTATGCATCTAAAATACATTTAAAGCACCCAGAGACACAGCATTATGTCCATTCCGGTAGTCCATTCCATTAATTACATCCGTTCCGGTAAAGGAACGCACCTGCCAAATGGTTAGCAAGTAATGTTAAGTAGCCGCTACAGCGCAAGATGGGAATCTGCAATTAATGGGAATAATCAATGATTTGTCTTGCTCAAATCATGTCAACTGGAAGTGAGTGAGTGTGCTATTAAAATTGACCTTGACGTCACGGGGGGTGCCTTGACGCCACGGCGCGTGCTTTAGCACGTGTGCATGGAGAGCCGTATTCTGATTGGCTAAGCATTGCAGACCAAAAGAAGGCTCAAATAAGCTTGCTGAATGTGTAAATCTCACAGTAATTATGGATTTAAAGCAGAAAATCAGAGACTTCCTCATGGAACATCATCTGGAGACAAAATTTGATATCTCTATGAACAGGATGCGAAGTGAGGGTGAGCAGAATTTCGTTTTTCACAGTGAATTTCGTGTTTGAAAATTTGATGAGTAAAGTAAAACATTTTTTTTTCCGGTTAGTACACGCTTGGCACTGAGGCTGTGTGACACATTCAGAATGCTTTTGTGCATACATGCATGGAGATTGTAAACAACAGCTGAAGCTTGAAGGTATGAGTCTATGTGGATCTTATTAATAATTAGACCTTCAACTGTTGTTTACAATCTCCATGAATACACAGTAGCATTCTGAATGTTCCATGCATGTACTTAGTGGGAAAAAATGTTTCACTTTTCACATCACAATTTCAAACATGAAAATCACTTTGAAAAAAGAAAA
This sequence comes from Rugalucina vietnamica, assembly GCA_964017185.1. NCBI lineage: Eukaryota > Metazoa > Mollusca > Bivalvia > Lucinida > Lucinidae > Rugalucina > Rugalucina vietnamica. Next base: position 34,365,466 of record OZ024871.1, on the reverse strand, counting down.
TCCTGTTCACCTGCACTTTGCATACTGGATGAAGAGATATTAAATGTTGTTGCCAGATGATGTTTCGTAAGAAAAGCTTTAGATTTATAACTTCTGTGAGATTTACTCATTCACCTTACGCATTTGAGCTCATTTTTGGGGCGCTGTGTTCAGCCAGTCAGAAAGCAGCTCTACAGACATGATGCCAAAGTGTGCGTTGTGATGTTGAGTCGCGCACCGTGATGTCGAGTCCTGTTGGCATTGAATAGGCTATACAATAGAGTTTTGTAGAAAATGAACAATTGAGGAGTTACCGGTAAGTCATGACTAATGCACCAGTCATTTGTAACCACTGTTCTCCTACTTATGGGGATTATGACATGTCAGCTTTCAGTGCCCATACCATGAGGCCCACCCCCAGGGGGCAAACTGGAGGTAAAAACTTTGCTCTTTTCCCCACCCTTCACAATAGAAAATCTCCTTGGGGTAAAGATCCTAATGTCAAAACCCCGTCATTTCCCCTGCACTGACAGGACAATCAAAAAGTAATTGCCCTGCACTTTAAGCCCAGCTATCCCCCACCCTTCCCCGTAGGTGGGGGGCAGTGGTTACAAATGACTGGTGCATAACATGTATGCCATTATACAGAAGTCTTAATTATACTACATGTATAAGTGAAATGATGGTGCTCAGAAACTGATTGACTTTGACAGTATGAAATAGAATGTATAGAGATATTTTTGTTTTACTTATTTCCCAGTTTTGCTTTCAGGTACAAAACGATTCTTGATTCCATACTGAAGTCAAGAGACAAAGACTTTGTCCAGCAATTACAAGCCTTTGTTGAAGCATGTAAGTGCAATACAATATGAAATGACCCGCATCATGAGAAAACCAACAACGTGGTTTCCGAACAGGTTCGGCACAAACTGACCTGTTCAAGCACAGAAGATGGCTAGAAGCTGAAAATTTTGGATTAAGAAAGTATGTAGCAAAAACAAAGGCACTGATCAGCTTTTCTCATGACATTGCTCAAATCATTATATTTTCCATAGATGGCGCGAAAAGTTTTAACTTATTATTTAGCCTATTTTAACATTTGACTTAAAATTATTGAAGATGCACCTGATAATTTTACGGGGAGATCACATATAATCTACTGTAGTTGCTAACATCATCTCATCAGGAAAACATGTCCGTGAAATGTTTACCCCTTTAAACCCCACTTTTATGTAACAAAACTGGGGTATGCAGGGGTATGCCTATTTTTAGCTCACCTGAGCCGTTAGGCTCACAAGGTGAGCTTATAGGATGGCCATGATCCGGCGTCCGTCCGTCGTCCGTCCACAATTTCAAAGATCTTCACCTCTGAAACCGCTTGGCCAATCAAAGCCAAATTTTATATGAAGCATCAATAGAAAGGGGGAACCAATGTGTATATAAAAGAAATCCAGGTCACATGACCAAGATGGCCGCCATGCCCATATATGGTAGAAACCCTTCAAAAATCTTCTTCTCCAGAACCTGTGGACCGATTTCAACAAAACTTGGCATGAAACATTAATGGCTCAAGCACTACAATGTGTATATAAATCATGACCCTGTGATGACCTTGACCTATTTTACGACAAGGTCAACATAGGTCGCCAATGCATTTGACTGGGGAAAACTTTTAAAATGTCATTTGAAGTGAAAGTCTTGCAGGAAATGGGCAGTAGGACTAAATATTAATGATTCTGAAAAAAATTGGACCCCAGGGGCTAATGTGCCCCCACCCCGGGGCAATATACATGTATATCTCCATGATATTCAAACGTCTTCTCCTCTGAAACCACTTGGCCAATGAAAGCCAAATTTTATGTGAAGCATCAATAGGAAGGGGTTACAAATATGTATATAAAAAATCTAGGTCACATGACCAAGATGGCCGCCATGCCCATATAGGGTAAAAACCCTTCAAAAATCTTCTTCTCTAGATCCGGTGGACCGATTTCAACAACACTTGGCATGAAGCATCGATGGCTCAAGCACTACAATGTGTATATAAATCATGACCTTGTGATGACCTTGACCTATTTTACGGCAAGGTCAACATAGGTCGCCAATACATTTGAATGGGAAAAACCATAATATTCAAACATGTTTATTGGTATATGCAGCAGATCTCAGGTGAGCGTTTACAGGACCATTGGTCCTCTGGTTCTTATTTTTGCTCGAAAACATAGATTGTGGGTACTCGTTAGAACCGCCTCGCCGAGGCGGTTCTAACGTGTACCCACAATCTATGTTTTGAGCAAAACTAAGAAAAATATCAAACATTTTCTGCTGGAAATTTTCAATTTTTACATCTTAAGAAAAATCTATATTTTACATGGGCTTGTTTTCGTAATGGAAGTTTTTTCAGAAATGCAAGTTTACTGGGTATGTCTAGAAAACAACATCTTAATAGTTGTATGTGCATCCCGCAATTTACAGAAAAGATTTATTTCTGTTAGCTGTTCCAGGGGTTGACATAAGAATTTGAGCAGCACTTGCCGGGCGGGCAAGCTGGATTTTAATGCAGCTTGCCCTCAGGTCTTGAACCTGTCTTCCTGCTTTCTAAAAAAAAAAAAAAAATAAGCAAACAGTACATATTGTACACTACCACAAAAGAAGGAATACCAGTGGGCTTACGGCTGGCAATTTCAACTTGCCCACAGCAGAGTCAGCCGGAATCCGGCATTCAGACACCCGCTTATGTCAATCGCTGTGTTCATGAAGATGACATTAAGTACACACTCCTTTCTCCAATGCAATATGTAACAAATTTAATTTAAAAAGACTTGAAGAAAAATCATTTAAAATGCTAGAATGTTGCACCCTCAAGGTAATAAGCACCTATTTTTGTTACAGTGGTCAATGAAAATGTGAGTCTGGTAATTTCACGACAGTTGTTGACCGACTTCTGTACCCATCTACAGCAACTAGAGGATGTGGTAGCCAAACAGGTGGCACATTTTACCCTAGAGAAGGTCCAGGCCAGGGTTATATCATTTGAGGAACAGGTGAGATTGAAAAAAACACTTCTTTTAAAGGTTTTCATCTAGGTTCAAAGTAGTATAATTTTTTGCTTCAGTGATATTCAAGTACATGTATAAATTTTTATTTTACAATGCAATTTTGCCGGAGTCTAGCCTCTGTAGGTCAGCCCAACCATTCGTACAGAATTCCTCTTTTACGGACATGACGTCTCTGGTCATTCTCTCTATAGATATGAACTGCCAGGGTTAGCCTCTGTGTAAGCTATAAATTTTTAAAATGCCTTGAAAAATTAAGAATGAACTACTGTAAATTTGTAAATTTTTGTGTGACATTTTCATGTTTGTTTGCATTATTGTTTTGCAAATTTATTAGCAAGGTCCTGTTTAGGGAGTTCAGTTTGCAAGGTGGTATGTGTACTTAAAAGATGAAGTAGTTGTAACATTTCATTAGGAAGCACTTTGGATTTGTGAGACATATCAGTCCCAAAAATTAAATGATCAATAATCTACCACCAGGTGGCAGCAGTGAGGCAGCATCTGGCTGATATCTACGAGAGAGAAGGGTCATGGAAGGAAGCTGCTAGCATCCTCGTGGGAATTCCACTGGAAACAGGACAGAAGTAAGTAAATGATGATGCTTGGTATTTTGGCATAAAGTTTCTGTAAAGATCAGGCTAATGCTACCATACATGTGATACATCTGAGAAGCCAAATAGGGTCCTGGGAGATTTACTTTTCAAAATAGGGAGAATGATTAAACAAAGAAGGAAATTCTTGATTTCAAATAAGGAGATCTAAAAATTGAAATAGGGAGATGTACAAGTTATATAGGGAAATTTTGAAATTCCAAATAGGGAGATTTGATCAAAAATAAGGAGATCCCTCTGAAAGAGGGAGATATCATATGTATGATGCTAGCCTACATGTACATACTGCTTACTTTTCTGTTTGTGTTCTTTTTTTCAGACATTACTCCTCATAGCACCTCTGAGCATAAACTGCAAATTATGGCAACATTCAGGGTTCATCATCATGCTTTTTGACCGCACATCCAGTATGTCTGATCACCATAAATCTATGATGAAGAGATCAACTTTCACTATATGACACAGGCCCTTTGATGTAGACATCAGGAAAACATGTCATTGTAATGTATACCCCCTTGTACCCCACTTTTATATAGCAAAACTGGGGTATGCAGGGGTATACCTATTTTTCTTATTTTTGATACAAAACATACATTGTGGGTACTCATTAGAACCGCCTCGGTGAGGCGGTTCTAATGTGTACCCACAATCTATGTTTTGAGCAAAAATAAGAAAAATATCAGAATTTTTCTATTGAAAATTTTCATTTTTGACAATTACAAAAATCTCTGTATATTGCATGGGCGTGTTTTCTTAATGATTTGTGTTTTCTGGAGGTGCATTATAATGTCCATTTTCTTACAGACAGTACACAACAGACTACAAGTTACAGACCTATCTGAAGATAGCGCGACTATATCTTGAAGATGAGGACCCTGTACAGGCCGAGGCCTATATCAACAGAGCATCACTGCTACAGACAGACTCTAAAAATACGGAACTACAGATACATTATAAAGTAGGAAGTATGCCTATAAATTTGATTGTCATTGTTAGAAAACCTGACCTCAGGTTCAGTTTTTTATTACCACGTCCAACACAAAAATGGGCTGTGAAGCCTTAGAGTATGGTTAAAAGCTAGAAATTTCAGATCTACGATGTAGAGGTATTGTACTATGTAATGATATGCCCCTTTCATTTCACATTCATATATATATGCAAAAAGCTGGTCTCACAAAGTAGCTCAACTATTATTTTACAGTTCTAATGACTGGTTCAAAATATTTTAACAATGTATTGCAAACTTATGTTGAGACATACTTAAAATATGTACAGTAACACTGCAACATCATAAAGCAGAAATTATCTTCAAAACTGTGAACCAAAGCGCATGTTTAATGTGAATCTGCTATGTAAAAATGTTTTAAGCGTTGACATCCTATACCTTTGTAAACAGTTCTGTCTTTGCTTGAAGAATTTTTCATCCCCTTGTTTCACCTAGGCATGCTATGCTAGGGTTCTCGACTACAGAAGAAAGTTCATAGAAGCTGCAGTACGATACAATGAATTGTCGTATAAGTCAGTGATAGCGGAAGAAGAACGGATGACGGCGCTGAAGAATGCCATGATAGGAACTATATTAGCATCTGCAGGTTAGCTGACACTGTAAAGCTGTTTTGATAAAAACGATTTTTCTTTCAGACATCAAACATCCAGAATAAATTTTTGTAAGATTAATAAAGTTTTTGAAAGATGGTTAATCTATTAAATGTTCTAATTTACATTTTACACTGTATATTATAATGCATTTTGATCATCATTAGTATTTCCCTTGATTTTGTTCACTAAAGGACACTAGATTTTGTGGTTAGAAAGTGGTAAACAGAACTAAAGATGAACTGTGTATTTAATAACCAGGAAAGAAAAGGTTTTTTTAATTCTGTATGTGGTGGATGCTGAAACTATGCTGTACATCTTAGTAGGTCTCATCGCTAAAACCAATTCTTTTTTTCTGACAAAAGTCCTCTTATATGAACAAATACTATAAATTGTAGGACAGCAGAGATCCAGAATGTTGGCCACTTTATTTAAAGATGAACGATGTCAGCAGTTACCCGCCTTTAGCATTCTGGAGAAAATGTAAGATATAGATAAGTGTCTTGGAAAGGATGCATTTTTTTTTTTGATTGTTTTTTGTATTAGAAAGTTTAAGCCCGGTATTCAGAAAGTCATGGGTTTGCTGTTGACTTAGGCAGATAATGAGTGTATTATATTATAACTATGTTTTATAGCTTTTAAGCCTTTTTAAAGCTGAAATTTTAAACAGCATTTTAATGCTGCAAATTGTGACTGCTCCTTTTGTGCTTAACTGTTTTGCATTTGAGCCTATGCGTGAGAAAACCAACAATTTTGGTTCCGAACAGGTCCGACACAAACCAGGCTGTACAGTCACAGAAGATGATTAGAGGCTGGAAATTTGGGATTTAGAAAGTAGAGGAATTGTACTATCCGTGTAGCGAAAACAAAGGTGCTGATCAGCTTTGCAGTTACGGCGAAGCTGATCTGCGCCTTTGTTTTTGCCTATGTAGATTGTTGGTTTTCCCATGCAGCAGCTCATTCAGGAACTTCAAGTTTAAATATTTCTTTGTTCACAGATGTAACCTCTGTTGAAAGAGGGCTTTTAGCCACTTCTATGTTGAAAGAGGGCCTTTCGCCACTTCTATGTATAATCAGAAAATCTAGAACATTGTTATAAATATTTCAGGTATTTAGATAGAATTATCCGCAGCAGTGAACTGGAAGAATTCTCAGCTCTCCTACAGCCTCACCAAAAAGCTGTTACATCGGATGGTAATTATTTTATCTCATATATATCTGCATATATCCAGGAATTCTGTTTAGAGAACACATAACTTGATTAGAAGCAGCCTAAAATTCCAAACCAGACGGAAGTTTACTCAGAAATGCAAGTAGAATGACTAATAGTTTATGGGCTATTTCTTCAAGTGCTCATTAGGTATAAACATGTTAGTAACGCATTGGTGAAGTGTATTCCTCTTGCTTTATCTTGCATTGAAAACAAGATTTTTTTCGGAATTTCATAAGTTTGTATTACAGCATGCGCACAAACAATATGTTAGTGTCTCCCCTTAAAAGCTAATTCCAATATTTCATTTGTCTAGGTTCCACAATCCTTGACAGAGCCGTCATAGAACACAATCTGTTATCAGCCAGTAAGCTCTACAACAATATATCGTTTGAGGAGTTAGGTTCGCTGTTAGAAATTCCTCCCACCAAGGCTGAGAAGATAGCCTCTCAGATGATCACAGAGGGCAGGATGAATGGATATATAGACCAGATTGATTCTATCGTACATTTTGAAGGTAAGATCGGAAATGGTTGTCAGAATTTAATTTGCTGCGTATGTTTGTGAATTTGTTACCTTAGAAATTCTAAGTTCTCGGTAATTTACTTTAAGCTTTAAGGGTCGGCAACTCATTTATGTGAAGTGTCCTTTAGGTGATTTTGCATTCTTGATGCCATAAGGAATTAGCTATGTTATATTTGATCTTGAATGATGAAATTTGCCATTTCTGAAAAAGAGTAGTGTTTTTCTTGCACATGTACGCATGTTATCTGTTTTCAGCTCGTGAGACCCTGCCTACCTGGGATAAACAGATCCAAAGTTTATGTTTCCAAGTGAATCACATCATTGAAAAAATAACACAGGTGGAGCCTGACTGGATGTTAAAAACTATGGAAGCCCAGCTGAATCAAACATAGACATTGTTGTTGGACATTGAACTCTGAATCATCATTGTATTAAAATATGAACAAGACTAATTTTTGTATTATTATACCCATGACGTTTATGATCGGCTCCATCCTAAAGTCCTTAATGAATTAGCAACAGAATTAGGATTTGAGCATTGGCATGAAAAAAACAACAACAATGATTTGCATATGTGAAAACAAAGGCACAGATCAGCTGTGCAGTAACTGCATGGTTGATCAGCGCCTTTGTTTTCACCCCATAGATAGTGCAATACCTCTTCTTCTTTAATCCGAAATTTCACTGTTCTAGCCTGCTCCTGAGATTGTACAGGATGGTTTGTGTTGGACCTGCTCGGAACACCAAATTGTTGGTTTTCTCATGCACAGGCTCATTTGGTATTTACCCATCTCCCCCAGCAATACATTATCACAAATGAAATTCCCAAGGAATGGCCACTTGCCTATATTTGGCTCTTTGTCATGATGATAGTACTATAAAGGTTAGAGAAAAGCTTTGGTACACCCCTACAGGAAAATAAATAAGCCGCCGCATGGGAAAACCAACAATCTGCATAGGCGAAAACAAAGGCGCAGATCAGCTTTGCAGTAACTGCGAAGCTGATCAGCGCCTTTGTTTTCGCTACACGGATAGTACAATTCCTCTACTTTCTTAATCCAAAATTTCCAGCCTCTAGACATCTTCTGTGACTGTACAGCCTGAATTGTGTCGGACCTGGTCGGACCCCAAATTGTTGGTTTTCTCATGCACAGGCTCAAATAAGTTATTGATCATTGCAAAAAAAAAGCAAACCCTTTCCTTTGCTTCTTTAATCATGACTCTGAGATGACCATGATCTGTTTTACGGCATGTTCAACTTTGGCAAGGCTAAGCATTTCAATGAGGAAAAACAAAAAATGTTATTTGAAGAGAAAACGTCAAATGGACAGAGAGCTCTACAAAGTCAATAAAAATGATTACCTTACCCTGTTTTATGAATAGATCCACTTATCTTCTCCTCTGAAACAGCTAGGCCAGTCAAAGCCAAACTTCATGTGGAGCATCCTTAGGAAGGGGGAAAGAAAGTTTATATAAATGGTCCGGGTTACATGAGCAAGATGGCCGCCTTGGATGTAAATTGCAAAAATCTTTAAAAATCTTCTTCTCCAGAACCAGAAGGCCTATGATTTTGAAACTTGGCATGAAGCATCTGGGAATGGAGCTCTACAAAGTTTATGTAAATCATGACCCTAGGGTGACCTTGACCTTTTTTACGCCCATGCATTTGATCGGGGAAAAAATAGGAAAATGTCATTTAATGGTAGGAAACTTGCTAGGAATGAGAAAATGGACAGAAGATTTATGTTCATGAAAATATTTTGGGCCCAGGGGGTTGTCTGCCCCTGTATATGACCATAATATTCAAACATCTCTGAAACCACTTGGCCAATCAAAGCCAAACTTTATGTCAAGCATTCTTAGGAAGAGGGAATGAAAGTTTGTATAAATGGTCATGGTCACATGACCAACATGGCCGCCAGGGCTATAAATAGCAAAAACCTTTTAAAATCTTCTTCTTCAGAACCAGAAGGCCTATGATTTTGAAACTTGGCATGAAGCATCTGGGAATTGAGGTCTACAAAATTTATATAAATCATGACCCTAGGATGATCTTGACCTAGTGTACCTCAAGGTCAACTTAGGTCGCCCATGCACTTGAATGGGAAAAAATAGGAAAATGTCATTTTATGTCAGAAAACTTGCTAGGAATGAGCAAATGGACAGAAGATTTATGTTCAGGAAAATATTTTGGCCCCAGGGGGTTGTCTGCCCCTATACTGGGGCTATATACATGTATATGACCAAAATCTTTCAACATCTTTCTGGAAACGGCTTGGCCAATCAAAGCCAAACTATATGTGGAGCAAAATTAGGAAGGGGGAATGAAAGTTTGCGCAAATAGTCAAGGTCACATTACCAAGATGGCAACCATGGCTATAAATAGCAAAACCCTTTTAAAATCTTCAGAACCAGAAGGCCTATGATCTTGAAACTTGGCATGAAGCATCTAGTTGGCCTCCCAAGCCATCAAAATATTTTTCTGTTGGCATTTTTGAGTACATTTTGGCATCCATGCTAAATGTGTTCCTTGATGTGTAACAATACACGCTAGGGTGGATGCCAAGTCTGAAAATGCCCCGGAGCCCCAAAAGTAGGTCAAAGGTCAACTAAGTGCAAAATTTCATATATTTCAGCATATCAGCAATATCTTATGTTATATTTTCAATTAATTTGTCAAAATAACCCCTAAATTACATCTAGTACTTTTGTGAGGTTTAATAAGCAACAATTGTTACAACAAAGTGGTGCAGATTTAGGTCAAAGGTCACTTAAGTGCAAATATGCTTATTTTCATGCCCTTTTACAATTGTCTGTATAAACATTAGTGCCAGTGGTATTCTGGTGGGGATAAAGTTATTTTAGGTACTTCTTGAGACTACTGTTTGATTTTGTAGTTTTTGTCATTTCAAGATGGTGTTCAACATGGCTGTCAAAAACAAGAGAATGCTATAACTGTTGATGCATGTACAAGTAACTTACTCTCATCTAAAAATCTTTATACACATCCAATTTTATTGTACTTTCTCATATTGTAATTGATCAGTTTTGTTAAACCAAGAAACATTTGATACATTTATGGTGTTGATCGCCATCAGTTAGTTTGGATTTAAAAATGATATTGATATACTTGAGGTTCAATGTCATGTAAGGACAAAATAATTATTTTTCATGTTGTTTTCTAATTTTGACCCTGAGAAAAGTGATGATTGAAAATAAGAGTATTGGTGGTAATCAGAGTCATTTCAAATGAGTCAGATTGATACTAATGTTTTATTTTTTACTTATCGTATAATGATGGTGGTCAAGATGGCCACCACAACAGCAATAATTAAATATGTATTGGTAAAATTTTATTATCTTACGTATGGAGAACATAAGTAAACTTGATTTCGTGACTCCTCTGTTTAGGGCATATTCTCTTCAATAATTTAGTTGTCAATCTAATCTATTCTTCGAAACTGCCAGATCAATAAATAGTGTGTTAATGATAAATATAAACTGATTGAAATTCAGGCTGTTTTGATGTATGTGAAGCCCGAAGGGCCTCTCAGAGAGATTAAAACTGATGTTATTCATCATCCAGTGAAAGCTTAACATCTGAATTTCAGTTCTGATATTTACATTTTATTATCTATCAAGTATCTGTCTTTTAGTTCCAAAAACTGTTCCTAATATTCCGGATATTTGACATTAAATCAGGCTTACCGGAATTTCGGAACAGCCCAAACGCTATTTTTCGAGCTTAACGTTATGGCAAAATGCGACCGACGTCACGCCAACATGAGCAAACAAATAACGATACTGGCTGACATTGACCTAACTCCAAGCCGCGGTGTTCCATTTCTGGACTTGAGTCCTCTAATTAAACAATATCGGAGAGCAACAGAGGTGTTGGCACTGTTGGGGAGTTTGGACATTGACGTGACTCCGCCATTAGGTTTGGTTTACGGTCTTGCTATATGGTTTGTCAGCAGAGTGATCAAGAGCAAAACATTTTCGTGAATTTAAAGCCTTTCGACATGAAAGATCTTTACGTTTTCGTGGAGACTCTGATGTCTGATGTAAAGATGTCTTGCACTGGTAGAGATATTGGCTTGGTTGTGCTGGCATTGAGATGCTAGCTTTGACTTAGGCATTTGTACATACATACATTCATTAAGGTATCATATAGCAACTTGGAGAATTTTACACAATCGAAAATCGAGTATGGTACAAAATCATAAGATGTATGTTATTGCGTGATTAGCATAAATGCATTACTTCATTGATTAAGCTCAGCTGCTGCTTTTTATCATTTGATGAGACTACTTACATTTATATTTTACTTATGTATTAAATAAACTTGTGTATGTTTGGTGTTTAGACAGATAAAATTGAATAGTCACTGCAGATTCAAACTAATGTCTGGTGAAGCTTTACTGAGGTCGCTGCTCATTCATTAATTTAAAACCTTAAACATATTGTCAGTACACTATTTATGCAACATGAGCTGTACTAACAACAAATCCTGTTAATGAAAAATTATTCTCATCTACCAAGTGGGGAGTACTGCACAAGCTTTACTTGTGTCTGAAAGTACTGAGTTGCTTATGTCATCATGGCTCTCATAAATTGTACCAGCGTATCATATCTATGACACACAGTGTCACATTACTTCCTTGTCCCGAGACTTGGCCTAGGAATAGCATGGGTTAGGCAATTCTGGCATGACAATTGTTATCATCCCACCACTGCAAACACAAAGAGTGGTTTACTGCACTTATGCATGCTATCTTTGCTCGTATTAGAAGTACCAAGTTTCTTATTTGCATATTTTACCACAGCTCTAAAGCATTGTGTAAATGAGGTTACAAACATCATTTTATTCACTCTTTGCTTACCTCAGCTTACTCAGAGGATAAAGTTTTGTCATTGTTATTTACTTTGACAAGCCCCGTAACTATTTATCCTGCTGATGGCCTTAGCTGTTCCTTCTTGTTGAATTTGCAAAGATTCTTTCTTTCTGAATTTGATTAGAAATTACCCAAGTTGCACATTTTGATACACTCATTGGCCTTATTCGCAATACATCATTTCTGCAACTACCCAATGAATGATAAAATCATTACTTTTATTTATAGCGTTGTGAAATAGAAGTTGTTGCTAGTGACAAGAATCCGAAAATCTCTCAGCAAAATTCAGCCCCAGTCTCGAAAACTAACATGTCAAAAATTAAGAATTTGGAGATTGCTCCTTTTTTTAAATAAGAAAGAAAATTGGTGTATGCACTCTGGCCAAACCACATATGATAATTCAATTGTTTATATTGCTATCAAGGAGGTTTGAATGCACATTGATTTAAACAGGCTCAATGGAATTTTACATGTATTTTCACTGACTAAACGTTTGCTTCTGAGCATATGTAGTTAAGTATTGTCTTCTTGGAACGCTGCAATACCTATCAATTTTGCAGTTTTATTTGCTAAATAACAACTGACTGTGGAAAGCTATACCAAACTTAAAGTTATCACATAATCAAAAACGGACCAGCAAGTTTAGCATAACAATATTGTTCTCCATTATGATGGTAGCCATTTTGTACCCCATCTTCGAAAGTTCCATACTTTCCAAATGACTTAAATTCTGACTTAAATTCTGGAAATTGCTACAGTTCTGAAAATGGGCAAAATGAATACTACATTCATATGATTTGTTTTGTCGTTTTGCTCGTTTGTTTTCTTGGGGGGGGGGGGGGGTCAATGGGTTGGGGCAATCAGTTACATTCAATAAGGAAAGTATTTTCACATCATGTACAAATGAAATGAACATCATAATGTATAATCTTTACAAAGGTTGATCAGATTAAGAAGATTTATTTTTGTGGGTAATAGTGAAACATGCTTGTTTTAATAATTTAGTCTTGTTTTACTACACTTTCATCCTAAGCGAAACAGTGCGATGGGGTACAAATAGACCTGCAAGAACAGATTACTATAGTCCAGATTTTGTATTTCATACTTAAAACTAGACGGAATATTTCCATCGGTATTCCGTTAGACCTCTCCATACCGTCACGAGAGAGGAGCGAGGTCACGAAGTGTATCGGAGTGCAGGTTAGCCAGCTGATCTAACTTAAAACTATCAATGCCAAACAAGCACAGCAAGACCTCCTATCTCTGTCAGCTACTTTTACAACTGAAACGTTCCAGTAACTGAAATTGTGAATGCATTTTCAGGGTATACCCTGTTTTGAATTGATGACCTCATCTGACCATTGGCCTCAATGGCTAACATGCATTATTTTCTAGATAAGCCTTAAATTATCTCAGAGATGTACTACAAATCCTTTGGGTAACTTTCTTTCAGCCAGCCCATGATTTTGTGATAGAAATGCATTATTTAGTAATCATTATAGGTTTTGATATTTTTGCACTCATATGACCTTTGACCTAATTCTGTGACCCAGAGGCAGTAACAAACTTGGAATATACTCGTATGAGTTTAAGCATTTGTCAATGAATAAAATGAGCATATGTTGCTTTAAGTCAGTCCATGTTTGAAATGCAAATTACTTTATTATTGTAACGGGTGTTTGTTATTTTGCACGCATTTGACTTTTGACCTAATTCTGTCACCCAGGAGCATTAACAGTTTTGATACCCACCCCTATGTCTTTGGACACATGTCAAGGAATAACATAGGTACAAGTTACCTAAAATCACTCCATGATTTTCCAAAATAATAATGTTTATTTTTATTTTTACAGATTTTTGATATTTTGCACTCATTTGAACTTTGACCTAGTTTTGCGACCCAGGGTCATTTACAGACCTGGCATCCACCCGTACGAGTTCGGGCACATGTCAAGGAATATTATGAGCATAGGTAGAATAATGTACTCAAAAATGCCAACAAAACGAAAACTAAGCGACTTTTATGGATTTGGACTGCCAAGTAATCAAGGAATGGAGGTGTACAACATTTGTATAAATCATGACCCTGGGATGACCTTGACCTATTTTACGACAAGGTCAACTTAGGTCGCCCATGTAAAATTGTTAAAATGTCATTTGAACATTGTGGAAGGGCAAAACTTGCAGTAAATTGGCAAATGGACTTTTTTATGATTTGAAAAAGTCATTGACTCCAGGGGTTATTCTGACCCTGTCTTGGGGTTATATACATGCCTATTACCATTCTAGTCAAACAAGTTTATTGGTATATATCTCAGGTCTCAGGATGAGCGTTTATAGGACCGCTGGTCCTCTGGTTCAACTACTATTATCCACGTCCCAGTGGGACCGTGCTCCTACCAGAGGAGGATCATACACTCAACAAGAACAAGTTAGTATAAAAATGCAGCCTCCATAAACTATATGAGTTTTTTTTTTTTTTTTTTTTTTTTCCATCATCCCGAACGCCCTCGTACTGAGCCCAAATGCGCCTGGAACGCACACCGACCTACAGCAGTATTCAAAATGATTTCTTCATGTTAGCCAACGTTCATATATCAAATTCAGATATTTGTTGTCTCAGAAACCACTAGCTTTCAACTTTAATCGTTAATATGAGATCGTTATACATAATGCTAAAGGAGCCGCGTCTAGCTTTTTTAAAAGCTATCCTTGTATTCTCTATACTATTCTAAAATTAGAACCACGCTATTCTGTTCTGTTCAAGGTAAATCTCCTCCGCTGACTTCGGAGAACCGTCTGACGACGTAGTTGAAGAATACAATTGTGTTGGTATTTATGTCTGATTTTGTGAGCTCTATATACACTGGAGAATATACTATTTTTAACATGTATCGGGTTTTCCAGCTAAAAATCGATACATCAACACCAAGAACAAGGAACAGGTAACCGCTTTACCAGGCAGGTTATAATACGTCTTATCAAGGAATCGGAAACCAGTATAGAATGAGGCACTTCATGGGGGTTTTCAGCTTAACATCTTCTGACGTCTGGTCTAACACAATATTAGACACCCGTTGAAGACCCCTACATCTTACATTGACTCCTACAATGACAAGCAAACTAAAACAAACAAATAAGTAGGTCACCGTACTATTTTAGCCATATTTTACATACCTGATGCAAAAATAAGCAGACGTTTCCACATCGTAAACACAAATTATATAAAAGATATAAAGTTGACAAATCATAGCATCCAACGGGTATATAAAACTAAGCAAACACAAATTTATGATTCAATCGACGCGCATGAAAAAATGGCTGCTTCAATTCACTAGGACGCAATTTACAATAGCCACGCCCACTCATTTGACAGAATACTGAAAACATATAGGGCAAAGTAGAATAACTTAAAATTTCAAAACACTACGTTAAACGCTAAACATACTTTTCAAATACCTGAATTTCACACAGTTAAATACTTTCGCCCCAGAAAAATAGGTTACCCTGTATACCCCAGTTTAACTAAATAATTTTGGGATTTAAGGGAGTATTCATTGCATCGACATGTTGCATTTTTGACTGCACAGACGGAATATGTCTAATCTGGTCAGAACCCTTGAAACATCCATTTCTTATTACTATTACTATGATGGGCTCTTTTTCTTTCAGTTTCATATAACTCAAATTGCATAAATCTATCCCAGGTCTTAGCCACAAGTTACCTGTAAAACACAGGTCTATATTGGTAATTGTCCCTCAGGTGTCAAAATAGGACATTGCGCACATCACAATCTATGGGAAACAATCGAAATTTGATCTGCACAGGTAATTTTCCAGGTAACGCCTAGGTAACATCCCTTAGCTGACTGAGGTAAATTGTCCCAGTTGAATAACTTACTGAAATCCGGAGCAAAAGAAAAACACCAGTTGAACCCCGGTGGGCCAAGCAACAGACAAGAAGCTCTGGCCCGTTCTAACTTAAGTGAATCATTGAGTCTGACGCCCGACCCATCGACGTACAATTAAAGAATGCAACGTAGTTATCAACCATGATTGGGTTAAAAACTAAGCATGCAGACTGTCGCAAAACATTGTTATACCCTATACGTCTGAATTTTCTGAACTGATCATCATTGGTCATAAGATAGGACATGTTCTATAACGCTTACTGATTGTCAATTTAGTTTTTTCCCACCTCGGTTTTTGGAGTGGAAATTTCTTTCTGGTTGCACCATTTCCTGATAATTGTCTACTGTTACCTTTCAATGCCATAAAAAGTATATTACATGGGAAATATGCCTTTAACATGACATAAATATGGGACCTTTTTCTGGAACAGAACAGAAAAAAAAAACACAAATTTAAAATGCAACATCATACCATCTGAAAAATAGTGATTTTGGGGCATATAATTGCACCCTATAGTGAACTGTTATATAAAATATCCTATTAGAACTATAGTATATCGCAAAATGCGTATTACCTTTTTGTTACATTTAGTCTAGGATGCTATCCTATTGAATTACAGTTGCATAACATGGCCTAGTTAGTAAATGCATCTCTGATCTAATCTCAGCCTTATTTCATGAAACATACACTGGTATGATAAACATAAAACTTGGATGGGATTGTACATGTTCACAATTTATCTTAGTAGTGAGTGGCAGACACATAGCAACAATGATTTTCACAGACACTTTACTATTACTCGGTGGACTCGCTCTTGTGTTGTGCTTTTTTCTGTGTATTGTTCTGGTAATAAAGCTGGTGTTTTGTAATGGGAAGTCAGGAAAGTCTAGCGAATCCAGCAAAACTATCAAACGTCGAACCAAACTTCACAGTTTTATCGTTTTTCTCGACCGATTTATGGACATGAAAAGTAAGACGTCTTCTGAGTGTTCGAAGAATGAAACTGCAGCCCGAGATCACGTGCCTAACTTCGTGGACAACAATACAGACAACAACAAAATGGTAGCGAAGTTTGAATGTCGCGTTTTAACATCTTCCAAGTTACTTGACATTTATTGGATAAAGGATACAGTTGTTGTCAGTGATCCCAATCAACAAAATAGTACAGATTATGCATTGGACATTCTCAACGCGAAGGTATCGGACAGCGGGACCTACGTTTGCAAGGTGACGAATCAGTACGGTACGGCTTCAACAAAGACTTATCTATCAGTTTTGGAGAGAAGTGACTCGACTTCGGATAAATTTATGCCATTTGAAAATGATTCTTTATGCGCTTTAAAGGCCGCTTATACCCAGGCCAAAACAAGCGTAAATGAAAAGCCTTTTAGGCCGTGGTTCATAAAACATTTGCCAATCTTCATCGAGGTCTCGGAAGGCTCTGATATTCAACTATTGTGTGTCGTAAACACACCATGAATGAATGACATTGATATTCTATCAAATGTCAGTTTATTGTACTTTTAGAAAACCTGTTTCCATTTTAAGTCCAATTCGCATGCGCCAAAAATACACGCGTGTAAATATACTCCTGTGTGCAAATTTTACTCAGGGTAAGCAAATGGCGCATGCGAACGCAAATACACACCGGAGTATATTTACATATGGGTAAATTTACTCCTGGGTCTGACCAGATGCAAATTTTATTTTTGCAAATACACACGTATAAATTTACTATTTTGTCCCATGCGAACGCAAAGTAAAATTTACCCATGAGTATTTTTATTTCAAGTCAATATTCTGCTTTTAAGATAACAAATTTTCATATTTTTTGTTCATAACTGATTTTATGACAGTTGCTGAAACTGTGGACATTGTTGCTAAATAAGAGTTTATTGCTATTCATCACATTTTAGATCATATGGAGAGCAAACAGCCACACTATTTCTTCATCACTCTTGGTGAGATTCTTGGAATTCCTCGCGAAAGGATGATAAAAGGGAACTGTATAACTGCTAAGGTTATGCCTGACCATAACATGATTCTCCTCTGCTGCCAAAGTCTACAAAAACACCTTGTAGCAGCCTCTTCTTGTTTTGCCAATACAGAAAACTAAAATGAACGGGTTTTCATCCAGAAATGATAAATTTACATACAAAAATACTCCTGGTGATAAAACCCATGCGAACGCAATTTAAATTTACTCACAGGTTGATTTGCACACCGGAGTATATTTACACACCGGAGTATATTTACACGAGTGTATTTTTTGCGCATGCGAATTGGACTTTAGACTTGATGAACAAGATGGAGTATGCATGAACTCAAATGTGAAAACGTTGGACTTTGAACGATTATTTAATTTTTACTCAAATTAAAATCCTTCTAAAGATAAATGTATAATTCAAAAAAAATAAATAAATAAATAAACAGCGCGATCATAAACTGATGACATTTTTATCATTTAACACAAAATGTCGTGAAAGTTTTAATATGAAAATAGAGGACCAATGGTCCTGTAAACGCTCACCTGAGATCTGGGATATATACCAATAAAGCTTATTGACTATTATGGTCAATGGGCGACCTATATTGACCTTGCCGTAAAATAGGTCAAGGTCATCACAGGGTCATAATTTAGGTACACAATGTAGTACTCTAGTCCACAAAGCCACATGCCAAGTTTTGTTGAAATTGGTCCACCCATTCTGGAGAAAAAGATTTTTGAAGGGTTTTTACCATATATGGACATTGCGGTGACCTGGATTATTTATGTACATATTGGTTTCCCCTTCCTATAGATGCTTCATATCAAATTTGACTTTGATCAGCCTAGCGCTTTCAGAGAAGAAGACCAGCCCCTGGTGTCTATTTTTTTTTCAGAATCATATATCTTCAGTCCATTTGCCCATTTCCTTCATATTTTTCTCTTCAAATGACATTTTGACAAATTTCCCCATTAAAATGCATGGGCCACCTATATATAGATGTTGATCTTGCCATGAAATAAGTCAAGGTCACCCCAGGGTCATGATTTATATGATTTATATAAACTTTGTAGAGTTCTTCTCCCTGATGATAACTTTTGTTCCCCCTTCTTTAGGATGCTCCACATGAAGTTTGGCTTTTATTGGCCAAATAGGTTCAAACAAGATTTTTGAATATTGTGGTAATATTATACAATTATTGACTTCAATTTCGGTAGATATAAGGATTTATCTACCTGAAAAAGTGATATTCACCGAGGCCTATGTTAACCGTTGTAAAATATGTCAAGGTCATCCCAGGGTCATGATTTATATAAACTTTGTAGAGCTCCTCTCCCTGATGCTCATGCCAAGTTTCAAAATCATAGGCCTTCTGATTCTGGAGAAGCAGATTTTCAAAGGTTTTTGCTATTTATAGCCATGGTGGCCATCTTGGTCATGTGACCTGGACCATTTATATAAACTTTTGTTCCCCCTTCCTAAGGATGCTCCACATGAAGTTTGGCTTTGATTGGCCTAACGGTTTCAGAGACAGGGGAAGATCTTTGAAATTGTGGATGGACGATCTTTGAAATTGTGTATGGACGATGACGAACGACAGAGCATGGCCATCCTATAAGCTCACCTTGTGAGCCTTCGGCTCAGGAGAGCTAAAATGAAAAGTGGACATGGTGTCTGTCTTTGTCATGAGTGGGTTGAACCGCCACTTTTACACAAATTTAACTTTTTGTGAATTATTGGTACACTAGTCTCACTCATCTGTCTTTTTTGTCTACTAGTTATTAGCATAATCACTTACTTACTTACTTACTCAGGCGTAAAAATCTGTATATACATTCGATTTGTTCTGCCGTTAGATGGTATAAAAACCTTTATAGCCTCCTGAAATGGGTTGGAAGTCAGACCTCTATTTATCTTTGGACCCCCGCCCATTGGGGCCCCCAGAAGAAAAAGATGGGCTGCTTGTGTCTCCAGGCAAAGCTTCTAAGCTACTGACGGACCATCTGATTACTGGTTAACTGCTCGAGTCTGAGCCTGCCCAGGAAAAGTGGTTTAACTGCTCGAGTCAGAGCCTGCCCAGGAAAAGTGGTTTAGCCAAACCATCCATACATATACAGTAGAAGAAACTCCCCCGTTCGGGAATCAGTGACCTTTTGTGACCTTTGTCAACTTGACAGGTAAATGTTACTATAATTAGTAAATTGATGCTCGAACGGGAGCTTTTCTGTCATTTTTATAGTACCCTTACAAAATGCAAAAAATGTGTCACAGTTTTTGTTTAATCAAGATGAAACTTTGCAGGCTTAAAGATGAATGATATATCTAACTTTCTACCGTGTAGAATTTTTTTATTTTGTTTTGTTAAAAAGTTATTAAATTATGAAAATATGATTTTTTTCTAATAACACTGATTCCAGATCGGCAACGGAAATTGTTTATTGATGCCCAATCTGGAATCAAACTTTAATGATAAAACACTTGTATTCCTGTTCGAGATCACAATATAGTGTGGATTACCTTGAATTGGCTTCATTTGTTAAGCATGTGTATCAACTCAAAACATGATATAAATAAATGGATTGGAAAAAACTGTGCTGATTTAGTGCTATAAATGTAAATGCACATGCATAAATTAGTGTACACACTTTTTCAAATATTAAAACAAAATCCTAAACAATGATAACAGAAATTTGAATTTGGAATATTGGAATACAATATTTAACTAGAATTTGTTTTCTATGTGACAACTGATGTCTCCCCCCTTTCTACATGCATGTCCAAAATATGCAAGCAAGAGTTATAGTTGTTGTGCATCACATATCCTGTCATTCTGTTTTATAAGTGTACCAAGTTTCACTGAAATATCTCTTACGGTTTTCAAGTTATAGAGGGGGCACGAAAGTGTTTGGAAAATAATCAAAGGGAAATAACTCCAAAGATATGAAAGCAAGAGTAATGATTCTTGTGCATCATGCTTTATAAGTGTACCATGTTTCATTGAAAAATCTCTAATGGTTTTTTAGTTATAGAGCAGACTAGAAATTGAATGAAAAATAATCAAACTCCAAAGATATGCAAGCAAGAGTTATGGTTCTTTAGCATGACACATCATCTCATCTTGCTTTATAAGTGTACCAAGTTTCATTGAAATATTTCTTATGGTTTTCAAGTTATAGAGTGGACATGAAATTGTATGGAAAAATAATCAAAGGGAAATAACTCCAAAGATATGAAAGCAAGAGTTATAATTCTTGTGCATGACATATTGTCTCATCATGCTTTATAAGTGTACCAAGTTTCACTGAAATTTCTCTTACGGTTTTCAAGTTATAGGGTGGACATGAAATTGTAAGGAAAATAATCAAAGGAAAATTACTCCAAAGATATGCAAGCAAGAGTTATGGTTCTTTAGCATAACACGTAATCTCATCGTGCTTTATAAGTGTACCAAGTTTTATTGAAATAACTCTTACGATTTTCGAGTTATAAACCAGACACGAAATTGTATTGAAAATAATCAAAGGGAAATAACTCATAAAATACTCAAGCCAGAGTTATGGTTCTTGTGCATGACATATCGTCTGATCATGCTCAATAAGTGTACCAAGTTTTATTGAAAAATCTTAAACGGTTTTCAAGTTATACAGCGGACACGAAATTGTATCGAAAATAATCAACGGGAAATAACTCCAAAAATACTCAAGCCAGAGTTATGGTTCTTGTGCATGACACATCGTCTCGTCGTGGTCTACAAGTGTACCAAGTTTCATTGAAAAATCTTTAACGGTTTTCAAGTTATACAGCGGACACGAAATTGTATCGAAAATAATCAAAGGGAAATAACTCCAAAAATACTCAAGCTAGAGTTATGGTTCTTGTGCATGACACATCGTCTCGTCGTGGTCTACAAGTGTACCAAGTTTCATTGAAAAATCTTTAACGGTTTTCAAGTTATAGAGCGGACACGAAATTGTATCGAAAATAATCAAAGGGAAATAACTCCAAAAATACTCAAGCTAGAGTTATGGTTCTTGTGCATGACACATCGTCTCGTCGTGGTTTACAAGTGTACCAAGTTTCATTGAAAAATCTTTAACGGTTTTCAAGTTATAGAGCGGACACGATTTGTGACGGACAGACGGACGGACAGACGGACGGACAGACAGACAGACGCACGGGGAAAAACAATATGTCTCCCGACCCTGTCGGGGGGAGACATAATTGCTGAATCTTGTTTTGGAAATCAGTGGTTGTGTCTTAATGAGACCATAGTTGTTCGGTTCTCATGGTGAATCTCTAGCTAGTCAATGAATTATCATGGACAAAAAAATAATTACATAAAAGAATACATACATGTATATAGAAGGTATACTTAGTAATAGTTAATAACAGTAATTCTCTCTGGTGTCATTTTGCCAGGCTTATAGCGTCACTGATTAGGCTTTAGTCACTGAAACTGTGGTATGGCCCTTACCCTCTCATATTAATATGTTCACTACATGTGCGCTTAAAGGATTTCAATTTTCTTTTTTTTTTTTTCTTTTCTTTTTTTTTTCAAATCTGAGCATGTGGTTTAACAGAAGACCTGTTTCTTGGTGCATACAACTGTTTTCTATAACATGTATAATAAGATAACAGTAGACCAAAGTATTTTCTTTTTTCACTTTGCAGAACCAACAGCAATTTCATTGACTGAAGTCCCAGTAGTTTTCTTTCACCACCATGGGTCATTCGTTTGGTTACATAATGACCCTAATTATTCAGTCATATCAAAGCTCAAGTCTAAAAACTTGCCTCTGATAATGATTTTCCGCAGATAATTTTTGTGTAGAGAGCAATAGGAAAATTATTTTCTTGTCGAAATCTTGATCTTAATTTGTCCTAATCAGAAACCTGCAAAAAATTTGAAAATCAGTGAACAGAATGATGTAGTGTTAATAGCCAAAATGAAATTTGAATAGGAATTTTGCATTGTCAAGGGAGATAATCGATGATCATGAAAATGCTTACTTTTTGAAAATTTCTACTTGACCATGAAGATTGCGTCTGAGGTGTAAAAGAAAATATTTACACGGTAATCTTTATTGAAACAGTTGTAAAATATCTGCGAAAAACTATTATCAAACACTAGAAAATACACTTTAGATCATTTTATCATAATTTCTCTATTTGTAGCTTGCTCACATGTGGGAAAAAAAGGCTTGCCTATACCCTCGGTAGAGGAGAAAGGGGAATTATTATGAAAGATACTATAGAATAAGATATAAAGGGTTGATCCTTTGGAAGCTTTAAAAACATTCAAAGAGAGATAGTATGGACTGTAGTAGGATCTGTCTTCAAAAACATTGACTTGCTTAAATCTTTGAAAGTAGACATCTTTCTTAAAAAGCGACAAAGTTCTTATGTCCTTCTTAGATGGAATAAAAGACAATACAGGGTCAGAAAATTTAATTGCAAAATGTGTGGCCATGGAACAAATATACAGTTTGAACAATCCTGCTTTGGTAGCACCAATGTCTTTCATTAAAAATGTATTACAATAGCAGGCATCTCTACGTGTTTGCATTGATATGAATGGATTAGTAGGGCCCTCTGGAAGGGTAAAACATCACTTGGCCAAAACACGCATTCACTTGGCCAAATTTCACACATCATTTGGCCAAATAAAAAATCTTCACATGGCCAAATAAAAAATCATCATATGGCCCAAAAATTAATACTCACCTGGCCAAAATAGAATTTCCATAACACACCTTTATTAAAATATTACCCTCCTTTTTTTTTGGGCTGGGGACCGGCAGGCAGAACCTGGCGAAGTTTAAGACTAAGGGTATTTTATTAGTTCTGTTTAAAACTAAAATCTTATTTTAAAACCAGTCTTTTTAAAACGTTTGCTGGGAAATCATGTACACGGCATCCTGTTACCGACTTCCAGAATGTCTACTTGATGGGCAGAAATTTAAAACATACTCTCCGTAGGTAGTCCAGCACTGAGATGCCATCATTTGCATACAGATTATAGTTTGATAGAACTACATGAGCATTTTCACGATCACTCTTGGTCATTCGGCACACACTCTGTGAACTCTGTATAAATAGCTTGGCCAAGTGAGTATCAATTTTTTGGCCATCTGAGTATTTGGCCAAGTGAGCTATTTCGCCAAGTGATTGTCAGCCTCTGGAAGTTACCCAACAGTGTCAAATTGGTTGGCCTCGCAAAGCACTCAGCCAATACCATTCCCTTTGTCTGACTGCCAGCTAGCATTTGTGGTTGTTGGTGGGTAAATCATGACAGATCACGAGTACCCACAATGCATGTTTTGTAGCCAAAAAAAAAAAAAAATAAAAAAAAAATAGGTATACCCCTGTAAACCCCAGTTTCACTTTATAAAAGTTGGGTATAAGTGGGTGTATATAACACGGACATGTTAATCTGATGGCAGTGACGGGCGAGCAGAACTTGACTTGTCTCACATGTGCCTTGTGAGGAGATTGAATCCGCACTGATAACAGTGAAGAGATGATCGAATGATTAAAAGAAGTATTAAAATCAGCGACCTCCAACACACAGTCGGGCCATTTTTTAAAGGTTTAAAGTAGTCCCATTCAAAAATTTTTCAGACATTTTAGAACAAAACTGATATTTTCCTGTGTATCAAGCAGTACTCTGGAGAGCTATTATGTCTTATTCAAAGACACAACACGACGTCCCCAATGGGAGATCAAACTTGGGTCCTCTTGATTCGGTGTCTGACACTCTACCGCAAGGCCAGCTCGCTCCCAATGAATAGATGAACTGTTACCCCTATGAAACAATTTATCACATGACATGAAACAGTTCATTGAAACTGTTGAAAAACAGTCCAAAATGTTTAATTATTGCCCTTTAAATAGTATGTTGGGTAATATAACAAATGACATGTCATTCGTTTTAATTTTACAGAAAACACAGACTCTGAAATGTTTCTGATCAGGAACTACTGATTCCAAATTAGGAATACATCTGGTTTTCAATGGCTCCAGATTGGGCGTCAGTAAACAATTTCTGTTGCTGATCTGGAATCAGAGTTATTGGAAAAAAAAATCATATTTTCATAATTAAGGATGTTCGCTGCTAACATTTGACATTTCGGAACTTCCGGTTTTTCTTTTCTTGAATATCTCTTAAACGGTTGCAGATATTTTCCCAATATTTTATATTTGGATACATAATGATGATATGCATTGAACGAGCCATGAAAATTGTCAATCTAAGAAACTTCATTTTTTCACCCCATTTTCTGCAACTTTTCAGAAAAATTTAGTTGTCAGTGAAATTTAGGGGGTAGGGTAGATTAAACTTGAATATTACACATTTTCAAAGTAATTGCACTATTTCTTTGTTTATTTTAGCTGCAGTATATGTGTACATGGTCTTCTAAGTCAGTCTTTGTGTCTTTGGTGTGCTGGTTTTAAAATTTTAGGTGGTTTTATGAAATGGGCTTAAAGAAACAAAACAGCTGAAAAAAGGCTGAAAATGGTGATTTTCAAGTTGTTGGTTCTCTCTTATATGCACACTACCCTATATATTTCTTTCTTTTATTCGAACAATATTACAAAGTTCTATGTTGTGTGACAATACAAGAAAAAGTTTGAATGAACAAATATGGGTTTGGCACATTTCAAAATATTGAATTTTTCCGACTTTTCAAGTATGGGGGTAGGGTTGGAAAAATACTCGTAAAATTTTGTCATCCACTTCCAGTTTCAAATTTTTCTATGCGTTTGGTCCAAAATAGTCTGCGTTACGTAAATATTATGACTTTTGAAAGCATTCTAGGGGTATTTTTGTTCAAGACAGGTTTGTTTCAAAGAATTAAGAATTAAATTAATTTTACTAAATTTAAAACATGATGCTCAGAGGTCTCATTCAGAGGCCTGTAGCTTGAAAAAATGCACACTACCCTCTATTTATTTTGCTTTCAAATGTCTTGTGTTGTATTTTGGAATCAAAAAAGAGTGGTTAGAAAAAAAGTTTGAATACTTTTTCATTGGCAGCGAACATCCTTAAATAACTTTTTAACAAAACAAAATAAAACTAGAAATGCGTGTTTGTAAAACACTATGCCCCCAACTGTATGCTTGTCCCTAAACTGGCAGCCTGTATGATTCATTTATTTCATTTGAATGAAGTGAAATTTAATTTCCTAAAGAAGCTGTTCGGTTGCCTATGTTTTTGACGTCGATCCAGAAACAGAATGTAAGCTTTTTGCATACAAGTTAGAAATGGAGTAAAAATTTCAAAATGGAGTTATTTTATCAAAATTTGACGGAAAGTCCTAAAAAAATTAATCAGGTGATCTTCTTCTCAGCCCCAACCAGTATACAAAATATGAAGGCTCTAGCTTAAATACTTTTTCAGATATCTTGCACACAAGATTTTCAAATTTTGTTTTAAAATTTTCAAATTTTGTTTTAAAAGGGGCATAACTCCAAAAAGGCGCATAACTTGAACATGAAAAAAAATACGGGTCAACTATTTTTTCATGAGGAATCTGTATATAAAATTTCGAAACCCTAGCGTTCACCGTTCAAAAGTTTCAAATTTCACCGAAAAGTGGAAAAATCAAGCAAAATTTGAAAATTCCTTATTTTTGTCAAAATTTGACGGAAAGTTCTCAAAATTTGATCAGGTCATCTACTCATAAGCCCCAACCAGTATACCAAATATGAAGGCTCTAGCTTAAATACTGTTCGAGATATCTTGCACACAAGATTTTCAAATTTTGTTTTCAAAGGGACATAACTCATAAAAGGGGCATAACTTGGACATGAAAAAAATACGGGTCAACTATTTTTTCATGAGGAATCTGTATATAAAATTTCAAAACCCTAGCATTCACCATTCAAAAGTTTCAAATTCCACCGAAAAGTGGAAAAATCAATCAAAATTTCAAAATTCCGTATTTTTGTCAAAATTTGACGGAAAGTTCTCAAAAGTTGATCAGGTCATCTACTCATCAGCCCCAACCAGTATACCAAATATGAAGGCTCTAGCTTAAATACTGTTCGAGATATCTTGCACACAAGATTTTCAAATTTTGTTTTCAAAGGGACATAACTCATAAAAGGGGCATAACTTAGACATGAAAAAAAATACGGGTCAACTTTTTTTTCATGAGGAATCTGTATATAAAATTTCAAAACCCTAGCATTCACCATTCAAAAGTTTCAAATTCCACCGAAAAGTGGAAAAATCAATCAAAATTTCAAAATTCCGTATTTTTGTCAAAATTTGACGGAAAGTTCTCAAAAGTTGATCAGGTCATCTACTCATCAGCCCCAACCAGTATACCAAATATGAAGGCTCTAGCTTAAATACTTTTCGAGATATCTTGCACACAAGATTTTCAAATTTTGTTTTCAAAGGGAAATAACTCAGAAAAGGGGCATAACTCAGACAAGAAAAAAAATACGGGTCAACTATTTTTTCATGAGGAATACACACATGAAATTTCAAATCCCTAACAATCACCATTCAAAAGTTAACAGACGTACACACGCACACACACACACACAGACAGACAGACAGACAGACAGACAGACAGACAAGCCGAAAGCAATATGCCCTTCCAACTTTTTCAAAGTTGGGGGCATAAAAAATCTACACGGTAGAAAGTTAGATACATCATTCATCTTTAAGCCTGCAAAATTTCACCTTGATTAAACAAAAACTGTGACACATTTTTTGAGTTTTGTAAGGGTATCATAAAAATGACAGAAAAGCTCCCGATCGAGTATCAATTTACAAATTATAGTAACATTTACCTGTCATTCTGACAAAGGTCACAAAAGGTCAATGATTCCCGAACGGGGGAGTTTCTTCTACTGATATAAGCCTTATTGGCTTAGTTGGGTGTTTATTTTATGAAGCACATTTTGAATGTCATGACATCCTAATTTTGGGTAAAAGTCCCATAAAATGGGAGGCAACCTACGTTCTGACATGACCATTGCTGTTGACTGGGATTCTTTGTTTCTTGATTCAAACAAACAAATCTAATTACATGTATAAGTTTCTGCCTGTTTTGGTTCTGAAAGTAATGCCTATACTAGTAAGGATTTTAACGAAAAGACTTATTTTTACAAACAATTTATTAGTATGATTATATAGTGTCATGTAAAACTACAGTTTTACAACAGATTTATCAGCTGTAATGATACACACATGTATAAATTATCATGTTCATACAATTTATGACCTAATACTTTTTCCTGCTCAACTCAACTAAGCATGACAAAGGCATGATTTTGACGGCTCATAAATGATCCTTCGCAGAGAAAACCAACAGTTTGGGTTCCCAACCACGTCTGACACAAACCGGACTGTAAAGTGACAGAAGCAAGATAGAAGCTTGAAATTTCGGACTTCAGAAGAAGAGGAATACTATCTGTGTAGCTATATCAAAGACGCTGATCAGCTGTGCATTTACTGCACAGCTGATCTGCGCCTTTGTTTTTGCCTATGCAATTTGTTGGTGTTCTTATGTGGTACTGCACAGCTGATCTGCGCCTTTGTTTTTGCCTATGCAATTTGTTGGTGTTCTTATGTGGTGGCTTAATAGCCCAAATCACTGGAAATATTGCCCTCTAAGGTAAATAGAGCTGTATTTACATTTTTGAATGCCAATGGGCATTGCTCCTATAACACTATTAAGACAATATGCAATTTTGGATTTAGTAAGACAATGCATTGTTTTACCACGGAGCTGATCTGCATCTTTGTTTTCACATATGCAGATAGTTGGTTTTCTGATGCAGCAGCTCAAATATGCTAATAGGCCACGAACAATATACATAAAATCAATAATAATGTAAAATGTCATGATAGAACTCGTATAAATCTACTCAACTAAAATCATATCTGATTATATTGTGATATTTACAATGATGCCATTTATACAGACATGAACTGAAATCTGAATGGAAACACTGAAGATTCCTTCCTATAATAATGTGTCGGTAATTTTCTGTTATAGCTGTTTTTAGTGAAGACACTCCAAATTGCTGAACAATTTTGCTACCAGAAAATGCCAATATCCCTCGCTATGAAGGGTGTAGCTAAGACTTTGAAGAGATAAAAAAAAAATATATGCTTTCCATGCTAACAATAAGATAATTCCATTATATTTTCTTTCTAGCAAATGAGCAGTGTCAAGAGAAAACTGGTCCCGAGGTTATAAAACTTTTTTCATGCTCAACTCAGCTCAGCTTAAAATTCAAACTGCTCATAAATACCAAAGTAGCCCAAATAAATTGAAATTTTCAGGGTTGGATCACTGAAGCCTGTAATTTATCCGCTAATAAATGTTAAAATGCCAACAGTTGTTGGCATTTTAACAGTTATGTGCAGGATAAATTTTAGTCTCAGCTGAGCTGAGCATAGAAAAAGTTTTATAACCTTGAGGCCTGGTCTTTGGGGTTTCTATAAACCAGGCCAGACATAAACTGTGTAGTTACACAGCACAGCAGATCTGTGTCTTTGTTTTTCTCATGTACAAAAATTTGCTTTTCTCCTGACACAACCCAAATACAATAGGGACATTTCGGCAATTCTCAATACCATTATAAAATTGCATTACTGATTGCTTTAGGTTTCATATGCAGTAAACATCAGGAAATTACAAATATGCCAGTGATTTGATAAACTATTCTAATACAAAAATAAACAGCATATAAAAGTAATAAACAAATGTAACAAAACAGATTAACACAGCTTATAAAAGCACAATGTAAAGTATATTTTACAAATCAGCAAAATTTATTTATTTTTTTTTTTAGTTTCTAAAAACATTCGTCAAAAATCCAGCAGGCCATTTTTAAAACAGTGACTCACAGAAAGTTAGAAACCACTCTATTTGGTTTTTATTTGGGTTTTTCAAAGTAGTAAGACAGCTCGAAACCTTGTACAAAGAGAAAGTAGAAAAAATGTACTACATAAAAAATGTGCAAACAAAAGGTACTATACTCCAAACGCTTAAATAAGAAACATGAAAATCAGGGTTAAAATTCTTGATAATTGATGCTTTGCCAGCATCTCTAGAATGAGCATCAAGAATATGTGTACCTGTATGGAACCAATGCACCAGGTTTCGGTCAGCCAATAGCTTTCAATATATCTGTATAACTAAAATTTCAATACCAGAGGACCAATGGTCCTGTAAACGCTCACCTGAGTCTGCTGCATATACCAATAAACATGTTTGAATATTATGGTATTTAACCCCAGTGCAGTGGCAGATGAAGCTGTTGGGCCGTTTTCTTTTTTCAGAATAATCAATATTCTGTCCATTTGCCAATTTCTTGGCTCTTGCTGGCTTTTCCCTTCAAATGACATTTTAACAGTTTTTCTCATTCAAATGCATGGGCAACCCATGTTGACCTTGCCATAAACTTGGTCAAGGTCATCACAGGGTCATGATTTATATATACATTGTAATACTTTAGCCATGGATGCTTCACGCCAAGTTTCATTGAAATAAATCTATTGGTTTCAGAGAAGAAGATATTTGAAGGTTTTTTACCATATATGGGCATGGAGGCCATCTTGGTCATGTGACCTAAATTATTAATATACACATTGGTTCCTCCATCCTATAGATACTTCACATAAAATTTGGCTTCAATTGGCCACGTGATTTCAGAGGAGAAGATGTTTGAATATTATGGTAATATACATGTATATTGCCCCGGGGTGTGGGCATATGAGCCCTTAGGTCCATTTTCTTTTTCAGAATCATTAATTTTTAGTCCTACTACCCATTTCCTGCAAGATTTTCACCTCAAATGACTTTTTAAAAGTTTTCCCCATTCCAATGCATTGGCAACCTATGTTGACCTTGTCGTAAAATAGGTCAAGGTCACCACAGGGTCATGATTTATAAATACATTGTAGTACTTCAGCCATTGGTGCTTCATGCCAAGTTTCTTTGAAATCGGTCCAGCAGATTCTGAGAAGAAGATTTTTGAAGGGTTTTTACCATATATGGGCATGGCAGCCATCTTAGTCGTGTGAACTAGATAATTTATATATACATTAATTCCCCCATTCCATAGATGCTTCACATAAAATTTGGCTTTGATTCGCCAAGCGGTTTCAGGAGAAGATGTTTGAATATTATGCTAATATACATGTATATTGCCCCAGGGTGGGGGTAGATGAGCCCCTGGAGTCCAGTTTTTTTCAGAATCATTAATATTCAGTCCTACTGCCCATTTCCTGCAAGACTTTCACTTTAAATTACATTTTAAAAGTTTTCCCTATTCAATTGCATTGGCGACCTATGTTGACCGTGCCATTAAAAAAGGTCAAGGTCATTACAGGGTCATGATTTATATACATATTGTAGTACTTGAGCCATCGATGCTTCATGCCAAGTTTCTTTGAAATCGATCCACCGGTTCTGGAGAAGAAGATTTTTGAAGGGTTTTTACCATATATGGGCATTGCGGCCATCTTGGTCATGTGACCGGATTATTTATATACACATTGATTACCCCTTCCTATTGATGCTTCACATAAAATTTGGCTTTGATTGGCCAAGCGGTTTCAGAGGAGATGATGCTTGAATATTATGGTAATATACATGTATATTGCCCCGGGGTGGGGGCATATGAGCCCCTGGGGTCCATTTTTTTTCAGAATCATTAATATTCAGTCCTACTGCCCATTTCCTGCAAGACTTTCAGTTTAAATGACTTTAAATGACATTTTAAAAGTTATCCCCATTCAAATGCATTGGCGACCTATGTTGACCTTGCCGTAAAATAGGTCAAGATCATCACAGGGTTTATATACACATTGTAGTGCTTGAGCCATCAATGCTTCATGCCAAGTTTTGTTGAAATCAGTCCACCGGTTCTGGAGAAATAGATTTTTGAAGGGTTTTTACCATATATGGGCATGGCAGCCATCTTGGCCATGTGACCTGGATTTCTTATATACACATTGGTTCCCCCTTCCTATAGATGCTTCATATAAAATTTGGCCTTGGTTGGCCAAGCGGTTTCAGAGAAGAAGATCTTTGAAATTGTGGGCGAACGACGGACGCCGGACGGACGGACCCCGGATCATGGCCATCCTATAAGCTCACCTTGTGAGCCTAACGGCTCAGGTGAGCTTCAAATGTAGGAATGAAAAGTGTATAAAAGTCAACATTTCACATTTCTTAACTAAGGGTTTGGCGGCCCCTGTGGCCGAGCGGTTAAGAGCGCTGTTTCTTAATCACTTGATCATCTCACCGCTGTGTCTGGTGCGGGTTCGAGCCCCGCTCTGGCCACATGTGAGACAAGCCAAGTTCTGCTTTCGGGTGTGCCAGGTAGTTTTCTCGGGATTCTCCCGTTTTTGCCAACCTACTGATTGGCCGGTCTCATAGGAGCTGAAATAATCTTGAAAGGGACGTAAAACTGAAAAAAAAAACAAAAAAAAAACTAAGGATTTGAAGGTTTATCAGCTGTAATGCTGCTGTGAGGGCTGCAACAAGGCCGTGCCTTTTTATTTGAGCCACCTCGTGGAAAAACCAACAATGTGGTTTCCAAACAGGTCTGACACAAACCGGCCTGTACAGCTACAGAAGCAGGCTAGAAGCTTGAAATTTTGGAGTTAAGTAGAGGAGGAATTGTACTATCCGAGTAGCGAAAACAAAGGCACTTATCAGCTTCGCGGTTACCGCAAAGCTGATCTGCGCCTTTGTTTTCGCCTATGTAGAGATTGTTGGTTTTCCCATGGGGCGGCTCATTTTTGTATATGCAAAGAACAGAGTTTTAATGGTGTGGCTCATATCACATAACATCTACGGTTTGATTATCTGATATACATATATGTACATATCAAAACAATTCAATTAGCAAAGCATTGACAGAACATGTCATATACAAAAGCAAAACGTAAAACAGTTACTAACAAAAACCTGAGATCTTATATTATGCCACACTGCATGACAAATCAATTGATTTCGGCTTGGCTCTCAGCCATGACACAGAACAGCATGGACTTTGGTATTTGCTCAGTCTGATCAGTTTTGACTGTTGTCTGCCAGAAACATTAAGAAATATGCCCACACATTAAATAGCATTTTTTTTTCTGCTTTACAAATTGAAAATTTCACTGGATCTGTGCCTTTACTAGGAGCAAAAGCATAATCCTTGGATTTGTAATGCATGTGACACATATATTTTGGGCAGCTATATTACATACTGCAGGCCATTTCTAAGAATCTGTAAATTAGTCCAATTTACTGGTAACTAACTACAATTAAGTCAATACGTTTTCACTCTGTATAAAAGATTTGGATGGTCAAAATAAGGAAATTTACTTTCAACTTTCTGTATGGGAAATTCTACAGCTTCAGTTGCCCTTCAAAAAACTGAATATATGGTGAAGAGAAGTCTTCTTACAACCTTTCTCTATTAATGCCCTATAGATATTCAAAACTATTTGAGCCATATCTTGAGAAAACAAACATTTTGCATGTGCGAAAACAAAGGCACAGATCAGCTTCACAGTAACTGCGAAGCTGGTCAGCGCCTTTGTTTTCGCTTCATGGATAGTATAATTCCTCTACCTTCTAAATCCAAACTGTCCAGCCTCTAGCCACCTTCTGTGCTTGTGCAGCTCAGTTTGTGTTGGTCCTGTTCAAAAACCACATTGTTGGATTTCTCATGAAGAGGCTCATTTTGATTTCTGAGATTGAAGTACAGGTATTTACACTAAATACCAATTCATTAAAAACCAATTAAGGTGCCAGTGTTTAGCATCATAAATGTTTAGGGTATGCCTGTGCAATCATAAGACCCATTATGTCCATATCAAGGGACATTGTTAAATGTGCCTTCCATTTTTACTTCTTGTTAATGCTTGTTTTTCAACATCTTTCCAAGGCACTTTCCTTTGTTGGTACCTTTTTGTTCTAATATAGAATGATTACAGCATATTACGCTACCAGAAAATGAAAATATGAGCCGCCTCATGGGAAAACCAACAATCTGCACAGGCAAAAACAAAGGCGCAGATCAGCTTCGCGGTAACCGCGAAGCTGATCAGCGCCTTTGTTATAACTACTCGGATAGTACAATTCCTCTTCTACTTAAATCCGAAATTTCAAGCTTCTAGCCCTTTTCTGTGCTGGTACAGGCCGGTTTGTGTCGGACCTGGTCCGAAACCACATTGTTGGTTTTCCCACGAGGCGGCTCATATGTTACTGCAGAAAAGTTCACAGAAATGGCACAAGAACCATCAGAGAAACCAGGGGTAAAACTGGCCTTCACTTTTTCATCCCAAATTCTTTTCTTTCGCTCTTTGATCCACAAATCTAGTAGAACACACAGCACCATTATTATTAAACAAAAATGTTCACACTTCAAGCAAGTTTGAGTTTTAACACATCAACACAATATCATGGCTGAATGCTCTTTAATCTGTCAAGTTTTTCATTTGCCTCCAATATTTCATACAGTTTTAAGAGAGTTTTCTTCACTCTGAGAGCAGTAAGTCTAGCTGCGGGGTTGCCACTCCAACACTCTGTCATAACCTTCACCACGACTTTCACATACTGAAAAAGATAGACAAAATTATGCAAGGTTTTATTTGGTAGTTGTGGTTGTGCTATCTAACAGAAGAACCAATGTTTAAGTACTATATAAGTACAAAATTCCTCATTCATCTGCCAAAACTTTTATGAGTTCCCTTGTTTTCAGTTCACAACACCATCTTGACTCACTTACGGCTAGATCTGACTGAGCTTATACTAGGGCTGCGTATTGCCACCTAGGAGGCGATACAATACAGTTCGCGATACAGGTACAGCAATACGCAATACGGTTTGCAATCAGTGAACTTTTGTAATTACCCGTAAATTAGCACTTACAAAAAATAATCCTTGAACGCATCAGTTCACATGATTTTTGCCAGCTGAAACGGCTGCATTATGCAGCTAAGTTTCACCTTTGACATTGTTTATTGAGGCGTGTAATATGTCAGTACACAAATATGCACACCAAATTTCCCGCACTTTTTGTCCAGTGCCTACTTATGAATATTAATGAGCTGTGCGCACACAATTGCGCATAAAAACAATTGGCGTCCAAGGTTTTCGGGACTGATTCGGTCGGATTTTCATTATTTTCGGTGTGTATTCCGTACAGTATAGCACTCGCTGTATCGGAAAAAAAATAAATCAGCCAATAAAGCATGCTTCTTCGGCATGTTAATCCCAAGGTCGCGTTAGCTTGTCTGGTTTCCAGCTCCTCGTGATTTTACAGTGCACCGTTCAGCTGAGTAGGAATGCATACAGTTGGATTTTCCGACATATATTTATTATTAGAATGGCTTCCTAGAAACATTGCGTAAATAATAGGACAATTATAATAGACGCAATTCTGCTCAAAACATGTCAGTTTTCTTAAAAAAAAGGAGAGTTTTCTTCATAAAACTTTTCTAAGGAGGTTCGCGAACCTTGTGTAAAAGCAGGTGGCGATACGCTGGTTCGTCAGCCGTCGTACCGCAAATACTCGAGTGTTCGATATATCGCTGCAGCCCTAGCTTATACCCAAGTTATCCTAACCCTTAAACAATGTCACCCTGACCCCTAAACCAAGTTACCCTGACCAATTCACCAACTTGTCCTGACCCTTACTCCATGTCACCCTGACCCCTCAACCAAGTTACCCTGACCCCTCATCCAAGTTACCCTGACCCCTTGACCAAACTACCCTGAACCCTTACCCATGTCACCTTTATCCTTCCCCATGTCACCCTGACACCTTAACCAAGTTACCCTGACCCTTACCCATATCACCCTGACCTTTACCTCATGTCACCCTGACCTCTAAACCAAGTTACCCTGACCCCTTACCCCATGTCACCCCTGACCCCTTAAACAAGAGGTCTTGTTTTCTGTACACAACACCTTCCTGACTTCCTCAAAGCTAGGATCTGACTGTAAACTGTCACCCTGACCCTTAATCAGTCAGCCTGACCCCTAAACCCAAGTTACCCCAATCCCTAACCCTACCCCCATTCACTTACATCATCTGTTTTCCATCTCTCTGGAATATGAGGTCTCTTGTTTTCTGTACACAACACCTTCCTGACTTCCTCAAAGCTAGGATCTGACTGTAAGCTGTCATAGTAGGGTACCTGAGCTTCTTCTACCACTCCTGAATATGAGAATGTTGGAAATACTATCTACACATACTGTATAAAGGTCCTGAATTCTATCATGATAACCCACTCTTATTGTTAGACTAGAGGACCATTGGTCCTGTAGCTCACCTGAGAGATTATCACATTGTAAGCTCATGAGATTTAAATTAATTGAGAATCGACCAATGAAAGTCTATGCATGGACACTATTGACCCCCGGGGCATGGCCAAATTTGACCCAGGGGCATGACTGGCACAATTTATAATGGGGACTACCAAACATTGCTACATACAAAATATAGAAGCTCTGGGCCTTTTGGTTTCAGAGAAGAAGATTTTTGTTAGTTTTTTCCATTGTAGGTCTATGGAGACTATCTACCCCCGGGGCGTGGCCAAATTTGACCCCAGGGGCATGGCTGGCACAATTTATGTAGAGGACCATTAGCCATTGCCACATACAAAATATCAAAGCTGTGTGCCCTGTGGTTTCAGAGAAGAAGATTTTTGAATTTTTTTCCCATAGCAAGTCTATTGAGACTATCAACCTCCGGGGCCTGGCCAAATTTGACCCCAGGGGCATGAATGGCACAATTTATGTAGAGGACCATTAGCCATTGCTACATACCAAATATCAAAGCTGTGGGCCTAGTGGTTTCAGAGAAGAAGATTTTTTAATTTTTTTCCCATAGTAAGTCTATGGAGACTATCAACCCCCGGGGCGTGGCCAAATTTGACCCCAGGGGCATGAATGGCACAATTTATGTAGAGGACCATTACCATTGCTACATACAAAATATCAAAGCTGTTGGCCTAGTGGTTTCAGAGAAGAAGATTTTTTAGTTTTTTTCCTATTGTAGGTCTATGGAGACTATCGACCCCCGGGGCGTGGCCAAATTTGACCCCAGGGGCATGATTGGCACAATTTATGTAGAGGACCATTAGCCATTGCCACCTACAAAATATCAAAGCTGTGGGCCCTGTGGTTTCAGAGAAGAAGATTTTTTATTTTTTTTTTCCCATAGTAAGTCTATGGAGACTATCAATCCCCAGGGCGTGGCCAAATTTGACCCCAGGGGCATGAATGGCACAATTTATGTAGAGGACCATTAGCCATTTCTACATACCAAATATCAAAGCTGTGGGCCTCATGGTTTCAGAGAAGAAGATTTTTTTAGTTTTTCCAATTGTAAGTCTATGGAGACTATCGACCCCCAAGGCGTGGCCAAATTTGACCCCAGGGGCATGGCTGGCACAATTTATGTAGAGGACCATTAGCCATTGCCACATACAAAATATCAAAGCTGTGGGCCCTGTGGTTTCGGAGAAGAAGATTTTTGAATTTTTTCCCCATAGTAAGTCTATGGAGACTATCGACCCCCGGGGCGTGGCCAAATTTGACCCCAGGGGCATGAATGGCACAATTTATGTAGAGGACCATTAGCCATTGCTACATACCAAATATCAAAGCTGTGGGCCTAGTGGCTTAGAGAAGAAGATTTTTTTAGTTTTTCCCATTGTAAGTCTATGGGACCTATCTGTTGCCATGGAAACCACAATTTTGATACAATCTGCTCCAAAACCTAATGCCATCAATCCCCCAACCCAATTATGGTTCACATTAAATTTGATCAAGATCGGCCTACTAGCTTCAGAAATATTCTTCTTTGAAATTGTGGACGGACGACGACGGACGACGACGACGGACGACGGATGCCTGCCTGTCCTATAAGCTCACCTGTGAGCCTTCGGCTCAGGTGAGCTAAAAATGCCATAAAAAATAATGCAGTTTGTTGACAGGCTTGATATACTGCACTCGTTTCACTTTCAATCATCTATCCTTCTGCACTAACCAGTAATCTAATGGAAGTGCTTTTGAAATGGAATGCATACAAATTTAATGCAAAAGATTCTAAATTTTTCAAAATATATGAAGGCTTGTAATTTTTACTTATTTTTTTTTTAACAAAATGCAACAGTGCACTCCATCATAAATGCTCTAAACAACTGGGTACAAAGCTATAAACTTACCTCCAATTATAGTTTTTCTTAATACTTCCCATATAACAAGTGCAAATGAATAAATGTCTGCCTGCTTGTATGCATCAAATGAATATCTATTTATAGTATCATCCAGGACTTCCGGTGCCATATAACGTTTGGTTCCCTGATGAATGTTAGGAGCTATGTCGATTTCATTGGTTTCACTGAAAAATATTGGAAAAACCAAAGAATATTTATAGTATCAACGAGGACGTTATTCCCTCATAAATGTTTAACTTTAGCGATTTCACAAAAAAAAAGAATATAAAATCAATGCCTATCTTCAGAGAAACATATAGGACTTCTTCTGACATTACATGAATATTAGATTAAAGAATGGTTTTCGCTTTGCTGAAAAATATTGGAAAAAAACAACAACAAATTCCTTTATAGTTTATATAGTGACACATACTTCTAGTGCCATTTTATTTGGTTTAATCTGTGTCCTATTTATGAAACAAAGGCAAACAGTATTTAGCAACAGTCTGCATAAAAATAATAAAACTTCTCAAGGGCCTAAAAGTGAAAAGTGAAACTGAAATCTTATAACTAAGATGGATGGTTATGTAAATTTGCTTTTTCGGGTTGACAACTTTGTGTAAAATTCAGGGCTCAGTTGTTCAAAATTAACATTGTTAGTTAAAAATTCGCTAAAATTTCAAACATGAATATTACAAATACACTGTTATTTTTGTTGATTAAATGTGAGAATCTTTTGCAACATTTTATCAACAAAAAATAACAGTGTATTTGCTTATGCAGTCTGCATTTACTTAACTGGTCTTAACAATGGTGTTCACAAAGTTTTGAACAACTGGCCCCTGGTTTATCACATACCTGACATATTTAACAGCCAGTCCCAAATCAGCAATACAACATGAGCCGTCTTTCTTCACTAAAATATTTTTTGATTTTATGTCCCGATGAGCAATGGCTGGTTTACCTGATAATAAAATTAAAAAGCATTAATATTCTTTATTTGTCTGATGGCACTTTGAACAGGTTAACCTATTTATACACTGTAAATAGATTAATTATTCAGAAAAAAATTCTTTCATCTGAAAACATTGTTTTCTGCTTTTTGGCATGTTAAGCTCATAGCAACGCTTCAATACAATCTTATGATCACTCCTGATTCCCCTAAAAGTGAATGTGGACTCATCCAAATGATAATGATGGGAAAGCCATTTGTCATTAATGGGTCAATGTTTACCTCTGGTTCCAAATATTTCTGTATGAAGGTGACACAAGCCACAGGCAATTGAGTGTATTATCAGCAGCATATCTTGGTGATCCAGTGTGTTGACCGCCAGGTAATCATACAACGACCCTCTTTCGTGATAGTCAGTGATTAAAAATAACTGGGTCCAGGATCCTGTTCCTTTTATGTCAGCAGCAATGAAACCTGGAAAATGGACAGAATGCTTTATTTATGTGGAGATTTTCAATATTGAGCTAGGACTATTATTTCAGTCAGAATCTATGTCTAAATGCCTAAGACCCCTTTTCTTGAGTGGAGGTTCCATTGATATTGCACCATACACTAAATGGGAGAAACTTTTTCACCTACATTTTTCAACTTGATATTTGGTATTTGCTATTTTAATAGGAATTATCTTACAGCGCATAATTCAAGACCAAAAATATCACAGTCAGTCTCTGCATATCAACTTACCCAAAATATTATCATGCCTGAGTAGCACTGTTTGGTATAATTCTGTCTCTCTGAACCAGCTAGCCTCTTCTGTTGTAAAGAATATTTTCACTGCCACACTCTCCCCCCTCCACTTCCCCTTCCACACCTCCCCATACCTCCCTTTACCTACGCTCTTAACCAGCTGGATCTGTTTGGCTATGGTACGCTGAACCTGGTGGTAGAAAAAGACATGTACAATGAGTCGCGATGTGACAAAACCAGTAAACTCCCACACAAACTGGCCTAAAGATGGCTAGAAGCTACTGCACAACTGATCTGCACCTTTGGTTTCACATATGCCGATTGTTGGTTTTCTTATGCTGCGACTAAAATATTACAAGAATGGCTAAGATGAGAAACTAGTATTAAATACATGTTAAAATATATTTTTGCCAGATATGCTCAAGTTAAATTGCATAATCAATGCTGACAATGTGTAGTATGTATATACCAACAATTTTTCAGTTATGTCAAGAGAATGCCACTGCTTCGCGCAAGGTTCTGTTTTTACGAAATTGAGGTTG
This sequence comes from Rugalucina vietnamica, assembly GCA_964017185.1. Lineage (NCBI taxonomy): Eukaryota > Metazoa > Mollusca > Bivalvia > Lucinida > Lucinidae > Rugalucina > Rugalucina vietnamica. The sequence continues at coordinate 34,325,253 of OZ024871.1, read as the reverse complement.
AGAAACAAGGTAATGGCCAGACCACTCGCAGGCTCTTTTGTTTTTCATACTGGACATGTACTTGTATATAGCAAACAAGTTTTCTCAAGTTGTAGTTTTTATCTTCTCTAAACCCCGTACAAAAGGACCAACATCTACTCAATACACCACTTGAATTTTATATCAGCGCTTTAAGTGTTTTGAAATTTTTATCTCATCTTCTTACCTTTAATCGTGCACAGCAAATGGCTGATTAACTGTATCTTATCAGGGTATATGGTCAATCATGTTTTTCTCTTGTTATGAATGCATATCATTCACAGAATGTGAAATATAAATGACAGAATTTCACAACAGACCTAATCCGGACTACTGGATTAAACAAGTTCCTTATTCTTTCCATACAAGAAATTGTGTGCCCAATTTGTTCCACCGTTACAGTAATCAGTGTCTTACTTAATTAAAATAGGTCTTCCAGGGGTCATATTCAGAGATGAGAGAAAGCCACATTGTTTAAGAACAAGTCTCCGCATTTATTCATCCATTATCATTACAACACCTACCAGTAGTGGCAGTCCTGAGCCAGACCCTGAAGAATGATCTAACATTTCGGACAGTGTTTCATCTGCTGGTATGAACTGTTCTTGTTCAACATCTTTTAAATACTCTTGCCGCTCAATTTCACGCTTTCTATACCTAGACAGAAAGGCCAAAAATGTATGATGGTAAATTATCAATGGTAATAACTTTAATAAAAGTTTATCCTCAAAAGCTTTGTTATTTGGGGTCTTCATATACATATAGATCAGTTTCTAGAAGAAGCATTTTGAAAAACATTTTTACACTTATAAAACTTCACAGAACAGGTAAATCCAATTATAATATTATCTTTTGGGTCCACAGCAGCAGACAGGGAAACTGTGATGTTACTTAAGAAATATGGCAACATAATTATCTTGGGAGACATGACCTATCATGACAGTCATGGTGTACGGAAATCTGTGTAATATTGAAGCATGCTAAAATTTGTTGCAAGTAACTCTTAAGTCTGGTACAACACAACAAAGCTTCGGCCCAGTCAGATTTCAGGGAAATGCATTTATATGTACATGTATGGCAATAAATGTATGTTTGTTTGAATTGATGCTTTGCGTCCCAGACATCAGCTATGGTGATGTATGGTCATAGCGGGATGTTGCCTCAACTTTCCGGGACTTCTACTCAACATTTAATAGGATGTCATGATGTCCAAAATGTGATTGAAAATATAACCACCCAAGTAAATCAAAAAGGCTTATAATATGTATGGATTGTTTGACATGAACCACTTTCTCTCAGCAGTGGTTAAAGTAAAACCATCAATACACCAGCTTTTTTGATTACATGTCAGGGTGGTTATATTTTTGCAATAAATTTGAATAAAAAAAATCATTCAACAAATTCACCTGAGGTAGACAAATGTTGCCGTGACAACGAGGATGATGAAACATATCGTCACGGACACCAGCAGGGCTATCTGGGTCATATTATCATGCTTCATTAGTGCCTCTGGGACTGGACCTGAAATCAGCATTATTTTGTATAATTTTTACCTCAGTCAACAATTTTCATCTCCCAAAAGACCTGCCTGGCATGTCCGTCTTCAGGGTTTCCGACCACTGATAGAAATTGACCTGTACAGTCACAGAAGAAGGCTAAAAGCTTGAAATTTTGGATTTGAGAAGAAGATGGATTAAGCTATCTGTGTAGAGAAAACAATGGCATCAATTTGCTGTGTAGCTACTGCACAAGTGATCTGCACCTTTGTTTTTGCATAGACAAAAATCCAGTTTTCTCATGGCCCCGGCTCAAATCATGGTTCACAGTGGAGTCATGGTGATAACTTCCAGGTTCTACATGGCGTAAATATGGTTTGTTTAATTTTAATTGTTAAATGTCCAAGTCAACAATTTTTCAATAATATTCAGGAGTCATCACTTCCTGGGTTTAACTAGCACATGTACTGTGGAGAGCTTTAGCATCTTACTCAAGATCACTACCCTCCTTTATAGTCTACTGAAAGGCTGCTTCAAAACACAACAAAGTGCAGGTAATTTTAGAACCCATGATGACCTCACAACTGAGATACACTAAGACACTTCTCAACCTATGACTAAGTGTTCTCGATCTTCACTTCGATATTTAGAAATTTAGTATATGGGTCATATACTAACAAATCTTACCATTGTTTGTTGTGGACCTCTCAACATAGACTGGTTCCAGATACTTATTGCACATATCCTCATCATCACAACACTCTATAGACTGGGGAACCAAGTGGTCAGTCAGGTGACCTTGGCACTGAAATTATGACGTCAAGGTCATGAACATGTGAACAGAGTACAAGTAATACCAAAGTCCTTACATTTTCAAAATGCATTTCTTGTACATTGTGTACTTGTACAAATACATGTGCATATTTAAAGACACATATAACAAAATTGTAAGTTTAAAATCTGCACAGAAATCAAAGTCCATTCCTACATGTACATAAAATCAACAAATTACAATACATTTTTGCTTGCACAACCAGTACATGAACATGATTTATGATATACATGAATCTGGCCAAATGACAGAAATGGCAAAGAAATGCAGCCTGCTTTGAAAGCTTTATGTTCCCACTTGCATAGATATACAAACCTGCATGGTAGTGCCCCCTTCAAAGCTGGGCAGGCAGCCATATGCCCACTCATGTATCCTCTCGCCATTTTCAAATACAGCTTTGATATGAGCAAAACATTTGCTGTTTGGCTGTGCCTCACAGGTGTAGTTGGCGTAATCTGGACATGGACTGCAGTAACACTGAAGAGCTTCAACTGAAAAATATGAAAGGTTGTCTTAAGGATGTTCGCTGCCAATGAAAAAGTATTCAAACTTTTTTTCTAACCACCCTTTTTTGAATCCAAAGTATAACACAAGACTTTTGAAAACAAAATAAATATAGGGTAGTGTGCATTTTTTCAAGCTACAGGCCTCTGAATGAGACCTCTGCGCACCATGTTTTAAATTTGGTAAAATTAATTTAATTTATAATTCTTTGAAACATACCTGTCTTGAACAAAAATACACCTAGAATGCTTCCAAAAGTCATAATATTTACGTAGCGCAGACAATTTTGGACCAAAAGCATAGAAAAATTTGCAACTTGGAGTGGATGACAAAATTTTACGATTCCTTTTCTAACCCTACCCCCATACTTGAAAAGTCGGAAAAAATCAATATTTTGAAATGTACCAAACCCATATTCGTTGGTTCAAACTTTTTCTTGTATTTTCACACAACATAGAACTTGGTAATATTGTTCGAATTAAAGAAAGAAATATATAGGGTAGTGAGCATATAAGAGAGAACCAACAACTTGAAAATCGCCATTTTCGGCTGTTTTGTTTCTAAAAGCCCATTTCATAAAACCACCTAAAATTTAAAACCAGCACACCAAAGACAAAGAGACTGACTTAGAAGACCATGTACACATATACGGCTGATAAAATAAACATCGAACTAGTGTAATTAATTTGAAGATGTGTAATATTCAAGTTTAATCTACACTACCCCCTAAATTTTACTGACAACTAAAATTTTCTAAAAAGTTGCAGAAAATGGGGTGAAAAAATGAAGTTTCTTAGATTGACAATTTTCATGGCTCATTCGATGCATATTATCAATATGTATACACATATAAAATATTAGGAAAATATCTGCAACCGTTTACGAGATATTCAAGAAAAGAAAAACCGGAAGTTCCGAAATGTCAAATGTTAGCAGCGAACATCCTTAATTCATGAAAAATACAACATTTTGCATATGAGAAAACAAAGGCGCAGATCAGCTACACAGTAACTGCAAAGCTGATCAGCACGTTTGTTTTCACTACACAGATAGTACAATTCCTCTATTTTCTAAATCCAAAGCAATCTTCTGTGCTTGTTTGTAGGAAATCGCCGGAAAAAGCTTAAATTTCAAGGGACCTCTAGAACCTGGGACCTCTAGCATAAGAAGTCAGTGCACTAACCACTCGGCTACCTCGCTTCTACCTCGGAATAATGACATCATTCCGACCGGATCAGTGAGGTTTTGCAACTGCTAGTATAGATCAAGCCTTGGACCTCTGGCTCTAGTCTATCTATCTATCTCTATATACTGCCACACGCCCTCACGGACATTCTCAGAATCTGAATAGTTTACTACCGGTGCGTTCCTTTACCGGAATGGACCTGATTACCAGAATGCACTACCGGAATGGACATTTATATGTGTCATTGAGTTCTTTTCATTTGGTTTTCGAGGACAGATTGGCCTGGAATATATACATACAGTGATTAGTTCGAGAAATATGTGGTTTAAGCACAGTTAAATTGTGTTCCTTACGGTCGGGTAGCTTAGGTCAGGTGCCCATATATGGTTATATAGGTCCCCGTCACAGGGCCAGCACATTTTACTCATTTTTACTTCTATGTATTATATATCAGGGGTCCAGTTACTGGGCTCTAGGGCGAAAAACTTCGCCCTAGGAGCCCAGGTATCGTCCTGGGGAGCCCCAGGGGCTACTTAAACTTCGCCTGCTAATTTCTGCAACTTTTATAAAAGTTCTACTTGTGTAAACACTAAACAAAAAATGATCCAATCAACTGGAACATTATCCCTACCTGTCAACACTTCAAACAGCTGGCAGTTGATATGCTAATCCCTTCAGCATATCAATTATCATTGATTAGGTCATAATTGTGTTAAAATTAACACATTTCAGTGATTATTCCACATGTGAGTGGTCACAGATTTACCTGTCATTTTTATCCGGGCCTATTTATCCATGTATTCAAATGAGATCAAGAAACTCAAAGTAGCATTTTTGAAAAGTTTCTCCACAACTCTGCCTTTTTGATGTGGACAGTTCTATATCCTAGTAATTGACATTTTGTGCACAGAAGTTGTTTTTATTTAAAGAGATAGTTTTGCAAGTTCTAGCTGTTCCAAAATTTTTGACTTTTCTTTTCTTTTCCTTGAAGGTTCTTTATGTTTTGTAAAATGATTTCAGTGTTTCCCTAACACAAAAAAGGAGTCTGATTGAAAGATTAACAGTAGACTAGCAGAATATTTTCTTTCTTGTTCTATTTGGTCATAAAAAATGCAAGAAGGAATGGAACACTATGTTGTGTTTCAAATGAAGGATTTTAAGTCAAAACGATTCTGATTCATAGGGCGCTAAGTTATTTGTCATTTCTCTCTAGGTCTCAAAACTTCTCCCTAACTTTCTTGGAGGGAGAAGTCACTTCTCCCTATTTTTCAAGGCCAGCAGGACCCCTGATATATCCACATGTTTGCTATAGAACAACCACTGGTGATCTCTATATATTTCAATCAAAGAAACCTCTGAACAGTGGCACTATCCCGGACCCCACCACTGAGCTACCCTAACCACCGTGGGAAGTCAATTTTGCTATACTGAGATGAATCTTATCTGATGCAAACTACTCATATGACTACAAGAGTACATTTTATGCAAATAAAATACATTAAAAGCACCCAAAGCCATAGCATAATGTCCATTCCGGTAGTCCATTATGGTAAAGGAACGCACCCGTTTACCAGGTTGGGAACACAATTTCATTGATCTACTGTAGTTCAAAGCATTTCCTGTAGATCGATCGATCTTCCTAAGTGCACGAAAATCACGACAATTGTTGTCTCGTATATGTTTGTGAAAAAATTGCAACATCATTGCTCGTACGATTTTCAGATTTTGTGGTTGCGGTCTTATTTGTGAAAAGAACTATAATTTTCACCGACCAAGTTTTTGCAGAAATCAGTTTTTTATGGGTATTACCGTTGATTTTGGAGAAAATTCATTTTCCAAGGTAAATTGTAGTTTATTACCGTTTTCTTCTTCAAGGTTCATGTCAAACTCACGTTCGCTTCCATTTTGGAATCCAAGGGCGATAATTAGGTCACTTATGATGCTGAAAAAACGCATTTTCAGAATCAGCATCCAAATGTATGGAGGCCATTTAAAGTCATAAGCTCTTAATAGTCGCTTTATAACTGTTTGTGACTTTTAATCGCTGTGATTGTTGTTCTGCAGGGAAAAATGAAATTTAGCAATAATTGTGAATGTAAATAGCGAAATTAGCGGACCGTGGAAACACCCCAAACCAACCCAAAACACACTAAACCATCCCAAACCACTTGAAAACCACCCAAACCTTATATTTAGCACACACTGGCAAATTACCTCAAACATACGAACTATAGTACAACCCATGTCTTTATGGGATTCAGAACCCTAAACCCCCAACTAAGTCGCATGTGGGGCTAATATGGGTATACAGATAGCATATGGTTTTGCCTTGAAATAAGAAACACATAGACATACATGTATGTATGTATGGGTTTCTTATTTATTAAATGTTTTAACTCTTTTCATTTTCAAACTCTCTGACTATTGCTTTCGCTGGTTGAGTTAAATAGTAACATACAGGTCCCGATAGCGTCATGGTTAGCGCGTCTGCCTCGGAAGCGGAAGGTCGTGGGTTCGATCCCCGTGCGTGTCATATCAAAGACGCTATAATGGTATCAGTGGCTACTTTCTTGGCCCTCAGCATTATAATTCAAGCACTGGATTATTTTCTCCAAAAACAGTTGTAAATACAATAACCTCATTGATAGAAATACAGTAATTATGTTAAAGTGATGGTTGGTTGCGGGCATTGAAGTTCTATCATCGGGGTCCTACTACTACTACTACTACTACTACTACTAACACTGGGTGCTTCCTTGGTCCCGATATAAAAAGGTTTTATTTGACTTTTTGGTACCGGGTTGTTTCATACTACATTAACACAGCAAATCCCCCAAAAAACAGAGTCGACAATAACATTAATTGATTAATTTATATCACTTCTTAGAGTATCAAATACAAAATTACTTTAAAATTGCATTCAAACCACTATTTTATGTCTTGAAATTATTTCAATGGCGTCATAAATGAGAATTAAATCATTGACCAAATTCTAGCAATTATTTTAGAAAAAAAAAATCTGATACCAGAATCAAACAAAACCAGATCCTATCGGGACCTATAGTAAAAATAAAACAAAACCTTTTTATATCGGGATGAAGGAAGCACCCAGTGACCACTATTCCCGGGGGTGATACTTGGATATTAAATGGGTATGTATGAGCCCCGCTAGGTTAAAAAGGGGGCTTAGAGAGCTGATCAAATGTAAAAAGTGGGTGCTTTCAGAGCTGGTCGAACTGTAAAAGTTGTGCCTTTAGAGCTGATCGGACTGGGAAAACCGAGTGTTTTCAGAAAAAGTGGGTGCTTATAGAGCTGATCTAACTGAAAAAGTGGGTGCTTACAGAGCTAAAAATCTCAAAAAAGGTGGGCTTTAGCAGGGCACATACCAGTACTGCCTTACTATGGGACCCCCCCCCCCCCCCGGCCCACTACTACTACTATACCCGTTGTGTAAAAATCAAATGTGACGATACAACGTATTTATGTAGATATAAATGTAAAAACTTCAATACATTAATCATTTTAGCAAAAAATAGACAATATTGGTAATTTAAGAATACGATTTTCTGATTTAATATCATGGCTCGTATTATCCTCCGTAGGTGATGCTGATCTGGCAGAAGATGCTGGTTGTTGAGGCTGTAAGCGGCTCAGCCTCGTTTCCAGATACGGAAATGCAACGCTTAGAAGGTTGTCAACAACTCGACGTAGAAAAAAAAAGAGAGGTATTTATCATTAGAGGCATCCTAGAGAAAGAAACAACAAAAAAAAGCGTTTTTATCATAAAAAAAAGCAGTTTGTACAGCAAAATTTCGTCGCTCAATTTTGCCACACTTGGTTGTTTGCGACGCATTTTAGAATAACAATGAAATGTGTGTACCCACCATCTTGCAGATCTGGACTAAGTACGTGTAACTTTTAAGTTTACCGTGATTTTCGTGCACTTAGGAAGATTGATCGATCTACTTGAGATGCTTTGAACTACAGTAGATCAATTAAATTGTGTTCCCAACCTGTTTACTACCACACCAGATCTCAAACTGTACCACTGGGCCAGTCCACTCCAGCTATCATCAAAGTCAAAAAAGGTTGATCATTAATTTTTTGTCTAAAGTGTCTTAAGTTACAAAATTATGAGAAGCCAACACATAAAACTATAATGGGACAAGTGAATGACTGTTGTTTATGACATTTGTTTACTGCAGCAGGCACCTTTACACTAAATATTCGAATATTGAGGGGACAATATACACAAAAGTGGTATTATTTGAAAGTTAGTATATGTCGCTTTTATCTATCAGGCTCAGGACAAGTCAAAATTTAGCTACAGAGCTCGATTTAGCTATTGTAGTTAAAAGGAGCTTTAAAAATATGTATATTTCATATTATGTTTTATTAAACTTAAACATTGCGAAAAAATTGCAGCCAAACACTTGATTAAAACTGTTAACAACTTTAAATATGTTATGTAAACAACATTTTGGGGAAAATCGAGAGAAGAAATTTCTTCAAAAAACACCATTTTTGTTTATTTCAGAAAATGACAATTCGTATAAACTTGGTCAACAGTTAGATATGCTATCATATTTTTTTCTGCTGCATAAATTGTGTTCTATGTTCGGCATTCCATTTTTTGGACTGACTGCCACAATAAGGTATTTTATAGCATCTCATTTCCTGCAATTATAAAATGGAGTTTTTGCAAAAAATTCTTGGCTGGATTTTCTCAAATTTGATGTTTACACAACACATACAAGTTAGTTAACATTTTTTATTAATCATTTATTTGCAATCTTTTCAATGAGTCTTCTTATAATGATATATATATGAAATATACACAATTTTTAAAGCTCCTTTTAGCTACTATAGCTAAATCGAGCTCTGTAGCTAAATTTTGACTTGTCCTGAGCCTGTCTATGCATAATGATTACCTCGGTAAATTTGGAGAATTGACAAAATTATGACAATCCAAATTCCGAGACAAAAAGTCTGCACAAAGACTTTTGACGCCATTTGCAATCATGACGTCACGTGAGGGTAAAATCCAACACTCAGTACCAAGTCGTTTCGTACCCAATACCGGTATGATACCGGGGAGGTCTCCCCTCTACTAAGATAGAAAACAAGTAACGCTTTAAAACATTGTCTCATCAGTATTGATTTTAAAGCCACCTACCACATAGGAAGTGATGATCCATGATGATTGATTTCGTTTTGAGAGCAGCTAGATTAAACATTTAATGCCTGTTGAAGCCAGCGGATAAATTACTGGACAGATTTAGGACGTCTGCGGGGACAGTCTGAATCTGAATAGTTTACTGGTGACACGCCAAATGACATTATTTCACCAGGGGGTTCGGATGGGGGAGAAATTAGTCCCTTGAACGCACGAGTGAAGCGAACTTGGACACACAATCATCTGACATTTTAGTAGTAGAAAACAGAGAGTCAGGGAGGTCATTCCAGTCCCTGATAGTCTGGGGAAAGAAAGTACATTTATAGGCCTCTATATACTAGCAGATGGAAGCTGAAATGCCTTGGAGTGGCTATTTCCACAACACCTAGTTTTTGGGATAAGGTCATCTGTAGGTATTCTGGCTTTACCCTTCAGACCTTTGTATAGTAATATAAGTCGATTATCCGTCCTCCTTTTCTTGAGAGATTCCCATTTGAGATTCAAGAATGCCAGTCATACTACCTTCCTCGAAAGTATAATTCCTAGTTACAAATCTAGCGGCACGATTCTGTACCTTCTCCAATTCCTCCTGGAGGCATTTAGTATGAGGATCCCAAACAGAACCTCCATATTCCAGGACTGGGCGCACCGGTCCTTTATAAGCTGCTTCTTTAACATCTTGGGGGCAAGAAAAAAATTTCTCCTCAAGTATCCAAGTGTTCTGTTGGCTTTAGAACAGATATTATTGATATGGGTATTCCACTTGAGGTCATTTGCAATTGTTACACCTAGATATTTAATGCTATCAACATTTTCCAATACCGTTCCCTCGAGGGTGTACGAGGCCTCAATTTTATTTATCCGCTTATTTGTCAGCTGCATCATGTTGCATTTGACAGGTTGAAATCTCATGCCCCATTTCCGGGCCCAGCTCCCTAAAAGGTCAATGGATTAATCAGAACGCAAAAGTTTCACAGATGGCTCAGATACGCCTGCCTGGAGTGTGATATGGTACTAAAATACAAATGGGCCAAGATCTGATAAAAGGAATCTTATGGCAGAAAAATCAAAATTAAGTTATTAATTACATGTGAAAGACCAAGTTTCTCAGAGTATTTCCTGAAAATTTGAAGAGATTATCTTTACAAATAGCAAAGATATGAACGTTGAAAGGTGTGCGGTTGATGCAATCTAAACATGACGTCATAAAACTGTTGATGACGTTTGGACGTAAATGACGTTAACCTCTTTAAATCACTGTAATTAAAAGAAGGTAAGATTAAAATTCTCGAAATTCTATGTGTTTCTTGAATTTTAACTTGAATTTTAACATCTATACTACTGCACAGACTATGCAATAGGCACGAATTCCCAAACTGTTTGATAAAACATGCAATACAAAGGGCGTACCTGGTTTTTAAAATGAGGATAGTCCTTATGGCGCAATGGTTGCCATGGCAACATACACGATACAAATAACGTTTGACCATAAGAAAAGTATGTGTCTTGGATTTAATTGTGTTACAATATTAAAACTGTATGAAATAAATATCAGAACATGCCAAATATTTCAAATGTAGATGGTTTTATAATAATTATAATTATAATAGCATAAAATGTACATGAATGCCCGAAGGCACCTTTTACCAGATCCGCGCTCAAATACTAGTAAAGGCAATATGGCATACGGCTTGGTCACCTGTCAATTTCCGTGTAATCGTTTGAAAAGCGCTTGTAAGGATGTAGAAATTTTATACTGCGGCAAATCACGGACAGCACATAGCCTCTATTGGATCCGAGTTACAAATGAATGATGAAGCTCGAGCATATAATTATTGCACGAGGATATTCGTTTTAAGTTAGTGTCATGTAATTAATATTATATAGGCATTATAAAGAGGCTTTTGCTATGATGGTCCTGTTCGGGTTTATATCAACATTCGGTACAAAATATTTTGTTCTGAAACAATTCTGAAAATAATAATAAATGAGACCTCACAAAATATAAACATTCTTACGATTAGAGTGTTTATTAGAATACCACAAGCATTTTTATTTCGAAAAGAGCCCATGGAAAAGGACAATGGAAGTTTAGTTATATACTTATTAATATTGACATAAAGTCTCAATTTTTCATAAAGTACCTAATGCATTTTATGGTTTCCGATATTTAAGCATCAAAGTGAACTTAACTCTTCCTTTGCTGGCCAATTTTGACAAATGCGTTTTAGCAATGAAGCTGAGTAGAAATGGCTATTTTCAGAAAGTAACGCAAACATAGGAAAATGACTTTTTCCATCAGTAATCTTGAGTTCTAAGATTAAACAGAGGTTATATAACATTTCTATTGACGAAAAGATACACGGATCTAATGTAAGTATAATTCGTTGTCCAGTTTAAATTCATTTTTATTTTTTATTTTCAAAACTGCGGAATACGGAGACCGACAATCAATGGAACCAAATTTCAGAAGACATGCTTTTCCGATGTGTCTTGTTTCATCAGGATAACATGTTGGTGAAAAGCACACACCCTTAATCTCCATTTTTGTAGTCACTCAGTAAAGCTAAAATGGGGTTTATGCCAGTCGACGAGAAAAATATCTTCTTCTTCTTCTTCTTTTTTTTTTTTTTTTTTTTTTTTTTTTAAGACTAGAACTTACGAAGAAAAAATGCACCTTTTAGAAATACATGTACCTGTAAACATGTATTGCATGGGCGTGTTTTCGTAATGGCTTGATTTCTTTGTCATTTATTATTTTCTACAGGATGAGAGTGGCACGTCTGCTTGTCTGTATACTTTGGGGTTGCTTTACGGTACCCATAAAAAGCCAGAGTTTAAACCAATCTATTACACTCATGACAGATATGCTGTCTGGTTATGACCGCAGACACCGACCTGTGATGGACCAATCCAAACCAATACAAGTAAGTAAAACTTATTGCGAAAAATATCTATTCGAGAAAAAAAGACAACTCTTTGTCCTATAACTGTCAGTTTGTTGGTATGGAGTAAGTATGTTACACTCATGACATATATGCTATCTGGTTGGTTATGACCGAAAAGTTTTCGGCGAAAACATCGACTATTCAGGATGGAAAGGAAAATTTGACAGAGCACCTATTCCATTTGGGTACCAAACTCAATCACGTCATCACCAGAGAAACATTACCCTTTTTTTTTTTTGACGAATGGATTTTCCCATCATTATCATTTGGGTGAGTCCATATTCATTTTTAGGGACATAAGGAGTGATTTTTATTCAATTTTTGGATGGAAATTCTCTAAGCAAGCAGAATAGCCCCAGATGGGACGTCGCGTTCTGCGGCGTCACATCTGTGGCTATACTGTTTAAAGTAGCCGTGTTTCCATTAACATGCCGAAGACGGGGTAGAGTCGGTTGGTCGGAAAATCTTTTTAATTTTTCAGTTTCTTTTTTTAAGTGCTAGCAACAGATATGCAATGAAGTTTAAAACAATAAGGAAGCTAAAGAAGGTGAGTTGGCAATAAAAACTGCTGAGTTGGCAGAAAAAGTCAGAGTCGGTCGGATTAGTGGGACACAGCTATATTGAATTCGCCATCGTGTTTGACACGTCAAGTAAACCCACAAATAACCATGTTTTCCATGATTGGGTTAAACTATGTCACTTTTTCTTAGAAGAACATGAGAAGTCTTTGAATAAATTAATTGTTCATCAAATTCTAGGTGAATGTTTCCTTCGATCTGGTCGCATTGCAAGATTTTGACGAGGTCGAAGAAAAATTCTCGGTGGTCGGATTGCTGTACATTTCTTGGTATGACGAAATGATAACGTGGGACCCATGGGCATATGGCGGCATATGGACCCAACAGTATCCCCTAGCTGATGTTTGGTACCCAGTTTTTGTTCTATGTAACCCATATGACACAATCAACGACGTCGGTGCCAAATGGATGACCGTCAGATACTATTCGAGTGGTTATGCGTTGTTTCTACCGGGGGCTTCATTCCAAGTCACGTGCAGTGTTGATGTCACCTACTACCCATTTGATACACAGGTAAATGCATTCTCCTAATCAAGGTGCACGATAAGGAGTCGGAGGGGCGAGATTAGCATATTTCTAGCTTTGAGTCTGTTTGCTATGTGTAGGCTATGTTACACCTTCGATTTTGTACATTACGAAAACATGCCCATGCAATATATATATATATATATATAAAAAAAAAAAAAAAAAAAAAAAAAAAAAAAAAAAAAAAAAAATTGAGCTTTAAAAATTGAAAATTTTCAGCTGAATAAGTTTGATATTTTTCTTATTTTTGCTCAAAACATAGATTGTGGGTACACGTTAGAACCGCCTCGGCGAGGCAGTTCTAACGAGTACCCGTAATCTATGTTTTGGAGCAAAAATAAGAAAAATAGGTATACCCCTGCATACCCCAGTTTTGCTATATAAAAGTAGGGTTTGAGGGGGTATACATTACACGGACATGTTTTCCTGATGAAATCTTTTCTGATATAAAGTCACCATTGATGCTTGCATCTAACAGTAAGCATAGGCTTTGTATCGTGTCCATATACAAGAGACAGAAGGATTACGGAAATTCGACCAGACGGCGCCGTTTCGAGACGGAACACATTGCATGTATTTTTTTGCGAGAAAAACTAGTTTCTTTCCCAGTTCCGAATCACGTAGTCGTATAGTCACGAACTACATAACAGCGGTAAAATTAAAAAGCAAATATTTATATGGTCATGAAGTCCATCTTTTTCTCTTACTCTGCATGAAATCAGATTTTGAAAATTTATACATGTATGCATGCTAAAAATAAGCCCGTTCTTTGAGACGACCTGTCGAATGAGAATTAATTTTGAACCAGTGTAATTATCTGCATGGTGCATGTTTCTGCGAAATGCATGGATCTGGAATAAGTTTCTTTAACAGTTTTTGTTTCAACATGCATTCCTACATTAATTAAAACACATCAGGAAAATTGAACTTCATTTTATTATGGATTTTCTGTTACATAGGAGCCGTTTAAATATGTGCACTAATTTGCCCGTAGTCAGCAAATGCACCGTTTCCGCATTGGTATGAAGCGATCACATGCGGCGGTTCATTTTTATAATTTGGCACCACATATATTGACGTTCAATGCCGTTTTATCACAAATGAGCCGCGACGCGAGAAAACCGGCCTTCGGGGTTTCCGACCAGGTCCGACACAAACCGGCCTGTACAGTCACAGAAGCGGGCTAGAAGCTTGAAATTTCGGATATAAGAAGAAGAGGAAATAAACTATCCGTGTAGCGAAAACAAAGGCGCTGATCATCTTCGCGGTTACCGCGAAGCTGATCTGCGCCTTTGTTTTCGCATAGGCAAAAATCCGGTTTTCTCACGATGCGGCTCAAATGCTTTCATTCTGATTGAACGGATGTAACAACTTTTATTCTTTACAATAAAAATAAAGAATGGATTACTAAATATGTCAACTGTCTATGACAATTTGCCATTATATTATTGTATCTTTCAGTCCTGCAGAATAATGTTTATACCATGGGGCTACCATTGGACTGAGATGACATTGTTTTCGGCGCGAGATGACGTCCTGCAGACCTACTACACGGAGAACGGAGAATGGTCCATTGTGAGCACTTCCGCCCGAACTGAGGGTACATTCCTCTATCTGGATTTCAACCTTAAACGAAAACCACTGTTTCTGGTTATCAATATCCTGCTGCCAATTGTTTTCATGGCTTGTATTAACGTCTTCGCGTTTCTGCTTCCTGCTGCGTCTGGTGAGCGCGTGTCCTATGCGATCACGTGCTTATTGGCGATCGCGGTATTTCTGACGCTTGTTAGCGATAATTTGCCAAAAACGTCACAGCCAATGTCAATCATGTGTTATTATCTTATGATCATATTGATAACCAGCACATTGATATGTCTAGCCACGATTATGAATCTACAGGTGTATTTCGCTGAGGATGAAAAGCCTATTCCAACGTGGTGTACCACTTTTGCACGTGCTATGTCGTGTACGTGCCGAAAACAAACATCTACCAAATCGGACAATACTGTTCGTCCAATTGAGAAAGACAAGACAGCAATTGAAGTAATAACGAGTTCAAATGGAGACGTGTCTGAATCAGAGAATAAACTAACCTGGAAAGAGCTCAGCTACATTATTGACAAATTATGTGTGCTGTCTTTCACGTTCATTATCGCTTTTACAACTGCTTTGTTTATAGGAATTCTTGCGAGTAATGGCGGAAATTGAACAGCTATGCAGCTCTTTGTACCTGAGATAAAGATGAACAGAAACAATACAAAGACATGCAATCAACGATAACTCAGAACGAAAGCGTAAACGCTTATTTAACTCTTTTCCTAAGCACTGTAAACAATGAATGTTGCATTTTGTTTTGGATAGTCTACAAGTATTAAGACAATAAATATCATGAACGGAGACTCTTGCGCATTTGCTTTATACGCTAATGTGTGACGCTCTTTCACTCAATAGAAAGCAGGCAGGCAAAACTTAGCCGAATTTTGTTTGGTTGTAATTTGAAGAAATTTTTGTACCCAGAATACCTATGATGACGCTCTTTAATGTCATTGCAGGCAAAACTCAGCCGAATTTTGTTTGACTGTAATTTGAAGAAGTTTTTGCACCCAGAATACCCATGATCAAAACATACAACATCACAAGACGAAATGTACATATAAAATTGAGATGTTTGGAACTCGATATGGTAACAACATACAGCGAGACAATGAACTCTTCGTTTCAGAGTGTTGACGAATCGATAATGCCTCACTACGTGTCCGTACATTGCTGTCCAGTCGATCTTGCTTCCAATCAATGCAATCCCATTTTTCAACAAGTTGTGTAATGTTGGATCAATCTAACGCTATTTGGTTGCATAACGCAGAAAGATCGTACCCAAATATGGTTTGGCAGTAGTTTGAAAAACAATTAAATCAATTAAAAAAAATCAGTTTTATTTTCATTATGTTGAAGTAATATACCAAACAAAATACATATGAAACGCATATGTATCGTTCATCATCCCCCCCTAAAGATAATAAGCATACCCGAAAATAAAAAGAAAAAGAAAAGAAACTCAGTGATGAGATTTTTTTTCCATTAAGTCTTCATTAAGGATGTTCGCTGCCAACATTTGACATTTCGGAACTTCCGGTTTTTGTTTTGTTGAATATCTCGTAAACGGTTGCAGATATTTTCCTAATATTTTACATTTGGATACATATTGATGATATGCATTGAATGAGTCATGAAAATGGTCAATCTAAGAAAGTTCATTTTTTCACCCCATTTTCTGCAACTTTTCAGAAAATTTTAGTTGTCAGTAAAATTTAGGGGGTAGGGTAGATTAAACTTAAATATTAGACTTATTCAAATTAATTACACGAGTTCGATGTTTATTTTAGCAGCAGTATACGTGTACATGGTCTTCTAAGTCAGTCCTTCTGTCTTTGGTGTGCTAGTTTTAAAATTTTGGATGGTTTTATGAAATGGGCTTTACGAAATAAAACAGCCGAAAAAAGGCTTAAAATGGTGATTTTCAAGTTGTTGGTTCTCTCTTATATGCACACTACCCTATATATTTCTTTCTTTTATTCGAACAATATTACCAAGGTCTATGTTGTGTGAAAATGCAAGAAAAAGCTTGAATCTACAAATATGGGTTTGGCACATTTCAAAAAATTTATTTTTTCCTACTTTTCAAGTATGGGGGTAGGGTTGGAAAACAACTCGTAAAATTTTGTCATCCACTTCAAGTTGCAAATTTTTCCATGCTTTTGGTCCAAAATAGTCTGCATTACGTAAATATGACTTTTGAAAGCATTCTAGGTGTATTTTTGTTCAAGACAAGTATGTTTCAAAGAATTGAAAATGAAATTAATTTTACTAAATTTAAAACATGGTGTTCAGAGGTCTCATTCACAGGCCTATAGCTCGAAAAAATGCACACTACCCTATACTTATTTTGTTTTCAAATGTCTTGTGTTGTATTTTGGAATCAAAAAAGAGTGGTTAGAAAAAAAGTTTGAATACTTTTTCATTGGCAGCGAACATCCTTAATTGCTCGAAATCAAAATGTTGTAATTTTCTTATTTCTAAGCGAAACTTGATAAAATTCACGTACAGAGTACTGGAATATATATTCTTTACCAGTTTATAGAGGAACGACATAAATGCAGCCGGCAAACATGCTTTGAATGTGTTTATTCAACGTTACCATCAATTCAAGTTTCGGGTATTTTTTCAATTTTTAGGCTGTAATAAACATACTCTTGCAGTCTTTCGAAGCTTGTGATGTTTAACCAATGTTGTTTGTCTTTAAACACTCCAATTCGATCATCCATGGCCGTATTAGATCATAAAAATTATGCTTGAACGTTTCGCGGTTTATAAGGTTTATCTCTGGTATGGAATTATTTTTCTTTTGCACTAGAGTTTTCCGGCGCCCAAAGATCTCCATCGCCGGGCGGCTTACTGAATCTGTCGTTTTTGTTTCATCAATGTGGTTATCATGATTTATTTGTTTGTCCTTTATGTTGGAGATTCACAACGAGGACCGAACAACTACATGTACATGTAACTAAATGTTGTGAACCACTCCAGAATATGTGAGGTTAGGCGACACTAAACCGGTTTAAGCCTCCAGTAATTTTGTATTACTGATCGTTCCAAGGCGATACTTCTGTTGTGGTTCCATTTGTTTTATGTTTTGGAGTCAAATTTTGTACTGTTTGAACCGTATGTACGTTTTCGTATTTTATTTAAGTTCGGGTAACTGAGTGGCCGCCTATTGGAAAATAGCTAGTCACTCAGCTAACGATATGTTTATAAGTACCTAATTGTTTAGTTGTTTTCCCCACCTCTTTTTTTTTTTTTTTTTTTTTTTGGAGTGGGAGTGTCTTTCAGATTGCACCTTTTCCTGATCATTGCCTACTCATACCTTTCTTGAAAAGGGTGTCAAATGACATAAGATGCCAAGCCTCTAGAGCCCGTCTTTGAACAACATACATATAAAAGAGGGAGATAACGTGTGTCTGAGTACCTTCAGGTGTACTCAAAACTTTCCACACACCTACAGCAATCGTCGTAAAGAGAAAGTAAAATGATGAAATTTTAATGCGACTATAATATGGTTGATAGCAGAATTTTGACACATGGTTTTAAGATATGCAATGCATACCTGAATAATAATTGAGCCGCATCATGAGAAAATCGGATTTTTGCATATGCGAAAATAAAGGCGCAGTAAATAACAGTAACTGTTAAAAATGTTAAAAGAACAGATATTCGAGTACTTCGAATATGAATTTTAGCAAGATTAGATGAGGTCTTCGACAAAAAAGTAAGAAATTTGGTTGCGTCCCGGTCATACAGGGTGTATTGTTTTCTGCCTTCGTTAACTCATGGCATGCATATACATGTGTCGACCAGCCAATAATGTTTTAGTTTGGATATTCGATTATCTTGCCACATTACATGTGTTCATGAATTGAAATGAAAAGATGATTCAATCGCAATGTTATCTTATTTGAGCCCTTAAACTTCTATGAACCGCCCCTTATAGCATGTTACAAATAACATGATATAATTTTCTTGTTCATATTTTTGCTCCAAAGCGGTTCTAACGTGTATCCTTATTCCATGTTTCGAGCAAAATTATGAAAAAATATCAAATATTTCCAGTGAAATGTTTCTATCATTACCGCTGAAAAAAATCTCTATATATTGCACGAGGAAGTTTTCGCAATGGGTAAACTATATTTGAATTCTTGAAATTAGAAAAGATAACAATTATTTTTCATAAAATTTACCACGCATGTGCATGCTCCTTAGAATTGCAGGAGCGGACTTTGCTGTCGGTCTGGGTGCTTTTTGGTAATTAAAATACAGTAGAAGGGAGCTCCATATCGAGCGGTCCTGGGTTCGAAACCCTCATGGGGCACTGTGTTTTGTCCTTGAGCACGACACATTAATTCCCTAGAGTAACGTTGTATGCATGGGAAGAAAGAAAGAAAACAAAACATGATGCAATTATGCAATTTATTTTTTTATGATCAGGCACGAATCGCACAATAGAGGTACAAATTGCCTGCGGGGATTCAGTGTGCAGGCTAATCTTAAGAGTTCAGAGAGTGAATAGGGGCGCCCAGGGATCTACATCGTCGGGCAGCTTACTGAATTTGTGAGTCCTAGTTTTTGATTCATCATGGTGTTAATCAGGATTTATTTGTTGGTCCATGATGGTTCATTTACTAGCGAGAGATTCTCCACGAGGACCGAACAACTGACTAAATGTTGTGAACCACTGCAGAGGGTGAGGTTAATTAGGGGCCCTGTGAAACCGGTTTCAGCCACCCAGTAATTCCAAGGCGATTGTGGTTCTAATTGTTTTGTGTTTTTGGAGTCGAATTTTGTGCTGTTTGAGGCTTATGCTTACGTTTTCATAGTTTTTGTTAAGTTCGGGTAACTGGGTGGTCGCTTATTGGGAAATAGCTGCTCACTCGGCTTACGATATGTTTTCTTGGTATAAGTACCTAGTAAATGTTAATTTAGTTTTTCCCACCCCTCGGTTTTTCTTTCTGATTGCGCCATTTCCTGATCATTGCCTACTTGTACCGTTTTATTTTATTTTGGATTAATAAGTCGCCCTTTTACACACTACTATTTCTGGAATAATTATTTCTGGCACTATTTCTGGAATAATTATTTCTGGATTAACTATTTCTGGTACTATTTCTGGAATAATTATTTCTGGTAATTATTCCAGAAATAGTAGTACGCTACTGGGCCAGAATCCCCGGGGAAGAAACGCACACGAGAGAGAGACGATCAACAAAGATATAGATCGGATAGAAGAATCGGTCATGAAGAGAGATACCACACTAAAGGCAGTAGTATATAACATAGCTCTTCAACATATGGACACTCAGATAGACGTAACTATGATTCATACTATGAAAGAAACAACCACCATCATGACAGGGAGCGTTCGAGAAACACAGGATGGCGGCGTGAGTCCGAGAATAACCGTAATTATCCTTAGATTTTCTGCGGATTTTGGAACGGCGTGGTGCAGCGATAGCAATTCTGAAAGTCATTTAATTCGTGAAACGATTATCAATGCAACAAAACTTGATATCATAGGTATCGCAGAAAGTCATTTAAGAAGCAGTGATGTGATTAATATTGAAAACTTTATGTGGTTTGGTCACTATAGAGATAAACTACACAAAAATGCAAAGAGAGGCTCAGGAGGTGTTGCCTTCTTTGTAAGCAAATCACTGATATTTTTTTATGATACGGAAGTTATAGATAAAATCACCGAAGGCATACTTTGGATCTGTTTTAAACTTAAACTTAAAGGGATAAAAGATGCAGTTTCCTTTTATGCTTGTCTATGCTATCTTCCACCACAAGGATCGTCTAGAATGATAGTTCCAACAATTTTTCATGATACCTTGTTAAGACAAATGCACGCTCCATTTTATGTATGTGGGGATTTTTTAAAATTCACGAACTTCAAATTTAGAGGATTTTATTACTGGAATAGATGATATACCCGAAAGACATGTAGTTGATTTTACTTCAAACAAATATGGTCAACATTTCTGTGAATTTCTCATTAATGCAAAATGGTAGGCAGAACTCAATTAAATCAGTTACACATTTGTATCTCCGGCACAAGGATCGTCTTTGGTTGATTATTGTGTAGTGCCGTATGAACAGCTTTGCAATTTTGATTCTTTTAAAGTACAAAATATGTGTGAAATGCTAGAAGAATTTTAATTAGTCAGCAGTATATCTTCTACTTCAAACAGCTCAGATCACTCACTTTTAACATGGGGGCTTCATTTAAAGGTCGACGCGCAATCGCATAAAACTGATAAGCATGATACACGTAACACTAAGACAGAAAAAGAATGTTACAAAAGGAATATACCGAATGACTTTCTGAATTCGAAAGTAACTATCTTAGAAAGTGTGATAAGCAAAGGTTTTCGGAAGATTTCATAGGTTTCCCGCCCAAAGTTTGAGTGTTTCTGGCAGCTTCTGTGTGATTTGTATAGAAAATATGTTGCATTCTCCGTAAAATTCAACAATTGATCAATGCAACAACATGGTGGAAACCTCTTGATGTTACAAACACGCAGCATAAATCTATGTCAAAGGGGGAGGGGGTCAGATTTTTTAAAAAAAATATTTTGTCAGAAAACATATTTTTCGCAATAGATTATCAAAGAACTGCTACAATATGCTTATTGCAACCAAAAATTTTGGGTAGGAACTATTTATCCACGAATAACAGGTACAAAATCTTTATTAGATTTATAACTGTAAACAGGACTGTCCATCACTTATGCAAAAACCTGTACCTTAAATATACTATACAAAATGAATTAAGCAGCTTTTACTTTGACCAGTGACTCTATATGTTTTGTAGACATTAGGGAAGTTCTTCTGACAATGGCTTGCATGTATCAAATTATGGTAGAACCAGTCTTTGTGTGATGCTGAAGTGACATTTAATTTTAAGCCCATGGAGGCATATCTCAAGTAAAAAATAAACCATCAAATATTGATATACATATTTTGCACAGTATATCTATATGCATTATAAGTGTACACTTTGTGTATACCTGGTAAAATAGGACAGTCAATCTGTTCATTCAGGTAGAACATACATATACAGTATATTTCCATAGCCTTGGTGAATTACAAATAATGGACATGACCCCATTTATCGGTTTTGGGGCTTTTTGACAGCCTTCCCCCCCTTGCCCAAACATGGCATTTGGATATAATATGTCATTTACAAAATTACAGTTGTGTTCAAAATATTTTGGTTGGGCAAGGGGGGGGGGGGGGGGGGGTACATGTTTTTATAAAAGGTTTCCTATTTCCTATATGGTGCTATATTAAATTCACAGATTTTGCCCAATTTTTAAAGAAGTCACTGCTTCAGTTACACAGAACATTACCTGCCTAAATACAATAGAAACTAATTTTTCAACTGCAATAAACTCCATTTCAGTGCCTGGAAGGTGAGATTTTGAAAATTGCTTGGGCATTTCACAAAAGAAATCTTCCGAAAACCTTAAATGATAATGTCTGAGTGTCAAGCAACAATTGACAACATTTACTCAGACTTGGAGCTTGTTATAAAGTCAGAAATGAAGGATAGTCTTGATTTTAAAGTCATAAACATTAAGTGGGGTTTAAATAGTAAACGAAAAAGAGTAAAAAATCATGGTGGTCGTATAACTTAACTGATTTGTGGAAATAAAAATAAAACTGAGATCCTTTAAGAGCAGTGAACATATTAATGAGAAAGGGGGTGGGCCATAGCGCGGTTTCGGCTCCTTAAGCCTCTTCAGTGACCCTATAGATTTGGCAACATGGAGCCAAGGAGATTAACTGTAATTTTGAAACTTTCAACAGGGTAGTCGATACAAAGACTATTATAATCGAAATGGGACCAAATATATTAATACCTGTAGTTGGTTAGAAAATGAATCTAAACCGATAATAATTTTCTAACTTCTCAGAATACCTTCGTTGTTCTCAAAGGATCAAAATGAAAATATAATCTGCACTATGGATGATGTACGGGGAGACTTTTAGGGCCGCCACACGGCACAGCACCAGCTGCAGTAATAGCAAATAAAAATAAAACTGAGATCCTTTAAGAGCAGTGAACATATTAATGAGAAAGGGATGGGTCATACCGCGGGTTCGTCTACTTAAGCCTCTTCATTGACCCTATAGATTTGGCATAGGGTATAGAATGCTGTTTGTGAAACCGAAAAAGTGTATTTACCATGTGGTCATGAAGCTAAATCGCAAAATAAGAAATAGTCCGGCAGAAAACGAATTTGACCTGGAATCGAGTTCTAAAGTTTTTTTTCTTTACTGGATTATGTTCAGTAGACATTGCCTTTGAAGAATCTGAGTGATGCCACCTTGACATCATTGAGCAATTTTGTATTTTCAAGATGGCGTTTAGGATGGCGGCCAGAATATAAAATAATCTTTAATACGGGTCTCTGATTGTTTTTATCTGGCAAAACTGTGGTTATTTCAGTGCACAATGATGAATAGGTATTAGTTTTGTTTAAGCATGTACATTCTATCTCAGCTTTTTCAAGACACTATACAAGATGTTATAAAAACACTGTATAGATGAAATAAGACAAGGTTTTTCTTGTTTTCGGTTTTGCTTTCAAGTTTTGATTAATACATTTAGCACTTTAACTTTCAGAACCATTACTCAAGCTAGTTTGCCTTATCAAGATGCAGTGAATATCATATTCAGTGATGACATTCAAGAAGGCAGCCATGATTTCTTGCGCAAAATGAATCTGACCTAGAATTGAGTTTTAACGTTTTAAATAAATACATTTAACCCTGAAAAGTCATTACTCTAAACACTTTGCCTTATCAAGATAAAGGAAAATAGAGCATTTTTGTATTTCAAGATGGTGGAAGGATGGGTGGAAAGATAGTGAATGTTGATAAAGATCTCGAACTATGTATAAAAGTAAGCTTCAATGGGGAAATTTTTAAGTTGTAGAAACTCAAGCAGCAGTATAAATGATCTTACAGTTGGTAATAATGAAGCAATAGCTACCTTTTTAATTTACACTAGAGTAATTGGACAGCAGGCAAGGTCATATGTGTGCATAAATGAGCAGACAGTTGTGTTTTAAAGATGTTTACATCCGATTTGAACATTTACAATCATAATAATGGATAGTTGTACCTTATTTTCTTCATCATGACTGAAAGACCCACAATGGTGCTTTGCATGGTGAAAAATTGTATTTTGTATGATACATATTTGTTTGGTCTGCTTGTATTGTGGTTAACAATCCATTAAATAAACATTACTCAGTCCTGTTGAGATGGAGCTTATATTTCTTTGGTATGAAACAGTACTATTATAACCAGTACAATGGAAACGATTACCATGTCATGCACAACTCTGTGGTGGCGGGTTCAAACACCAACCTCTCAATTCAGAGTATGGCGCTCTACAATAGGCTACTGTGCCATCTTACACACCTTTGTGTAGCTTAATATAATGCTCAGATATGACAATAGGGTCTTAAGACCTAAAAATTCAAAATTAATACATATTGTTAATAACAATATGAAAGACCAAGTTTCGTTGAATATTTCCTGAAAGTTTGATGAGCTTATCTCCTTTATTATATGAGAATCAAAAGGTGTATGGCGATGGCGTTTCGACGTTGATGACGTTTCGACGTTGATGACGTTAAAGCCTTTATATCACAGTTATGAAAAGAAGCTATGACTAAAGTTTTCAAACTTCAATGTGTTCCTTGAAGTTTAACACCTACGTATACCACTGTTCGGATTATGCAAAAGGCACCAATTCACACACAGTTTGATAAAATATGTACAACAAAGGGCGTACCTTTTTAAAATGAAGGTATTCCCTATTGTGAAACAGTTGAATGGCAACATGCGTGATACTAATAACTTTGTGTCATAAGATATTATATCATTATATGTGTCTTGGATTGTGTTACAATATTAAAACACTTTGGCATAAATATCAGAGCATGCCAAATATTTCAAATTTGCATATTTCTTTTGAATTTTAATAGCGTACAATGTACTTCAATGTCCAGACCCCTTTTGTCTGATCCGTGCTCATATTTGAGCTACTACTTGGCAAAAATTACGAAAACATCTAAGAAGATTATGGCCAAAATTAGATAGACTGACATGATACATAAATGGGAACCAAGTATATTATACAATTATTGACTATTGAGTCATTGAATATGATGTGATATCCAACAGAGACTACCAATATTGACCGAGGCGAAGCCGAGGTCAATATTGGTAGTCTCTGTTGGATATCACATCATATTCAATGACTCAATAGTCAACAATTGTTTTATTATATAACACTCTTTTTATACAAACATGATAAAAATAATTTTTAAAATAACTATGTTTTATCTGTAAATGAATTAGTGTATACATATAGTTTACATATAGTCCCAGCATGACTGAAAAATATTCATTGGGACAATTAGTCTAAATTCAAATAAACTAAACAGCTATAAACATCATTTGTACTTCATCGGCATAACAATCAATGTACATTTACGATGACAGAGAGAGTTCTAAATTTAGTAACATATATTCAATGGGAAAAACCCCAGGTCATAGAATATGACAAAATATGCAATGGACTGAAAGCATTGTCTGAAAATACTGTCTATTTATAGTTATATAATAATGTACTTTAGGTTGCCAAAGAAATGAAGTATTACACGGGGAATACAAGCGTAAAATACATAAAGTACATTTTTGATGTTTTGGCTACAATCTTGGATGCCATTCTGCAAATTAGATATTTGGTGAAAAAGACATGTCTCTAGTTCTTAAAAATTTATGCCTTACACAAAATGTTCCCATTAGCACAACATCTCAAATGTGAACAGGTAAAATTGTGTTTTGTGCTTATTTTTATCATGGCTGCCATCTTGGATGCCATCTTAGTTTCTTAAAGCTACAAATGTTATGACTTGTTATGAATTGTTATGTATCATAACTTCTTTATCTATGTCTTACAAAAGAGCTAACAAATAAACCGCATCATAGATTTGTCCCATATATGTAAAAATATTAATTTTTGCTATTTCTGGCCTCCATCTTGTATATCATCTTCAATATGTAAAAATGCTCAATGATGCCAAAGTGGCATAACTTGGATTCTTCAAGTGGTATGTCTGCTAAACAAGATTCAGTAAAGAAAAATACTTCAGAACTTAATTCCATGTCCTCTCAGATGTAAAATATTAAGTTTTGTTATTTTTGGTCTCCATGTTATTTCTGCTCTTGGATACCATCTTGAATATATCAAAAATGATCAATGATGACAACGTGGCTTTACTTGGATTCTTCAAGAGCTAGGTCTGCTAAACAAGATTTAGTAAAGAAAAACACTTTATAGCTTAAGCCCAGGTCCTCTCAGATGCAAACTATTTATTTTTGCTATTTCTGGCTTCCATCTTGGACACCATCTTGAATATATCAAAATGCTCAATGATGCCAAAGTGGCATTACTTGGATTCTTCAATGGCAAGGTCTGCTAAGCAAGATTCAGTAAAGAAAACACTTTAGAACTTAATTCCAGGTCCGCTCAGATGTAAAATATTGTTTTTTGCTATTTCTGGCTTCCATCTTGGATACCATCTTGAATATATCAAAACGCTCAATGATGCCAAAGTGGCATCACTTGGATACTTCAAGGGCAATGTCTGCTAAACAAGATTCAGTAAAGAAAATATTATACCAAACTTGAACCACTTCAGAGTGACTTATCCAATGAAGAAAAACTGATAGCCATATTTAGCTCCACATCTTTTAACGAGATAAGAATAGTAGTCTGCCATGACAGTTTAATGAGAAGACGGAATATTTTATACAAACATTGAAACTTTTTATACATGTACATATGTATAATATAGTCTAGTATTATAACTTATAGTCTCTCATAACTTCATATAATAGTGACTCTCTTACGTTTTTAACAATTATAATATGTATTACATTTTAACTGCAATTCTGTATTATATCATATTGTCTAAGACTCAAATAAATAATTATATTGTATTGTATTGTATTGTATTGTATTGTATTGTATTGTATTGCATTGCATTGCATTGTATTGTATTGTATTTTGTATTGTATTGTATTGTATTGTATTGTATTGTATTGTATTGTATTGTATTGTATTGTATTGTATTGTCAAAGTTGACTGGTTGTCCCACCGAACAATATTGGAATTTTGTGAATACTGGTTTGACGACTAGTCAACGTTGACAATGCTTTTGCAGACCACTCCAGGTACTATCAGTTCAAATAAGGCCTCATTGGAAAGATCAAAAGAAAATCATAGGCCTTCCGGTTCTGAAGAAGAAGATTTTTAAAGGTTTATGCTATTTATAGCCATGGTGGCCATCTTGGTCATGTGACCTGGACCTTTTATACAAAGTTTCATTCCCCTACCTAATGATGCTGCTTTAATTGTCCAAGTGATTTCAGAGAAGAAGCTGTTTGAATATTATGGTCATATACATGTATATAGCCCAGGGGAGGGGCAGACACTCCCTGGGGTCATTTTTTCATAAAACTAATCTGTCCATTTGCATACTCCAATGACGGCCATCTTGGTCATGTGACCTGGACCATTTATATAAACTTTCGTTTCCCCTTCCTAGGGATGCTCCACATGAAGTTTAGCTTTGATTGGCTAAGTGGGTTCAGAGGAGAAGATATTGTTGATTGACGGACCACGGACGGACGCCGGAGCATGACCATCCTATAAGCTCACCTTTTGATGTGAGCTAAAAATGCTGTAATATCTTACAACCACGCAAATAGCAATTTAGTAATCCAGGTGTTTCAAGCATTTCTTAAATACTTGTCAAAAAGATAAAAATTGACATATTCTGTCCAATATTTGTATCACCTTGAAATGTATATCGGCGGCCCCCGTGGCCGAGTGGTTAAGGTCGCTGACTTCAGTGCTCTTGATCATTCGATCATCTCACCGATGTGGGTTCGCGCCTCGCTCGGGGCGCGAGTCACATGTGGGACAAGCCAACTTCTGCTTGCGGGTGTGTCAGGTGGTTTTTCCCCCGGGTACTCCGGTTTTCGCCCCACCTACCGATTGGTCCGTCTCGATATGAGTGAAAAAGCTTGAAAGGGACGTAAAACTGAATAAAAAAAAATGTACATCTTCATCTTATAAACCTCTGATTGGTCAGAGTAAGATGGAATTGACAGATGTTTATTTCTCTTTTCAAAAACTTCATTGGTTGTTTGAAAATAATGAAACAGGCCAATGTGATTGTTTGACAGCTTTTGGCTATTTTAAAGAGATGAACAATTTTTTCGGCGTGAGCCGTCTAAGCTAAGTATTGACCTAATTTCAAGGGCACTATTTCATTGGACAAATTAAGGGTCATATGTAAATTAGCCGCGAGATTTAGACGAGCCGCGAGATCGACTTTTTTTAGGTCATGAGGATCACCGGAATGGACATAATTACCGGAATGGACATAATTACCGGAATGGACTACCGGAATGGCCATTATAGCTTAGAGTGCTTTAACTGTATTTTATCTGCATAAAATGTACTTCTGGAGACAAATTTATAGTTTGTAAATGACAAATTTCATCTTAGTATAGCAAAAATTGACTTCCCATCTTGGTTAGGATAGCTTTGTGGTGGGTCCGCCAAGGGGCCACTGTTCAGGTAGCTACTTTGCTACATTTTGGTAATACGTTTAATTTATGATAGCTCAGCTCCATCACATATCTCCAGTTATAAGCACATGTGTTGAGCTGCCAAGCTAAGCTTATAGTATAGCAATGTTTCGACAATTTAAGCTCACCAGAGCCGAAAGTTCACCAAGTGAGTTTTTAGTAAACCATGCTCTGGCATCTATTGTCTTCATTCACAATTTTAAAGTTCTTGTTCTAAAAACCCACAGAACTAATCAAAATCAAACTTCATGTGAAGCATTCTCAGAAAGAGGACTGAAAATTATTGAACAGGACGTTAAACCAAAACAAACTAAACTATTTTCCAGTTGGGTTGCCTATTACATGTAGTGTTTTAAAATGTTTAAGTTCAACCTGTATAAAGCAAGCATATAAGGCTGTGACCACACAGTTTATTATGTTCGAGTCAAAACGCAGAACATATTATAACCCACATCCATTTAAAGCACGCCGATTATCTTTTTTTAAAGATACTCCTTGTTTTCTATAGATGACTGTTATGGACTGTCAATTTCTTGTCTTTGACAACTGATTTTGAGATGTCTGAAACTAGTGATTTGCTAAGCTGGTATTTGCGCGGTTGTATATATGTTTGATCAGTAGGAGACTTGGTCGAAATAAATTACGAACCTATAGGTTGTTTAAAACAGAATTTAAAACAGAAAGCTATCTTTATTGTGCGAAAACGCATAGGCGTTCGTTTTCTAAGTTTCGTTGTGGTGTCACACCTCTACGCTAGGAAACAGGAAGGTATGAGGGACACAAAGAGTCTGAAAGAACTGGCTTTAATTGTGATGGTACTATTAAAAGCGAGGAACATGTATACATTTAGAGTGTCCGCTTTATGAGGATATACGACAAACTTTACCATATTATACCAAACTTTAACCACTTCAGAGTGACTTATCCAATGAAGAAAAACTGATAGCCATATTTAGCTCCACATCTTTTAACGAGATAAGAATAGTAGTCTGCCATGACAGTTTAATGAGAAGACGGGATATTTTATACAAACATTGAAACTTTTTATACATGCACATACGAGTATGAATAATATTAACTTATAGTCACTCATAACTTCATATAGGAGTGGCTCTCTTACGTTTTTAACAATTATAATATGTTTAAATACATTTTAACTGCAATTCTGTATTATATCATATTGTCTAAGACTCAAATAAATAATTATATTGTATTGTATTGTATTTTATTTTGTATTTTGTATTTTGTATTGTATTGTATTGTATTGTATTGCCAAAGTTGACTGGTCGTCCCGCCATTTCTCGCAAGCCATGATTGCCTAATTGTTCGGTTTTTGTATCAGTTGTCACTGGAGCTTTTCCACACAATAACTGTATCTCCATATACACATTTCTCATTAAGCTTTACAGTGCACATACTGAGGTGAGCAGACCTGTTGTAAAGCATTTTCAGCACTAGTGTCATTGTTGGTACCAGGAAGGCAATGACAGATGGAAATCGTCCTATACCTATTGTGGTCAAGGGCTAGGCAACCCACTCACCAGACATTCCTCCCGTTGACCAAGTGTTGCGCATTCTGGGACAGCCTGGCAGGGTTTGGTGTGGAATATTGTCACCAAGAATTCTCAAGGCTCTTGCTGTGATGCTTCAGGGGTAACAGAGGCTGACTTCGCAGCACCAAATTGGGCATAATGTTGGTAAGATTAAATAAAGTTGGTTGGTCATGGTGTGTTGCAGCGAGATACTGTCATCTAGAAACTGATGCTGGTGCAGGAAAAGCAGGCTGACATGCCTAATTATCCTGTTTTATGCACTGGTCAGTTGTCATAAGAACGTTGTGTTCAGAGTCTATGCTTTTAAGGCAAGAGTCTACATTGACACTTTATGCTCAAACCGAACAATATTGGAATTTTGTGAATACTGGTTTGAATGTTTGACGACTATTCAACTTTGACAATGCTTTTCCAGGCCACTCCAGGTGCTATCAGTTCAAATAAGGCCTCATTGGAAAGATCAAAAGACACTTTGTACCAATCTTGAATTTTTTAAAACTAGATTTATTGTAATAAGCACTTGAATACATTTAACATAACTTTTTGGTGAGTATACTTTGATTTTGTTGTCAAGCATAGCATAAATATACTTTTCTCTTCTTGCAACCGGAAGTTATCAGGACCAAAAGTCTTTGATTCAAATATCCAGAAATAAGGATGGTCTTTCTCAATTCTGAGAAATTAACAATAAAAATAAAAAAGAATAGCGCACCAAGTCAGTTTAACATATTTTGTGATGTCCCAAAACGTATACAGAGAGTAAAAGTAAGTTTAATATGGAAATAGAATTATGTGTAGTTCAGTGACTTTGCTTTAGTATAGATGTTTCTTTGGATATCATTGATTATGCGACTTTTTGTTTTCTGTTATAAATGATTTTTACACATTTTAAGGTCCGTGACAACCGTTAGTAACCGAATACTGAATTATGAAACTGAAAAAATGTTGCGTTTCCTTATCACAATAGTGTTCCGGTTGGGTGATACTGCTTTTATTTATTTTAAGGTGCAGCTGCAAAATACAGTAAATGAACCAGTTGAGAATGTTGGAATGTGAACGTATGTTTCTTATCTGTTTCTGTTTCCTTTTTTTAAAACTCAAAGCTCTAATATTTCACATTACTGGTTAAATACCCTGAAAGCACTGGCTGCTTCGCAAGATTGCTGAAACATTGTAGACAGGGACATAAAGCATTGTATTTAAAATTTTTTCTATATGGCTATTGTCTTTTCTTTCATTGGGTTACCGTCGAACAACCCGGAAAGAAAAGAAATTACATTTATTTTGGTCTGCCTCGTGAGCTTAAGAAATTCTTTCAATTAAAATTTTTATTGTTTCTACAAGATACTGCCGATTTTGATGTTTTATGATTATTCCTTTTGGGCAATAATTAATGGGTGCAGGCTTCTAATGGGTGCAGGCTTCTATATACCGTACATCATTTTGACGGTCGAGTTTGCCGTATACCGGCACACCGGCGAAAGTAAACAACGCTACAGCATAGTGACGTCGCGCACGCTACTGATACCTCTCGTGTTTAAAGCGTCATCGCTCATAGTTTCTAATCATTAATTAGCATAATATTAATAAAACCCTTGCATTATCATATATCATTGAAAAGGTAATGAAAATTACTTTCCGCTGGTGTACAATTTTACTAGAAGAAAACGTTCTTTTTCTCAATTTTGAACATCGAAATTGCAAGTGACGCAATTTTTGCTTGTCCCCGCGTAACAAATGTTTTTTGTTCTTCCGAAAACTTGGTAACCGTTCACAAACACATTTATTATGGCATTTATAAACTTATATTTACATTTTTATTGCAAAACGCCCTAGATGAAAGTATCATTCTTGATGTTCTTCATTTCCCGATGAAAAACATTAAGTCACGTGATCTAGAGGCCACGCCTATGGGCGAGGCGACGTCAAAACCCATCCAGTGACGTTGTTTGTTTACTCTTGTGGTCGTGACGTTGGTCGCGTATCGCCATGACGTTAGGCGCGAAAATTTGACGTTTAGGCTGTTCCAAAATTACGTTAAGTCGGATTTAATGTCAATTAACATGAAAATGAACGGTGATTTGCGCAATTAAAAATCTGATACTTGATTGATAATATAAAATGTAAATATAAGTATTGAAATTCAGATTTTAGCTTTCACTGGATGATGAAAAACATTAGCTGTTTTAATGTCTCCGAGAAGCCCTTCGGGCTTCACAGACATTAAAACAGCCTAATGTTTTTCATCATCCAGTGAAAGCTAAAATCTGAATTTCAATCCTTAAGCATAATCCTGATCGAAATCGTTTTAAGCGTTAGACAAAATCAAACGTCACCATGCCTAAACTTTGGAGCATCCTGTTCATCATTATCTGGGTTAAAACCTTTTGAATACATGTGCAGAATGGAAATACCAGTTTTGCCAAAAACATCAGGTTTATTTAAACAAGTGAAAAGGCCGTTTGAATAATGAAAACAGTGTTCGCGCTTTAGCGATGCCAGAAGAAATAAAAACAAAAAAAAAAACAAAAAAAAACAAAAAAAAAAAAAAAAAAAAAAAAAAAAAAATATTTTTTTTTTTTTTTTTTTTTTTTTATTAATTTTAAGACAACAGTTAATATATACGAGCAAGTAAAAAGACCTTTGGTGTAGCGTTTTTAATCTCGTCAGCATAAATATATTTAATTTGTGTGTTTTGTTAATATGATGAGCTTCTACTTAGCCGATGGGACAACGACGACACAACTTCGCTTTCATTTCGCTGCCATCCTTGATTTTAATAAGTCTGCCGTTGTATGCGCAATTCGCATTCTTGCCTTTTTCGTGACCTGTGTAACTAGAATTTCTTTGCAAATTTATTTCATAGTTAAATTTTCAAACACCAATTATGACATTGTTTAAGAACCTTAACATATTGTTGGTATACAATATGTACTGTCCAGGTCTCACAAGACAACTGACAGTATCGCCGTCTTGCATGTTATAGCTTAGTGTGAAGTTTCAGTCGTTTTTGCTCCCCAACCATCCGATGAGACGTCATCATTCGTAGCTCATCAGTAGTGACCAGTCCATTGTCGTACTCGTATCCTTTGCTTTCGTTGAATTCGGTTGTGCTGACTGTCAAATGATCGTGATTGGTGAATACGCTCGTAAACATCCATTTAAATTAACGGTTAACTGTCCAAAAATTGTTTCATCAAATAACGGTCTAAAGAAATGAATGAATCCATTGTTTTCATTATCATGAAATTTTAACTTCCAGTGGGAAATAAATTTACTTAATGGACTATGAGCTTCCTGTTTACATCTTACCTATTGCTTCCCGTTTCTGTAAAAAGGACCAATGTCATTGATGGGTTTACGAAATGGCGGAAATAAACAAGCGCGTTTTGGTCACTCCCAAAATCAATTAACCACACCACAAGCCCACAATGTACTTTATGTACTATTACAATGACGGACAAAATATTTAATTCCTTTTCGGTTTAAAGCATGTTTCATGCCATTTCGGTTGAATAAATATATGAGCCGCTCACGCTGCATGACAAAATCAACAATTTGCATAGGCGAAAACAAAGCCGAAGAGCTGATCAGCGCCCTTGTATTCGCTTCCCGGATAGTACAATCCTTCTTCTTCTTAAATCCGAAATTTCAAGCTTCTTGCCTGCTTCTGTGACTGTACAGGCTGGTTTGTGTCAGACTTGGTCGAAACCCAAATTGTTGTTTTTCTCATACACAGGCTCATATGATGTTATCGTGCAAGCATCGCCCTCTGCACTTAATCCAATTACGTTTAAGTCAACCGCAATCGATTCTTGATGCTTCATTTTTTTTTTTTATTTTTTTAAATTTTACTTATATAACTCGAAAGTGAATGATGATACTAAGCTTACTCCTTTGATCAACTGTTCATTCGTGAATACTTATTTGTGTGACTAAGCAAGTGGTTTAGATTCCATTGGGCCAAACTTATTGAAGATTGCTCCAAATGTCTTAACACCTTCAATGACATATTAGTCCTGTAGCCATTTGGGCTATTTGAGGTGGACCTGGATTTAAAGTATAGCTCGGCAAATAGGTCACTGTATGGGCGTTACCTTATGAATACGTTATTGGGTATGGTCTACTTTTGACCTAGGTAAAAGCCAAAGGTATACATTTGAAAGACTCAACTCACATGTTGTCCGTTAGAATGAAAATCCGAGTTTGTCTAGTTTACTGGATTGGACAAAATAGGTAGCTGATCTTTAACGGTAAAATATGTGACAGCGCTCTAGGCTGACTGAATTCGACTTTTCTATTATCTCCCTACTTGAACAGATGGACTAGCCGACCACGCCCTAATATGAATATTAAAGTTGCCACCCATACAGTGACCCATTTGCCGAACTATACATAGAAAATGCTTTTACATATTTGGAAAGGTGAGGTCTTCTACATTAAGAATCCGATGGGTGACATCTTGTCACTATTGAGCAATTAGAGAAATTCAAGATGGCGTCCAAGATGGCTGCCCATATACAAAAAAATGGTATTTTCCAGTGAAATAATCATGTTTTGACAGACTTTTTGACCTGAAATCACTTGTATTTAAAAGCTGAATTAATTGTACATTAAATGAGTGCAAGAAAATATACACTGTAAAGGGGGCATCAAAGATGGTTGCCAAAACTAAGGAAAAATGCAAAGTTTGAAAGCCGTGGCTTTGAAAATTCAAACTTTTCAAACCAAACATTTTGGTGGCAATTTTGATAACGTTTATGGATGGCATCTTGTCAACATTGGGCAAATTAAGAAATTCAAGATGGCATTCAAGATGGCTGCCCGTATATGGCAAAAGTAATTACAATGCAAATAATCATGTTTTGGCATATTTAACACCTGAAATCGGTGCGATTAATACCATGTAAGGAGTGCATCTAAGATGGCTACCACAGGAAAGGAAAAGTTTATAATTTTTGGTTTGTTTGTTTTGTTGCTTTACGCCCAAGTCAACCAATATTGCCGTAGGATATTAACTCCATTTTATGCGAATTTTATCCAACATTGGGATGCCATGACATCCGAAACATACTAAAACTACAACCACAAAATTAAACAACTCATGCTTATAAATATAGATGCTCTGTAAAAATCCCTATCAGTTTTATTTTTATTTATCAAAACCACTTTTCTCGGGCAGGTTTAGACCAGTAATCACTGGCTGGTCAGTTAGTTTTATCTGGAAATACAAGTAGCCCATATTTCTCTCACAACCTAAAATGATGGGGAATATTTCCTTTGTGCTGTATGCGTAATACTACAGAAGGGTGGTCAATTGAAATGTTGGCCCTGCCCATTGGGGTCAAGACAAATATATTAGCTGCTTTTGTCTCCAGGCAAAGATTAAAAAATCTACTGAATGACCTTCTGATTAATGGGTTACAGCACAGAAGGTCTTAGCCTGTCCATGGAAAGTGGTTCAAGTAAAACCATCCATACATGTAAGCCTTAGTTGTTAACTTTTAGGTGGTTATATTTTCAAGCACATATTTAGTCCTGTCATCCTAATGTTTGTTAGAGGTCCCAACATGACCATAGCTGTTGACTGGGACATAAAGTACCAGCAAACAAACAATGTGGTCACTTTCACATAGTATAAAAGTCAATGTTCTGTTGACAAATCACTGCAGAATACAGGGCCATGTAGTTTACAGCGACCTAGACCAAAAATGATGGTTCAAAAATCGGGGTTTTATGTCTCATTATTTATAGGCCCACATACATGTATCTTTGCTCAAATACATATATATATCTTTTATTCTGGATGACAAACATCAAAGTCTGGAAATGTATATCCAAGTGATCTATAATTATGATTTTAGGGGGCGGGCTGTAACAAATGTTGTCAGAATGTTGAGCCCAATCCCTTTGTATTTGAGATGACAATAAAATATGTTTAAACTATGATTACTGTAAAAGCATGTACTCCTATTGATTGAAAGTCATTAGCTGATAACTGATGTGGAACAGGATACTAGAAAACCTGCTCGCCAGACAATGACTCTGAATACAGGTAGGGTTCCAAAACGAAAGCTCAATATTGATCGCGGAGGGGGACAGTTTTTATTAATTTTCATTTACTGTACAGGTAATAAGGGACAATAAAACCAATAAACATTGGTATCACATGCATTATCCTGACCTTCAATAGCTGCTCACCCTGCTTTCCGTTATAACATGTTATACGTTGGTACCTATATTGTATATCTCTTAGCATGATTTCCTTATTGCTTGTGTATATCAGAGCGACTGCAGAAGATGAGAGTTAGGTTATGGCCATGTAAAACTGGTTTAAGCCCACCAGTAATTTTGTGTTACTGATCGTTCCAAGGCGATACTTGTGTGGTGGTTCTTTTTGTTTTATATCTTGAAGTTTTAAATTTTTGTGCTGTTGGCGCCTTATGTTTTCATATTTTGAGTTAAGGTAACTGAGTGGCCACCTATTGGGAAAATAGCTGCTCATTCGGCTTACGATAAGTTTTCATGGTATAAGTACCTGATTGTTGATTTAGTTTTTCCCACCTCGGTTTTAGGAGTGGGAATCTTATTCGGATTACACCTTTTCCTGATCTTTGCATACTTGTACATCTTTTAAAGCTAGCACAGCTAAGATGGACTGGTCATGTTATAAGAATGCCTGATGCGCGACTTCCAAAGAAAGTTTTCTATGGAGAACTACGGGAGGGAAATCGCTCTTAAGGTGGCCAGAAGAAACGCTAGAAAGACACTCTCAAGGCCTCTCTGAAGGATTTCGAAATACCAATGGTTCTTGGGAACAGACTGAAAAGGAGCAATCAAAAAGTGCGATGTCTCATCAACGGAGCAGCTCTCTATGAAAAAAAAAAAAAAAAAAAAAAAAAAAAAAAAAAAAAAAAAAAAAAAAAAAAGAATCCGTGAAGCTAAAAAAGAAAGGGCAAAGAATGCAAAGCCAAGCCCAATTTGCCACCAGCAGGTTCCATGACATTGACTTGGTCTACTTGCAACTGACAGTTTAAAGATAGAATTGGCCTAGTCAGCCATCAAAGAACTCACCAACACACGTGAACCTTATCAAATATGGGATAATAGAAAATTTTAAGAGTAAACAACTGTGAACTTTAAAGGTGGTCTATTAAGACTATCAGACTAGGAATGCCACATCGTAGGGTAAATGTTTTCTTCTTTGTGGTTTCCGATACACGGAAGTCTTGAAAACAATAAAAGGAATGGGAAACCATATTTGATATCATAGTTTTTAGCCAAAACAAACATTTTCAGAACAGATTTAATTTATGGGGAACGAGTAATTAGCATATAAAGCACTGATATTATGTTTATTTTACTGGCATTTTAATGTGCTGGAGTCATTAACATACAAAATATTCTAAATGATGTCCACAGGTCAATACAGATTTCAAAAATACTTATATCTATTCGGACTCATTATTTGTTAACAAAATTGCCACCTTTCTAATTGGTTTGAGAAATTCTTTAGTTTCGATATCATCGCTTTTCAATATTGCATTTCCTTTATTCTGGTGGCCATTTTAGATGATCACTATACTTTGTAAATTTTTGAACTAGTTTAAATGTACACAGACTAGTTCAGCCTTTAAATGTTTGTAATTTCAGGTCTTACATCTGCCAAGCACTATTATTTACATGCCGCGACAATTACTGTTCTCCGTATACAGGCAACCATCCTGAATGCCATCTTGAATTTCTGAAAGTGTTCAATGGTGATAAGATGACATCCATCGAAGTCTTAAATGTTAACAAAAATGCCACCAAACTGTTTGGTTTAAGAAATTCATTAGTCTTGAAATCGCCTCTTTTCAATAATGTAATTTTCCTTAATTCTGGCGGCCATCTTGGATGCTCTCCATACATTTTGTCTACATTCTTGTGCTTATTTCAATGAACAATTGATTCAGTTTTCAAATACAAGTGATCCAATATTTTAAAGTCTTTCAAAATATGATAATTTCCATGGAAACTACTGTTTTCCGTATACGGGCAGCCATCTTGGACGCCATCTTGAATTTTTCAAATTGCTCAATGGTGACAAGATGTCACCCGCCGGATTCTTAATGTAGAAGACTTCAGCTTTCCAAATATGTAAAAACATTTTCTATGTACTCCAAATCCAGGTCCACCGATGGTTCTGCCGGACTATATATAATCAACAATAGCATAGAGTCTGGGATTTTTCTATGCGCATTGAGAAATGCAAAAGTAAACCCAATCTTTAAAACTGGAGAAAAGGATAATGTTAACAGACCTATTTCAATTTTGACAACCCATTCAAAGATAATTGAAAAATGGATAGAGAAAACACTTATGTTTTTATTTAGATGAGCATACACTTCGGCATAAAAACCAAAGTGGATTTCGCAAAAATCATTCAACAGAATCGGCTCTCATTTTTATGACAGATACTTTGTTAAAAGCAATAATTGAGGGACATCAGGAAAACAAGTCCGTGCAATATATACCCCCTTAAACCCCACTTTT
Source organism: Rugalucina vietnamica (assembly GCA_964017185.1). Classification (NCBI taxonomy): domain Eukaryota; kingdom Metazoa; phylum Mollusca; class Bivalvia; order Lucinida; family Lucinidae; genus Rugalucina; species Rugalucina vietnamica. The sequence continues at coordinate 34,286,611 of OZ024871.1, read as the reverse complement.
ATATAATAAAACTGGGGTTCGCACGGGCATACCTATTTTTCTTATTTTTGCTCCAAAACATAGATTGTGGGTACTCGTTAGAACCGTCTCGCCGAGGCGGTTCTAACGTGTACCCACAATCTATGTTTTGAGCAAAAATAAGAAAAATATCGATTTTTTTCTGATGAAATTTTAAATTTTTATAGGTGAAAAAAAAATCTCTATATATTGCATGGACAAGTTTTCGTAATGAAATTAGTAGGGCGCGCTGTGATTGATTTCCGAGAAGCTTTTGATTTGGTTGACCATGAATTACTTCTACGCATTTAATATGAAATAGGCACACCTAATGGGCAACCAACCAATCTATCAGGATACTGCACGCTTGACTTCATGATTTTTGTGAGTACATTAGTTTGTTTGTTTTGTTGCTTAACCAAATGAACAACTGGTCAATGGTCATATCTGTGCATCAAATTTCCTTTTGTAAACATAACTTAGATACCTTTACTTACAAAAACGTATGGCTCTCATCATTGAACTGTATGCAAAATGGACTTTCAAACTGGTTTACATGACCAGATTACGGATATGCATCATATGCACCAGAAGTTTTCAACAAGGCATCAATAAATGTATTATTAAATAACCAGTCTGCAATTCTATAGCTTTTCTGTTCCAAGACACTTATAGATCTCTAAAAAAGTTTTAAATTGAGCCTATACGCCACCAGGCCTCCCATTTATTTTACTTCCCATTTTAAGTTCGTCATCAGTGTTCACAGAAGCTATGTTTCAGTTTTGTTTGCATTCAGGCTGAACAGTACAGTCAACCATTTTCCATTATTACAAGACAGGCCACATTTTTGGATACTTGATGGTTACAAAAGCGTTGTTCAACAACACATCCTAGTACTTATGTCTCAGAAGCAGGATTTGAACTACAACCTTTCTATCGAGCTAAGCTACATGTACAAGTACATGTATGTCAACATAATGGAAATGATTTTGGGTTAAATATCTGGCACAGAGTCACATGTACAAACTGTATATAAACACAGCAAGTATATGGGTGTGTAGAATTTATTCTTTTAAAATGTAACATTTATAATTTGAGCCACATGAGAAAAACAGGATTTTTGCAAATGTGAAAACAAAGCCGCAGATCAGCTGAGTAGTAACTGTACATCTGATTAGCGCCCTTGTTTTCGCTACACATATAGTACAATCCCTTTTCTACTTAAACTTTCTAGCTTCTTTCCTTTTCCTGTGACTCAACAGACCGGTTTGTGTAAGACCTGGTCGGAAACCCTGAAGACCAATTTTCTGGTGTCATAGCTCATTTAATAGTCTATTACATTTCTGAAATATTTTATTTAACAGAACTCCTATATGGAAAATGTTGCCAAGCATTTTTCAGTTCTAATGTCTCACTTTTCTAACTAAGATTCTTGAAGTTAAGTTTTAATATTTAAGTGACACCTTCACAGGTCTGTCAATTTAATAAATAAAGTGCATTTTCTTAAGCTAAAACAGACAACTTTCACATGAAAAAGAAGATGGTATTTGCTAACTTTTACTAAGAATATTTGAAAAACAGTAAAGTAGTTTGATGATTCATCTGTAGTAATTGCGCTTTGACAAGACAGAATCCTGAATGAATGAACTTGCTGGCAAGATGGGGAGTCTCAGAATTGAATTTTAATCAGTCCATAATGTTTATGCTGACTGGGCATAAATTTCTCTGGTAATGTGTTAACAATGTTTCAGTTTCCAGGGTCAATGATGCATTTGACACTGGTCAATACTGTATTCCCACTTAAAAGATCAAACCGTAAATAAATCTGAAACAGATTTAAACACCTCTAATAAATTACATGAAACCTTATCAAGGAAAATGCATCAACTTCTATAAGAGTAAAGTGCCTATAAATTCAATCTATATTCATAATAATTTTGTAAAAGATTTCATATTTTAGCAATTAAGATGGATATTCCAAAACTTTATACTAATGATTAAGTTTTAAATCACAGATGTATAAGTACACATTTATTAGATGCATATTTGCTTGACTTAATGTTTTACATTCGCAGACAATTGCTGTGTTATTAGGATGGTCAGATATATACAAATCAATCTGAGGCAGTTATTACCATCCTGTATACCTGTGATTCTTACAGTGCAGACTGATGCAGCATTTCACGACACATGACACGCAGTCCAGTGATTGGAAGCTAAATGATCCATTGGGATTCAACCTACAGCAAAGAGGTCATTGTCTCTCTGTAGGTATATGCCTCACGGTAAGTTGCACTCAAATCAATCTGGCTTCCAAACACTACACTCCATTTTGTCATGATGGAATGTTGCATTAATCTGTGCTTAAGAAATTTGGTTGCATCACGGATATACAGGGCTTTACCAGTATATTTTACTGAGATCTGTTCTTGGATCAGGGGAAGCAGAATATGAGGAAAGAAGTATAAATATCTTCATGACCAAATCTTCATGAATAACCATACTGTACTTCAACCAAGCATTCTTAAAACCTACCTTTTTAGCTATTCACCTAGTTCAAAAATGTATCTGATATTGTTTTCCCATTGCATTCCTCGATCCCTAAAATGTTCAACACAAATTTTGAAAATCAGTTGACAAAATCATAACATTATAGTACTGAATAGCAGTGTTAACCTTGCATTTTACATGCACTGGTGGGAGGTACTTCAAAAATTTAACAAGAACGCCGCGGAGGTCGATATCGCACCTGCACTGGGCAAAATAACTTAAAACCTGAATATAGGTCGAGGGGACCAGGTCAAGGTATGTTCTGAAAGGGTATGTCAAGGACATTTACTATGCAAGATTTCACACTCACAGCTATCATAGGTGCAGAGAAAACCAAAGTTTGACATAAAAATTAACAGGTCAATGGACCATAAAATATAGGTCAAGGTCAGCGGGTCAAAGTGCATGCTTGGCGGGTATGTCAAGGACAATTACTATGTAAGGTTTCACACTCGCAGCTATCACAGGTGCAGAGAAAACCAAAGTTTGACATAAAAATTAACAAGTCAATGGACCATGAAATATAGGTCAAGGTCAGCGGGTCAAGGTGCATGCTTGAAGGGTATGTCAAGGACAATAACTATGCAAGGTTTCACACTTGCAGCTATCACTGATGCAGAGAAAATCAAACTTCGACATAAAAATGAACAAAGTCAGTGGACCTTGAAATATAGGTCAAGGGCACTAGGTCAAGGTCAGCGGGTCAAAGTGCATGCTTGACGGGTATGTCAAGGACAATTACTTTGCAAGGTTTCACACTCGCAGGTATCACTGAAGCAGAGAAAACCAAACTTCGACATAAAAATGAACAAAGTCAATGGACCGTAAAATATAGGTCAAGGGCACCGGGTCAAGGTGCGTGCTTGAAGGGTATGTCAAGGACAATTACTTTGCAAGGTTTCAAATTCACGTTCCTAGCTCCCACTAATGTAGAGAAAACCAAACTTCAACGTAAATGTTGACGGACGGACGAACAAACGGACAGATGGACGGACGGACAGACAGACGGAAATTTGGACTCCTATATCGCACCCTGCTATAAGCAGGTACGATAAAAATCAATTATTTCAGCACAGGACTTCTGTTGTGAGAAACATTCCATCTAATTTTCAGGATGGAGCCTAATTCAAGAATATTTTTGGAAATAAAATTAATTTGTGAACACAGTTTGAAAACTTTTGCATGTCAAAACATTCGAAAAGCAAATTTTATGCATGTCAATCACTAAATTTTATTCTACTCTGAAAAAATGTTATGGTGGTTTCCAGAGGAGGGTTTAGGGAAAGAGTAAATCTTGGGTCATATAACTTGAGGAGCACTTACCTATGAAATTATGACTTGTACAATAACAGAAATTAATGCCCCTCCTGGTCCAAAGGTCACAGTCCAGGACAGCACCATGAATATCTAAAGTTGCTGAAAATAATAATATCAACTTATTATGATCTACATATTGAATTTCTACATCAAGTTTGCTTATCCTAGTTACTTTACTTCAGTTTTGTGTTCATAAGGACAAGCAACAGGTGAAAGAATGTTTGTGTTCATTGTAGTTTGGCATTTTATAAACCTGTTTTTCAAAATTTCCTGATTTTGGCTTAAATTGAAAAATTCCCTGACTGATGTCAAAAATCCCTGACAATTCCTTGGCTTTGAAAAAAAGTGATTTCTCTCTGACTTTTTCCCTGGCCATGGACACCCTGAATAAGTATTTGCAAGAAAGACAGAAACTTTATTTGTCTTACCCAAGGCTAATTTAGAACACCTCAATGACATACATGTGATATCTTCTTTGGCCCTAATAGGGAGATTTGTGTTTTGAAATAGGGAGATTGGGTCTCAAATAGGGAGATTTTAGCGCGGTTAAAAAGCGAAGATTTTTTTGCCATTTTTTTTGCAAAAGATGCATTATATTTGCCTTATGATCCCTTATATCTTCATGAATTTGCTAATGAGTGGTAATTTTATAACAAACTAATAATTCAATAATTAAATATGATCACAGCTGAGGAAATTTTAATTCCCAAATCGGTCTAGCTAAGTGATGACGTCATCATGGACATACAACATGCATGTAAAAAGCGTATCTAAGAAGTCGCGAAAACTCATGACATTTATTATTTCATACTTTATGTCCATTGTATCAACGTCAATTTGAGAAAATTTAAAGATTTCAATGTATTGAAATAAAACAGACAAAGAAAAAAGCAGAAAAACGTACTAATTTCTTTCCATTTTCCACAGAAATTTGTGTTTCAAGTTTTTGTAATTCCAATGTTTACTTTTATTAGCTGGTACCCCGCATTTTTCTGGTTCGATAACGCAGTTGCTCCCCCTTATTATAACCGTTTCGTTCCCATAGTTTGTAGGTCAGAAAATTTACCCGACTTTTTGCCTAACGCTACGTTTGACGCAAGCGGCATTTTCATGTCCGTTCAATCTGATCTTTCGTAACTATATGGCGTTTGTTTTAAACTTAATCATTTGATGTCGCACTGCCACCCAATTATCGCTGGTCACTATCTGTCTGAAGTTTAATATTAAATTTTATTTGGCTCCGAGCTCAAAATCAGAAAATTGTTACGCATTGTTGAAACGACAGACGGACATTATTACAGCAAATTGCACAATGTCCACGCGACTTCGGTAGATTATTGATAAGCTCCGCCCACGCGTTAGTTAGAATGGGCCAATCAGCATGTGTTGCATAAATTACTGCGACGTTCACGCAACACAGTTACCAGTCCTCACGTTTCAGTAACTTTCACACTTTTCCGCGAAAATTGTTTTGATAACTAGGCAATTAACAGGGGCAATTATCATGTTGACACGTGTGTAGTAGTGATATATATTGCGTCTGAAGCTTGTGAATATAAGGACCTATCGAACAGAAAAAAAAAAAAAAAAAAAAAAAATGAAAAAAAAGAAATGGCAAACTTTTTTCATGGAAAAAAATCGGAAAAAATGTTTTTTACTTGGACCGATAAAAATGCACAAAAAATGAAAGATAAATCGGTCCCAAGTGTTCAAAATGCCCGAGAATCTTTAAAGGACAATCATAATTAATTGTCCTATTAAGATTATCGGCAATGTTTAATCCAAGCCCTCCAAATTAAAGACGCATTAATCTTTCTTAAGATGAACTCTGATCAAATTAGCGGTTTACATTATACACTGTACCTGTAAGACTGACAATTTGTCGCATCATTAATCCCTTCTCACTTCGCCAATTACCCAATAAAGTGACATGTCATCTATTCTGCATTGTCCCCTAAATTACTCCACGGTATTTATCGGGTCAACGATCAATAACACGTACCGTTTCTTACCGCAAAATTAAAAATGGAACATTGCCGAAAAATTGGGATAGGCAAATGCTGAAATCGGGAGATTTGGGCCCTACTGGGCTCGTCGTGGGACAATCGGGTTGGGAAGCCCAAAATCGGGAAAACCCGACGAAATCGGGAGATATCACATGTATGCTCAATGACCATGGATTCATGACCACACTGCTGGTTTTTTACCTGAAAATAAAACAGTACATGTATACAGTTCAAAGAAACAGTAAAACTTATTCAAATGAAAGTGTTTGTTTTTCGAATTCAGTTTAACGTCCCTTTCAAGATTATTTCAGCTCATATGAGACGGGCCAATCAATAGGTGGGGCAAAAACGGGAGAACCGCGAGAAAAACCACCTGGCACACCCGCAAGCAAAACTTGGCTTGTCTCACATGTGGCCAGAGCGGGACTCGAACCCACACCAGACACAGCGGTTAAATGATCGAGTGATTAAGAAACACGGAGCCACCTCAAATGAAATTGACCATAGTGTCAGACAATAAAGTATTGGCAGAACAATTTCATATGAAAAGCGGTTCATATTCATCTTTTCAACTTTTTTTCCATTTATACCGCTCATAATCATTCCTTTGTCTCACCACTGTGTCCAGTGTATGTGGGTTCAAGCCCCCTTTGCCTTGGGTAGTGTGCTTATGGTTGTGCAAAGTATTTTGTCTTAGAGTACTAAGACCCCGCCTACTGATATGCCCATCTCATATGAGCTGAAAGAATCTTGTAAGGGCGTAAAAAGTAGGTTTAGAAAAAGAGAACAAGTTTCACTATCCATGATGTTCTTGAACATTTATGAATTAATTAAGTTCAGACAGGCAAGCTCTTTGACCAAGTGGTAGGGGTCTCCAATTTCCTGGGATCAATAGTATTGTAAAAGTTCTGGGATGTTATGCAATATTTGGATTATTTGCAAGATACTCTTACAATATTCATGAGACATAAATTTGTAAAAGTGCCTCAATCTCACTTCATTCACAATAAGTTTGTTAGGTTTGTTTTGTCACAAGATAGACAAAAATATTTACCCAATTATTTTCAAAACTTGAAACAGTTTTGCATCAATTGCCTTGGTAAAGAGATGTTTGCAAAAGTGTCATAGAAGCCAGGCATACTTTTGATAAATTTACTAATATTTGCATTTGATTGTGTAACCAGAACTTTGAAATATTGGGGGTGGCCCTAGTGGCCGAGTGGTTAAGAGCTCTGATATTTTATTACCGCACTTAACCATTCAAGCATCTGTGTGGGTTTGAAGAAAAAAGAAAAAAAAAAAAAAAGAAAAGAAAATTGTCAGCTTTAAAAATTGAAAATTTCATCAGAAAAGCTTTGATATTTTTCTTATTTTTGCTAGATTGTGGGTACACATTAGAACGCCTCACCGAAGCGGTTCTAACGAGTACCCACAATCTATGTTTGGGAGCAAAACTAAGAAAAATAGGTATGCCCCTGCATTCCCCAGTTTTTCTATATAAAAGTGGGGTATGAGGGGGTATACTTTTCCTTTTCATGGACGTGTTTTCCTGATGATTAATTTATTATATAAGAGGCAGATTTAAAACCAAGACTTTTAACTGTCGTTGTTTAAAAATCACTCCGAATCTATCAGAAATGATACAGGGTCGGTGGTGCGGCTTGTTGGCGAACTGTCTTATCTCGATTGTTTACAGTATTGCTGCGTATTGAATTTGGACTGGTTTAGCCCTATCTCACTGGAATGCGACACCTGGAGACTATTTTGCGACAAAGATTGACAATATAAACACAACTTTCACCGTTTCACGTTGCAGTCTCATTGAACAGACATTTATGCGACAAATTCGCAAATTTCGGTCTAATTTTGAAAATAAATCTTGCGACTGTCATGCAATAGTCGCACGACTTTCCTGGGAATGTAGCTTATTTTCATTTTAATTCGTACGACAGTTGCACAACATTCGTGCGAGTGCTGCACGACATTCGTACGAATGTCGCTTAGTTTTATTTTCTCGCCAGATAGTTGTGAGGTTTTTCGCATGTTTTCATAAGACTGTCGCGCAACCATCGTGAGACACTCGCAGGACATTGTTACGAGTGTCGCAAAAATTTGGCATTGTAAATTTGCCAAAATTTCGCGGCGACAGGTTCGCGACACTTGCACGACTGTTGCACGACATTCTTGCAAAATATTTTGAAACAACTTTAAAAAATTCGCATAAAATTTTAAAATATTGTTTAAAACCTTCGGGACCAGTTGGCGACAAGCTCACGACACACGAATATTCTCACGACACTCGTACAAATGTAGTGCGAAAGTCCGCGACAAAATTCGCATGCCAGTGAGATACTAGCTTTTCTTGTATCGGATCTTTTTTCGATGTCGGCGATGGACAATCTACAGATGTAAAACAAAACCGGTTCAAATTTTACTGCATTCAACCTAATTAGGACCTTTCCAATTAATGTTTGTAAGCATAAGATTTACTTCACGTATCCTTTGAGAACCACTAGATGATCGATCACTGGTCCTTGATCGATCACTTGTCGTCTTACGCTACCCCACCCACTGGTGGCGGTGGTTCGGATTGTTTTTAATCTGTTAAATTTACACCTTCTGTATGTTAGAGACTATAAATATTTTGTTGACGATGTTTAACATGTGCACCTACTCGCAGTAAACAAGGTGCAGATCCAAATAATCATAGAGGAAACCGAATCAGGTAGTGAAATTTCGAGTCCTTCTTCGCTTGACAGGTACCAAGTAATGTCATACCGGTTCAGGCTGTTAAACTGGGCTTAACATTGGCTAAGTCAACATGAATGAATTAGTTTCAATGAACCATTTCCATGCATTTCAGAAGCATATCTCATTTCAACTGCCTCCCGCCGAACGATTTCTGTTGCTATGCAACAATTAATACGGAGAGAATGAACCACAGCTTGTAAGAGGACAAATAATGATAAAACGAAAGTAAAGAAAAACAGGTTTTGCATTTCAAATGCAGTTTCGAGCGTTTGTATGTTCTTGTGTAATTTTATTTTCAACTATCACAAGTCTAGCATATTTTTATTTGTAAGATTAAATGGTTTCGCTTGGCGGAATTCGACTGCGGTAAAAATTTCCGGAAGTTGAATGACTCGTCTTCATACTGCAAAACAGAATAGAACAGAACAGAACTTCTAATCGTAAACCAACACCTCGTTGTTGTCGCTGCGCGACAACAACTCGGTTGGTTGGTTGCTATAAATTCAGTAAATCTAGTTTGTCTTGGTTTAAATCATATCTTGACAACAGAACCCAACAAGTAGTTATTAACGATTCTAGTTCTAGTAATGGTGATGTTGTTTGTGGTGTTCCGCATGCGTCTGTTTTGGGCCCACTATTATTTTTGTTTTCATCAATGATCTACCACTGTCTTTAAAAACTCACCAGTTTCAGTTGTCTTATATACAGATGACACAACTTTATATCATTTTGCTTCTGACAAGACTGTCCTTGAGTCTAATCTTCAAAAAGCGTTGAGCGTTGTTCGAATATGGTGCCTAAAAAATGGAATGATTATCAATACCGATAAAACAAAGTTAATGTTAATATGCTAGTCGGCAAAAAAGAAATTCCTTGTTTGATTGTGACTTGAACATCACATTTAGAGTTAAAAAAATCAAGTAATGAGAAAATTCTAGGTGTTCATGTGGATCAAAATTATGTCTGGAACAATCATTCTCAGTATGTTTCTAAAAAGATAGCATCCTACCCTTGGTTATCATCTTTTATATTACAATGCATAAATTAAACCACATCTTGAACATTGTTGCATAGTATGGTGGAAATTCTAGCAATTTTAACGCATACAAAATTGAAAAATTGCAAAGGAGAGCATGCAAGCTTATTCACAACACTTGGAAATGCGCGTAGTTCATAATAGCATGTTGTATCTTTTGAAGAAACAATCTTTATTCACAAAAAAATAAATAAATAAATAAATAAATAAATAAATAAATAAATAAATAAAAATAAAAAATAAATTAATAATAATAATAATAATAATAATAATAATAATAATAATAATAAAACATGTATAAAATAAGCTACCAATTCAGCACCAATTTGCTTAAACGAGCTGTTCCAAATAAAAATTGCGGAAGTAATTTGAATAATGCACAATTAAAGGATCTTTGACAGTGGTAATGGGAGTCACAATGTATAGCTGCCCTGTATTTTGAAAAAAATAAAAGTTTGTAAAATGCTTCGACCATCACACGTTAGTTCACTGTCAGTCCATATTTTAGCATATTGGACTTTGGTCCCCATTTCGATACATGTATGGCTTTATTTTTGGACTAAAACAGCTACTTTTTGTATTGAACATATGGGAAAACAGAAAACTATTTTTTGAATATTGTTCCCCCCCGAGTACCAACAAATCCTTTTGCATGTTGATAGGTCATCATAAAATACATATTAAATTTGAATGGCTTGTTGGTACTCGGGGGGGAACAATGTTGCCCAGCCAAAAAATGTAACCCCAAAACTGTGTACATGTATATAAAATAGTTATAAGTACTTAATACAGTGAGAATGGTAGAAATTAGGTTCTTTCCTATCAAGAGCAATTAAGTGAGACAAACATGTACTAGTTTTGTCATCCGTTACGGGAAAATAATTGATTTTTAACCATTTTTAATTTTTGATTCATTCAAAAAATAGAGAAATAACATTTCAAGGAACAAACTTTTGCACCAGTCTGTACAAATACAAGTTAAAACATACACGCCCCCTAATCTTTCAAAGCACATGACTGAATTCAACATGTGGAGAGATATGATTTGATTATGGGACAACTAACAGGGCATTTGTCCCTCATTGGACTTAGACTATACATTGGAAAGTTGTCAGTATTAACATTGTGTAATGGATGATCTCTTAGCACATGTACATTTGGTGTCAGCACAGGGTTAGAAATAAGCAGTTGCCCCCTTGCCCGTCACGGGTTAAATTTGTTGGGGGCAATCTGGCCTTACTGGAAGGTTGCCCCCAGGACAACTTGAAATTCTCCAACAATTTTTGATCTAATTCTTAGTGGGGCAAAAGTACAAATTCACAACAATGAAAATTGAATCATATCTTTAAAGTTGCCTTCAAGTTGGGCAGACATTTGAAGAAAAAAAGGTTTCTGAATTCATATTCTACAATATATTACTAGCTTCTGTTTTAGAATTGAATTCACACTCCAATTTTAAACTACCTAGTTGCTGCATTTTACTTTTTTGCCAAATATTCTGTTGATTTATGAAATTCCAACCGGAAACAACCCTAAGAAGGTATTAATCAAAAGTACTTTGTTCATAATTAACAAACTGTTGTAGTTCCTTTAACATTAGTTAAACAGTTTTATGTAGCAGCTTTGGGGGCAAGTTAAAATCTTGGGGGGCAAGTTGAAACTGACTTCAGGTTGCCCGTCGGACAAGTTGCTGTCGAGATCTTATTTCTAACACTGCAGCATCATGTCATGAAGATTTTGACTACTTCAGGCATTTGCTTGATTAAACTTCTTAAATCATGATTTACAGGGAATTAAGGTCTGTGAATCTAGTCAAATACATAAGTGACATCATCTTGCTCTACTCTGGACAGTATGTCTTGACTCGTTTAGACCAACATTATTTCACTGAAGTACTTCTCATTGATGTGTATTATGAGAGAGATAGCAGGGCGTGTTATAGCTGAACAGGTACATGTATACCAGTTTTAACATTGAAAAAAAACTTGATCACTGTAGGAACATTTTAACAACAGAAAAGATTTAGATTTCATATGTGTCTAAATTGAATGGCGGCATGCATGCATTCATTTATTCCAGACTTGCAAATAAATTCTGTGTCATTTTAAGTTTGCCAAAGGCATACAGGAATTGAAGCATCCATGAGAAAATGTGTTTTGCAGATACATGTACCAAACTTAAAGAACAGATCAGCTGCGTGATAGTCGCCAGTGGCATGGTCATATTTTGCTTCCTCTGTGTTTTAAACCCTGATTTGTGAACTATTTTGTCATTTTCTTTGGCTACATAACTTGGGTTTACGGTTTACCTGTTTGGAAACTAATGACAGATTTTCTTATGACTTTGCTCAATACTTGTCATAGTTAGCAATGATATACAGGTAACTCCCAAAATGATTTATGAAAATAATGTCTCTTATAAAGCATCAAACTTTTGAGATGAATTTTAGGGTGTCTAAGACCATTGACACTGACCTACATGTTTAAAAATCACAACAATGGTGGAACTGAATACAGACATGCAACAAAAAATGATTTTTATTCCAATTTATATTTTCACATTTTTGACCCCCCCACCTCCGCTTCGCTAGCCATTTCCAGAGTACGTGGAGGAATCGTTCATACATTATAGCATTTATCCGTTCTTCAGACATCATACTAACTTCCCCATTGCAAAGTTTTAGTAGAAATTGCTTTAAAACGAAGTTTTGGGCTTTCGAAAACAGGGCATATTTTACAGAACATGGTCAATGGTCCTTTAACATCAACATCTTACAGAAATTGTCTCATACCAAAGCCAATAATAACCTTTTATATTCTGGTGCTCTAGTATGGAATAGTGTTCCTTTATGGATAAAGAATTCCGAATTAAATCTTTCACAAAACATTGCTTAGAATGGCTGAAATGTGACAGTACGTCTCAATAAGATAACCTCCATCGTCATTACTTGGTTTGTTGACTTATCATTATTATTATTATTATTATAATTATTATTATTATTATTATTATTATTATTATTATTATTATTATTATTATATGGCTTTCTAGTAAGAATGTTTAATGTCAAAGACTAAATGATATAAGAGATGGATTATGTTTCACCTTATGATTTGTATATATCAATTATATATATATACCTCGGGGAAGAACCGTGTTACCCTCTTTATTTTAAATAAAATACTTACTTATTGTTGCCATGTCTTCTACTTTTTCAGAATGGGGAAACATTTTAGCGGTCATTGTATTGTAACAGTTCTTATAGCTGTAGTAACTTTCGTTACCTCCAAACCCCGATCACGGAATAAAGAGCGTACATACAATCAGTTGCATCTCTTAGCGGGACAGAATATAAACAGAGACATTCTTCAGAGAAACGGACATGCAGATATTGTGGATATGTCAAGTGCCGATATTCGTCGCTTGAAGCGATATTTGCCGAGGGAGCGAGATTTTCGACAACGAAAGCTTATGAAAATGCTGGGGAAGAAATACTTAGATAAAAATTGGATGTCTACTGACAAACTTACAAACGATGTCATAGGGACAGACTCTGTATTCACAACAACTGCTAACAACATTATGAATATGGTTAACACTAATGAAAGTACAAAACATTTGGAAAATGACATTCTGACAGCTTTGAATTCTTTGTTGCAGCGGATGTCTTGTGAAGTTAAATTCCATTGGAAGGATCTTGGGCCTCTAGTATGGCCCCGTTATGTTAAACACGGGTCATGTGATTCGAAACAGTCGTGCTCGTTTCCAGCTGGGATGAAATGTGTACCTGGTGGATTTATGGAATTATATATTCTGAAATGGCAGTGCACGAATGTTAAGAAAATAACAATAAACAAGGAGAGAGTTTGTGTGACCGAGAAACGGAGTTCAAAATCCAAAAGGCGCAAACTGAACTGTAAATGGAAGCGGACCCAGCTTCGGGTCTTGCAAAATTGTGTATGCAAGTGCTAACTTAACTGATTTATCTATAAAATTTTATTTATATATACTTATGATATTGATCATTCTTAAATCTATTTATTTTTCATTTACCTATTTATTTATTCATTTATTTTGAGTATTTGCTTTTTTATTTACAATTGGGTCGCCGAACACAATACAACCAGATTTCAAATGTATAGTATGTGACTATCAATGCTATTTACTCATATTTTACACAAAACGAAAACGTAAGATTAATTAAAAGATGGAAAACAAAACACAGATGGACAAAACAGCATATAGTAACAAGTGTACTATAAAACTCACAATTTGTCTTCTAATTTCACGGAATGCCCACTGTGCACTGGAGAAGATGTAATGCAGTTTAATCTAATGTCTGACTGGTGTATACATATAAGTAAGCTGAACAGAAAGAAGATATCAGAGACAACATGCTTGATGTTTCATTTGACCCTGTGCATGAGAAAACAAACAATTTGGGTTCCGACCAGTTCCAACGCAAATCGGGCTGTACAAGTACAGAATATGGTTTGAGGGTGGAAATTTTGGATTTAGAAAGTTGAGGAATTATACTATCCGTGTAGCGAAAAACAAAGGCACAAAGGCGCTAATCAGCTTCCCAGTTACTGCGAAGCTGGTCTGCGCCTTTTTTTCGCCCAAGCATTTTGTTGGTTTTCTAATGCAGTGGCTCATTTTGATGTGGAATTGAAAATGGTTTGTATCATGATAAAATCTTCGCACTGATATTCAAAGTTGGGAATAAAATGGTGATGAGAAAAAATCCAAGCTGCCGGGATTTTATTATTTTTCTGTACACATCGCCAACAAGGTGCTGCTCTGTCTTTTCTTAATTTAAAACCTTTTAACGAATAAAACTAGTGAGCTAAATAACAGTTATTGACGACTGACAGTTAACTTAGTATGCTTTTTGCGTAATTATGTAATGGATGAAATGACATTCCATTTATACAGCTAGACACATTCATTTGTTAATAGGTCATGATAAATTTAAAGTTTGCCCCATTAACCCCACCCCTCATAGTGACAGAATTCAACCTTGCCATTGAATTGTTAAACTCAATCCTACGTAGTTTATTGATATTTCGCAATCTCCTGGTAAAGTCATATTTTAATATCTTGGTGGCTCAGTGGAATAACCAAACAAAGTAAAGTCTCTCTTGAAGACTTCCTGTATTCCTTTAATTGTCTTTCCATCAACATCTTTATAAGCTTTAATAAGTGCACGTCGACGTTGACGTCGGCTTTGTTCAGACGTCAATGGCTTGTCTGAGATCGCTTTGAAGACTAATTGCGTAAGAGTTTCCGGCGTTAATGTAAAGTTTGTATCTCTTACATGAGCCAAAGGAAAGTCTAAATTTTCCTTTAAGTAACCATTGACTTTAAACGTGTACCACATGTCTTCAGCTACCTTTTCTTTAGGTTTGCATGTTCTATGGTTTAGAACTTCTTTAATGTAGCTTGGCAAGAAAGATTCAAGCTTATGCTCATATAAGGCACTGCGTATGACTTCGAGCTTATCATTCTTAACGCCGACTTTGTTCAGAATGAATTCAACATCAGTGGAAAATGTTTCTTGCTTTGCTATAGCCAAAATATCTGTTGTGCAGGGATTGCATAGGGAAGTTATCGGCGCCCAGTGTCCGTTAACTTTTACACCATTGTGCACCTTTTCCACAATCATTTTTAAGAATTCTAGAAAGGTTGCATTTCTAACACATTCAGACGCTTTTGGAGTATGTTTTCGCTGGCTACTGATAATCATATCTTCCACTTGAAGGAATAATGATAGGAATATTTTATCCATGTACCCAGAATAAAGTCTTGAATATGGGTCTCTAACTGGGATAACATAAGGACCACTGGAATGGCGTGTATTCGTCACAGCTCTATGCATCGCTGAATGTACGTGCCCCCGCTGTTTGTAGAATATCTCCTCAGTTTCATCGGAATTTGAGGCGGAATTTAAAACAGCAAATATTTGAGTCCAAAAAGTACAGCCGGTCTTCGGTATCTTATAATAACTGAAATTATACTTAGCCGATGTATATCTATTAGCCAGACGGTTTGGTAACACTTTGTTTATAGGTGTATCTGGATCCGCACAGGCGTCAAGGAGAAGTTTTATACGTCGGTAATGTTCATTTTTAACGTTGTCGGTGACATTGGCGGCTTCACCTCTTGTTGACAATGCTACGGCTCTTGTTAGAATCAATCCGGTACTACGTTCGATGCTTATATCTGTATCAGAAAATAGATGAGTAAAGTTGTCCACAATGGAAACAACCATACCTTAAAACACGCATAATATATAATAAAATTTAAAACTGAGATCCTTTGACAGCAGTGAACATACTAATGAGAAAGGGGATGCGCCCTACCATTGTCTGAAGTCTAAGATTTAACATAGATATTCATACAAATCACATACTCCTGCAATTTAGTAAGCCGGATTAGAATCAAAGCCTGAAGCTTATTTCATATAAAACAATTCGTTCATGTTTTGCAATTCACTTACTCATGATGAACATGGATCTTGAAACGCCCACCTGAGGTCAACTGAAATCAGTGTTCAATGGGTCAAGGTCATCCTCTGGTCAATGATTTATATAAATTTAGAAGACCTTGATTCCCTGTTGCTTCTAGCCAAGAAAATATAACATCAGGTTATGGAGTAGATTTTTACTTTTTGAATTGTATGGTCATACACATGTATTTAGTCCCAGGGCAGGGGTAGACAATCCCATGGGGCCATGTTTTTCATAAACATTTTATAGTCCGTTTTCCGGGTTCCTCTTTCAAGATCACCCCGTGGTCATGATTTATGTGTAACGTGTAGCGGTTGAGACACTTATGCTACATCGGACAAGTTTCAAGATAATATGACTAGGGGTTCTGGAGAAGATTTAAAAAAAGTGTTTACCATTTATGGGGATGGCGGCCATCATGGTCATGTGTCCTAGACCATTTATATAAACTTTTCCCTCTTCCCACTCAGGATTCACATGAAATTTAGATTCCATTGGCCAAGCGGTTTTACAAGAGATCTTTGAAAATGTTGGATTGACGGACAGACGACGAACGGATGGCGGACCACTAATACTATATGCTCCATGTAAGCCTTCGGCTCAGGTGAGCCAAAATCTATCTAAAATTTGTTCGATAATTATCACAGGAAAATGAAACAGAATGAAATTAGAAAATAGTCTGTGAACATGCTAATCTTAATGATCACCTTTTGGGTAAGAACAATTTCTGTTCAGTTGGTATTTGGCTAGCTCATTCTCTGACTTTGATTATGTAATGCTACACGGTTATATAAAATTGCTTTGCTGTAATGAACATGAATTATATTCTCAGTAATGCCAAATTCATAACCGTGAGCATCTAAGCGCAAGCAAATCAAATGTGTTTTTTTTTTTCTTTTTTTTTCTACGTTTTGTTTTAAGGCATGAACCTTACTTTCTTTGGACCGTTTAACGTACAACTTATTATGCATTTACATGAAACATTCTATAAACTCGGTGCAAACTAACATACCTGGTGAATGACTGGGTAATAACCAAGTCAGCTGGTTGGTGTACTGTGAATGAAGAAAACATATAAAATTAGAAAATATCTGGATGTATCAAATGAAAGGGTATCTACAATATTTTCATTACTTACAGTGTTGTTAAAAGTGCCCCAATTTTGTCCAAAGCATGTGTATTATGCTTGTAGAAGCCTTCTTGGCTTCAATTTTGGACTCGTCTTGTAAACCAGGTATGGTATAGGCTGTTAGTTGTCTATAAAAACTGGGGTTTTGCTATATATCTTCAAAACAACAAAACTAATCACTTTGAGGTATGGTGCACCTTAAATGGTTATCTTATACATAACTAATCTATATTTTTAACAATTTTTACACTTTGAGGTTAAAAAGTTTCTTTTGAAAACTGCCCATTTTTTCATGGCATTTTGCCTGTAATGAACATTGGAGTAAATTTGTTTATGTAATAGCCTAGGAATACATGCTTCTTTGAATGCAATATCTCTATCTATTGTTGGTTAAGTCTGCATTTAAAATGCACATGAAAAAGTACACTATGTAAAACCTAAGAACTGTCCTGTGCTCCAATGCAAGACTCGCAGCAGTATGTTTTCTTCAAAGCTGTGCGCATGGGAACAGCAAGGTCCCAATGCGACGTACGGATGCTCAGTAGAGACTGATAAGTCCAGCAAAATATAGTTTACATTTGAAACACATACCATGATGTAGGTTTTAAAATGCCACAGTTATTATGCGAACAATGCATTTATAATACCGGTTAACTGTTAATCTCTTGCCTGAGTAAAACTTATTCTCTTTTTTTGTATTCTCCAGAAGAAAAAAAGAAATGCAACTTAAACCTTTGCCAGAAAAATCGTATGTGATTTTGAAAAACCATAAGTATTTTGAAGCATTGACTCTGATAGTGAGGATACATAGTCAGGAGGATCAACAGAGTCTAATGATGACACTGAAGCTTAACGAAAGTGGTTACTTTAAACTTTATTGAAAAGTCCATTTACATTCACTTTGTTCAACAGTATATACTATTGGATTACATTAATCTGCCTATAGAAATTTCATTGAATGGGATGTGGGCATGGGCGGTGCATATAGCTGTTACAATAATTCGAAGTACTCCCCTTCATTCTGTCTTAATTATTTGTATTAGGTTTAATAGACAAAAGCAAGAAATCAAGAAGCAAAATTTCTGAAAATCAGTTTCTAGTTATGTATTGGTATAAACATAACATTGGAAAAATAAATTTAATTGTATCACTAATAATAAGCCAGATATTCTGCAAAACATCAGTTTTTATAGACAGCTAACAGACTATAACCAGGGTTCGATGCATAATTTCGAGTTTCTCAATTATTTTGATTGAGCCTTTTTCGAAGCTAGCACTTGTTTCACTTGACTTAGACGCCAAATTTGCCGTCAGTGTAACACGTTACATGTTGGTATACATTTATTATTTTTCCCATCATGTGCCAACATTTATAAAAG
Source organism: Rugalucina vietnamica (assembly GCA_964017185.1). Lineage (NCBI taxonomy): Eukaryota > Metazoa > Mollusca > Bivalvia > Lucinida > Lucinidae > Rugalucina > Rugalucina vietnamica. The sequence continues at coordinate 34,267,940 of OZ024871.1, read as the reverse complement.
TATAACGTTAGTTTGGTGCAACAGAATTGAGTGCTTGTCTATCTAGTGCATGTACATGTAGCTTATGACTTGCTGCTCGCATTGTTGCTGACATTGCAAATTTACAAATATAGAAGCTTCAAGTTCAAGTCTCTGTAACTGCACCAGCATGACCCCGAGCATGATAAGGTCTATGATGGGTCTTTCTAAAATTTCTGCAAAAATCTGTTCGATTCCGGAATTGTCCGTGCGCAACGTAGGAATCGAGACAAAGTAATATTTGCATTTTTTTTTTCACGACTGCTCTGGTTTGCATTCTGATCATTGTTGGTCTTTGCCAATGTTTATGAACATGTTTATACGATCATTCTTCCTCTCCCCCTGATCCGGATCGGTGATCTAATGTGCAGTAAGTATTGCCAATCTGCTATGATAAAGGTGTGGCTAAGATAATTGACCGTTGTGGCATCACATTATCTGTTGACCATGGACGTGCAGGTGTTTAGCAATAAATAAATTGCAGTTATTCAGCCAATCTTCCTTTGGTGCCAGAACTGGTAACTTTTCAGTGACTGACTTGGTCGGCTTCTATGGCTTTTCTTGCAACAACCTCATTTTGACGTGCTACCAAAACGATGGACGGAAAAATAATAATATAATTCCTAATCAGAAGAAGCGAAAAAAGTATATATATATATTTTTTGTGACTTTTTATTCCTACCCAAATCTGCGACTTTTTCCGTGACTTTTTTTCCCTCCATTCTTTAAAACAAGCTGTTAAAATCGGAATATCAAACTGTAGATCTGCGTCATAAAAAATGCCTTCGGGATTTCTGATTAACCCTGAAGCCGGACAGGACAAAAACAGTTAATGTCTGGAGGTTTGAATTAAAATGCATTGTGCTAAATAAGTGCCAAATAAGTAGAGAAAGATGGGACGTTGGCTAAAGCTGTGTATAAACTGCACTTATATTTTGATTAAAATGGTCAAATATATTTTTCTTGTGGTGCGGCTCAGGTGTCATAAAAAAACAAGAATACCCCTAAAATGTTTTTACAGTACGCGTGTAATAACTTCTCTTTTCACACCTTGGGGCACTTTTATGACAACTTGCGTTTGAGGTGTATTCGTGTTCGCCAATCTTTGATAAACTGCGACCAGTTGAGAAGATTTACAAAATTTGATATTTGATAAAATACGCATTTAAATCAGGTATGCATGGTATGGTGGGTTAACAATAAATTTATTCCAGTTTAGTTCTTTTTTTTTTTTTTTTTCTTCTTCTTCTTCTCCTCCTTCTTCTTCTTCTTTTTTATAGTATAGAATAAAGCATACGTGCTACCAGCGAACATGTTTTGGTGTGATTAATCAAAGTTACCATAAATATGAGATTGAGTCAGTGCTTCAAATTTTAATTGCAATTTCGATATTCATCACATTATTTAAAGCCGTGTTTTTAGCTTACCTGAGCCGAAGGCTCACAGGTGAGCTTATAGTATAGTAGTCGAGCCGGCGTCCGTCCGTCCGTGCGTGCGTGCGTTCACATTTTCAAACTTGAATATCTCTAAGACAACAAGGCCAATCGCGATCAAATTTTATCTAAAGCATCATTGAGGAGGGGAAAATGTTGTTCGTCTTTCAACACTCAAGTTGGATTGTTACAGTGGTACCTGGACAATTCGGACCTTAGCCAATTCGGAGCTTGGCCTATTTTACGGCAAGGTCTACATAGGTCGCCCATGATTTAAATGTGGAAAATTGTTAAAATGTGATTTGAAGGGCTAATATACATACATGTATATGACCATAATATTCAAACATCTTTTGCTCCGAAACCGCTTGGCCAACCAAGAACACTCTTTATGTGGAGCATCGTTAGGAACAGGGAATGAAAGTTTGTCACTTGACCAAGATGGTCGCCATGGCTATGAATAGCAAAAACCTTTAAAAATCTTCTTCTCCAGAACCAGAAGGTCTATAATTTGAAACTTGGCATGAAGTACCATGCATTAGAACTCTACAAAGTTTGCATAAATCATGAACCTGGGATGACCTTGACCTTTTTACAGCAAGGTCAACATAGGTCGCCTATGCATTTGAATGGGAAAATGGGGGTTATTTTGATCCTGTCCTAGGGCTATATACATGTATATCACCTTTGTTGTCAGATAAGCTTATTGGTGTATATTTCAGATCTCAGGTGAGCGTTTACAGGACCATTGGTACTCAGGTCCTAGCTTGTTATATGCTTTGTCATTTGTATAGTAAGGAATAAGGTGGCCTAGTAGTGTGAAAATTTCATTTACATCATTCCAAAAGTATGTTACATGTATGATGCCTTGCAAAGATCAATATAATTGGTCATCAAATCCCGGAGGTGTATTCCCATAGTAAAGCAGTACGGGTATGTGCCGCGGTAAGGCCGTTTTATTAGCCCTGAATGCACCTACTTTTTCCGTTCGATTAGCTCTAAAAGTACCCACTTTTTCTGAATGCACCCATTTTTCCCAGTTCGATCAGCTCGAAAGGTACAACTTTCACCGTTCTTTCAGCTCTGAAAGCACCCACTTTTTCAGTTTTATCAGCTCCGTAAGCCCCCGCACATACCCACTTTATATTTGAGTACCCCCCCCCCCCCCCCCCCGACATCAAATTGCATTGTTTTCCATTAATGTAACGATTACATACTGGAGATAAACTTTAGCAACCGAGCCAAATCGGCAAAAATTCGAGTTCAAGAATTCTGTAACCTTTTCTGAGAGCTAGATACAATCATTGTGGGACATTATACTACAAGAGGTGTTTTCTGAACAAGTTGTCAATGATTCAGTCAAAATTCACAAGCTAACATCGTTTCGTTTTGATTATTGCTAATGTGTAGACTATGTAATTTGTAAATGAGACTGGAATGCGTTGGGTATAGCTAGGCAAATGGGTCACTGTATGGGCGGCAACTTTAATATTCATATCTGGGCGTGGTCGGCTAGTCCATCTGTTCAAGTAGGGGGATAATAGAAAAGTCGAATTCAGTCAGCCTAGAGCGCTGTCACATATTTTACCGTTAAAGATCAGCTACCTATTTTGTCCAATCCAGTAAACTAGACAAACACGGATTTTCATTCTAACGGACAACATGTGAGTTGAGTCTTTCAACTGTATACCTTTAGCTTTTACCTAGGTCAAAAGTAGACCATACCCAATAACGTATTCATAAGGTAACGCCCATACAGTGACCTATTTGCCGAGCTATACATGGAAAATGCATTACGAAAACTTGCCCATGCAAAATACAGAGATTTTTTCACTTTTTAAAAAAACATGAAAAATTCATCAGAAAATAAATCGTATCTTTAACATTAACTCAAAACATTGATTTTGGGTACACGTTAGAACCGCCTCGACGAGTATCCACAATCTACATTTTGAAGCAAAATTAAGAAAAAATATGTATACCCCTGTGAACCTCAGTTTCACTATATAAAAATGGGGTATAAGGGGGTACATTACGAAAACATGCCCATGCAATATACAGAGATTTTTAAAGTTGTAAAAAATGAAAATTTTCAGTGGACATTTATTTATATTTTTCTTTGCTCAAAACATAGATTTTTGCTCAAAACATAGATTGTGGGTACACGTTAGAACCGCCTCGGCGAGGCGGTTCTAACGAGTACCCATAATCTATGTTTCGGAGCAAAAATAAGAAAGACAGTTATACCCCTGTATACCCCTTTTTTACTATAAAAAAGTGGGTTTCAGGGGGTATACATTACACGGACAAGTTTTCCTGATGATACATTACTCGGACATGTTTTGCTGATGGCACAGCCGATGACAGACTCTTCCACTGTGTTTAATTCGCACAATGGCTGCGATTAAGTTCTAGAAAACTTGGAATATTTTGCTTTGAAATCGACATTTAATATGTCCAATGTACCAATGTCCATCCGCACAACAGACATGCTTTCGTCATCCATGCGCCATTTACGTTTGGACCATCGAGATTATTTAGGACATTTTTGGCCATAGGAACATACGCAGTATGAGCAAAATAAGTGTAACATGTTATGAACTCAGTATTCTATACATAGTTTGGATGATATAAAATGCTTTACAATTTAAATTCACGATGAAAAAAAAAAAAAAAAAAAAAAAAAAAAAAAACGCCCATGCAATGCTCAGCCTAAGTATCAAATAGAATGTCTTTCATTCATTTAAGAATATGCCTACCTGAGAGAGATTCCAGAAAGAAACTGATCTTATAACTTTCCCATTTTGTGTTATATAATCGTAGGAGAGAAGATTCCGATGCAGTAATTAATGACGACAAACTGTCTGTTTTCAGGGGACATATATATACGGATTGATATTTACGTGCGACGTCATAAAACGTTCTCTTTTGTGCGGAACGTTGAGTAAGAATATGTCATATTTTGAAAAGGAATAACTTTACCTGAAAGAAAACTCCTCCAAATAATATAAAAACTACAAAAGCGAGCAGTGCTTTTCTGAAATTAGCCTTCAAGCGATTCTGTAAACAGTTCCATGAGCTATTCATTTTAAGTATCTACACGTATCAGAAGGCAACGAATCTTTCATTAACAAAGTCAGAGCACTTCTCATCAGGAAAACATGTCCGTGTCATGTATACCCTCCTGAACCCCACTTTTATATGGCAAAACTGGGGTTTGCAGGGGTATACCTAATTTTTCGTATTTTTGATTCAAAACATAGATTGTGGGTACTCGTTAGAACCGCCTTGCCGAGTCGGTTCTAACGTGTACCCACAATCAATGTTTTGAGCAAAAATAAGAAAAATATCAAAACTTTTCAGCTGAAAATTTTCAATTTTTAAAGCTCAAAAAATCTCTGTTTATTGCAAGTTTTCGTAATGTTGAAGGCTTATTGTGTTTTATGATCATTCTCGACAAAGAACACATACTACAGTCACTGCCGACTTTGTCAAAGTTGGTTTTAACAATACAGATGTTGTATTTTGATTATCATATATATTATTTTTTTTTTTTTTTTGAATAATCATTACAATATTCCAACAAGAATTTATCGTTTTTCCATGAATCTGATGGAAACATCCGTCTTGTTTTGCAAATCCGCGATACTGCGCTATAAACGACTTAACTCGTGTTTTAGAGACATGTACGTAAACAGTTATGTTCATGGAGAATGGTTCTAAGTGAAAACGCTGCAAAAATGTAAATAATCATGGCTCCTCTTAAAGGTTTGACGCGACTTTTTTTCAAATACAGGAACAGCTTGTAGCATGTTAACAGTGCTCTTACAGGGTTGCAGTTCAGCGCAGTTCAAGCCCCCAACAGAATTGCGTTTAGCAATTGTATGATCATATACAGTCACTGGTCAAAAAAGTATTTGTTTGTTTGTTTTGTTTGTATTGAGGTTAAACGTCCCAGTCAACAATTTTTCAGTCATGTCGGGACGGAGCCAACGCTTCCTGGGTTTAAGCAGTACTGTAGGGAGTTAATGTGTCTTGCTCAAGGACACAACACGGTGCCGTTTGTGGGGATCGAACCCAGGACCTCTCGATTCGGAGTTCGACGCTCTACCACTACGCCACCGCGCTCCCTATTTGTTTGTTTGTATTGAGGCTAAACGTCTCTGTCAACAATTTTTCAGTTTTGTCGTGACGTAGCCAACGCTTCCTGGGTTTAACCAGTAGTATAGGGAGTTAATGTGTCTTGCTCAAGGACACAGCACGGTGCAGCCTGTGGTAGCAACAAGTAGCCCAAAGGTCAAAGATCGCTCACCTGAGAGTCAAGAAACACAGTCACTGGACAAAGGAAAAGTAGTTGGGGTCTCGGACATATGACTTTCATTTTTTACAATTGATTCCTATAGATGCGTCATGTAAAATTTAGCTTTGATTGGCACTGAAGCGGTTTCAGAGGAGAAGATGTTTCAATATTATGATTTTATACACGTATATTGCCTCGGGTGGGGGCAGATGAGTCCCCGGGGCGGTCCACTGATTTTTCAGAAGCATTAATATTGTAAGAGCCACCCATGTAGGCCTCCTACATGTTGTATTGACAGTGTTCAATTACCCCACCCACTGGAACTCTACACTGATTTCAGCCAGAATTAAGCTGTCACGTTTCAGACTCTTACAACTGATTTGCCCTGGTTTAGCTATGCTATTGTGGACTATTATGGACAATCACCAGCTACACAGAAGACAAATTTGTGCAGAAATGTTCTCCCTGAAACTAAATTAAAATTACCTGTTTTGCCGAAACCGTTACGGGACTGTTGAATTCTGTAGTGAAATATCCATTTAATATTGACTGACAATTTATCTTGTACACACGAACTTGCAGTACTGAACAAGGAATGTTTGTTGAAATCAAGAACCTTCCAATAACATGGATATAAGGCATTTTGATTCTCAATTTATAAACTTTCATTTCACAAGTTTTTAAATGTCACCGGCAAAATGTAAACTTTGACCGATTAACTTCCCTTGCGGGTTTGATAAATTTCTGTTCCTGCTAAATATTTAAGGCTGTTATCGAAGAAAACGTTGACTGCATATTACTGAGTAGATGTTACTGCATCGAAGGACTTCGTAAATAATGAGGAGGACCTCCTTGAGATGTGATCTCAGTGACGATTTTTGTGAGATTTTGTTATGCGGAACGTCATTTCCGCGCGAGCGTCTGCTCGACGTCTTGTATCGTTGCGCGTGCCTTGGAAATATTTGGAGGTAGTCCTTGTCATTATTAGGAAGTCCGAAGAGTTGCAATTTATTATATTTAATTCTGGATCACATTGTTTGCAAAATGACCTCTACGTTTCTATTTCGGACTTCTCCGGAGTTTGAAATCACTTGCACTTCTTTGCGAGAAGTTCGAAATAGTTCATTTTTTGTAATTTTACGGCGATTTGATTGGCTGACTGATGGCGTAGTACTGCACTACTTTACTATATATACGAATCTGACGTTGGGCGTCAAATTCTCAAGCTCTGAGAGCGCTAAATTTCAAATCTACAGAAAGAGCTCAAGACCCAAACCGTTCAAATACATCAAATAGCAGATAACCTATGCCGTTACCAGCTAAGGTACAATCTGATCATGAGAAACTTATTTCGAGTAGTTCTAAAGCGTCTCTGGCAAATAAACATAAATGAATTGTTTATTCTGATTTACGAGAATAAAGTTTGTTGGTAAACAAGTAACGTTATAACTATTTACCGAAGTTTACATTGAGACATTTTACACGCATTTTTCTCATAGATTATCAGACGTTTACATAAATCTGCTTAATCTGAAGGCTCTTTACACCTGTTTACTGTTTACATGTTCTTTAACTTGCACGATTGGGTCCCACCACATATCGAAGTATATTTTGAATATATCGCCGATCGACGGGACAGTTCGCCGTACGTGATGCGTTTCCAACGAGAGTACCATGTCAGCAGCCAGCCAGTGTCGTTCCCGTTCGTGCGCATTATTTTCATGTCGTTTCAACGTGGTTTTCGGGGCTGCAGTAATAATAATTGAAGAATGCCCCATATGTGGTTTATCACTAAGACATCAAAAGTGTATTTGCGCACCGATTGACTGCTGAAATTGATGAATGAATTTATTAACTTTAATAACTTGATTAAATGATGGTGCAAATGTGACAAGTTCGGTTCGTAATTAGTTACTTAACATCCCTGGTACTCGTGTGTTCCTTGAAGTGATGAACTATTCATGCTAAGTCGCATCCGACGCCATCCTACCTGGAGGTGCCTTACAATTGGTGCTTTTTCTGTGGACATCCAGTGATTCGAATCAACGTCAGAAGATAAAAATTTTTTATATCTATATGTAGTGGTTAAAATGAATACATCATCAATAATTTTATCCATGTATTTAATTGTGACAATTAACTGTTATAACCACCTTATTTACGAGGGTTGTCCCAAAAGTTCCATTACACTCACTGTTTTGCCACAATAGCATTAAGTCAGAGCTTACAACACTTATGATCACCAAGTACTATATCTAAGGACTTTGGGGGCAAATTTTCGTACTGCTACGTGCATTTGTTAAAATGCAGTGGAGGTTTGATACCTTGTTCTCCTACTTCAACGGAGCAGGTCTAATGACGTTGTCGTTAATTTTGATTTTTCCCTGCCGTTTGGATAAATACACTACAAACAAACAAATCTATTTCAAAATTAGATTTATATTTAGTTAAACGATACTGTAGTATATATTTGGAAATCTGAGTAAAATATTTATAACCAAATCTTCAAAATAATGTAATAAAGATCATACATGCAAAATAAGAATAATTAACCAAATGCTATCCACTGTTAACTACTGCCCATGTTTCATTAGGTCAAGTAATATTACTGTTAGCTGATATATCGTTTTAAAAGTAGGTGCTGTGTTATAGTATTGAAGCCACCAACTAATATCAAGCTGAACATTTGTTTGGTTTCCATTAAAGAACTTATTTTAAATGTTTAAATATAACGACCCTGTTTGTTTACTCCGCATGTTTTTGCCGACGTTGTATTTTTGTCGTCGAATTTTTATAGGTAAGATTCTTTATTTGTCTCCCAAACTATCAACTATTCCTCAAATTTCATTAAATTATCACTAAATGATGATCATAGAATAGTTGTTAGGCTGGTATATTTCCTAAGTTATCATATTATACCAATGTTGATTTAGCAGATTGCGAAAAATAGAAATTTAGAAAATATTTTGCATTATTTGACTTGCTCCGGTCATGCCTACTTATGGTAACCAAGGTAACTGTAGCAGTGAGGTCATTGAAGTGAGTATCATTTTGTACAGTAAAATAAGTTCCAATATGGCCAATTATTCTACATGAGTTACTATTGTTGGTTCCTGCTATGCGTTCAGAGTAAAATGTATTTGTAAAGGGACTTTTGGGACAAGCCACGTATTTATTTAAAGACAAAAATGGCTGATACCGACAGTGATAGTGAAATTCAGTTTAACATCCATCATTATGTGGATGAGGAAGGACAGGGAGACATGATGGACCGTAGTCCAGTTCCAAGGCTGAACCTTGATGAGCCTGAGGATGATGTTCCCCGAAGAGAGTCTTCGGTACCTACTCATTTTCCAGTTTATATACCAGAGCCACACGGAGCTCGTGACCAGAGGGTTAGAAGTAGAGCTAATGAAGTGTTTGATTCCTTGCATTCCAACCGAAGTTCTGACAGACGTCATGATGCTGGTGACCATGTTAGGCAGAGGTCCCCTGAAGCAAGAAGCTTTTACCCACAACACTACTTTGAGCCAAGGCCTGCAGCTCAATATCTGCGTATACATGTGAAGCTGGAGTTTTTCAATCGTAAAGATGACTGGGACCAGTATATATCACACTTTCATAACTGTGCAGACCTTGGGCGCTGGTCAGAAACAGATAAAGCATTGACCATATCAGCTTGCCTGAAGGGTCAAGTCAGAGCTTTCTACTTAGGAATCAGTCCACAGAACCAATGTTCTTACAACAGACTGGTCCAGAAATTCAGCGAACGGTTTGGCAGTGTTCGTCAACGGAGCCGCTACCTCACCAAATTTGAGACCAGTAAGCGTGGACCTACAGAGACAATTGCATCTCTAGGAGATGACCTGCGTCTTCTTGCCCAGCGTACTTATCCTGATTTAGGGACGGATGCACAGGAGTCCCTTGCCTTACACCAGTTTTATAAAGCTATCACACTCGAGATAAAAAGCCGATGCACTGATCCAGACTGCCGAACTATCGATTCTGCAGTTCAAATGGTGGAGAGATATGAAGCTATACTTGGTGAAGGCACAGAGAAGAAGAAGAACACAGTTCGAGCAATTAATGATGCCGCAGATTCAGGACCCTCTGGCTCTAGGGACCCTCTTGCTCTAGGAAGTCTCAGCAGTACTGGTATAAAAATAACAAGTCTAAATTTAGCGACAAATTGCCAGCCCCAGATAATAATGATGTTATTTTGAAGCAAATACTAGACCGCCTGGAGAAGATTGAGGGTCGCCCTTAATGAAATTATGCTAAAGATGGTTCCCGTCCTAAGCGAAATTACCACCGAGGTGCATGTTTCATTTGCCAATCTTATGAGCATTTTCTACAAGACTGTCCCATTTATAAGCAATGCCAGGATGTTATGCAGGCTTCTAATGGCCAAGTGTCGGGAACCGAGAATCCGTCTGCTCTTTAGGCCATGGGTCGACGGATGCGGAGTGGCCTACCATAGGTGCTGATTTAGCTGTCTTGATTGGACACCTAGTCGATACTACCACCAGATGGGACAAAGGTTTCTATGTTGACTGCAGCCTGTATGATGTCAATGCTGCCTTCTTAGTAGACAGTGGATCTACAGAAACCCTGGTTTCTAACAGGCATTTCCAGTCCATAGCAGAACAAAACCGACCACAGCTGGTTCCAATGAAGGACAAGGTTCGTGGAGCAAATGGTGGTGATATTGAAGTCCTAGGCATAGCTGACATTCCATTGGAGCTCGGTGGTGTCTGCTTCTTCCAGACAGCAATAGTTTGTAGCATCCTACAAGATGGTATTTTGGGACAAGACTTTATCTCAAGTTTGCAAGTCGTATCGACTACAGGAAGATGCTCATTGCGACCAGTGTCAACTCAATACCATGCTGGGTTGGCGGAGAGACAGAGTCAGTATGCAGCATCCTTGTACAAGACACAGTAACAAGGTACATGTAGGCAACGATCTGGAAAAGGCGCATTCAGAAAAAGATTCCCACTCCAAAAACCAAGGCGGGAAATAACCAAACTTACAATAAAGTACTTATACCATGAATATATTTCGTAAACCGAATGAGCAGCTATTTTCCCAATAGGTGGCCACTCAGTTACCTAAACTTAACTAAAAATACGATAACATACTGTACATAAGGCGTCAATAGCACAAAAAAATTAAACACTTAGACATAAAACAATAAGGAATTAAAATAATTGTTAGATCCTTTGGAAGCAGTAAAGTTACAAAGCTAAAAGATGGGCCATATTGTACAATTTAGGGTAATGAACCTTCATCAGTGACCCTTTATAAAACTGGCAGCGAAAGCCAGACATTTTGCTGCAATTTCAAGAATTTACATCTGTGTAGTCTAAATCAAAGACTCAAATTCCCAAAGGGGCTAAATAATCAAAATACTGTTAAGAAGATGATTCTTAACATATAAAAATTTGAAATACTTCATATATATTCACTGATCCCAAAGGATCAAAAGAGAAATATAATCTGCACTATGGATGATGTACTGGGAGACTTTTAGGGCCGCCACACGGCACAACACCAGCTGCAGTAATAGCAAATAAAAATAATTGTTAGATCCTTTGGAAGCAGTAAAGTTACAAAGCTAAAAGATGGGCCATATTGTACAATTTCGGGTAATGAACCTTCATCAGTGACCCTTTATAAAACTGGCAGCGAAAGCCAGACATTTTGCTGCAATTTCAAGAATTTACATCTGTGTAGTCTAAATCAAAGACTCAAATCCCCAAAGGGGCTAAATAATCAAAATACTGTTAAGAAGATGATTCTTAACATATAAAAATTTGTTATACTTCATATATATTCACTGATCCCAAAGGATCAAAAGAAAAATATAATCTGCACTATGAATGATGTACGGGGAGACTTTTTAGGGCCGCCACACGGCACAACACCAGCTGCAGTAATAGCAAATAAAAATAATTGTTAGATCCTTTGGAAGCAGAACCACCACAGAAGTATCGCCTTGGAACGATCAGTAATGTAAAATAACTGGCGGGCTTTAACTGATTTAACAGGATCCTAACCTCGCCCTCAGCATCCCAGCATGGTCATGTTATCATGTTACTGTCGATATACCCAAGGCTTATACACTGGCAGATTCAGGGATTGTTTTGCCATCAAGGACATTGTTCAAGAGCAAGAATGTCTGCTTAGTTGAAGGTATAGTTGACACCTCGAACAGCCAAGCCACTATTCAGCTTATAAACATTGGTGAAACCGATTGTACACTTCCATCAGGCACGCCTGTTGGGATGTGTGAATCTTTCTATGATGCACCGTCAGTAGTTTATATACATCATGCCACCTTAGATACAGAGACATCTAATCAGCAGCCATCACAGAAGCTCCCAGGACATCTACAACACTTACTGGAGAGAAGCAAAGCCCATCTAACCAATGTCGGAATCGAACATTTGGCAGATCTGTTAAACAGATAAAAAGGTACAAGTAGGCAAAGATCAGGAAAAGGCGCAATCAGAAAAAGATTCCCACTCCAAAAACCGAGGTGGGAAAAAACCAAACTAACAATCAGGTACTTATACCATGAAACATATCGTAAGCCGAATGAGCAGCTATTTTCCCAATAGGTGGCCACTCAGTTACCTTAACTTAACTAAAAATATGAAAACATACATAAGGCGCCAACAGCACAAAAATTTTATACACCAAGACATAAAACAAAAAGAACCACCACAGAAGTATCGACTTGGAACGATCAGTAACACAAAGTTACTGGCGGGCTTAAACCGGTTTTACATGGCCATAACCTCACCCTCAGCTTCTGCAGTGGTTCATAACATTTAGTTAGTTATTTGGTCCTCGTGGTGAATCTCTAACTAGTCAATGAATCATCAAGAACAAACAAATAAATCATGATAAACATCCTGATGAATCAAAAACCAGGACTCACAGACTGAGTAAGCTGCCCGACGATGGAGATCCCTGGGCGCCGAATAACCTACTAACTCCGGAGCAAAAGAAAAACACCAGTTGGACCCCGGTGGGCCAAGCAACAGACAAGAAGCTCCGGCCCCAACCAACTAAAATGAATAGCTTTATGTCGGGGCCATCATAGAGTCTGAGGCCCGACCCACCGGCGTGCAATTAAAGAAGGCAGCATAGTTATCAACCATGATTGGGTTAAAAACTAAGCATGCAGACTGTCGCATAACATTTAAGTTATAACCTATACGTCTGTAACGTGTTATGATTTTTCTGAACTGAAAAGTCACATTTTTGCTGAGTCATTTGATGATCTTGGCCGCTGTGACAGAGTTCACCACAAGATCAACAATGGTACTGCAGCTCCTTGTCGTCAACCTCCAAGAAGACAACCCATTGGAAAACGTGATATCGAGAAGCAAGAAGTCTTGAAGATCCTGGAGCGCAAGGTCATAGAACCATCATCGAGTGCCTGGTCATCACCCATTGTTTTAGTGACCAAGAAAGATGGGTCCACAAGGTTTTGTGTTGACTATCGTCGCTTTAATGATCTCACAGTGAAAGACGCATACCCTATACCACGTGTGGATGAATGTCTTGATTCTCTATCTGGGTCTCAGTGGTTCAACTGCCTTGATCTTAACTCAGGCTTTTGGCAGATCGGATTACATCCTGCTGATAAAGAGAATACAACATTCGCAACAAGTCGCGGTCTGTACCAGTTTACAATTATGCCCTTCGGTTTAGCTAACGCCCCTTCGACGTTTGAGCGTTTAATGGAGGACGTACTGAGACGCTACCAGTGGGAAATTGGCCTGATCTATATGGATGATGTTATTGTCCCAAGCGCCACTTTTGATGACAGTATTACCCGGCTTGAACTTGTGTTTCAGAGATTATCCGAAGCCTCTCTGAAACTCAAACCGTCGAAGTGTATTCTATTTCAGCGGCGTGTTTAGTTCCTTGGGCACATAGTCTCTGGCAGCACTGATGCGGACAAGATATAGGCAGTAAAGGAGTGGCCTACCCCTAGAAACGCTAAGCAAGTGCGAAGCTTCCGCGGAATCTGTTTGTACTATCGAATGTTTGTCCAGGACTTTGCTCAGATAGCTAGACCTCTAAATAAACTCTATGAGAAAAGTTACAAATGTGTTTGGTCTGATGAAGCTGATAATTCAATCAACTCTCTCAAGTTGGCCCTGCCTACAGCACCTGTTTTAGCATATCCGATCTTAGGTCATCAGTTTATTCTTGACACAGATGCCAGTGAATATTCTGTAGGAGCAGTTCTTTCTCAAATCCAGAATGAACAAGAAAGGGACATTGCTTATATGAGCAAGACCATGAATGTCTATGAGCGTGCATACTGTGTTACCCGCAAGGAACTGTTAGCAGTGGTACTGAGCCTAAAAAACTTCCATACCTGCATTTATGGCGAGAACGTCTTTCTACGCACAGACAATGCTGCTGTTAGCTGGATGAGAAGCCTGAAGGGAGCTACTGGTCAAGTTGCTAGATGGCTAAGGAACTGGGTACTTCCGATTAAACAGTTATTCACAAACCTGGGAAGAAGCATGAAAACGCAGACGCTTTAGCGAAGAATGCCATGCAAGGCATGCAAGCGTCAACAGGACTCTTTGAACACCAGTCATGATGAACCAGATGACACAGCTGATGATACACAGAATTGTAACGACATGGACCAATCTAGAGAACTTCAGCTTGATGCTATAACCAGACAACAAGATCAAGGTGATTCTGTTCAAAGCCCTGTTCTACTTGATGGTTGGAACCATGCTGACATTCGCCCAGCCAGATGAAAGACAGTGATATTGGTCCTATTCTAGTTCTTGTTGAGGAGAAGAAGCCTCGTCCAGAATGGCCTGCTATAGCTGGAGAGTCATCGGCCTTCAAAAGTCTTTGGAGAAACTGGGACAGACTGGAAGTCCACAATGCCATTCTGTACAGAAGATGGTCACCTGGCGATACTTCTGACATTTTGCTGTTGATAGTCCCTAAGAGTAGACGTGCAGAGGTTATGGACATGCACCATTCAATTCCCACAACATCACATTTTGATGCAAAGCGCACCATTGAACGCATCAAGACAGGTTTCTACTGGCCAGGTATGAAGGTCAAGGTTACTGAGCATTGCCGCCGCTGTGATGCATGCGCTGCCAGGAAGACCTCTCCAAAGCAGAACAAAGCTCCTATGGGACATATCTCAAGTAGTACACCAATGGAAAAAGTGTGTTTGGATATTCTTGGTCCACTACCTCTGACACAACAACAGAATAAATACATACTTGTTATGACCGACGTTTTCACCAAGTGGACAGAAGCCATTGCCTTACCTGATCAAGAAGCAGGTACCATTACAAAAGCATTTGTTGATACTTTTGTGATCCGATGGGGTACTCCATTGCAGGTTCATTCTGACCAAGGTCGCAAATTTGAAGCCAAGATCTTCCAGCATATGTGTACATACTTACATATTGAGAAGACAAGAACAACTAGTCTCAGACCTTAAGCTAATGGTTCAGTCGAGCGCTTCAACAAAACCATGATCAATTTGCCGTCCATGTACTGCCAAAGTGACCAGACTATGGGGGACCAATACCTCGAGCAAGTGATGATGGCTTACCGCTCATCCGTGAACTCCAGCACAGGGAAGACACCGAATATGATGGTTTTGGGGAAAGAAATTGTTTTACCTATGCAGGCTGTTATTGGTGGACCATCATCAGCTGTAGTTGACAATGTTGATATAGATGACTATGTTTCAAGGCTCCAGGCTAACATGGTAAAGGTTCATGATACTGCAAGGGTTACTCTCGGGAAAGCAGCAGCTTATCGCAAAAGATATTATGACACACACAGCAGGAAGGCTCAGATGAGATACCTGGGAGTTGGACATTTAGATTGGCTACATGATCGTTTTTGCAAGAGGGGTGTTTGTCATAAATTATTGAACAAATGGAAGGGTCCTTACCTTGTTATAAGGAAGCTGGATGACCTTATTTACCTGGTGAAGAAATCTCCAAGTCAACCTACCAAGGCTTACCACCTTGATCGCCTTTTACCATACCGTGGAAATACCATACCACAGTGGTTGTAAAGATGAAATTGAAGATGAAGAACGATTCAGAGGAATGTGGGAAGTCTGGATCCAGAAGCTAGACTGGAACACAAGATTATTCTATTGATGGGAGCTCACATCGTCATTTGGTATCGTATCTTGAACTGGTCACTCAGGATACATACCTTCTTGATGCCACTGCGAAGGAAGTGGGTGGATAGTTATCTCTTCATTCTGACTTACATGGAGTCAGAATGCAGCGAGTTGACTGTATCCAGGGGCTAAACCGGGTGGTGAGTCATTGCTGAGAAGCGGTAATTACTTCACTATGGCTCATTTGGAGTCAGAGGTCATTTAGAGGCTATACCGGGTGACTCTATCAAGAATACCTTTATTTATTTGTCTTTCCGGAAAGGCGGGTGGAGAGTTACCACTTTCCTGCTGATTCAGAAGAAATAAACAACAACACACTGGGATATGAAGTTTATTAATATGATAATGTCTACGATATGGTACTCTATCGCGAGCAACGTGTCCTACTTACAGTGAGATGTTTCTTTTCCGCTGCGGGGATCCAATCGTGCATCTGCCCTGAAACCATCTAAGCAAGGATTCCAAACTTGTCTTTTCAGATGAGCAACTACTTCTGCTGGATCTGTGAGACCAAGGAGGAAAGAAAATATGATATGAAGAGCTATATGGTGAACGCGCATGGCAGATTGAAGTTTGTGTGCGTGTGGTGCGAGGGGCGGGAGGCGACCTTTAGGAAGGCGGTTGATCCGGAGGCTCATGTCACGATGGCACACAAGTCTGTCTATAAAGAGGCCCCACAAGACGCCTTTGGAGAATCCGGCTGCTTCTGGTTATCCAAGTTTCCGAAGGATTACTTGAGGCTGGTGAAGCCTTCGCAAAGATATGGAGCAGAAGCGAGGTTTCTGAAGCGGGCCCTCGAGAGATGGTGGCCAACATTGCAGAAGAACTCCAGTAAGACCATGGCCGACTGGAGAGCTGGTTGGAGTCTGGTACCACTTTTTTCACCGTCACCGCCTCCAGAACTGGATTACAATCTTGACCAGAAACAAGCTCAACTAGACCTACATCAACTCACCATTACTACTGAGGAGGTCTTGGCATTGTTATACGAGGAACAAGGAAGCAGTATCACATGGTACAAGACTCAGGTAAAGCGTGATGTCCTGACAGAGGAGAGGCAGCGAAACAGCCTCATGCACCGTTTCCATCAGGTAAAGACAAACAAGGGGATAGTTCCCAAGGTCATCAAAAAGCGGTTGGAAAATAAGCAACTCAGGAGCCGTTTTCAGTAAAGCTAATGATTGCGGTCAAGTTCACTGATCACATCTTCAAGCATAAAACCAGCTCTACAATTGGAATTGTCGAAGAAGATGAGACTCCAGCCAAGAAGAAGCGGAAAGTTGTTGATTTCATCAAGCCTGAGGAGAAAGTGCAGTTGCCATCGGATGTCTTAATGCCGCTGATGGATTGGGGGAACAATCATGAAGTCACCGTGCGACAAGCAGGAAGTGTCCGATGCTAAGGTAGACACAGCTCTGGAGTCACAACGCCACAAGAAGCCAGTGTCAGATGTAAAGGCAGAGACAGGCCCAGATGACCGTACATTGCAGGAGAATCCATCCAATCACTATGGCACTCAGAAGAGTAATTTGATTGTGACAGAAGTACATAGGGTGCCTTCTGATTAACATGCTAGCGGTGACCTGGCAAGAGTTTCCTAACAGACATCTGCTCCTTCATAGACTCTAGAGAGGACAGTTACAGATGGTCCAGAAGCTAAAGATACTCCCCAGCGCCAGAGCCAAAAGGAAGTGGACAGACAGTCTCAAACAGATAGCCCTAGAGTTTATGACAGCGTGTTGAGGACAAGCAAACTATAAGTAGGCAAAGATCAGGAAAAGGCGCAATCAGAAAAAGACTCCCACTCCAAAAAGACTGTTACCAGTGATGAGACTGGCGACCACCAGGAGACAATGGACCGGAAGTATGGCATACCGTTGATGAAACTATGCCTCCTTATTCCCCTACCCTAAAGAACATCCTAGCTACGGTGCTGCCATTGCAATTGGCAAGAAGGGTCGATAGTCTCATGAGGTATGGGTGTGTGCCACTTTTGGCTCCTGCCTGGCGAAATTGGGTTCAGGATGAAAGGATTGTTCTACCTAGTGGCTCCTCAGTCCCAAAGTGGCCCCCGAAAGGATAGACGTCCTTCAAAGCAGAAACCAAGCTTTTAGTTGGGAAACGGTCTCGATTTCCTTGGCCATTAGAGATGGATAACAACTCGAAAGAGGAGAGATACTTGACACGTATAACTTCTTGGCCCTTCCAGGCTCCAAGGACCCTGTACTCCACACGAAGCTCCAACACGCGAGATTCCATATTAACAAGGCACTAAGAGACATCTTTCTTGGGAGTTCCACATCCAGCGACCTGGTTGATAATCATATGTTTGAAGCTGCCAGATGCTGTCGCAAGCCAAACATCTCTGCATCCGTCCTTCTGGAACAAATAGAGAGAGAGGATATTAAAATTCGAATTTAAAATACGCAACTGAACAATCCTAGGGAACATCAGAGGCAAAAGAACTTTAATTTTCATACGATACTTCCCCCATCTCAGCCTTAAATAGATAAATAAATGTTAAGAAGAAAAAACAATACACAAAGTGAAATGAAACTGCAGCAGTACTACATTCAATGTCATTTCAGGCCAAAGTGGAATCAGCGGAAAATACAAATAATCCACTTGTCACTGAAACAGCCTTGAACTCTCAGGAATCTGCCGTTTCATCCACAACAAACCCTGATTATATCAACAGCATATGGGCGATGTAGTGTTGGTCAGCAATGACAAATCGAACTTCCCAACTCAAGAAGAAATGGACCTAAATAATAAGTGTTAAGTAAGAAACATTTAATATCAACATTAAGTATTTTCCTTGTATGCTCGTGATTTCCTAGTGCAGTTGTATTGTGATGTTACCCCAGGATCTTTTGGGTCGTATCGTTTAACTCACGACGAATGGTGGAGACGTACTGGCAAGATCTTGATGTTACCCCAGGATCTTTTGGGTCGTATCATTTAACTCACGACGACTGGTGGAGTCATACTGGCAAGATCCTGCTGTTACCCCAGGACCTTTTGGGTCGTATCGTTAAACTCACGACGAATGGTGGAGTCGTACTGGCAAGATCCTGATGTTACCCCAGGATCTTTTGGGTCGTATCGTGCAACTTATGACGAATGGTGGAGTCGTATGGGCAGGATCCTGAAATTACCCCAGGATCTCTGTTAATACCCCGAGCACCAACAACCTTGTGAATGCAGTTTATTGGTCCAGAAGTCATCTCGGGAACACTTATCTTCTCTGGTGCATATCTACAAATATAAAATAAGTCAATATAAATTTAAACAAGTTGAAATAATTCTAGAGCCTGTTAATAAAAGTGTTAATGTTTAGTCTTTAACTGTTCTGCATCGAACCCGGGTGTAATAAGGTGTTATCAATGCAATATTGGCGTTATTAAGGAGGTGCATTGATGAGGCATTATTATTGTTTGGTTGTATGCAGGGCAGTCTTTTAGAAATTCTAAATGTGTGATTTATTCTTGAAAGTGAAAAATGAAGTTTCAAGTGGAAGTGTTGTGTAATTTCCTGTGTGGTGACAATCACTGACAAGGCGTTAAGACCACATGAAGACACGATGTGCGTTATTTTAAGAGTGTCTTTGTGCAGTATTAAAGCGAGTTCTTTGATTGTCACAAAGCAGATCAATAAAAAGTAGCATATAATAATAAGTAACTCAAGTTGAAGTCTATCAGTGTTAAGGCAGTCAATAATAATATTCAGGAGAATATTCACTCTTGAAGGTAGGGAGAGTGCAAGAGCCACCCATGTAGGCCTCCTTCATGTTGTATTGGCAGTGTTCATTTACCCCACCCACTTGAACTTTACATTGATTTCTGCTCTACGTCTTGTATCGTTGCGCGTGCATTGGAAATATTTGGAGGTCGTCCTTGTCATTATTACAAAGTCCGAAGAGTTGCAATTTATTTTATTAAATTCTGGATCACATTGTTTGCAAAAGGATATCTACGTTTCTATTTCGGACTTATCCGAAGTTTGAAATCACTTGCACTTGTTTGCGATAAGTTCGAAACAGTTAATTTTTGTTGCCATTTTACGGCCGGCGATTTGATTGGCTGACTGATGGCGTAGTATTACACTACTTTACTATATATACGATTCAAATCTGACGTAGCGCATCCAATTCTCAAGTTCTGAGAGCGCTCAATTTCAAATCTACAGAAAGAGATCAAGACCCAAACAGTTCAAATACATCAAATAGCAGATAACCTATGCCCTTACCAGCTAAGGTACAATCATGAGAAGCTTATTTCGAGTAGTCCTAAAGCGTCTCTGGCAAATAAACATAAATGAATTATTTATTCTGATTTACGAGAATAAAGTTTGTTGGTAAACAAGTACAACTATTTACCGAAGTTTACACTGAGACATTTTACACGCATTTTTCTCATAGCTTATCAGACATTTAAATAAATCTGCTTAATCTGAAGGCTATTTACACCTGTTTACATGTTCTTTAACTTGCATGATTGGATCCCACCACATATCGAAGTATTTCGTGAATTTATCGACGATCGACGCGACAGTTCGCCGTACGTGACGCGTTTCCAACGAGAGTACCATGTCATCAGCCAGCCAGTGCCGTTCTTGCGCTATATTTTCATATCGTGTCAACGTGGTTTTCGGGACTTCGTTGTTGATGAGCAGTATTAATAATTGAAGAATGCCCCATATGTGGTTTACCGTTAAGACGTCAAACGTGTATTTGCGCACCGATTGACTGCCGATACTGATATATGAATGAATTTATTTGGTGCAAATGTGACAAGTTCGTTATTAGTTACTTAAAATCCCTGGTACTCGTGTGTTCCTGGAAGTGATGAACTATTCATGCTAAGTCGCCTCCAACGCCATCCTACCTTGAGGTGCCTTACAATATTCTATCGTATTGCACATTTCCTGCCACATTTACCCTTTAAATGACATTTAAACAGCTTTCACTATTCAAATTCAAAGTAACCTATAATGACATTGCCGTAAAATAGGTCAAGGTTATTTTTTTCATTTATTTGTTCTCTATTTTCACACATTGTACATCAAGTGTATGGCATTCACCAAGACAATAAAATGAACCTCAACATAGCAACATACATAAAGAAAGATACAAATTACTTTTATACAAAGTTCATACAATGTGCCAAAATAAATATTTAGCTATGAGAGAGAGAGAGAGAGAGAGAGAGAGAGAGAGAGAGAGAGAGAGAGAGAGATCACTCTGACAATTTGTTTTATTATTTCAGTTTAATGTTTGTAGAAAGGTATTCCATTTTTCTTCGAAGAGATGTAATTTGTCGTTTGACAAAGCTATTTCTTTATCAATAAAGATGTTTGACGAAATAAAGTGTTTGAATGGATTTACACATTGTTGTACTTTAGTTATGTCAAGATTAAAGGTAACACCCTTGTGCACACGGAGAGCACTAGTAAATGCACTAATCACTATCAAACATTGCAAGTTAAGTGCACTTCGTCATTCACACCAAGTGCACTTACTGTTACCTTTCGTCTTGGCAGTACTGAATATTGTCCCGGGGAGGGCCTCAGATGAAACCTTGGGGTCATTTTTTTTTCAGAATCATAAACATTCTGTCCTGGCCACCGATTTTGGGGGAGCTGTTGTTAAGTGTTTTACAGTATATAGGCGTGGCGGTCATCATGGTCATGTGAACTTACTGTAATTATGAATATATATTATACAAACTTTCGTTCCCTATTCCCAAGTAGGCCGGACGCAAAATTTGACTTTAATTGGCTAAGAATATATTTGATACTGTGTAAGATATAAAATAGTGTCAACAACAAAAAGACCCTGAATTGGCACGATAATACATGTACAAACACATACCTCCATGAAACAAGAATGGAAATAACTAAAGTACATGTAATGTGTCAGATATGATTGAAACAAATGGTGAACAATGAAAAGTTAACCCGAAGTCATCATTTATATAAACTTTCATGGAATCGAATCCCAAACACTAAAACCTCACCAATGGCATTGCCTTTTATTGCTCGTGTACCTTAGTTTTCATAATTATACTATATCAAGCTCACAAGCTTCCGAAACAGCTTTCAGATATCCATTAGCCTCCTTGCTGTCATGTATGCCATAATCAATAAATGTTCATCCTTGATGGGCTCTCGAGTCCCAGATGCTAAAACGTTTCGTGAAAATGGTCCACTGATTCAGGAGAAATAAACTGCATGGTTGTTTGATCTGATGCTTTACGTGCCTCTCAACAGCAATGGTAATATCATTGACTCCATTTCTTTGGACTTCTACCAATCATTGTGGATGGAATCCGAAATGTGCTATTAAATATAACCACTCAAGTATCTATGTATGATTGGCTTAACTGAACCAGGCTCAGACCTTCCAATTGGTTCAACAGTACTCAGGTGGTCAGTCAGTCCATACTATCTCCCTTTGAATGTTTTATTGCTTCCAAAGAATCAAACCTTTATATTTTTTTTCTTATAAACTCTTCGTAGAGGCAACATCCGCCAATCTATTTCTCATGGCCCCAATAGGCGGGACCAGGAGAAATTGGGTTCTGAAGGAGTTGTGCTTTCAGTCATCTTGGACATATGACATGAGCCAGTAATGTAAATTTTGCCACCCACCAATCCTGTAGAAGCTTTTCTTGATTAATGACTTAAATCGCCCAATCATTTTGCAAAATGATTGACTGATTTACGACGGTAGGACAACGCACACACGGACATCGGATTTTTAATAACTTGGCGAACATATACGAAAATTTCCATGAAACATAAATCTTAATGTTTCCGCTTTAAAATGTACATATCTTGTAACCTGTTGTTCGACACTTGAATGGGCCATTAAAATGTTTTAATCTCTTGGTGGCTCATTGGAATAACCAAACAAAGCAAAGTCTCTCTTGAAGACTTCCTGTATTCCTCTAATTGTCTCCTCATCAATATCATGATAAGCTTTAATAAGTGCACGTCGACGTTGACGTCGGCTTTGTTCAGACGTCAATGGATTGTCCGAGATCGCCTTGAAGACTAATCGCGTCAGAGTGTCCGGAGTTAATGTGAAATTTTTAACGCTTACATGTTCCAGAGGG
Organism: Rugalucina vietnamica; assembly: GCA_964017185.1. Classification (NCBI taxonomy): domain Eukaryota; kingdom Metazoa; phylum Mollusca; class Bivalvia; order Lucinida; family Lucinidae; genus Rugalucina; species Rugalucina vietnamica. The sequence continues at coordinate 34,244,861 of OZ024871.1, read as the reverse complement.
AAGTCTACGCTTTCTTTTAAGTAACCGTTGACTTTAAACGTGTACCATATGTCTTCAGCTACCTTTTCTTTGGGTTTGCATGTTCTGTGGTTAAGTACTTCTCTTATGTAGCTTGGCAATGTTGTTTCAAGCCTATGATCGTGCAATGCATTATGTATGACTTCGAGCTTATCGTTTTTAACGCCGACTTCGTTCAGAATAAATTCAACATCAGTGGAAAACGTTTCTTGCTTCGCTATAACTAAAATATCGGTCTCGCAAGGATTGCAAAGGGAGGTTATCGGAGCCCAGTGTTTGTTGATTTTTTCACCTTCATTCACATGCATTACTATTGTTTTCAAGAATTCAAGAAACGTAACATTTTTAACACATTCAGACCCGCCTGGTATAAGTTTTCGCTGGCTTTCGATTATTTTACTTTCCTGCATAGGGAATAATGATAGGAATATTTTATCAATGTATCCAGAAAAAAGTCTTGAATATGGGTCTCTGGCAGGGATAACATAAGGACCACTAGATTGTTGTGCCTTTCTCACCTCTTTCTGCATGGCAGTGTGAACGTATCCTCGTTGTTTGTAGAAAATACCATTAGTTTCATTTGAGGCGGAATTTAGAACAGCAAATATTTGAGTCCACACAGAACACCCGGCTTTCGGAATCTTATAATAACTGAAATTATAGTTAGCCGATGCATATCTATAAGCCTGACCGATTGGTATAGCTTTGTTGGCTGGTAGATTCGGATCAGCACAGGCGTCAAGAAGATGTTTTATGCGTCGATAATGTTCAGTCCTCACGCTTTCTGTTATGTTGGTGGCCAAATCCCTGGCTGTCGATGTAATAGCTTCTGCTGAATTTGCTCCAATACCATATTGAATGCTTAAATCTAAATCAGAGAATAAAGTCCTGTGAATTTGTAATCATATTATAACATCCATGTATTGGATCAGATGTGTCTTTACAATTAAATTTACAAACTGTACAAGCATTTACGAAAACTTGTTCTGCAAGACACATATTCGTTCGTAAAAACTGAAAGTATGTTTAACTCTTACCTATTCTTTGCGACGAAAGTACGAGAGTCACAATAATGGCAGTCGAAATTATAATATACGTTTCAACCCGACATTCAAATGACTTTAATTAAAGTTTGAAGACGTCGACCTTGATGAGGCTTTATGACGTCATAAAGCCCTAATTAAATATGCATTATCAATATTAATGAAACACTGGTAATATTTTTCTGTTAATGTTTGTTTGAATATTTTGGCTATTGATTTACTATCAATTCTGACCATATTTTACCAAATTAGTTTTAAAATATAAAATTTATTAATGTTTCTCGTTTTACAGTTTTCTAATAAAATATTCAAAATGGCGGTCAAAAGTCGCTTCGTTCCAAAATTTCAAATGTAAGTATCTCGCTCATTCCTTGGCCGATTTGAACAAAATTTGTGCCAAAATGTTTGTTTTGATCAGTGCTTTAGTTGAAATGGTACTGTTGTTAAAAGTTGCATTCTCCTTTAAGTTCAATTCTTTGTACAGTTAGATAAAGTTTAACTAGGCAGCACTATAATATATTTCGTTCTCATGTATGAGAAAATGCAATCAACAGCAAGCATTTCAGCAAGATAAGCGGTTTGCCTTAAGTTTTCGTTTTAATTCTAGGCATGACCTTCACTTTTATCCAAACCGTTTATGTAAATTTTAAAGTACGTGTAGGGCTTACGAAACATTTCATCTCGGTGCAAAAGAACATACCTGTTGAATAACCAGACAGTAACCCAGGCAGATGATTGGTGTACTGTGAAAGAAGGTAAAATACTAGTCAATTGTTAATTAAAACAAACAAACACATGCATGTAAATACCAACCCGCTCTCACACAGTCACACACACGCCTGGACAGACAGATACACGTCAGCACGAACACACGTCCACATACAGCCTAAGTCCAACTGTGTAACAAAAATAACAACAATATTGGATGCGAGTGCAAAAAAGTATAATTACGCATTGCAACGTAAAGATCACAAGATTGAGTAGCAAATAAACAAACGTCTAGTCCCTGCATTTAAAAATATGGCAACATGAAGTTTTAGAAAGATAATGATACTTAAACTTAACTGTAACAATAGTAAAACTCGTTTTAAAATTTTAATTCTTTATTACGTCACAACCTTCTGAAATACACATAATTATACCTCTAGGAGAATTCCGCCTGAGAATAGAAAAACTACGAAACAGAGCAGTACGTTCCGGCGTTGGGACTTCAAACAATTCCACTGTAAGCTATTAACAACGGCGCTAGCCATCTTCTTTAAGTGTCGACAGCATGTTACAAGTAACTGAAGAACTGGCAGATGTCTCAACATACTATAATTGTACGATTAATCAAGTTTCAAAATATATTGAGTTTCAAACAACATATATATTGTCTTTAACAAAGTTTATCGATGCAAGTTATAGATACATTTACGACGTTACATATAATGATACATTTCCAATACGAACACGGCTGTCACATCTTACCATTATTGCTATTTTATCAGAAGATGCCATATACTTTCCTTGCATTACGTTACCATGCCTGTGCATCATGTACTATAGGTTATTGTTTTAAAAGAAAACACTATACGATCTTACATGTACATTTCGTTATTGTGGATCAAAACGTTGCAACAAAGGGTGTTTTAAAACAATAGAAAATGCAAAAAAAAAAAATAAATAAATAAATAAATAAATAAATAAAAAAAAAATAAAAAAAATAAAAATAAAATAAAATTAAAAAAATAAAATAAAATAAATAAAAAATAAAAATAAAATAACTTTAATGTTACAGTAACAATTCTTTTTTTTTTTTTTTTTTTTATCTAAAGCTGGTTTAAATAATGCAGCTGTATTAACGTGATTAACAATAAATAAAACTTACTGTGTAATCGATATAAAAGCCATGATAATTATCGTGGAATATAAAAGTTCTCTGATTTTATTACTGTAATACTGATCTATGAGATATTTTTTTTCTGAATTTAATTGTAAATATAGCGAAGATGTCATATGACATCTATCAATAGTCCTTGAATAATAACAAAGCTTTCCAGGCATTAATTATCGATTCAGTAGCAATATAATATCTTTGTCATACTTGAAATACGGCATTTTGTAAATGTATGTATAATTTGTTGCTTTGCGTCCGAGACAACAGCTATGGTCATGTAAAGGCACCGCTTCCTTTGTATTGGATTTCTTCCCAACATTTGGGTTCCATAACATGCGAAATTAGCTCAAAGATAGCCACCAAAGTAACAACTATGGGCTATATAAGAGATAGTTTGACTACAACCGCTTTTCATTGACAGGCTCAAACCCTGCCAGTAATTAGGTGGTCCGTTTGCCTATTTATTTCTCAGGACCCCAATGGACGGGGTCCTCATTCTCTCCCGACAATGTGCATAGAAACTACCGAAATTGTGCATAGAAAATCACATCAATGTTACCATTCAGACTTACAAAACACATTGTAGACAGACATGTGCACATGAAGATGCTGGTACAAAACTACATATAACCCATTTTAATTTGTTTGTTTGTGTTGAGGCTTAACGTCCAAGTCAACAATTTTTCAGTCATGTCGGGACGGAGCCAACGCTTCCTGGGTTTAACCAGTACTGTAGGGAGTTAATGTGCCTTGCTCAAGGACACAACACGGTGACGCTTGTGGGGATCGAACCCAGGACCTCTCGATTCGGAGTCCGACGCTCTACCACTACGCCACCGCGCTCTTAATAACCCATTTTAAATGTAACCCATTTTAAATGAAATTGTCAATAAACTGACTATTAATAATTAATGATTAATAAAATATAATTGTTACATCCTTTAAAATCAGTTAAAACATTAAAAGTGAAACGGTGGGCCAAATTGTACAATTTCTGGTAACAAAAGCCAGACATTATTGCTGCAATTTCAAGAATTTACACCAGTGTAGTCTAACATAAATCAAAGACTCTTATTCCCAAAGGGGCCAAATAATCAAAATACTGTTAAGAAGATGATTCTTAGCGTACAATAAATTTGAAATAGTCCAAATATTCTCACTGATCCCAAAGGATCAAAAGAAAAATATAATTTGCACTATGGATGATGTACGGGGAGATATTTTAGGGCCGCCGCACGGCACAACACCAGCTGCAGTAATAGCAAATAAAATATATTAAGTTTACTTTACTGGGCCGCAAAAATAATGATTCTTGTATAACCTTTGACGTCTTCTCAATAATATAAGTGGTATTGAATGTACCTTTGACGTCTTAATAATATAAGTGGTATTGAAGGTATAACATTTGAATGCATGCACGTTGCATGTTTAACATAATCAGAAACGTTTACTGATGAAATGCCGTTTTAAAGTTGTCGTAAGATGATAGAATAAAATGGAAAATATTTCAAATCGTGTGCAACATCGATGATGCAATCGTTTTTCCATGTTTCTACAGCTACAATTAAAAGTCCTTTTGATCATCTTTGTTGGTCGAAATCTTTACAAAGTTCAAGGAAGAAACTAAGATGTCATGTCTTGAGAGTCCACTCCTTATAGGAACATTTCTTGTTGCTGTACAGTTGAAATCCTGCTATGGAACGACCACCTACCTTAAACAACAGTTTTAAACCCTCCCGGTGATATTCACTATGATTTATTTATCAAGAGATCACCTCATTTTGGGACCGACGACCACCTGAGCAAGCATGCATTAGACGAAATGGCTTTAAGGTGAAATGGAAGAAATGGGAGTGAGACGGAATGTCGGTGAGATGAGATGATATTTAGACCTAATGTCGTCTAGGCGATATGGATATACGATTTCATCCATCAGGATTTAAAAGACCTTTATAGGCAAATACATGTACATCAGATATACTCGTAATAGAAAAATCCTACTTTTTACACTGTGTGAGAAATTCTAATCACATCCTTGTTATCTCAACCCAGGCGCACCTGCTTGCTATTGTTCCTTTTTAACATTGGTTGAATAGGACGTCGCGTAACGTCGTCGTTAAGCGCACACGTCACGACGACGTCAAAAACGTTCTATTGCAGTGTTTTATTTTTATTTTATTTTTAACCAATAATCAGATTAGTCCCTAAGATGACCCAGGTAAAAATAAAATTCGCTGCACCCCCAGAGGTACCAAGGTTGCTATATACCACATTGTAGGTATTTTTATGCTGAATTCAATGCACAATGTTGTCAGTCTGGCAACCTATGCAGAAAGTTTGTAAACACGATTTTGTGGCCAGGGTATGACAAAATCTATTTTTTTCCACCAAATATGAAAACGCGATCATAGAGCACCTTGTTTCATGTCTGTAAGTTACTGATAGGTCTAATGATAGGTCTAATGACTCTTAAAGTATTAAAAGGGTGGTTATCCTTGCAGGAAGTTTGCAAAACAATTTTTGCATGGCCAAGGTATGACAAAATCTAATTTTGTACCAAATATAAAAACTTGATCGTAGTGTTTCTTTGTATCATGTATGTCACTTGCTGATGGTTTTAATGACTCTAAAACATTTGAAGACGCATGATAGCACTAACGAAAGTATATGACAATGAGTTGTTATGTTTCAAGGTTTACATATAGGGGGATACCACCCCTTAAACCATATTGGTTTTTGGGTGAAAACGGCTTTCGGAAAATAACACAAAAATGGCTAACATATTTAAAACAATTTATGCATTTATAGTTCGTATATATGGCTTTCACTATGCAATAAATAACAAAATAGCATACTAGTCGATAATAATAATAATAATAATAATAATAATAATAATAATAATAATAATAATAATAATAATAATAATAATCAAATGAACACAATTGCATGTATATTAAATACCTATAACAGAGTTATTAACACATGAATCATTGCAATTATGAATGGAATGTTTTGACAACCTCAGTGACTACAAACAACTGTTCGATACCGTTCTTATTTTACCCAAAATACCAATATTTAAATAATTGAATTTGCATATTCATGAATATTAACCAGTGTTTTGAGAAATGGACTTTCCCAACAATATAATTTGGGTGAGCTCATTTCCAATTTCAGGGGCATCAGCTGTGATTTTGTTTTCATTTTCAATGCAATTCCTTTTAGCAAACAGAAAAGCCCCACACACGGGGTGATACATTTGGGGCTATACTATTTGCATATGTCCAAAAAGGGACAGCAGGCTTATACTGTATGAATTAATATACAAAATCAGAAAAGAGTAGCGGAAAACTAGGAGTACATACAAAATTGCATGTTTTTTACTTGCTGCAAGGACATGGCAATTTTAAATTAATGCCTTACATTTTAAATCATTTAATTTGTAGATTCATGAATATTTATATTAAAAAATAAGCAAATGGAGAATCACCTGGCCAAAAATAGGGGTACTACTTACACAAACACTTGTTCCTGGGCTATTTATAGACCCGGGATGCTGAAAGTGGCATCAAATGAATCCTATGGCAATGCACTATTGCCTTCAAATGTGGTATGAGAAGCCTCAGATTTTCAGTTCATGGATACTAATAAGAACTATAGTAATTGAAGAAGAACAAGTAAGTTAAATGTTTTACCTACAAAATAACTTGTGTATCTAGTCAAAATAATGCTGATAATTGCTGAAAATGAATAAAATCTAAAGAAATAGGAGAAACATGTGAAAGAATTAAAGTGGTAAACCTATAAAACCACATGCGTATCTTGGCTACCGATAATCCTAGACAGCTTAACTTGCTATCAAATGAATGCTAGGACAATTTACAATGACAATGTTGTATAAAATATGATTCTTTGTTTCACAATTATTTATAAGAATCTTAGAAATAAGAGACGAATCACAGAAAAATGAAGTGGATATTCCAATAAAATCATGTATAACATAACTACCACAGAGCTAAAATTGGCATCAAATAATTGCTATGACAATGTATCATTGCCATATGGTCAAATATACACAGTTTGTAGGACATCAACCAAGATACATGTTATTCTGACGAAGGGTAATATCAAATTTTCTATTTACGTATATCCAAACATTTTGAAATTATATGAAATAATCACAAAACTTTATCTATTGTAGTTTCTTTTATCAGAAAAATGGACAGTAATGCATGATCCTAGTACTTTTTGCACCATTTCAGCCCTCTAATGCTATCGACAGTCGAAATCGGAGTGATCTCGTTAGTATATCCCCTTCAATTTTGTGTGATTTTTTTCAAGGATCTTATAAATATTATCAAACAAAAAAGAGACAATTATAGCAGATACCATGGTGTTATATTGAACTGTCCTAGCATTCCTTTTATATTAATTCCGCCTCTCTTGGGCTATCATTAGCAAAGATACATGCGGTTTTGTAGCTACACCACATTCTTCGCATTTGTTCTCCAGTTCCTCGATGTATTTCATAAATATTCATGACATGAAAATCAAATAACTTATATATTATAGCGTAAGGTGATACAGTATAACACAAGCATACTCCTGATACCATTTTCAGCCCTTTAGAATCTTTCTTTGCCCAGATATAAGCCTTTTAGCATCTTTTTTTTTTCGGATATAAGTTGTTTTGTAAGTGTTTCCAGTTTCTTCTCAAATTACTCAAGCTTAATTAACATTCATGAAACTGAAAACTAGATATGCATATGTCTGACTTGAAGGTTAAAGTGCTTTAAGACATAGTATTCATTTGAATTAACTTTTAGCATCCCCGGGTCTATTAACAGCCCTGGAACAAGTGATTTTGTAAGTATAACCTCTATTTTTGGCAATATTTTCTCTGAGTTCTTATGTTTTATAAATTCTCATGAATTTACAAATTCAATTATTTCAAATATTAGGCATGAATGTAAAATTGCTATGTCCTTGTATTAGACATTTTTCACTTTTGAACGTAACTGCTGCTGGCGCTTGCGGTTATGACTGGGAACGACTCGTGAGGGCATATTTGAGACGAAGACGAGGGACGATATGAAGAATTACTAAGTCAAAACTACCAATAGCCCGACGAAGACGAATTAAATAAGACATGCAATAAATGCTATAGCGTAGGACGTCTAGCTCTGTAGCTCAGTAGCTAGCGTGCTTGGAATTGAAAGCGAAAGGTGCTGGGTTCGAGTCCCGGACGCATCACTTTTTTTCTTTTCTTTATTTGTCTCTCTTGTGACAAAAAAGCTTTGGAAATAAAACATTTATTATCAGCTGATTATATTTTTGGCAAATGCAAGAATCATGAAATGCCCTACTACATTAAATTCTTAAATCGTAAAGGAATTGAAGTTTGAGACGGCAGCCCACATGTATGTTTTCTCTTGTATTGGGAGCTCGATCGTATTTTTGGTATAAGAGCTGATCTATCCTCGCGTCAATATTTCTTTCTGGGAGACATGAAAATATGAATATACTGAAGGCTTGTACAGGCATAATGTGGCTAGGATAAGGATAGCCACCCTGAACGACTTAAAAATGTTTTCCGCGGACGTAGGGACTAACTCAAACAGTACACTGTATAGTGTACATGTAAAGATATATGTATATTTATTAGGTGTAAGACCTACAGTTCCACGTGCTGTCTCGTGAGAGAACATAATTTATTTTGGCATGTTTATACATGTACTTCAAACAGATACTCGAAATCTTGATGTTATTTATACGGTTGATGTTTCGTTTTGAGTCCATTAGACAATCATCTGCAAGTCATAAGTGCGATATCCTAGCTACATTTTGCATAGACATAGAAATAAGTTGAGGTTTTGTAGACCTTCCACAGTATTTCAGCATTTTGAATGCGATAATTACGATTTTTGGGATGTTTTTTCCAAGTCAAAGGCTTTCTTTCTGATCCTCCTTTATTCTCTTGAACTATGCGTGATGTTTATCTGGGTGAATTCAAATAAATACGAGTATAATTAAACTTCAAACTAAAACAGTATCATTTTCAAGAAAATGAATGTTTATAGACTGAGAAACATACAGTTCGTTTTTTCATAACGTATCTTGCTTACCCTAAAACAGGACGACAATATTCTTTATGCGAGCACACACACACACACACACACACACACACACACACACACACACACACACACACACACACACACACACACACACACACACACACACACACACACACACACACACACACACACACACACACACACACACACACACACACACACACACACACACACGCACGCAAGTTCCGTAGATGATTTCATGTCACAGTGGTTCAGTCAGTCGCTTCGTAAAATCACATGTCGAGAATAAATACGTACATGTACACATTGTTTTAGGTCCGTCACAGTGTGAGTGATTCTTTATGATATCTGCTACTGATTCTTGATGATATCAGGTAACGGATTCTTGACAAATGCTACGGATTCTTGACAAGGATTGATACTCCCAATTGCAAACAGCAAAAAATGGTAATTTTAGATAGTTGTAGATCTAAATTTTGTCAGGAGACATATTAGAAGCATAATTCATGATAATCTATGTATATATTCTACATGTTAGGGTTTCAAATTAAACCAATTAGATAAATTGAGCTAATATGAAAAACATGGCAAATCGGTATTATATATTTTGTGAATTCCTAAGCAAACATGTTTGGAAACATTGAAACAGTTAATAAAAGTGATATATGGACCTTCAAATTCTACATTACCCTGCGTAATAACCCTTTTTCATTTTTTGCATGCTACGGATTCTTGATGATACGTAACAGATTCTGTATGATATCAAAATGTGTGTAACGGATTCTTTATGATATATGTTACTGATTCTTTATGATAAATGTTACAGATTCTTTATGATTTAAAGCAAGTTAATGATGTTCTACAACTTGAAATGCAGATTTGGACCCATGGTCCACCAATGAACTGTGTCTTTATCAACTCCACACTGCAAGAAATATGATGTGCAGTGTAAAATTCTATCAGATTTATCACAAACCAATTGATAAATGTGATTAATGTAGAACATTGTTGTATATTTGTGTATATCACAAAACACTATTATTTATTTATTTATTTTTTAACTTTTTGGTAAAACCAATTCAATTTTTTCAATCAGTGAGACCGACAATCTTATAAGTAGTATTCATGTGTGTACAATTTTACTTTTATTTTTTTCTGTTTTGGGTCTCACAAGGATGGGCATTGATCCCATTTCTAACCACCTTACTGCTTTGCTATGTCACCTTATGTATGTTTTCATGTTTGGGTAACTGAGTGACTGCCTAGTGGGAAAAAGCTACTCACTCAGATTACAAAATGTTCCCTAAGTATACCAAGAACCTTATTGTCAATGTATTTTTTTTCACATTGGTTTTCGGAGTGGGAATTTCAGATTGCACCATTTCCTCTAATCATCATCATTGCATACTTTTTTTTTCCTTTTCGGTGCCACCTCAGAGAGGTAACATTTACTGCCAGACTGGAATTCAGGAAATACAAATATTCAGTGCCACTAACGAGTATTGATTATTTGAAACAGATCCACATTCCTTTCACTGCTGTTTCAGGATCTCATTTCTATGGCAAGCCAATTTACTGTTTATTCAAGAAAGCAGATAACTGTTATGCAATATTAGATATCTTGTTTAATAAATATGATATTTACTTCAATTTATTAGATATCTATTAGAAAGAAGATATCTTATATAGCAAATACGATATCCATTTAATTATATTAGATATACAAAATGTTAATATTAGATATCCGCAATGTTAATTTAGATGTCTTATAGATATAGTATATTTAGATATCATTCAGGCTTAATAAGATATCTTATTTGTAAAAATAGATATCGAAATTGACAAGTAAGATATCTTAAAAATTATATTAGATATCTAATTTGTAAAAAGTAAATAACATATCTTAATTCATAATTTGTCATAAAGATATCTGATATAGCAATTATGATATAAAATATTAGATTTGTTTTCTTAATATGACATCTTAATCAGCATTCGAGAGCATTATACATCAATTGTCTCCTGCAATGTTAAAAAAAAACACCTTGTAGATCTATCGTAGAATGTAATACTAACAGCTGTGGTTTTTAGCTCACCAGAGCCGAAGGCTCACAAGGTGAGCTTATAGTACAGTAGTCGAGCTGGCGTCCGTCCGTGCATCCGTGCGGCCACATTTTCAAACTTGAATATTTCTAAGACAACAAGGCCAATCGTGACCAAATTTTATCTAAAGCAGCATTGAGGAGGGGGAAAGGTTGCATTAGGTTTTGGGCCAGGTCGGATCAGAACTCTGGTTTCCATGGCAACGGATAGCTCCCATAGACTTACAATAGGAAAAACATATAAAAATCTTCTTCTCTGAAATCACAAGGCCAAGAGCTTTCATATTTTGTGTGTAGCAATGTCTAGTGGTCCTCTTCATAAATCCTGCCATACATGCCCCTGGGGTCCATACAGGCCCTGCCCCGGGGGCCTCATAGGGAAAATATAAAAAATCTTCTTCTCTGAAACCACAAGGCCCAGAGCTTTCATATTTTGTATGTAGCAATTTTAAGAGGTCCTCTATATAAATCCTGCCAATCATGCCCCTTGGGTCAAAAATGGCCCCGCCCCGGGGGTCATTAGCTCCCATAGACTTACAATGGGAAAAACATAAAAAATCTTCTTCTCCGAAACCACAAGGCCCAGAGCTTTCATATTTTGTCAGTATCAATGTATAGTGGTCCTCTTTATAAATCCTGCCAACCATGCCCCTGGGGTCCATACGGGTCCCACCCCGGGGGCGTCATGGGAAAAACATAAAATATCTTCTTCTCCGAAACCACAAGGCCCAGAGCTTTCATATTTTGTGTGTAGCAATGTATAGTGGTCCTCTTTGTAAATCCTGCCAACCGTGCCCCTGGGATCCATAGGGGCCCCGCCCCGGGGGCATCATGGGAAAAGCTTTAAAAAATCTTCTCCTCCGAAACCACAAGGCCCAGAGCTTTCATATTTTGTGTGTAGCAATGTATAGTGGTCCTCTATATAAATCCTGCCAACCGTGCCCCTGGGGTCCATACGGGCCCCGCCCCGGGGGCGTCATGGGAAAACATAAAAAAATCTTCTTCTCCGAAACCACAAGACCCAAAGCTTTCATATTTTGTGTGTAGCAATGTATAGTGGTCCTCTTTGTAAATCCTGCCAACCGTGCCCCTGGGGTCCATAAGGGCCCCGCCCTGTGGGGGTCTTGGGTAAAACATGAAAAATCTTCTTCTCCGAAACCACAAGGCCCAGAGCTTTCATATTGTGTGTAGGAGTGTATTGTGGTCCTCTTTATAAATCCTGCCAACTGTGCCCCTGGGGTCCATACGAGCCCTGCCCCGGGGGCGTCATGGGAAAATGTTTTAAAAAATCTTCTTCTCCGAAACCACAAGACCCAAAGTTTTCATATTTTGTGTGTAGCAATGTATTGTGGACCTCTTTATAAATTCTGCTATAAATCCTGTCAACCCTGCCTCTGGGGTCCATACGGGCCCTGCCCCGGGGGCGTCATGGGAAAAACATGAAAAAAATCTTCTTCTCCGAAACCATATGGCCCAGAGCATTTATATGTTGTGTGGACCAATGTATAATACTCTCCTTTATAAGTGCTGCCAACGGTACCCCTGGGGTCCATACAGGCCACGCCCAAGGCATGTCATTATCTACCATAGACTTATAATGGAAATATATGAAAAAATCTTCTCTGCAACAGCATGACACAAAGCTGATATTTGATACACAACATTGTCATGTGAAGCTCTACGTAAATCCTGCCAATCTTGCCCCTGGGGTCAAATATGGCCCCACCCCGGGGGTCATTATAGGACCCTGACCTTGTAAGATGTTTTTTCAAGTGAACCAAAATGGCAGAAAAGAGGATACACAATCTAGACAAGAGCTCCTCTGCTGATGTAAGAAGGGTTTCAAGGTCACATGACCAAGATGGCCACCATACCCATATATGGTAAAAACCCCAATTACTTTGTCCAGTGAATGTACTTGTTGACTCTCAGGTGAGCGATCGTTGCCCTTGGGCTACTTGTTTTTGTATTCCTATTTTTTTAATGTTCTCCTACACGTGTTAAGTAGAAGCAAGTTCTTATTTGTATTGGAATGAAAACAATAATATAACGTGTTTACAGAATTCTAATTGACTTAATATAACAACCAGGGGTATGTGATGGGCCGGGGTTGAATAAACCACGCCAATAAGCAACTACATCACATAGCAGGTAGGCCTACGTATAACTAAATTTCTGCACCACTAAAAAGACGATCGTTACAAACGAATAAAACATGTGCTCTATCTTCACTAGAAAAAGTGACTGCTTTTCACTGAAAATACCATTTTCAAATGAATATTATTTAAGTGATTAATTCAACTCCACATGACACAGTCCAGTCTGTTTCAGTATTCAGACTTCAGTCACTTCAGAGCGCGGTAGCGTAGTGGTAGAGTGTCGGACTCCAAATAGAGAGGTCCTGGGCACAGGCGTCACCGTAATGTGCCCTTGGGCAAAACACATTAACTCCTTACAGTACTGGTTAAACCCAAGAAGAATTGGCTCTGTATGGACATGACTGAAACATTGTTGACTGGGAAATTAAGCCTCAATACAATTTAACTTCATTTCATTTAAAAAAGGAAGTGCAGTGCCGTAGGGGTAGACTATGGGAGGCCCTGGGTTCTAGACATAACTCTACCATGCAAGTTGTGTTCATGAATCTATAGTATTGTTTAAAACACAAGAAGTGGTGGCCCTTTGCCCCAACATGACTCAAAACTTGTTTACTGGGATGTCTAGTCATAACTTAACCAAACCATATCATAATATTTGAAAATAAATGCTCAAATCTCAGTTTGCCTGATTAAATAATGACTTGTTTACCGGACCGCATAGTACAAACCTGCTTTGTAGATCAGAGACATAAATAATTGCCCCCCAGCGTGGGGGGGGGGGGGGTCTTTGCTCCCTGCTCCCTGAAAGAAAATGACCTTTCTCTCCAGCTCATAAAATGTTTTCCTCAGCCCCCTGCTCCCTAAAACTCCAAAAAGTTATGCTTTCTCCCCAAATCCCTTAAAATAAATGACCCTTCACCCCAAATCTCTGAATAGAAAAAGGTACAAGTAGGCAAAGATCAGGAAAAGGCGCAATCAGAAAAAGATTCCCACTCCAAAAACCGAGGTGGGAAAAAACCAAACTAACAATCAGGTACTTATACCATGAAACATATCGTAAGCCGAATGAGCAGCTATTTTCCCAATAGGTGGCCACTCAGTTACCTTAACTTAACTAAAATTATGAAAACACACATAAGGCGCCAACAGCACAAAAAAGTTTTTAAACACCAAGACATAAAACAAAAAGAACCACCACAGAAGTATCGACTTGGAACGATCAGTAACACAAAGTTACTGGCGGGCTTAAACCGGTTTTACATGGCCATAACCTCACCCTCAGCTTCTGCAGTGGTTCATAACATTTAGTTAGTTATTCGGTCCTCGTGGTGAATCTCTAACTAGTCAATGAATCATCAAGAACAAACAAATAAATCATGATAAACATCCTGATGAATAAAAAACCAGGACTCACAGACTGAGTAAGCTGCCCGACGATGGAGATCCCTGGGCGCCGAATAACCTACTAAAGCCCTTCTCCCTGAATCTGCCAAAAACCTGGAAGGGGCTCATAATTGGTAGTTTATCTCGATAAAAGAGTGTCATAAAGAATCTGTAACATATCATAAAGAATCCGTTACCCATCATTTTGTATCATACGGAATCCGTGACAAAATTTTGTCACAGATTCTTTATGATACTTTTGATGCTTTAAAACACAAAAGTCTGCAAAACAATTCCTTTGAAGATTTACATGCATTGAAAAGTGTTAGTTCATAGATAATTAGTTCAATTTCTAAACTGATGATAAAATGTTTTGATGTGTTATGTATTTTAATATTCATTTTCGATTTTCCTTGCTTAATTAACCATTTTAAGGATTTAATCACCCATTAACTTTCAACCTGTAAACCAAAATTGCTAAAATTGATTGAGAACAGTTTACAGCTCATATATACTATGTATGTGTGCCAAAAAGGTCATTTCAGGCATCAAAAACCTTAGAAACGCCGGTTTCTCATCACCTACCAATAGATGAGCTAAGAGAATCATAAAGAATCTGTAACGCTATCATAAAGAATCAGTAGCTGATATCATAAAGAATCATCTCGCACTGTGACGGACCTAAACCCCTGTGATGTAGTTGATATAAGACTGGCACAAAATTATTAGGGAGCGCGGTGGCGTAGTGGTAGGGCGTCTGACTCCTGAGAGGTCCTGGGTTCGATCCCCACAGGCGCCAGCCGTGTTGTGTCCTTGAGCAAGACACATTAACTCCTTACTAACTGGTTAAACCAAGGAAGCGTTGGCTCCGTCCCGACATGACTGAAAAAAATGTTGACTGGGACAAAACAAAAAAAAAAAAAATAAAATAAATAAAAACTTAAAACCTATATGCATTGGTAAAATGCAAAAATAAAGAAATCCAGACAGCAATTAAACATATAAATCGTAAACAATGTTATCATATGCAATGGTAACAATGATTATTGTTGTCTTCCCGTTTAACTGTCTGATTCTAATTGAACAATGAACCAGAAGTGGCCTTTGACACGACATGTTTACAAAATCGCATCATCAACTGCCATGATTGCCATTAAAGATACATTACGCGTTCAACGCGAGTCGGCCTTACAAATGCTTGGCGCGAATAAAACAGCTTCCAGTGCAGAATATTATTTTTTGACACTCGTGTGTATAACTAGGGATCGCTTGTTCAATTCTGAGCTGTCCATGGCTTTATGGTGACACTATAAACCGAGATCCCGTCTGCATATGACGATAACTGTTGGTGGGAAAACAACTATCAACTATTTGTTATCGCCATATGACTTCAACATACTGGTGCATGTATTTACGTACATTGGTTCTGTTTAGCTACATTTCACATGTTTTTCGTGAACACACAGAATTCCTTTTACATGTAAACATGGCAAGATTTACGATTTGAAACATTTAGTTGATCTTTTTTTTATGTGCAGTTCTTTTTATTCTACGCCTTACAACGTTTTGACACATTTTAAGTAATATCGAGCATGGTCTGTTATCCTCATCAGGATAACATGTCCGTGACATGTTTACCCCACAACGCTTTTATAAAGCAAAACTTGAATATGCAGGGGTTTATCTAGTTTTAGCTCACATGAGCCCGGTGAGCTTATAGGATGGCCATGCCCCGTCGTCCGTCCGTCGTCGTCTGTCAACAATTACCATGATCTTCTTCTCTGAAACAGCTTGGCCAATCAAAGTTAAAACTGTTTGCGGAGCATTCTTAGGAAGGGGGAACGAAATTTGAATAAATGGACCAGGTCACATGACCAAGATGGCCGCCTTGGCTATAAATAGCAAAAACCGTTAAAATGTTTCTTCTCCAGAACCAGAAGGCCTATGATTTTGTAACTTGGCATGAAACATCAAACAATATTAAAAGCACTACAAAGTTTGTATAAATCATTTCGCTGGGATGACCTTGACCTATTTTACGGTATTATCAACTTACATGTAGGTCGCCCATGCATTTAAATGGGGAAATTAGTTAAATGTAATTAAATGGGTGGAAACTTGCTATGATAATACAAATGGGCAGATTTATTTTTATGAAAACATAAAGACCCGGGTGGTTGTCAGCTCCTGCCTGGGGGGATATATACATGTATATGACTATAATATTTAAACATCTTCTCTGCAACCGCATGGCCGATCAAAGCCAAACTTCGTGGAAGGGGAACGAAAGTTTGTATTAATGGTCAAGGTAACTTGACCAAAATGGCCGCCATGGCTATAAATTGAAAAACCTTTAAAATTGTTCTTCTTCAGAACCAAAAGGCCTATGATTTTGAAACTTGGCATGAAGCATCTACAAAGTCTATATATGACCCAGGGATTACATTAACCTATTATAAGACAAGGTCAACTTAGGTTGTCTATGCTTCTGAAAACATAGATTGTGAGTATTCGTTCTATCTTGTGTCCACAATCTATGTTTTGAACAAATAAGAAAATATCAAAACTGTTGAATTGAAAATTTTCATTTTTTTCAACTTAAAAAAAAAAAAAACACTGTATTTTGCTTGATAAGGTTTTGTAATGATATCGTCATGATATAGGGTACCGTTTTAGTGCACATGTATTACACATGCTGACGGCAGACCTACAACATTTGATCATTCTCAACCTTACTCATTCGGACCCATCTTTGCGTCCGGAATCGGGCAAGCATATAAGCACATAAGCTTCTTACTCAATCTGAATTCAAATAAATAATAAATTGAATCGGTTTGTTGATTTGAGCGTTAATCCAACAGCAAAGGTCATATGGAAACGAGACCTCAGTTTATAGTCTCATCCGACAGACTCAAGAAGACCCGGATCAAACCTGCCATCTCTGGTTTATAAGGCACGTGAAATAACCACTGCACCATAGAGGCTTGCTTAATAGGTTCAGTATAAACTTTATCATGATAGAAATCGTACTTTTAAATGTTAAAAAAGGACAAAAGAACGCATGCCCTTAACACCAACTGCATTCGGCTTTCCAAGCTGCAATGTGGTTTGATAACTGATCCGGTTTAATATGATCTTTGTTTTGTCAATGGGCCCTAGGACAAAATTTCAATAGCCAAACACAACACAATTAAATTTCCCCTGTTACATGTATATATATTAGAATCTTGAATGGCGGTACGTTTGCATAAAAGGTCGGTAAATGGACACGTGAAATGCCTGCGTGGTATACTGTACATGAATATGTGTATTCGGGTATTGTCTATCAGTGTCAGCACCATCGTATATGCTTGCGATACAATCAAAGTCCTTACAACAAAGATTGATGCAACATCACACATGTGATAAAATGGATTAAAACAACCTTCAGCGCAGCAATATCGCTTCGGCAACTACCAACACCAAGACAATGAACTCTTCGCCTTAGGTTGCTGCCCAATTGATCAGTCTTACAATCAAGGGTGACACAAAACCAAGTTGTGCTTGTGGGTGTGCAAGTTCGTTTTCTCAGGGTTCTCCTCTTTTCCTCCTGTTACTGATTTACCCGTCTCATATGAACTAAAATAATCTTGAACGGGCCGAAAATTGTATAAAAACGCATCATTATGATCAGAAATGAGCACAATGAGACCCTTATCTGTAATCAAGTAACAATAGAATGACCAAGAATCTATACAATTAAATTTCCCATCCTAACGTAGACACCAGGCGGGAGAGACATGGCGGTGCAACACATCACAAGCAATTTAACAACACGCATAAAAAACAAAATTACTAGCTCTTTCCAAACAAGACCAGCGTCCATTCTGTTAAAAGGGACAATACACGAGGCAATAATCTTAAGAAAACACGTGTCAATGTGAAGACTGTATACACCATTATTTGTGAAACAAATGAATAATTTGTGCACTTTGACAGAATGTGTCGTGTCCAAAATTGCTTCTACGTGTATGTGAAAATGGCGAACATCAAAAGTAAACTATGGGGCGACTGAAACACTATGCGTCCTCTACGGAAACACTTTAGAAACTCATGAAAATAATGTAATTGTGTTAGTTTGATTTTAATTTATTTATTTGAATTCAACCAGGTGAAACAACACGCATACTATCACAGAGAATAAATGAGGATCAGAACGAAAGCGTATGTCTTGCCAAATTAATTTTCTACATCGTAACCATCGCACTCGATATGGCAGAAATACTGTTGAAAGTCTACAATTAACAAAAACAGTTGTGTGGCTAGGCATATTGTAGCTACATGTAGGGTATTGCCCCCATCGCTCTTCCTACTGTCGAATGGACTCAAAACGAGACATCGACAAAATAAACATCGTTCGCTCACGAGATAGCACGTGAAACTGTAGTTTTACATCTAATACGTAATACACATATATCTGAACATGTACCGTGACTATACTTTTTGATTTGGTGTCTTGTGTATTTGTTAAAATTCAGTTTTACGTCCCTTTCAAGATTATTTCAGCTCATATGAAAAGCGCCAAACAGTAGGTGGGGCGAAAACGGGAGTACCCCGAGAAAAACCGCCTGGCACACCCGCAAACAGAACTTGGCCTGTCTCACATGTGGCCATTGTGGGTCTCGAACTCACACCAGACACAACGGTGAGATGATTAAGTGATTATGAAACAGCGCTCTGAACTGCTCGGCCACGGGGGACGCTTGCGTATTTTTTTAGTCATTAGAGGCGGTCAGCTTATCCTATCCACATTATCTGTACCAGCCAGCCAGGAAATAAATGTTGACGTTAGGATCGGTCGCTGATCCGTTCTCCTAATGACGATCAATATCTCGGCTTCCAACAAGACCTATAAAAACCTATACATGCGGTCTGCCTTCTCACTAGAAACTTTCGATTTTAGTATTAAATGCAGCATTGCATTTTGTGATTCTTGCATTTGCCAATAGATAAAATTTTATTTTCTTTTTTCCTTTTTTTATTTCTTTTTAATTTTTTAAGCTTTAATGTCACAGGTGCGAAAAAAGGAAGAAACAAAGAAAAGGAAAAATAATTTTAGTCCTACCCGGACTCGAACCCAGGACCTTTCGATTCTATGTCTTACTCTCTACCTACTGAACTATTCAGCTAGGCGTCTTGGACTTTTCGTTTTTGCGTGTCTCATTTAATACACCTCCGGTGGGCTGTTGGTAGTTTTGACTAAGTAATTCTTCATATCGTCCCTCGCCTTCGTCTCAAATATGCCCTCACGAGTCGTCGCCCATCACACACAAAGTCGTAACCGCAAGCGCCAGCAGCATTTACGTTCAAAAGTGAAAAATGTCTATTACTATTATACCAATGATAGTATTCTGGAGCATGTTGTTGCTTGGGATATGAGTAATTCCATTCTTTAGAATCACATTGCGGGTGACTGTGGAAAGTATTCAATTTTGCATAATGCAATTGTTTTCATTGTTGAGGACAGTATTTTTTTTTTTGCATTTAGGCGGTCCCTCTGACCAATCTCGCAGTCATAAAACTTGTGCTAGGTATATGTGTTATTATGCACCCGAATCCCTTCAATGGAATAGTCTTTCCTTTGTTTTTTTCTGTAATTTTCATTTTTTTTTTTATTAATTTTCATCAAAATGAAAATGAGAAAATATCCATGTAGGCCCATGACATCAATGAATTTGTCAATTGATGGTATTACTGGTGTAATAACAATGCGTCACAGTGATAGGTTGGGACTGAAATTAGTTTATTAATGAGGTACAAGTAAGCAAAGATCAGGAAAAGGCGCAATCAGAAAGAGATTCCCACTCCAAAAACCGAGGTGGGAAAAAACCAAACTAACAATCAGGCACTTGTACCATGAAACATATCGTAAGCCGAATGAGCAGCTATTTTCCCCATAGATGGCCACTCAGTTACCTTAACTTAATTAAAAATATGAAAACATACATAAGGCGCCAACAGCACAAAAAAATTTAAACACCAAGATAATGTATCTGTTATTCTAATGATTTAACTAAATTCATGAATATGTAAATTGAATACACTTACCATAGGCTTCTATAATACCAAATAACACGAGTGCTAATTTAACCTTTACTGCACACCGGGATGTTTTTTTTTTCGTAGCTATCAAATTGTTCATTGTCCATGTAATGCAAAATAGATTAGTCCTTAAACATAAACTGCACTGTGTAAAAATGTATGATTTCCATGGCAACCATCAACAAGATTTTCGATAATGGGGGTATACCTACCAAAAACATTCGTATGTCCATGGTTGCTTACCATAGACCACTAAACATGTTCTCATTTTAGAGCTTTGACGTAGCCATTTCTTTTTGTTAAGAATAACATATCTATGAAGCAAATCATAACTATACTGACAGAGTTTCCAGCAAATGCATATTAGCAGACCGATGACAAATGCACTTTAGCAGACCAATGACACCAAATAAATAAATAAACAAATAAATAAATAAATAAATAAATAAATTAATTAATAAAATAAATAAATAAATAAATAAATAAATAAATAAATAAATAAATAAATAAATAAATAAATAAATAAATAAATTATCTTATTTATTAATTAACCAAGTTACACGGCAAACTGTACAAACAAAGTTCAATCCAACAGCCGAAACTATATACCGAATTTGATTCAAACATAGCCCCAATACTTACATGTCAATCCCGGAACAACAAACTTTACATGTACAATTGAAGGAGGTATATATGCATACCGACAAGACTTGTCAATATACTCTGGAGGGAGAAGTTGGTCAGTGTAGAAATAAGATTTAATGAACCAACAGGCTGTTTCCATGCATTAACAAGAACAAAAATGACAAATTAAAAATCTTATTTTATTGTGCACAAGTTACCCCACCCACCAAAGATAAATTAAAGTATTTTAGTATGGTTTCTGAAATAAATCGATCGAAATGTTTTTATTGTGTATTATCTAATCATTATCATAACATTGTTTTGTAAATTTGAGTTCATACATCCAAAAGAACATTGTTTGAAAAGAATTTTCGTTCAACCTATGGAATTCATGTACTTTACATTTTCTCGCACCCCTTCCTTGCATTTTCGTGTTTACACGGAACCTGCACAGGTTTACAGCTTGACAACATTGTGCATCGTGTTTAGCATGTTTCAAGCTTTAAAATGATGTATAGGAACCTTGGTACCTTGGGGGGTGAAGCGAACTCCGTAAATAGCCCACATATTTGATTTCATCAAAGGGACTAGATTGTCAGACAGTAGCGTATAGGCTTTGCCTGGAAGCACAAGCAGCCCATCTATTTTTGTAGGCCTTTCACGGAAAAGTTTACATCTTTCTCTGTGATCTTCTTTAATTTCAGTTCAGTGTTTCATAACTTCTAAGGATAGAAACCCATGAATCCTTGTTTGGGTTGACACGCTTCTTGTTGAAATTGAATACTCGTATAAAACCAAATTCCGGAAATAAAACCTTAAAGTTTTTGCTCTTCCTATCGTTTAAATTTTTCCATCGGTCTTATTCCTTGCTTTTTACATTTTGGTAAGTTTTCGGTCGTTTTTCATTGGTGGCCAAGATTTTGTTGGCGGTTAAACGGTCGAAAGAACGAGTGAAAGTGACGTTGACTGCAGGTGGGTGATTCCAAGAAAATCGTACATTTTATGTCTCTCATATCATACAGCAAAATATAAAGTGTGATGAACGAAATAATCTTAAAAGTATTTTTATCATAGTATGATTGCTTTCTTGTTATAAACGTTTCAGAAGTGTGAAACAAGTACAGTTTCGCAAAGACTGCCACAAAATGGGATAGGTAGAGGCGACATGACGTCTTTTTCCAATGTCCCGATTAGCTATTGCTAGATCAGCTGGCTAACCTGAACGCCGATACACTTCGTGACCTCGCTCCTCACCCGCGACAGCTTAGCATAGGTTGCCTTTAAACTATGGTCGAACAGATTATGGATTTTGTAAGAAGCTTATAGCTGCTTTATTTGGTGATAATTGTTAGAATTTTTGTTATGTAAACATCTGGCTAGCTTGCAGAATGTCGATAATTTGCAAAAAGCAATCGATTTTCTACTTTGTGTCTCATATTCTACAGTGATCTCCCCTTATCTTTTCATAAACGTATGTGATATTTTCCACAGAAAAGTATTTTACTAGTTTGCGTACTTTTATATCTGGAATATTTATAAATTAAGTCAGATATAACATAACATAATTTTCAATTTCTTTGGAGTCTTCAATGATTTTTCATTTTCGACCAAGGGCTCAATAGAAGTCATTTCCGTCGGTATGGAGAGGTTTAACGGAATACCGATGGAAATATTCCGTCTAAGCAATTGCGTGCTTATTTTGATAAATAATGCAAAGGTTTTAGACCAAAAAGTTGCGGGTTTTAACTTACATGTGTTTGCATGTGTTAAGGACGTACGAAATTTGTATGTACATGTAGTTTAGAGATGCCCAACCTGCAGAGCGTTAGAAGTTGGTCCCTAAAAATGTGTCATTTCCGTAACGACCATAGCATTGAAAACAGGGACAGAAAAGTATATGCTAATTTAATGTTTTCCACTAGTACCTTTTCTTGCAGTCATTACCGTACATAGCTCGGAGTTGCTGTTTTACTATTTAAAAAGGCAGAAAACTTGAAAAACGTCTCTGGCATGTCTTTACCTTCCTGACGCTTGTTTTGCCGCCTAGCTTACCTTTGACTCAATCTATAAATATAAATGTGACTAGTTCTTATTTCCGTAACGGTACTTTCCGTATGATGCACATTATTACGGTAATAGCTAGTCAGTGTGTGTATTATTATAGATTGTTGTTTCGGTGTCTGCCTAAATTATGAAAATATAATTCTGACATTATAATTAAAACGCAAGTATAGCAACAACTGCGATACAACTGATTAACATCTGCGACATGATAAGCTTGTAGAATTAAAGGGAAAGCTTTTAAGAATGTTAGGTTTAAAAAATTAATCTACATTAAAACAATACAATGACAACTTGATGCTCATCCTGGCAAGTTTTGTTTTGAGTTGTACCTGGATTTATTACTCAGACTTTTTCACCTTGATAAATGTTTTTTTCAGCTCTCAAAAAGAATTGGACGAATTCGGCAAAGCCTTTAGAAAAGCTGAGAAAAGCTTTTAAAATCTTCTAAGAGACAGAGAAGACACTGTGAACTGGGCAAACGCGTCTTGGACTTGCATGCTAGCATTACTGAAAGTAAAGATAAAATTGTGTTGTCGACAAAGACATTAAAACAATTCCTCTTACTAATGCAGAAAGAGTCGCCAGACGACAGAGAGAATACCCTAAACGACACTCAAAATATAAA
Source organism: Rugalucina vietnamica (assembly GCA_964017185.1). Lineage (NCBI taxonomy): Eukaryota > Metazoa > Mollusca > Bivalvia > Lucinida > Lucinidae > Rugalucina > Rugalucina vietnamica. The sequence continues at coordinate 34,220,845 of OZ024871.1, read as the reverse complement.
TTAAAGGAAAGGGTAATGTACAAAAAGAATAAAAAAAGAAGACGGCGTAGTAAAACACATGAAAAAATGACACCTAGAGAGGCTTGGAAAACAAATGAAATTGGAGAATGAACCAAAGGAATAAAAGAGAAAAAGATAAAAAGCTACAAGAAGATGCAAGACGTGTATTATCGCCTCCACCAACCACTGAAGAAAATCAAGTAGGCGAAGAGAACATGAGAGCAGCAACAATGCGAAAGCTGGGAAGAAAGAAAGTGAAGAAAGACCGTGCAAAAGCTTATAGGGAATTATTCAAGCTTGAACTAAATTGCAGAGGGAAATAAGATTATAAGCAAGGTACTATAAACGATACGATACAACAGAATGAAGAATGTAAGAGAATAGAAAAAGATCCAATAAAAACATCAATCGCGAGGATAATAAAGAAGAACAGTGGCGAGCGCTTCTACTTCATGATATAATAAGCAAACAGTAAGAGAAAAGTACACCAAGATGACAAATAACGAATCTGGTTATCATCACTCATATGCCGGGACAACATAAGATATAGGTTAGGGTCTTACGTTAGGATCAGTGTTAGGAATTTCACAAATGGAGATTAAAGAACAAGGAAACCCAGAATCAAACCAACAAGAATGAAAAAGATGATTATAAAATTCTTATAAAATTCTTGGAGAGAGATGATAACTCGAGGGTTAAAGCTGGAAAAAATCTACTCTTACAAGAATAAAAGAGAAAAAGCAAATCAGACTGTTGGATAATTTCTTAAAACAATCTTCATTTAGGGATACCACCAAAACATCAGTAACCCATTTCATCAGTGATGGTCCAATAACACAGTACATATGTAAAAACAACTTCTACCTTTCATCACAAAATGCTTTTGACATGGGATTTACTCACTGAACTTTGAATTTAAAGGAATATTTTCTCTTGAAGAACATATAGAAACAAGAACAAAAACAAACTGAATATCAGCTTTAATATATATTTTATTTATTGAATATACATCTACATCTACTTTGATACACTAAGCTGTCATGCTTGACAATTCTTTAGTGGTACGCAAGAATGAAACTGAAAGAAAAAATAGAAAACAACTTCTACCTTTCATCACAAAATGTTTTTGACATGGGATTTACTCACTCAACTTTGAATTTAAAGGAAGATTTTCTCTTGAAGAACATATAGAAACAAGAACAATAACAAACTGAATATCAGCTTTAATATATATTTTATCTATTGAATATACAACTTCTACCTTTCATCACAAAACGTTTTTGACATGGGATTTACTCACTCAACTTTGAATTTAAATGGAATATTTTCTCTTGAAGAACATATAGAAACAAGAACAAAAACAAACTGAATATCAGCTTTAATATATATTTTATTTATTGAATATACATCTACATCTACTTTGATACACTAAGCTGTCATGCTTGACAATTCTTTAGTGGTGCGCAAGAATGAAACTGAAAGAAAAAAATAGAAAGAAACAAGAACAATAACAAACTGAATATCAGCTTTAATATATATTTTATCTATTGAATATACAACTTCTACCTTTCATCACAAAACGTTTTTGACATGGGATTTACTCACTCAACTTTGAATTTAAATGGAATATTTTCTCTTGAAGAACATATAGAAACAAGAACAAAAACAAACTGAATATCAGCTTTAATATATATTTTATTTATTGAATATACATCTACATCTACTTTGATACACTAAGCTGTCATGCTTGACAATTCTTTAGTGGTGCGCAAGATGAAACTGAAAGAAAAAAATAGAAAAGATAGAAGTATAAGGGGGACTGTATAACAAGTTTTAGCAATGCAAGGACTAGTTAAAAGAAAGAAATACAAGAAAAGTTATTCCAAGCCACTTTTTGCCCACCAGAGTGAGACCAATCCGCTAACCCTGGGGGTACCTGGTTGCCAGACCCGACGACACAGCTCATCACTCCTCATCTGGGTGTACGTTCGTGGCTGGGAAAGAGATCCCCATTAGAGGGTTAGTGTGGATAGCTCCCTCTTGAATGATGCCAAGGAGAGAGCCTCAGCTGTGGCTGCTGGTAATCTGATCCAAAGTGGTATAGTCCTTGGGAAGAAGCTGTATTTGAAGCAGTCGTACTGCCGGTACTTATGTTTGTGTGCTGCTCTAGTCCTGGAGTTCCCTTGTACTAGGTAGTCTGCTGGTGGAATATCAACAAGTCCGTACACGATTTTGTAGAGCACAATTAGCTGCAGTTTGCTCCGTCTTGTCTCATGTGACTCCCAGCCAACGAATAAAACCAAAAAATGTAGATTGTTGCTCCAGAAAGGCCTGTAGTGCAGTCCCGATATCTCAGCTGCTTCTGTCAGGCACCGACCACCCGCGACTGTTTTGATATTAGGTTGAGTCGTACAAGGTATTCTATGTGTAATTTTATCTGAAAATAAAATAATAGCTGGAATTATAATCATTTGTCGGATCGTGTAGCCAACTGAGATTCAATGTCAAGTAACATCACATGAACAATCTTATAAACCTGAACACTTTTTTGTGCGGTTTCACTAGAATACAAAGCATCAGGGTAAACATTGCACTGACTAATGACTTTAATACGGTATGCACAGTGTTTTAAACATGTTTAAATATTTATTTACCATGTAATTATTGAATTATAAAATCAAATCTGTGCCTCATGTCATAACATAGTCATAGAGAGAAGACAACTTGGAGCAAGAAGTTGGTCCTGATAGTAATACGACGGACATTGCTAGACATGAAGTGGTTGCCTCCTCCACAGCTGATATAAACTTTCAGACTACTAGAACTTTCAGAATTAGCACATTCCGAAGAAAAGCATAGCCCCAAACATGACATCTTTTTATGTGCTGATTTGACGAGATGTTTCTTTTTTTTTTCAAATCTGAAATTTTAATTTCTAAATCTGAATCCATGTAAAAATCTTTCTGTGAAGGTGTGATAAGTATCATTATACTTTCAATCAATTTTATATGTGAAAAATAAATTTTCTGGTTATAAGTTTCGTGCTAAAATGGTGCCTAAACATGGGCATTACAATTCTCATTTACGCGCCTTAATTTGAGCTAAAATTAAGAGAAATACCTTAATTTTGCTTCATTTACATTTTTCGTCTTTAGCCAAATTATTAAAATGAGTTAAAGGCGTGGTTAGAGGCGTGGAAAAGTAGTAGGCTTGCGCACTCAAATAGTCTCGCGTCATCTTTAAAATATAAACAACATGTACACCATGAGCGGTTCGTCAATGTGGAAGCAATAATGTATTTTAGAAGTCAGTGATTCTTTAACGGGATATGGTGGAGATGCTGAGGGAAGAGGAGGAATATTATGCGAGGTCCTATGACGATGCGTCTTCAAAACTTCTAGACATGTGGTAAAGGGTTCAGTCTCGGTTCTGTTTATCAAACATGTATAAAACTAAAAATAACCCATGTATATTGAATGCATTTAGTTTTGTGCATCCTGCTTAAAGAGCCAAGATGCCCCATGGATGGGCGTGGATATAATTCTGTTGAATCGCACATTGTCCACCAGGAAAATTTAGACATTGTAACACTTGAATGTGGTATAAAAAAGGTTTTATTATTATGTACATGTACATTAATTTTAATTGAGGTTCACAGTGGGGTATGTCTACTTAAGACAAGAATTCGCGTCTCCAAACACAGGAAAAAATGAGCAAAATAATCATTTATACGCAAATACGGACACGATAAAGATACCGGACAAGTACGCACATCATAAGTACGCATATCCGACTGGCGCCACACATACGCATGAGTACGCTGATATGCGTTTGTAACATTAATACGCAATCCGGCAATTACAATAATTACGCATAAGTACGAATTTACTTCAATTTAGGCTATTCATCACCAATACGCAATGCGGCCATGCCAAAAAGTACGTACAAATACGCATATTGTGTATTTACAATAAATATGCGATGCGTATGTAAAAAAGATTACGCACGATGTGTAGTTGCAACAAGTACGCAGTTCGTCTGCAACAAATATTCGCCCTGGCTAATATAATTGTCACTCGTCGCTTCACCCACTTCACATCGTACACACACTCGCGCGAGCAGTAAGTTAGCGACGGTAATTAAAACGCCGTATCTTTGTTAGGGATTTTCAATTCTAAATTATGTATTTCTTTCCAAGAATACAAATGTTCAGTTTAAATTGATCATTGAATTCAGTTGGATATGGATCTGCTGCATACAAGGCAAGGCACAATGTTTTGGTGGCCGCGGGAGTGGGAGGGGGAGGGGGCGGCTGCGTGTCTGAGTGCGAACGCATATACCCTTTGACACAGGTCCTGTGCATATGTTCCTAATCACACTCGCACCCACTCTGTAACATAACTTGTAAATGAATCGCACTGAGTTGTTAATGAAAAGCTTGACACCAGCAGGGGTCCGAAACGAAGCTTTGTCGTTCCAGATGTTCGACATAAAGGGGTATACTTCAGAAATTCACGCTGTGATTTCCTTAATCTCTAGATAAAACGCAACATTTAAAATTGACTTCTTCAATGGTGGTTGAAATAATTTTGCGTAGAAACCATGAATCTTACTTTTGAGGATATAAGGCTCTTTGCTTTATCTGTTAATAATTACATGTGATTTCGAGAAGATTTGTGAATCAGTAAAAATGGATGAATCCGTCAGATCAACAACAAAAACAAGACCGTATTGCAGACATTGTGGAAAGTTTGTGTCGTATTCAACGTTTCACAGACATAGAGAGTTATATTACAACAAAGAACAGAAAGTGTGGACTACCAAGAGAAAACAAGAAGACAAGGACGAGACCGGATGTGTCGGTAAGTTGATGTGTTAATGACATGTAGTGCGTAACGGACCGGTCATGGCTGATAATTTGCAAGACGTGCATGTTGAGCCTCACAAGTAATTAAGAAAAGGGAACGACCGTCACTGTTCGTAGTTTTTAAGAGCCACGAGCTTAAAAATATTGGAATTTTGAATTTAGGAAGAAGATGAATTGTACTGTCCGTGTAGCGAAAAGAAAGGCGCTGATCAGCTGTGCAGTTACTGCACAGACGTTTTGCGTCTTTGTTTTCGCGTATGCAGATTGTTGGTTTTCTCATGACGTGGCTCATTTATTGCAACGCAAGCCTAACCCGGATGATCCAGTTGTCTAATTACGTCCTGTCTGTCCTCCATAGACGCCTGGATCCGTCACTTAATTTTTCTCTTCACGAATGACGTCATCGCTGTGCATTGTGGGAAGGGTATTTTCTCGAGATCACGCGTGCATCATGGGAAAAACATGTATATACAAAATATTTTAAGAATAATTATTTATTTGAAATACAAAATATCGTAAACTTAACACATTTTCCCGCTCCCTTGTCATTTTTACCTGTATTTTTTCGATACTCGTGAATTTGAAAAACCAAATAAAAATAATCAATGCGTTGCATTATGGGTAAAATGGGAATCCTGCTCTCTGATTGGCCCTCTAAATTTTTTAAGAACGTGAAGCGGTTTTTGATAGGTAGGTGATCACGCCCTCATGGAGGCTCTGCCTGCCGATAGAGGGCGTGATAAATCGCGTTAACGCAAGCCAAGGTAAACTTGCCTAGTGTTTACTTGACACACCTTGTCCACCTTGTCGAAACACCAGCAGTCGATTCTTCTTGCGATTGGACTCGGATGCTTTCTTCGCGCCAATATTGGACGAAGTACATTAATGAAGTAAACATGGAATCTGCCGATATATTACAAAAAGTATAATAATTGTTTTCCCACTGGGCACCAATTGAGTACGAGTCTTGTTCGATGTCCGTATATGTACATCAAAAGGTGGCAGCACATTTCGCACATTTTGAGTTGCACATTTTGAAAGAATGTGGTTCATGTGCGCACACAATTTCTCCAAGCCAAGGAAGAGACGCAAAAAACATGAGCGTAAATGTAACAATAAATCAGTGCGCAAATGATACACATTTCTGCGTGCAAATGAAAACTGTGTGCAAACGAAATATTTGAAAAATGTGCGCAAATGTAATAGCACCAATAAAAAAGGGAAAATACTTTGACCGTGCCGCTTGAACTCACGCGATAAAAGTTTTGTAAATACGGTAAAAGGGGCACCTGTTTGTTTTACACATTTTTTTCCAGTACCGTGTGAAGCACGTGGTCATGTATTGTTTACCGTCATGGAGTCGCATTATTGAGAACATAGTTATTTAAGCAGTCCGAATAACATCTGCATATCTATGGCAATGGTTAAGTATTTTATCTACACATGTAATTCATGTGATTATAGTCCTGTTATTTGTTTTCGGTGGACAGAATTTAAGGATATACTCCTTGGGGGTACTTTTTTTTTTTTTTTTTTTTTTTTTTTTTTTTTTTTTTTTTTGCTGAAACAATGGCAGGACCCCAGCATCGGTACCGTACTTCTAAAATACATGTATGCCATTTCATGAAGCTCTCTTAGGACATATCTTATCTTCTGATCAAGACTGATCTCAGTTGTGTCTTATGTTCTATCTTAGCGGTAAAGACATGTCATATATTTGAGGTTGTGACTTGGTGATAGCTCAGTGGATTTATGCAAGTAATCCAATACTATTTTTGCCATAATATGAACCAGGCGATCCGAGATCGAATCCATTTTTCCTCTTTCTTTTTGTATTGATATAAGTACATGTACTTAGATCTACCAACAGTTTCATTGTAATGCTCTAGACTATTTCGCCTGCAAACCGAAACAAAATCTCGTTTACACCGGTGTTATGGTCAAGTACATAATAATCAATAAATCTGAGGCATCGTAATTTTGTATTAATGTCCCATGAAATGGAGATAACGTCTCGACATGACTATAGCTGTTGAATGGGGCGTTAAGCATCAATGTAAACAAATAAATTAAAATAATTTTGGCCTTTATCAATACTGAATCAATGAAGAAATATTATGACTCGGTGGCTCAGTGGTAAGCTATGTTGTCTTCTGTCCAGGCGATCGGACTTCGAATACAGTCTAGGTAATATTTTATTTTATTTTATTTTTTAGCCCTCACATAAATACGGCCGCCATTTTTAGTTTGCTAAAGGATGAGACATATCTTTATAAAATGCCGGTTATGCAACTTCTGAAAAAAAAAATGGAAAAGCAAAATTTTGACCCCACCCGACATCCACCCACGGGTAATCCAACCAAGCATCGTATATAAAAGTACAACACTTTCAGAGTACACCCCGATATAATGTTTTCATGTTGTACCAGGATGCAGTTTTTCCCCTATAAATCATACTAAAAATATTACATTTTCTGCACAGCAACACCTTTTAAAAGTACATTTACGAGTGGTAATTATTATTATGTGGCTAAATGTCTACTGTTGTTGTAATTATGCTTCTCACCAATATGATACTATGAAAGTGTAAAGTTTAAGTCCTCAATGAAGTCTACTAATCCGTTTAGGCACGCGTATTTATGTGATTATTTAAATATACTCGTATGTACGTGATTTTGTTTTAAAAATCTCATGATGTATATATCAATGTCGTTCCGCCTGTTTAGACGAGATGATCGCATACAAACTATTATCTCTGCATTGTTAAATTTCTAGGTGGCATTAAGTTTTAGGAAACGCATAAACCCTCTTTTTTTTATTTTACTTTCGATCCCGATAAATCCACATTTTACTCTCCATTCATAGGTAGTAGCAGGGAGATATATATAATAGCAAGGAGAAAATATGAACCGCAACGTGACAAAATGTACCTTCGGACATTCTGACGTTAGTAGTAGAAAACTGCACAAAAATTAGAAAAATCATGAAATACATGTTTTGTAAATAATACTGTATTTTTTTTCTGTTGACATTTGGCTACCAAATAAACGAGTTTTAAAACATATTTATTTTCAATATTTGGAGTTATCTGCCCTTGTTTTAGCAAATAACATGCCAAATATTCCTATATCTACCGCCAAACGGTAACCATAGCAACCACATAGTCACAAAAATACACAAAACGATTTTGACAAATTGCTTGTAGTAATGATGATATGGTTCTACCTAAACAAGAAGTTCTGGTCAATGCCTAAACAATTTTTGAGCAAATGCATCGAATTTTGTACGCACTAGTAACATGCAGGTCATGCAGCTTTGATGCCATTTTTCAGGACAATGACGTCAGTAGGGTTATTATAGTAAAGTCATAAAACAAAAATTAATTTGAATATCCCGGTAAAATAAAGACTATCAGACTCCAAAAACATTATACCTTCAAAGTTTAATTAAAAGGTAAATGGTGTGTTTGCGCTTGCAAGACTGTATAGATAAGCAAAGCCCTTATGCCCAGTCCAAGCTAAACATCCTTTTTAGTCATTTCATTGGACAGATGGCATGTGATGTATATGTGAAATAAAAACTTGAGGATAACCCGTGATGATGCCAAGTGAACAAAACAAAGTACCGCAAACTGTAGATAGGTTAAACTAAAACTAAACATTGACTTTTAAATTTCTGTGTAAACCTGTTCGAACTCGTCCATCTGCAGGTCGGTAAACAGGGGTAACAGTGTTGATATTTTATCTAGCGTATACCTTGAGCAACTGGACAAGAAAAAAAGCTTAAAAACATGCGCGCAAATGTAATACTAAACTGTGCGCAAATGATATACATTTCTGTGCGCAAATGAAAACTGTGCGCAAACGAAATTTTTGAAAAATGTGCGCAAATGTAATGGCACCATTCTTCTGATACTTAAAAAATTGTACGAAGGTACATTTTCTCATGTTGTGGCCCATATATAATTGGACCCATTCATGGCAATTAGCCCCTGTAGTTTCTCTACGAATAATGCATGGTAAAGTGTTTATCACTTTGAGGAGTTTGTGACTGAAGTGTGTAGCCGCCAAAACATAGCTGGCTAGATGAAACTTCTCAATGTCGCCAATTTAACGTCTGCTGCGAGTGGGCCACCTGTTAATTTTATTCATTTCGAAGACTTTATTTGAACTTAATTAGCATGTGCGAATATCTTGCAAACCACAGGCAGTCGGGATGCCTATTTCACGTTTTAGTCAATGAAATCAGCCAACAAACAGCAAAATAACAGTACTTGAAAATGATAACACTGAATAAAAAAGCGATCGTTTCCCATTTTTCATCTTAAAAATAAGCATTTTCGGCGATTTCGAACGAACAAGAGTAAAACTATCAAAAGGAACGAACTTGCGTCATGTGCTAAGTTCTCTCATCAAGTTTTGTGGAATACTGATGTCAGAAATTGTCAACCAATTGTCGATTAGCTATTTTAAAGCCTAACCATTCTAGAAGATGCATTTAAATTGAGACCAACTTGATTTATATGAGCCGCCGCACCAGAGCATCAGCAATCTGCATAATGCAAAACCAAAGTCGCAGATCAGCTGTACAGTAAAATTCAAGATTCTAGCTTTTTTTTCTTTGGCTGTACAGCATGAATGGTGTTGGACCTGGTCGGAAACTCACACATGCCCGCTTTTCAAAGTAGCACTTTCAAATGTGGATTTACCAATTTCGAATTCACTTCACTGTTACAGCAAAGCATACAAGGGGTGGGTTTGATATATTAAGTCATCTTAATTTGACCTTATATTCCCTTATGCAAGCAACGAAACACAAGAGCATTACACGTTCAAATTTGATAATTTCATCGAAATCCGGGTCTAAGCTTAACTTTTGCCACCCGTGTTCAGAATTTGAAACTTAACAGAACGCATGCGCAGTATTGATGTTCACTATCTGTTAGACCTGCTGCTATGCAGTATTGCGCAAGATCATAATCGCTTCACAAGTAGGTGATAAATAGTCGACTATGTGCATGCAACTTTTGATGAAGTGGGGAAATTATTATTCCTTGTCTATGCCTTGTATATGCCCCAGGGTAATAGCGACCATAGTTTATTACAAAAATTATCAAAAATATTTCCAAACTTTCCAATTTTCATTATATATAGCCCAGGTTATACAATACATTATAACGACATGAGCGGCAACAGTAAATGCATATATAGCATGGTTTTATGGTGACAAACAGAAGAAAAAAAAGATAAAATATAGAAAGAGAGAGAATGGAAGACGGAAAGAGAGGACAGCTTCGTAGTTAGCATTTAGCATAGTATTAAACAAAATCACATATTCTAGATACATGTAGTAAGCAAGATGCATCAAATCTACTTTAGCATGCCAGGTATTCGGCAGGGATTTGGGACTACACCTGCATAGTTTGTGATCGACCCGTCGGGAATTTCTTTCCACTGGAAATGGCTCGTTAATATATATAGCTATATAGGTGGTACATGTTCATTCAGTTTGAGTGGTACATAAATATAATTATTCCTTGCCTATGCCCCAGGGTAGTAGCGACCATAGTATATTAGATAGTCTAAATTATCCAAAAAAAATAAATAAAAAGAAAGTAAAAAAAAGTCATGATTATGAGTTGTAGGAAAGAATGAAAGATATACATTTTTATTTGATTTGAAAACATTTACTATACGGTTTCCTATTAATGTGTTATAACACTCTTCAAATAATTCCACAACGCCACTATTAAGCATTCAAAATGCAAAAATATATAGGCATACTTAGCCTGGGTTCCAGTCTAATCATTTTTTCTCTTTTTTATTTTTCCGTTTCTTGGTCAAAAATGACACGTCAATATCTATGGAAATCAATGACGGCTACCGAAACCTTTGATGTGTAATTTTTAAAACGTACTAATTGTCGAAAAAATAAGCATTAAAATAATGTTTGGAAAAATAATTATATTGACGACTGGACCCAGGCTAAGGCAAACTTCGGGCCTATTTAATAGCGGACGCATATCTGAAAACAGATTTGTGTCATCCCTTGGCGACATTTGAGCCGCCTTGTGGGAAAACCAACAATGTGGTTTTCGAACAGGTCCGACACAAACCGACCTGTACAAGCACAGAAAAGAGCTAGAAGCATGAAATTTCGTATTTAAGAAGTAGAGGGATTGTACTATCCGTGTACCGAAAACAAAGGCGCTGATCAGCTTCGCGGTTACCGCGAAGCTGATCTGCGCCTTTGTTTTCGCCTATGCAGATTGTTGGTTTTCCCATGAGGCGGCTCATATAGATTTAAACGGCTCATATAAATTTAAATATTGAATGTGATTTAAATATTCTGCAGGAGTCCATACATGTACGAGGGGTGGTTAAAAGTAGCACAGTGCATTATTTCAGTCACTGATCCGGGCAAACCCATGCATGTGTGGTATCATTCTAAAAACCTATCTCACTGCACATTTACAATACCTTGCTGTTGATGGTATGTTGTTTGTAACAAACATTGTGTTCTAATTTTAGAGACAATCCCGGAACAAGATTTGTCACGAAGACAAGAAGATGTAATGGACGTAAGTTAGATTTAATTTATTCATATAGCACACATGTTCTCAAAAAACGTTTATCCAGGTACCTGTTTTTTTTTTCTACAAAGAAAAACAAAAGCATGTGCATAAGCACACATGCACTGTTTGAAGGGTAAACTGTTATTTTACTATTTTTTTGTCACCTAAGATAACTGTATTTTGTAATAACCTTTCTCAATGCAATGTTCAGACGAGAGAAGGGTATCAAACAGTTTAATAATAATAATAATAATAATAATAATAATAATAATAATAATAATAATAATAATAATTATTATTATTATTATTATTATTATTATTATTATTATTATTATTTAAAACGCTTTCTTCTTGTATATCCATTCTGCACTTTATTTCGCAAGTTGTCTATAATGATCAAAAGCCATCAAAACGACATTGTTTTATGATGCTATACATGTAGGTCTTGTCTTCTTGTTTATACACAGCGACAATCTGATGAAATAGAAGACGTACTCAAACAAGCTGACTTCCTGATGTCCCATCTTGAGAATAGAAATTTACAAACAACGGAAGAATACCTCACCAAATGTCTTTTGCGTTTAGACGCGATTACACCAGTGTCTGAAGAAATCAGAAGAAGGCGACGTAACGCAGTTAAACATATACAAGTATATTTAGCAAGAATCGACGAGGTATGTAACAGTTACGTCAACATTATTTCCACCACCAGCTTTGAAGATGTTTCCTCGTATTTTTAGAAGTTTTTTTCCGGTTTTATAAAATATAAAACATTTATATAAAACTTTTTGTATGAATTGGTCAAAAACGCTTTGTCTAGTGTATAACAAAGCATGGCCACTTCTTTTACATACTTTCTCCGAGAAGGTAAACATGAGTATAACCATTTACATAAGTTACAATTTACAATTTCACAATTCAGTATTTATTTATTAAATTCTCACTTCCAATTTATATAAAAACATACACATAGAAACATACCCAGAAGTTATAAAGTGGAACCATTCCATCGTGGAATTATGAAAGACTATAGTTAAGACAATTTAAGGCTAAAGTCTTCAAAATTGCAAATATACATAAATAAACTATAAATTATATACACACCTTAAAGAAAGTATGAATTGATACCTAAGAAAAGACTTAGAAATTCTGAGCAGGTTTTGGCAATTTACCTTAACAGTGCTAGACAATTGTAAAACATATAGATATATTATACTTAAAGTACCCAAAGAACAAACCACGCCTCGCTCACGCACCCGAGCCGAAATCCCCTAATACTCTGGCCTGAGAAACTGTTAAAACACAGAACAGAAGACATGCGCCGAGAAACTGCCTTATAGGGAGTGGTCCTACATAGGCGCATAAGTTACAACTATACTACCGAACAAAAATGAAAATACTACACTTATATTCTAAATTGGATTTTCATACTGTAGTTTCATTTTAATGCAAAATGTTTCAATACACATAAAAATCACTATTTGGCTATAACTTGTACTTTTACTTGATTCGATGAAAGCAAACATAGTCGTGCTATATACATTTTAACAAGTTAGAGACAAAAAAAAACACTGTCATTTCTATATATCGTGAAACCGAAGAGTACCGAACTTAGTAAATACAAAAATGTCGTTATACGAGTATATACAGAACTTAAATCGTTTAAGATTTTCAGCTCTTGAATTGTTGCATTCTGTCCATTGTTGTTATGTACATTGATATAGCTAGAATACTTTTTGACGGCGCCGCTTGAACTAACGTGATATTTAGTTTTGTAAACACGGTAAAAGGGGCACCTGTATTTGTTTTACACAGTTTTCAATCGCCATATGAAGCACGTGGTCATATATTGTTTACCGTCATATTGTTTACCGTTTTAAACAGTCTGATCAACAAATGTATATCTATGTCAGCGGTTAAGCGACGCGGTCAAAATATTTTACCTTATATGTGAAGATTCAAGATTCAAGATTCAAAAGATTCAAAATTTAATCTGCATTCAATCCAAAACATACAGGATTATGACAGAAACATATAACATACATACAAGATGAAAAATGACAACTACATGTACACTACATTTACAGTACATTTGCATTCTACGATGTACAAAACTATACTATGAATATGACTTATGTAAGTGTCATCCCTTGGCGACATTTGAGCCGCCTCGTGGGAAAACCAACAATGTGGTTTTCGAACAGGTCCGACACAAACCGACCTGTACAAGCACAGAAAAGAGCTAGAAGCATGAAATTTCGTATTTAAGAAGTAGAGGGACTGTACTATCCGAATGAATTTGTTTATATACTATAAATAAACACTTATGCGTTATACATGTGATTTTAGAGTATCAAAACTGCTAGTAGATGTGGAGATTCGTCGACATCGGATGACTCAGATTCATCATCAACAGACACTGAAAGCAGTGACAGCAACACAGATAGTAGTGAAGACGATTCAAATTTGACAGAAGATTGGTCAGAAGATGAAAGTGCGTTCGTGGAAAAGTTAATTGGATCTAAGACCGAAGAACTTGAAAACAGACACAAACTTGGACTAACGAATAGTGGTGTAACGGCAAAGCTGTCGAACTTGGTATCATGGTTGTGTTTCCTTTTATACATTTGGAAGTGTACAAATATGATAAGTGACAATGCATTTGGTGTGTTACTTGGATTCATTTACAAAGTATTTTCTCTTATAAGCAATGATGACAAAGTCTTAGCATCAGTGATTATGCTTTTTCCTACTTCAGTATACTGCATTCGGAAATTCATGAATATAAATCGTGACGAGTTTGAGCGTTTTGTAGTGTGTCCGTCATGTACAAAGATATATTTATTAAAGGACTGTTTTCAAAATCAAAGTTGCAGAATTCCTAAACTTACACATTGCAATCAAAAACATTACAGAACGAAATCTTCATATAAGGTATGCAATGAACCACTGTTCAGACGAGTGTCCTTACGAAACGGACAACATGCATATTACCCATATAAAATATATTGCTATAGCTATATTTCTACACGACTCGAAAGTCTATTGCAGCGTAAAGGCTACGAAGATATGTGTTCTAAATGGAAGAAAAGAGAATCAAGATCAGATCTAATGTTCGATGTGTATGACGGAGAGGTCTGGAAGTCTTTTCAAAATTTCAAAGGAACAGCGTTCCTCGCTGTTGACAATACTTACGGCTTACAGTTGAATGTTGATTGGTTTCAACCCTACACGCGACGCAATGACATTTCTGTTGGGGTTATATATATGGTGCTCTTGAATTTACCTCTATCAGTTCGGTTTAAGAAAGAAAATATGATTATTGTTGGGGTCATTCCATCTCTGTCAAAAGAACCCTCTTGTCTTAACAACTTCCTGGATCCGATGGTCGATGAACTAAAGCGACTTTGGAAAGGTGTATCGATGTCGACTTCGAAATATCCACACGGTGTCCAGGTGCGCTGTGCAGTCGTTTGTTTCGCGGCAGATGTCCCAGCTGCGCGTAAACTATGTGGTTTTATGGGACATTCTGCAGCACGTGGCTGCTCTAAATGTCTGAAAGTATTCCCAGGTGGTTTTGGAGAAAAAACAAATTATAGTGGGTTCAATAAACAGTTATGGCCATTGCGTTTATATGATTGTCATGTAACTGCAGTGAGGCAAATAAATAATTGTTATTCGAAAACCGCCCGCGCGAAGAAAGAGTCGGAATTAGGTTGGAGGTATACCAGTCTAATGAAGTTGGAATATTTCAATTCAGTAACCCATCATGTCATAGATCCTATGCATAATTTATTTTTAGGAACAGCAAAACGAATGTTTAAATTGTGGATAGATAACTGTATACTAACCCAAGATAACTTAGCCGAAATTGATAGAAAAATACGAAATTTTAAACTCGGTGGTGACATGGGAAGACTTCCTTCGAATATCGCGTCTAACTGGGGAGGATTTACCGCAGAACAGTGGAAAAACTGGACGCTTATTTACTCACTGTACGTTCTTAATGGTATTTTGCCAGATAGACATTACAAGTGTTGGCATACATTTGTGACCGCTTGTTTGAAACTTGTTTCACCCATAGTTCGCATGACGGACGCTAGGATTGCTGACCATTTATTTATAAAATTTGGTACTGAGGTCGAGTCGCTTTATGGCAAAACAGTTATAACGCCAAACATGCATTTACATTGCCATCTTTACGAGTCCGTTTTAAATTATGGTCCAGTTTATACCTTTTGGCTTTTTGCTTTCGAAAGATATAATGGAATTCTTGGCGATTTTAATACCAATCGAAGAGATAATATAGAAATCCAACTTATGAGAGAATTTTTGACAACAATAACCCTTCTCGATCGTTGTTTTGGACTCAAACAGGATGTTCACAGCGACATACTTTTACCAATAGCTCTTGACGTGTCGTCGACTAGAAGCAGCCAAAAGACAATAATTGAGCCGATTGTGCGATGGCAGTATTCTCAAGCGCCGGTAAACAGCACAAGTGATTGGACCGTGTCAGGGATGATAGATTTTGGGGGTAAAAATCGAGTTCAGAAACAGATCGACTCTGATGATTTGGACATTTTACGTCACATTTATTCCATTTTATATCCAAATTTATCGATCGGCGACCTTGCGAAAACGATACACAAATTTCAGTCGATACGTTGCAACGATACGTTTTTCTCTACTAGGGATTCTGGCTCGAATAATTGTTCTGTTGTGTATGCCAAATACATAGATAGCAATGGTCATATAGATGTAGATTCGACAAGCTATGCTCCAGGAAAACTAAAAGAAATATTTACTCACAATGCAATTATAAATGGTGAAAAACGAAAACATTGTTTCGCAGCGGTTAATTGGCTTAAACCATTTCCCGAACGTTTGGGATTTGTTCAACAAATGAGTGCCTTTTATGCGAAGAAATACTTTCGGGAAACCGGTGCTTCGTTTATACCTTTCCAAAGAATTGCATCTAAAGCATCGTTTGTCCCGCTGAAACACGGATCGGATGAGTTACTACTTCTTTGCCCACAGCAATTCAAACTCTAATTCCGCCAGTAATTTTATATTACTGATCGTTCCAAGGCGATACTTCTGTGGTGGTTCTTTCGTTTTATGTATTGGTGTTTAAATGTTTTGTGCTGTTGGCGCCTTATGTATGTTTTCATATTTTTAATTAAGTTTAGGCAACTGAGTTGCCACCTATTGGGAAAATAGCTGCTCATTCGGCTTACGATATGTTTTCATGTTATAAGTACATGTACCTGATTGTTAGTTTAGTTTTTTCCCATCTCGGTTTTTGGAGTGGGAATCTTTTTCTGATTGCGCCTTTTCCTGGTCTTTGCCTGTTAGTACCTTTCTAGTCAACTGTCTCAACAGTGAGTAATATTAACCTGGAATATCTAATCGGCAGTAACATTGCATCGTAAGTTAGTTCTATAATATTCACACAACCACATGCGATGTTGGTTTGTACAGGCGGTAAAGTTTTGAATGGGCCCGTATCAGAAAAGTTGGTGATAAGAAGATGACGACCAAGCTCATAAACATTATAACGTTGTATGTTGCATCTTGCATCAATATACAAAATGCGATTTTTAAACTCAATGGTTATTTATATAATTTTTCTGATATTACACCTAAACATATTTTGAATTTATTTGATAAGCTGGTAACACCAATTCTAAACTATGGGAGTGAAGTGTGGGGATTTTGTAACGCACATCAGATCGGAAGAGTTCATTTACAATTTTGTAAAAACTTACTTGGTGTCAAGCAATCTACCCCAAATATTTTTGTGTACGGGGATCTTGGACGAATGACTTATCAGTCTTACAGATATGTTAATATAATTAAGTACTGGCTTAAAGTAATATCAAAACCAGATAACAAGTTGTTAAACATTTTATATTGTCAAATGATAAGTGATTTTGAAGCAAATAATTCTATTATTAATTGGGCAGTACTTGTACGGAAATTATTATGTAAACTAGGATTTGATTTCATACCATTATTTTAATGTTTGCGCATGCGCACTGTGTGGTTTGCTACTTTCACCATGCCCACGGTCGGCGTCGCATAACTCCGTGAATACTCCTCAAAATGAAAATGGGTTACTTGCATTCGGAAGCCTGACATCTAATGCAGAAGTAGAAAATGCAATGATATCTGTTTTATATCATAGTTTGCTCAAAATTTAGTGGTTTAAAATTAATGAGTTTCTTTTTTTTTCAGTGTAGATGTTTAATATAATTAACTATAGGGGGAAACTCAGGTTTCAACTCAATAATACATTTATCTTCCTTTTGATACGGCATGTTAGCACGAAACAAAATCATATTCTGTGTTTGAGGTTATGTTGGCAAATAGAAAACACGTAATTGTTTGTTTATATGTATACGACCTCTCCTGTAAATTTCATATTAGGAATATTATAAACGAGATGTATGCAATGTATGCTACGCTTTGAATGTACTAGACTGGCTCCAGTCCTATGTTCAATATTTTCTTAATATAACACTATAGTACATTCATCATGTTCTATAACCTCCACAAAATTTCTTGCATCAAGATTTACCTCTCTTCACAGCCTCAGAACATAGTCAAAACTGAGACATCAGAAGATTTTGAGCCATGTATTGAGTATGCATGTTTTATTGATAAACAACCATTTTGACGACGGGAGCCAGTCTATGAATGTACATGTTTATACTGTTCGCCATAATTGTGTTTGTATTTGTCACGCTCAAGGGCCAATAGGCCTACACTAATGAAATAAAATTCTTCTTCTTCATTTTGGGTGAATCTCTGTATCCATTTATGTGTTTATCTTGATTAGATTAATAATCAATTACACACTTATTAATCACGTCTATCTTATTCATCATTGACGATCAAATGTGTCGTTGTATGGCTGTATCTCTGATGTGTAGGGTAAGAGGACCAGTGACGGACCAGAGACCAGTGATCGATCGGTTTTGGAAATCGGTTATTTATTTCAAAACGAACATTGAAGCAAATCTTATACATAACGGTTTGTCTTGAAAGAAAGTACAAAACATTACCTTATAAACGTGAATCTTGCAATTTCTAGCCTTTAAGGGAGAGGGGGTCATTATAGGACTGCTTAAAAGCCATGAATGTTCAATAAATTCTACGAGATGAAAAGATCTACATTCGTTCAGACTAGTTAAAGGCTTTAATATCCTAAACAAATAAAGACCACTCCGAATAACGCTTCAGCTTATTGACAATTGCTCTGATTTTTTTGTGATTGTTTCGTATCATTTTTTACGGAATTTTATGCATTTCACCCAGGTCTATTCTCTGCTTTTTTTTTCTTTACACTCGCAGTTAATTTTCCAGATTGTGTTTCATGGAAAATGATAAACATTTATTTTTCTTTCCGACAATGTACGTAACATCCAAGTTGGCTTCAGTTTATGGGAGAAAAAAGGGTACATGTAGTGATCGATCACTGGTACACCTGACATTATTTTACGATAGTGTGTGTGTGTTACATGAGAACGCGACACAACTACGTGATAAAGAAGCATATTGAAAGACATGGAGAAGGTTCAAGCCTGGAGCTGGTATGCAACAATACATGTTCAAATGCATGTCTGATTCGACAAATTATCAAGTATGCATATTTTTGATCGTTCACTGCCCCCCCCCCCCCCCCGTATGCTACGTATATTCCTCGTCGGTGCAGCGAATGTTTGAACACTGAAACAAAACTTGGTTGACCGCTATTCTTGCATTTTCACACGAATTCACTGAAAATCTCCGAAAACCGCAGAGCATCTTCAACGTCGGCCACTTTGTTTCTACGGACCACAGTGACATCAGATCACATTGACCAGTGACGTTGGCCATAACCCATGTTCAAACGGCACGTGAATTTCATGATTTGAACACGGGTTCACGGCGTTCGACCCATCTGAAAACCGCTTCAAAGAGCTTTGCTCATAGATATCTATGCAAGAATAGCTGTTTGAAGCCATTTTCAATTAGGCCGAAAGTCGTGTTGAAACAACAAAACCCAAATTCATGTGTTCAAATTAGGAAATTCACGTGCCGTTTAAACATGGCTTTTGGTTTGATTAAATCTGTAGAAACAAAATGGCCGATGCTGAAGAAGCCTCACGGTTTATGACGAGTTTACTAACGTTATTAGTGTTATTTTCAAGAGCTTTTCAAGTTAGGGCCTATTAAGTGTGAAAATACAAGAATAGCAATCAACCATGGTTTGTTTCAGTGTTCAAACATTCGCTGCATCACTCGGAAGGTGCTTGAACACGCGGCTTTCAGCCATGTGTTCAAGCACCTTCCTTGTGATCAATCTAATGTTTGAACACTGAAAAAAAAAAAAAAAAAAAAAAAAAAAAAAAACATGGTTGATTACTTCAGGGACTACCACAATTACACAATGCGCTCAAAAGCTGGTAATCATAGTTGTTTGTGTTGCGGTTTGAAATCCCAGTCAATAACTTTTCAATCATGCCAGGAGAGAACAACTCCATCATAGTGCTATGACGTATAAAATGGGTCTTGCATCATCTCGAAAATCGGGCGCATTTAGTACAGAATTAGAAAAAAATTATCTGGCTTTTGTAAAACGCAAAACCAATGACGCTGGAATAATAATAATGTTAGCATATAACCACAATTGTGTTTTAGACTAACTAGTCCCGGTCTACTATATTTTGAAGATAGACCAGTCAACGTGACACAGCAAGATGTCGAATTATCTGATAAGCATACTGTATGTGCCTAAACTTGCCAATTATATGTTACATCTGTGCCGAAAAACATTAAACAGAATAGCAGAAACATGTTATTTATTAATTTGCGCCACTGATAACGCTTTCATTATATGCCAGTATGCAAACACGTGGTCGGTAATAAACCGTTATCATTACATGATACACTTGCCCAAGGAGATGCCTATAACGAAGTATAGCATATACTGCCAGCCGCGATATTCTGTCGCTAACAATTCTTTGTTTATTTACAGTTTTACCTATAGTTTACATAAATACATATTAAAAATACACACATTGTTAAATCAATGATACTAAAAGTTTGCTACATATCAGGGTAAAAATGTCCATGAAACTGAATTCCCCATCGGCTTTCTTTCACCCACCTCACAGCACGCCCAATCCGACTTAAATGTTTTAAAACTACCGAGCAACCGAGACACATAGCGGCTATTTCCAGTCTGTCGGCTGGGATTATTTAAATCAAGGCATAGCACCAGACATTATGACCCAGTACCAAGTTGAGCACTTTAAACGCGGTTTTCAACTAAACCTTATATACATGATATATGTAGTTTACATGATATATGTAGTTTAAATGTTAGGAGATCGTGGTTATCTAGGGGTAGAGAACGGGAATCATGAGCGACTGGCCTTGTGTTCGATACCTACGCCCATCAGCAAGACACATTAAGCTCTCTTCAGTACTGGCTAACACCCTGAAAAATGCTGACTGGGCTGTTAACCAATCCAAAGCAAATCGATGTTGGGATGTTGTGGGTGAATATTTAGATGCAGCCGTGCTCAAGACTTTGTAATTTGAATGAATTCAGTGTTATACAGTCCTGGCTTTTTGGCGTTTCCTTCATAAAACAGCAGTCACACAGTAGAGTACGCACCAGGCATATGAAAAATCTCAACACGCTGAAGATTTTGGGCGTATAATTAATTTGTTGTGCCGGACGTATAAAAAATCTCAAAGTTACAGGCGCGCATCAAACGTCAGGCGCGCGCCACGTTAGACATGCGCCTTGTACACGCTTGGGACACGTTACGGCAGCGATATTTCTTAAAATCGGAATGCGCCTGTAACGCGCGCTGAACTTATTTGAAACTTGTACATGTAAGACACACGTCCGAGACACGCAGAACTTCTAGAAATTTTAAGCATGTTTAACAATTCTTGAGCCCAAACGCGAACGAAACGCGCACCGACTTTTAGCGACGTACAGCGACGCGCACCGGACGTCATGTTGATGCAAGTGTCAATGATAATACTCTTCTTCACCATTCCTGTGCGTCTATTATAAACATTACACTGCAGTATCGCGGTACTCTAGCCCCGCTGTGGCTGCGCTATCCCCGGTCCTAGTGGAGCCGTGGATACAAATGACTGGGGATGGAGGTCGCGGGTATCCTCCATTCACCGTACAAACATGACAAATATTATCTGCAATAGGTCATACCTGACCTTTGAGCAAATAAGCATAATAAAGCAATCCTAAATAGTGTTATGGCGGACAGTGCAGCAATGTTTACGAAACATTGTTATATAACATATAAACAGGTATTTAGTAAATAAATAAATAAGCATCATTTGAAGAATTACAAAACTGAAAAAAAAGGAAACATGAAAAGAAACTGGGCCTAACTTAAATTTACTCTTAAAAGGGGAACATAGACACCCAGTCTGTATTATTTTTGTTACCACAAAAGCTTTCGAAAACGGCATTTTTTGCATCATTTTTAATTCATCATCTTGCTGCAAATCAAGCGGAACAAAGTTAAAGGCAATATTTCCCGCGTGATAACCATGTACCACGTGCTGTTAACTAAGTGTTAAGTATTATCAGAGACTCAGACGCAGTGGGAATCTCGTTCTGCATCGTTTTGGACACGCCCCGTTTTTCTTTTTTGGCGCTAATATAATTTATCAACTTATACTTGGCGCATTTCTGTTCAGTTTCCATCAAAATGGCTGCGTGTTCAACACCGTTAAAAGAGCGACAGAATTTTTCATTGAATGAAAGTTCAATAAGTACCAATGGGAGCCACCTAGACAAGAGCCTCAATGAGAAGATGGACGCTCTGATAAAAAAGGTTGACATTCTGGAGAAAAAACTTGGGAAAAGGCCGGTGAAAGGAGTGACTGCTTCTAAACTGTGCGCAGTAAGTTGTATCCGTTAATATATTTAAACTTGCATACTTTGCGACTATGAATCCGGTATATGCTTCATATGCATTTATATTTTCATATGAAAAAAAAAGTTTTTCGAAAACAGGACTGTATTTGTGTTGACTAGATATCTATGTTAAAAAAATGTTGGGAGCGCAGTGGCCTCGTGGCAGATTATCGGACTCCTAGGTCCTATGATCGATCCCCACACGAGGCACCGTGTTTTTCCTTGAGCAAGACGCCCCATACATGTAGTACTGGTTAATACCTATGAATCGTTAGCTCAGTCCCGACATGACTGGAAAATGTTGACTTGGACGTTAAATATCAATTATAACAAACAAAAAGGCAACATATAATAATACGGTTAGCCCGGCACTATTGCTAGTATCCCAACCAAAGCCAGAGTAGCTATATGGATGCTCGCATATTCCATTTGAACAAAAGTTTTTTTTTTATGTAAACTAAATACATACATAAATAGATGGAACGTAAATAGAATTTATATTTGGTACAAGTATTCAGTAAATGTTCATAGTTTGTTGTTGTGTTTTTTTTTTCAGCAACTCGTCAGACAGACTTATAAAGCGATGGAAGAAAGCATCGGATGGAATTTGAACGCTGGGTAAGGTTGAAACGAATTGCTGCATAAGAAATAACCGGCTTATATTATGATTATTAATGGAGTGATCATGCGAATGTTAATGAATGACAAAGTCATGTTTGATCGCTATTAATTCAACTAAAGAATAATGATGCACAATTGCATCATCACTATACCATGCACATAAAAACTTTCTTATACTCGTTCCGGGCGGAGTTCGGTTACTCATAATTGAGCCTATGCGTGAGAAAACCAACAATTTGGGTTTCCGACCAGGTCTGACACAAACTGGGCTGTGCAGTCACAGAAGATGGTTAGATGCTTGAAATTTTGGATTTGGAAAGTAGATGAATTGGACTATCCGTGTAGCAAAAACAAATGCGCTGATCAGCTTGGCAGTTACTGCGAAGCTGATCTGCGCCTTTGTTTTCGCCTATGCAGATTGTTGGTTTTCCCATGCGGCTGCTCAATTAGTGTTTTGCAGGCGACCGCCGGTTAAGAGCATAAATAAAAGCTGACTTTACAGCTTAAACTAATATAGATTTTATGTATTCGTTTGAATCGCCTCGAGTACCCATTAGCAAGATGGTGAGCAAACATATGGAAAATATAAAAAATTTCAACTGATCTTTTTCATTTTCAAATCTGAAAAGAATCTCTATATACATGTAATACACAAGCAAAGTTTTCGTAATGATACATGGCTTTCGATTCCATTAATAAACCCCTGTTAATATCATGAGACACAGGTATTTTTGCAATAATGAGTATCTGTGCAAAAATGCAATATTTATTTATTTATTTATTTATTTATTATTATTATTATTATTATTATTATTATTATTATTATTATTATTATATGCAGTGTTGTATTTTTGTTGACTTTAACAGATTTTGGACTTCTGTCATACATGTAACTCACTGAAATAACCTTGTGTTACGCTTGCATTTCAAGTAAGAACGTGTTAGCTTCATTTCGTTTCAAATATGTTTGAATCTTATTCATAATATTGACGAATCAGTGGTGCCATTTCTTAACATTTTTGTTGTGTGCAGATATTTCAAAGTTCGATTTCAAATTGTACTGCGTCCATGTCTTTCATATCGTGCTTTCAATGTATCTATATCAGCATTTTTGGGTTTCTTCCAGATTTAGTGCACCTGAAAACACGACAAAGACGGGGCGGTTGATTCACGAGTGCCAACTGTCGGCAGAAAATCAGTTGGATTGTACCAAAGAAGAGTTGCTAGGTAAATAGATTTTTACCGGACTCATTGGTCGTGGATAAGGCACCGGAAGATTGTATGAACACGTTCCAATGTTATCATGCTCGATAGGAAAAGATCTCTGTAACATGCACAACGAAACATTATCCTCACCGATAGCTAAATGCCACAATCGTAAACAGAATAAAATTTGTATGAAACATACATGTAGGAATAAATTATATACGTACAGCAACAAAAAGAAGCATTTGTAGACTTGACTAAACTTGAGTATAAAATATTAATATAGTCAACGAAATCGCAAATACAGCTACATACATGATTTCTTTTACAGTTGCAGCGAAGACATTCTATAGATCTCTACATGATAGAGAGATACGAAGGCAAAATGGAAAGCTGACAGCACACAAAATGGCAAATAAAAGAGGCGACAGATTAAGAAGGGTGAGTGCTATATATCTGTGTAATAAATGTTTTGAAATCAAAATGACGTACAACGCATGAACAAAGCCCTTAAGGTCCGCATGCTCAGTTTTATATTGTGGTTGCAGCAAGGTTTATTGTAATATACCGAATAGGTCGGCGTCCGTGCGTCGTCTGTCAAACATTTTGAACGCTCATGTAGGTTCGAGCCCCGCACTGGCCACATGTGAAACAAGCCAAGTTCTGCTAGCGGGTGTGACAGGTGGTTTTTCTCTGGGGTTTTCCGTTTTCTCCCCACCTACTGATCGACCCGTCTCATATGAGCTGAAATAATCTTGAAAGGGATGTAAATTGAATTAAAAACAATGGGCAATATCTGCAATACATGAGCATATGGTTATTGGCATAAGTTTATATATACCCGACATAAAAGAAACGCAATGGTGAGATTTTCTCGTTAAGTTCTTCATAAATCGCCCAAAGTCAAGACGTCATAGACAGTCTATTTCTAATCAAATCTTGCTAAAATTCACGCTTGAGCTTACATGAAGATGTGTTCTAAACGGGCCAATATACAGACAAAACATTTCCGCAACCGGCGAGGATCTCTGGGACGTGGTTATTCAAAGGTATCATAAACAGAAATTTTGGGTATAAGTTTCAGTTGTTTCAGTTGTTTGGTGCAAAAACGATACTTTTTGCATGAATTCAGAATTTTGTGAAGTTGAATAATGCTATTTGTCTATAAGACACACTAATTTATCGGTCTTGACAACTTAAACTCATAGAACTAAGCCTTAAAACTTTCATGGCTTATACGATTTATCTTCAATATGCATTTTTAAAATGCGGTTAAAACAATAGCTGCTAAGCCTTAAGAGCCCGTGGTTGAACAAAATGATGATAAAAGATGGAAAGAGTATATGCCTGTGGTCCTTTAGGTGTACTCAAAGGGTTCCAAAACCCAAGAGAGGACGTAAAACGGCACAATTTTATGTGACTTTAACATTTGACCGCCACCGGATGATGGCCAAAGTTTAGCAAAGATTTTGGTACCTTGTTTAACAATGTACGCAATGCATGACCGAATAGTGTATCTTTGAGATGGTATATGTTAAATTTTGTAAATTTTGACGAGCTTTATAAACAAAATGAATAAGAGCACCATTGCGTTTCTTATTTTGTCGGGTTTATTAATGATGAAGGTCACTTGGACATGACAATAGTCAGAACCTGAAGACGCATGGTTTTGAAACCAATACAATTTTCAAATAACACCATAACAGGGCACAACTTAGACATGAAAAAAAGGTGTTCTGTGTTTCCCGGGTGAATCCATAAGTTATGCACCAGTCATTTGTACCCCCCCCCCTAGGGGGGCAGAGGATATCGGGGACATGGCGGGGCTAAATGCCGGACAACCTCTGATGAGTCCCGGCAGTGCCGGGGATTTGCTGGATTTAATTTCCTGCCAATGCATGATCACATTAATTCAAATCAGATATGAATTGTATTTTTAACAGTTAAGTACTTTATTTATGGTACTTATTTAATTTGCAAACGTACTGTACATTTAAATGCAGAAATTATTATTAAAAAAAAAAAAAAAAAAAAAAAAAAGAAGGCCCCACTCTCATATTTTTTTTTCACTAGAACAACTCTTAGCTGTTGTTCCACATTGTTTTCAGCCGCCGTAGAGCCGGGGATTTTAGCATGGATTTTACCACAAATCTGTCCCGGCAGGGCCGGGCTTTTTGCGGGGCTTTAAAACTGAAAATTTAACGCTCGGCTATCCCCCGGCCCCGTGGGGGGGCGTGGATACAAATGACTGGTGCATTACATTTACAATTCCATGAAACTATTCGTTCTGATGAGCACATAGTGTGCTTCACATTTTCAAAATACCAACACCTAGTCTTTGCATGTATATTTATGAAACAAACTTGTATTTTCAGAAATTAAAGTCAAGAAAAGATGCTCTGAAGAAGATTGACTGGTCAGAGAAGAAAAAGGAAAAGGTTAGGACAGTCTTAACGACAAATTATATGTCGTCGGAGAGTTCCTGCAGTGAAGAGAGTGACAGAGAAACATTAACCATTCGCCCACTTCAGTGGGAATCTAGAAAACTCAGAAAATACAAGAAAAAATTGGACAAGTGTAGTAAAGAAGCCATGTCGCTAAAGTCGGTGCGACTTCGAAGAAAGAGGAATCGGAACAAAGAGAAACCCTCGCTCAGGCTGGTCCCAAGAGACATCCCTGGCTGGGCGCACCGTGAAGCTGCAGCTACTGAGGAGAAGATAACAACAGCCGAGACAGAAAACAACGAGAACACAACACTTGATCGTGATCCGTTTGACTTTGGATCAGAGTCTGACTTTGACTATCCATTGTGACTTTATATTATTATCTGGTTATACACTATTCAGAGATTTTTCTCGTCTGTTAAAATTGAAAATTTTCATTTGGAAACATTTGATATTTTCAATATTTTTGCTCAAAACATTGATTGTGGTTACACGTTAGAACATTCTAACTTGTACCCACACTCTATGTTATGAATCAAAAAATAAGAAAAATGTGTATACCCCAATTTAAATGCATATTGAATAGTGGAGTTAAAGGCTGTATTTATTACATGGACATGTTTTCCTGATGAAAAGAAGTTTTGCACCACCTGATATGTTTCTCATTTAAAATTCATTACGAAAATATGCCGATACAATGTAGTGAGTCTTTATTCCAGCTCTCAAAATTGAAAATTTCGTTGGAATTTTGATATTTTCAATATTTTTTCTCATAACATTGATTGTGGGTACACGTTAGAACTGCCTCGGTGTGGTGGTTCTAACGAGTACCCGCAATCTATGTGTTTCGGATCAAACATAAGAAAAAAAAGTATACCCATGTAACCCCAAGTTTACTATATAAAAGTGGGGTATTAGGGGTTATACCTTATACGGACTTTTTCTCGTGATGTGATAGGAAAGTTGTTTTCTCATTTTCACCAGTATTGTACCAAAACATCTCAAAAATGCAAATTTGTGAAAAAAAAAAATACGCCAATTTTTAGACTTCCTCAATAAATTGTTTTTTTTTTTTTTTTTTTTTTGGCTCAATCGGTTGTTAGCTGTGTGTCAGTTTGGAATCAAAGCTGTGTTTTAACACTTCAACATTGTTTGCGGAAATTTTTTGATTTTAGATTTTCATCTATTTACAGAAAAATGAATTTAACATTAAAAAAAAAATAAAATCGTTTCCACTAATGTTTTTGATCACTAATGTTTTTGATTTATCGCACAATGTATCAAAGTCTCTCAGACAATTCAAACTCAAAAAGCTAGATTGGATGCTAGTGTCTCCTGGCAAAGCTTATTACACTTACTGACCATCTGATGAAGTCTTGTTGAAGAGGAAGTTTCGTTTTAATACACTCTTATGCTATTAGACTGGTTGAGAAAAACGTAATATTGTACAGGTACTTTGTACCGTTGTATGACAGTTTTGGTCAGAACGCCATCATTTATGGCCTAGACTTCGAATCACGGCAACTCTAACACGTTTACGCTTTGTTCCACAATGTTCCTGCAATTGTACTTGCCGATCTGATACCCCCCCCCCCCCAACTCCCCAAGAAAAAAATACCCGTGCACGTACAGATTTGTTTTTCTCAACCATTCTGTCATTTACATGAATACTACATGTTTATAATGTCCCATGTGTACTGAAATATTTTTGTCGTATATGTTGTATGAGCGATTTTTTTTACAAAGATCTTATGCGAGGCAATTTTTTCTGCCAATAAATGAGCTTGTGCATGAGAAAACCAACAATTTAGGTTTTCGACCAGGTTCGACACAAACCGGCCTTTACAGCCACAGAGGAATGCTGGATGCTTGAAAGTATGTATTTGAGTAGAAGAGGGTTTCTAGACTATCCGTGTAGCGAAAACAAAGGCGCTGATCATCAGCTTCGAGTTACCGCGAAGCTGGTATGCGCCTTTGTTCTCACCTATGCAGATTGTTGGTTTTCCTATGCGGCGGCTCAAATAAATAAACCAGGCAGGCGTCTTAGCTCGATCGGTAGCGTGTCTGTGCCAAAAGGAAGTGCGGGTCACACACACACACTCGATGATCGAGTGATTAAGAAACAGCTCGGCCATGTGGGCCGTTCAAGCCACTCTAGACGCATAGCATTTACACATCTACACTGACTTGTCTGTTTTTAGCATTTCCTTAATTTGCAATATTCTCAAGTCTAAAAACTTGCCTCTGATAATGTTTTTTCGCAGAAACCTTTTGTGTGGAGGATGATAGGAAAGTTATTTCCATATCAAAAGCTTGTTCTTGGTTTGTCCTAATAGGACCTGCAAAAATTTTGAAAATCGGTTAACAGATAAAGTTTTAATGGCCAAAATGAATTTGAATAGGGAATTTGCATTGGCAAGGGAGATCACCCATGATCATAAAAATGGGTAATTTTCGAAAAACTTTACTCGGTAATGAAGATGTTGTCTCTGGTACGTCATATGTGTCATTCCATAATGATTTTGAGCAGTCATAATGAAATACCAAGGAACTCAAATTTTTGCGGGAAAATATTTACCTCCCTTTCACAAGATTTTTGTAAAGAAAATCCCTATTCAAAAATGTTTTTGACCAGATTTTTTTTTATTTGTTAGCCGATTTTCAAAATTTTTGCTGTACATTTTGCGACAAACACATTGCTCCATTGTGACAAGAAAATATTTCATCTAGATGTAAGCAGTTGCAAAATATCTGCGGAAAAACATTATCAGACGGCAGGAAACAGGCTTTAAGTATTTAATCCTGAAATATGCAGATAACACAGCATCATGTGAAACTGCATAGATGTGTGTTGTCTTGTCTGATACTTTGCTGTGGTGGTCCATACATTCATAATGAGACAGGAATATTATTCAATTAAAATATCTAGTGTTTATAATTTCTCATTTTATCAGGATATTAACAAACAGACCGGTAAATCCAACATTATATCGAGAAAAATCTGTGTTCACATTCGTTATCCAGAGATGACCAATACGACCGAGAATAACTACGCTGATAAAATCAAAACGCTACAATATGTTATAGATATATGTTGTGGAACATTTGAACGGATGTTGTCTCTGGTACGTCATATGTGTCATTCCATAATGATTTTGAGCAGTCATAATGAAATACCAAGGAACTCAAATTTTTGCGGGAAAATATTTACCTCCCTTTCACAAGATTTTTGTAAAGAAAATCCCTATTCAAAAATGTTTTTGACCAGATTTTTTTTTATTTGTTAGCCGATTTTCAAAATTTTTGCTGTACATTTTGCGACAAACACATTGCTCCATTGTGACAAGAAAATATTTCATCTAGATGTAAGCAGTTGCAAAATATCTGCGGAAAAACATTATCAGACGGCAGGAAACAGGCTTTAAGTATTTAATCCTGAAATATGCAGATAACACAGCATCATGTGAAACTGCATAGATGTGTGTTGTCTTGTCTGATACTTTGCTGTGGTGGTCCATACATTCATAATGAGACAGGAATATTATTCAATTAAAATATCTAGTGTTTATAATTTCTCATTTTATCAGGATATTAACAAACAGACCGGTAAATCCAACATTATATCGAGAAAAATCTGTGTTCACATTCGTTATCCAGAGATGACCAATACGACCGAGAATAACTACGCTGATAAAATCAAAACGCTACAATATGTTATAGATATATGTTGTGGAACATTTGAACGGATAGGAATGATCCGTGGAAAGTTCTTACTACATTTAGACAGCAGTCTAATATATCTGCCATCCGCACTCGTTGTTCTTAGTCACGTTGGTTGTCTCTTGATCACCGGATGATAATGTCAGCTGAAAAGCATTTATTGTATGTAGTTATCGAATTTCATCATCGAGGAATTTGAATATTTGTACTTCTCATCACGAGATGAATATTTGAACATTTAGGAGAGAAAAAAAAATCATTGCACACTAGTTATCGTTTTTATTGTTGTGCGATTAATAAAAATGCCAAGAAATACAATATGAGCTTTATTGTTTATTTTCGCCAATCTATGCATGTGCGGGTCCTCTGGAATCGTGCATTTTTCATATTTAAACACGACCTAAACGCCTTTAGTATATTATCCAAAGCGGATATTAGAATTTGAGCAGAACCCATTGACAATGACAGAAATTCAAAATAAAGCAATTGCTTTCCCGCCGGTAAATCATTATTTAAATGCAAACATCCATGTCTATTGCAACAAATGTATTGCCAAGCAAGAAACCTTTTTCTAGCAAGTACGTGTGCGTACTTTTGTAACACGTTTGTCACCGAAGTAACGTATATAATAATGCGATCGGTTATGTACGCATCAACAATACGCACGGATATTGTTGCTGATGTTTTGTCGAAGAAGCAGCGTATTAACAAGTGCGTGCTTCTTGTATTAATAGAAATATGGATGCGTACTTGAGCATAAATTTGCTCATAGCAGCAGCGTATTGTTTACGTATCAAAGTAAGTAATGCACAGTTGTACATATGCGTATTATTGCATAATTCTTAATACAGAAGACGCGTATTTACGTAAGTACATACGCAAAATTTACGGAAATACGCATACGTATTTCTCCGGTATCTTTATCATAGGAGCAACGTACTTTTTCCGTATCGATGTTAAATAAGGAATATAATACGCGCTTAATTGATGCGTACTTATAATTAGCAATGGTGATAAGTACTGCGTACTCGTGATTATTTTGTTCATTTTTCCCTGTGAAAAACAAAAACAAAAAATAACAGTGTCGAGCTGTACTTTGAGATTTTTATCGATAATCACAGATCATAACACTGTGCCAGCTCCCCAGCCCTCCCCCGGAATATGAGCGGGGCTTTGACCAAAGTTTGGCCACGGCGGCGTGGGGGAAATATCTGGGGTTTGCTTTATATAGGCAAAAAGGGCAGTGAAATGAAAATATAGCAGGCAACGGGGGAAAACATCAGTTGTTTTACCAACGAGCAGTCCCCACAAGGTGGGGCTTTTAGCAGGGATTTGCTGGACCAAACGTCAAGGCCCCCGCTATTCACCGGGAATGCGGGTTAGGGCCCTGGTTACAAAATATTCCATGTAATGATTTTAGCGTTTTAGGCACTGTTAGTGAAAATCGGACTCAGAGACTGTCAATGCCTATCAAGAGGGCCCAGATGAAACTTTCATTGAGTAAGTTCTATTTTCACTTTCACACAATATATCCAATACGTCACATTCAATAGCTATGGTCATGTCGGGACGGTGCCTCCATTTAATTGGACTTCTTCCAATCATTTGGAAGTCGTGATATGCACTCGTGGGGTGGGATAGATCTCTCTCTCTCTCTCTCTCTCTCTCTCTCTCTCTCTCTCTCTCTCTCTCTCTCTCCAATATTTTGCTAACGTGGCTTTTCCTCCTTTTCATGTCTCCTTCTTAATCTTTTGAAGTTAGTCTACAAGAAAAAAGTTTAGCAATATTGCTGGCGACCCATAATCAAATGGTGATAGTTTGTTTGAAGCGGCTAGAAAATTATTGACTGGGACGTTAAACCTCAATACAAACGAACGCAGGCCTGCAATGACAGTAGGTCCGGTGGTCCGGTATGTCTGCAAAGTTTTTTTGAATATGTTGAAAGACATAAACATAACAACAAATAAGTCAGAGTAAATGAATATCATAATTTCGTGTGCGGCCTAAAATACCCTTCACTCAAACAATTTTTGAGAGTAGGTAACATCAGGGTTAATTGGCTATGGCTTCACAGCACTATCAACAATGTTTCAGTCATCTTGGGACGACGCCAGCGGTTTCCGGGTATCAACCAGTATTTTGAGAAGCTTTATCAAGTGCCTCATTGAAGAACACTACACGGCGGAAGTAGTTAGCCTAGCTCTTGCTGCAGACTTGCCCACTATAACTAATTATGCTCGTTTGCAAAAGATTACTTTATAGTTACGAAAACTTGCCCATCCAATATACAGTGATTTTTTTTTTCATTTGTAAAAATGGAAAATTTCATGAGGAAAATTTGATATTTTGAATAGTTTTGCTTAAAACATAGATTCTTGGTATACGTTAGAACCGCCTCGCCGAGGCGGTTCTAACGAGTACCCAAAATCTATGTTTGGAATCAAAAATATGTAAACACCTGCATACCCCGGTTTTACAACGTAAAGTTATTGATTTGGCTTATACTTTTCATGGACATGCTTTCCTGATCTTAAAATTTATTACTGTTATTATAATTATTCTTGTAGGCAAAGCCTTCAAATAAACAAAAGACGTTGCCAACTTACACAGTAGGAGAAAGTCTAATGCCGGAGTACACGTGAAGGATGGCGAACATAGCACCGAAGACGATGTTGGCTGATTATGAGCGACTTCAATCAGATACCAAAGTTAAGTTGAGGATGGTGTTTATGTACATGATTCAGCTAAAAGTTGGACAGATTCTAGTCCTGTTCTCACTGTCCCGATCGGTTTACGCTGTAAATCGGGATGAACCGCGTCGACTGACAGGGATAAACCGTGACGCCACCGGGGAAATCTTTGGCATACAGGGACGAACCGGGTTTACTGGCGAGCTGGCACATTTGTATTAATCAAACGGTGTTTGGAAGATGTTTAAGCTATGTTCTCACAGTCCCGGATTATTTATGGTTAACCAGGATGACTCGTGTTGAACCGGAGTAGGACCATAACTTCACCGTGGACATGCGTGGCAAGCCGGAAAATTTCGTTGCCGAAATGGGTGACACCGAGTGCAAAACGTTATACCACCGGGGTTCGACCATGATACTAGTAAAACGGGATGATCAAAAGTAAACTGTGGGTAAATGGGACGACACCGTGCTATTCGACACAAACCGGGCCTTCACCGGGATTCCACCTATTGAACACGGGCCTTTAAAAGTTTTTTTCCTACCTTGAAGCCCGTGTTGGATCCGTTGGAGTCCGGGTTCACCCCGTGAATCTCAGTGGTTGCTACTTTCTTCAACAACGTGAAACACCAGCACAATACCATTGCATGACACGACACCATTAAGAACCAACCAGTTTAATATCGGGTTTTTCCGATTCGGAAATAAAACCGGGACCCACCTGCCTGCACCGTGACGAAAGTGTAAGAACGCAGCAATAAAAATATAAACTGAGATCCTTTAAGAGCAGTGAACATATTAATGAGAAAGTTGATTGATTGGGGTTTAACGTCCCACCAACAACTAAGGTCATGTGGAGACGGGACCTCGGTTTATAGTCCCATCCGACGGGCTGGAGAAGCCCGGGATCGAACCCCCGGTTTACAAGGCCAGTGACATAACCACTACAACATACTGTACCATGTTTTTGGCTACTTGAGCCTCGTCAGTGACCGAGCTCCACCGGGTCTATCATGGCTTTTACAAGATTTAGCTTAGCATTGAAGTCAGTGAAGATATTTACAAATATTTTATATATATT
This sequence comes from Rugalucina vietnamica, assembly GCA_964017185.1. NCBI lineage: Eukaryota > Metazoa > Mollusca > Bivalvia > Lucinida > Lucinidae > Rugalucina > Rugalucina vietnamica. Next base: position 34,186,688 of record OZ024871.1, on the reverse strand, counting down.
TTTTCACCAATGTAATGATATTGATATTTTCTCTGTTGATTAAAGTCAGTCGACATTTCTACAGTAATTGTTTGGTTATTTCTGACGTTTCCATTCAATTGACTTCATCATTGTTTATTTGTTTCACTTCAGAAAACAGGGGACGGCGGTGGCGTAGTGCTAGAGCATCGGACTCCTGGTGAAGAGGTCCCGGGTTCGATCCACACTGGTGGCACCGTGTTGTGTCCTTAGAACGTAAGGAACATCAGTAAACTGTTGTTGTTTTTATTTTTACGCATCTGTAACAATCATGTTTTCAACACGCTCGATGAAAAAGTATGCACCTTAAAAGTAAACATCTTAGAGATAATATTAAAGTACAATGTAGAGGAATTGAAGCGATTATATTTTAAATTACAACCCGCACACCAACAGGAAACGCTTATATCGATATGCTGAAACCCTGGGATACCAGTCAAAGTTTGGGATACTATCATTTTGAAAGGAAGACCAAATCATGGAATGATGTAGACAGTTTTAGCGACACGAAGAAATCGTACAACATGTACATTCAGTGGGTTGTATAAGTAGGTGTTTTACGTCCCAGTCAACAGCCAGTGGTAGTACGAGGACGAGACCTCGATTTAATGTCTCATCCCGGAAGGACTAAAGGATCTCTGGGTTGAACACATACCCCTGTTTTGCCAGGCAAAACCACACCACGGAGGTTTTTTTTCAGAGATCAATGTATAGGTCTATCTTTCATACATGATACATGAATAATATGATAGGATATGTTCATAAAATCTTGTGAGTCCATATTAATCCCAGGAAATATGGCCCGACGAGAGTCATACAGTAATACTACTGCCACGTATCAGTGACATGCGCATGTCAATTCCGATGCTTATCCGGTCTTTGATCCGTCTGGGGTCATTGTCGAGCTATCTAGATTTTCCTTGCAAAAGGAAATAAAGAGATTTTGACTTGACTTGATGCACTGAGACAAAGGACGTGAAATGTTCCAGCTGCATATGTGTGACGTGCCTCTAACGTTCCTGTGGCGTATGTGTCCTAGTCCCAATATGTGTGGCCGCCATATTTACAGAATGATCGACCCCAATGCTACCTATGTACTGAGGCCGGGATCCGTTGGCATTCTGGTCGCTTAAACATTGATTGAATTTCAAAACATATGTTTCAAAAGAGGTCTTACTTTAAGGCTAATCGAGTGGGTTTATACATGTATGAGCCGCCACATAACATAACCAACAATCTACATATGCCAAAAACAAAAGCGCAGATCAGCTGTGCAGTAACTGCACAGCTGATCAGCGCCTTTGCTTTCGCTACAATGGTAGTACTATCCCATATCCCTCTTCTTAAATCCAAACTTTCAAGCTTCTAGTCTTCTCCTGTGATTGTAAAGGTCAGTTTGTGTCAAAGCTGGTCGTGTGTTTTTTATTTATTTATTTTTTTCATGCGAAGGCTCATATGTAATTGCTTAGTAAAATGTAGTTTGATGCTCTGCAAGAGCAGCAGCGATATCTACACCATTCATACACCGACTTTTCGTGATGTACATGCATTTATCGTTACGTACATCATGCACGGTAGCGTATTAGAAGTACCTGCTGCGTCGCATGTGCGAATCGGAACTGCGCTAGCTGGTTTACACGGTTAGTTCTAGATGTCCCCGGTTAATCTTTGATTTTATTGCAACGCCACACCGTATGAATGCTGGCCGCAAAATACAGGAGGAAATGTGACGTGGCCAAGATGTTGGTGTAAAGATAAATGCACCGTCGTTCACGTAATGCATTTAGAGAAATTAAGCACTTCAACGATCTTTAACCGCGCCTATTATCTTTCCTAATTTCCCCGTATGTCGCCTCTCCGTAATCAAAATCGATTAAATATGTACAACAAAATACCACTTTGTGGTACATACCATTGCCTTTCATTGCATGGGACAAGTAGTGAAGAACAGGATTTGTCTATGCACACGATCATACTTTCAAATGTGTTTATTTTAATAACTCCGAGTTGCTTTTGGTCGTAAATAGAGTTTAGCACGTGTTTCTATTTACCTCCAGAATTCTAGAACTTTGCGCATAAAATTCGAGTGTGAAGGCGGGCAAAAATATATATTTATCACTGTCACTCATTTATGTCAAATTTTAATTAGTCTTTAATTGGTTTATCTCTAATGCATTTAGGAAGTTTTTGACAGATCCACGTTCGGCAAACGAAGCACTAGAACATATCAAAAATTATCAAAATTGAAAAAAAAAAAAATGTTTGAAAGTATAATCAGATAATGGGACTTTAACTTAAGTTTTCTTTTTCGGCTCATGCTTCTTCTCAGATGATGTCTTCATACCAATTTCTTTAGTGCGCTGCAACTCTTTCTGTGCAGACTCCAGTTGTGATTTTAGTCTGGCTGCCTCCTCTGTCTCCTCCACCCTCAAACGCTGTTTTGATGTGTAAGTCTGCAATCTCTTTGATTGATTTTCCCAACTCTGCTATCTCGGCATCCAACCAAGTTTCACCGGAATCACTACCGGAACTTAACACAGGATCAACCATTGACACAGGCAATGTCTAAGCTGAATCTGATGGTGTGGATTCAGCCCTTGGCTACTCCTCCTCTATTTTCACGGATGTTTACTGCCAGTTTTACTATTAGTGACTGTGTCTTTAGGTCTGGCACCATCTTTCGCCTCTTTTTCATTTTAGCTTGTTGTCGTTTGGAAGCCACTTGCTGCTCTACAAGTTGTAATGGGGGAGGCAAAGTCAGGTTTGGGTGGCATGATGAATACAGAAAGTGTGAAAACGACACAAAGTGTTCAATCAACAGTCTGAATAAATAATCCAGAAACGTTTTCAGAAATGCATAAACTTAATTGAGCTCCACTTGGTATAAATACGGCTCGTAGCTGAGTCTTAAAATAACTCCATGAGGAATAATATTTCAATTCAAAAGCGTCTGATCAGATTGCATTCTTGGTGCTCAACTGGCTTAATAACAGGAAAACGAAGTGAGACTCACTCAAGAAAATACAATACTATGCATCAAAGCTAAGCTTTGAAATCACGCAAATGCAATCACTGAAAGGATTCTAGAATGATATATATGCAACTTATAGTTTGAGCCGCGACGTGAGAAAACCGGTCTTCGGGGTTTCCGACCAGGTCCGACACAAACCGACCTGTACAGTCACAGAAGCGGGCTAGAAGCTTGAAATTTCGGATTTAAGTAGAAGAGGAATTGTACTATCCGAGTAGCGAAAACAAAGGCGCTGATCAGCTTCGCGGTTACCGCGAAGCTGATCTGCGCCTTTGTTTTCGCCTAGGCAAAAATCCGGTTTTCTCACGATGCGGCTCGTTTAATACAAGGCCCAAAATCTACGTTTGATGAGCATGTTTCTCCTTAATGGAGTCATGGTCAGTTCTTGACATTTTTTACATTTCTTCGGCGTTACGGAAATGACATCGGGCTTGACTAGTCCTTAAAACTGATCCACACAAACTGAAACAGAATAAGTTTGACTTACGACCAGCGCGATTTTCTGTTAAATGAGTGTCTGGCCTTACTAAGAACACATCCCAAAGTAATAAATGGCGATCTCAAAGACTCAAATTTCTTTAAACCTGTACGATTTTCTTGGAATCACCCAAGTAAAACATGCAAAAAACTGAAACTCCTGGTGAAATCACGACATCCACTATGCTACTATGACATATAGCCAGTTCACTACCCTCCTCATACAAATGCATCGAAAAGCACGCCGGATGACATCTCAGTTCATGGGAATAGCTTTGAATAGAATCTTGATATGAGCCGCCGCATGGGAAAACCAACAATCTGCATATGCGAAAACAAAGACGCAGATCAGCTTCGCGGTAACCGCGAAGCTGATCAGCGCCTATGTTTTCGCTACTCGGACAATACAATTCCTCTTTTACTTAAAACCGAAATTTCAAGCTTCTGGCTCTTTTCTGTACAGGCCGGTTTGTGTCGGACCTGTTCGGAAACCACATTATTGGTTTTCCCACGAGGTAGCTCATATGTTAATTGGGATAAACATTGCAGTAGTATCCTCGTGTTCTTCGACAATGCCCCAGCATGCCATTCTGTAACTTTTGGAAAATGCCACGCTGGGCCCAGTTGTTCAAAACTAACGACGTCGTTAGTTAACGTTTCGTTAAAATTTCAAACATTTATATTACAAATACACTGTTATTTTTTGTTGAAAAAATACGAGAATCCTTTGCAATGCAAAGGATTCTCACATTTTTTCAACAAAAAATAACAGTATATTTGTTACTTTAGCTGATATTTGCTTAACAAATTTATGTCTTAACGATGTCGTTAAGCTAACGATGCTTTGCACAACTGGGTCCTGGTATTTTGCCAGCCAACACAATTTCACTTCAGCAGTACATGAACCATGGTATCATAAATACAGAAAAGGTTTCTTAAGACATACGTTTGCAGAAATTGAAAACTATTCAACCAGTGCCGCTGCTAATGATGATGATGGTCTTCCTTTGACAGTTTTTAAAAAGCTGTCAAGAGAAATATTTGACTGTGACTTTAATGAGCTTCCGAAGCGGGGAGGATGATATTATATATATTGTCATTTTGCCCAAAACGCTAATTGTGTGTACAAGTTAGTTTTCTAACGAGTACCAATAATCTCTGTTTAAGAGCAAAAAGAAGGAAAATAGGTATACCCCTATAAACCCCAGTTTCAACATTGAAAGTGAGGTTAAAGGGCATATGCATAACACGGACGTGTTATCATGATGAACAGTAGTTTGGTTAGTTGTTTGACCATGTTTGACTAACCCGCATGTCAAAGTGAAAAAATACACAATTCTTTAACTTGAATTTGTACATGATTAGATTTTTTAAATAAAGAAATATAGATACAGTGAACTCGACAATAGAGAATCATCGACAATGGCGAACCACTCGTAAAGATATTGCAGAATTTCTTGAAACTTGGACAAAATATTATTTATTATATTACTCAGTCATTTACTTTTACTTTCATCTATGCCTTGGGTTTGGTAAAAGAATGGAGTCAGAATTCCACCGGACAATAAAATCAGGGTTGCTGAAACGCTTGACCCCTTAACTAAGATGCCTAGTTTATTGTTCCACAAAAAGTAACGTTCAGATAAAATGTGTTTCATACCTCGTTTCTAAGCATTAAATGATGACCACTTTTGCATTACTTTAATGCCTAATATCCCTAGTTATGCAATATGCCTGTTTTGGATAAAAGTTTTGACACTGAAGGTAGATGTAAGCGGAGAAAGATGTACATGTAAATTCGACAATAGCGAATCATACTTTGTGTGGTGAAAAGAATGTGCACAAAATACTGATAATCTACCTTTTGAAGGCTTGCCCTGGAACCATTTGGTTTGGTTAATGGCGTAACTAATATTGGTGCAAGTCGTGGTTTAATCATCTTGCTTTTAGGCTTACATTGATTCGTCAAAGCAATAAGACATGCTTAAATCGGTAAAATTGACCTTTCCGATATGGCATTTGCTGTTGACAGTTAACGTAAAGCACAAAAGCAAATTAACACAATATTGTCGAACACCATTTAGTTTCGAATGATGATGGCACCATTTGTGTGCAAAAATACTCTACTAAAATGGTTTCTTATGGGCTATAGACTATCTGATTCTCCATTGTCTAGTTTGGTTCGCCATTGTCTAATGCAGGAGGTATCATATCAACAAGTTATCTCCCATTAAGAAATTGAATGAATTAAAATTATTATTTTCCTGTAAAGCTGAGATATGTTAGATGTTCTTAGTATTAAATACAATAACATTCCCATGGTCGTGTTTAAAATAATAGCGTTAGATCTCTTAGTGATTCGCCATTGTCGAGTAAACTGTATCTATATTTCTTTATTTCTATATATTATCTATATTTCTTTATTTCAAAAAATCGAGGATGGCCGTTTTCGCCGTCTCTCCTTCCTAGCACCGTCCATGAACGGTTCTGGAATGATTTGCATTCATGTAAAGTACTCTGTTTGACTCTCTTTTGTGCTTATTATCTTGATTTTTCTCTGGTTGCCCTGGTTCCCCAATGTTTAACTTACATAGCTAATACACAATTACCGAGAAAAATAAACACACCGCTACAAACTGACTTTATGTAAAGTGACGCGCAATTTATTCCGCCATTTTCAATCAGATACTGGGCCCTTTCAAAGGCGTTCATGCATTAATTTTGTCGTATACCCACTGCCGAACATACAGTGGTGTCAACTTTTAATAAGTATAGAAACAAGCCAGGAAAATGCATTCCAACAAGATTTCATCAGCCGGCTTAACAGTAAGATAAGGTGTATTCAAATTAAATTAAATTAAATAATACAAATTGAACAAAAACATGATATTTCCTCACGCTGAACTGATGCTTAACGTCCTTGTCAACAGCTATGTTTATATTAGGACGATGTCCCTATTTAATGAGACCTTTACCCAAAATTAGGATGCCATGACATCTCAAAGCGCTTCAAATTTAAGCATCCAATTAAGCCGATAAGGCTTGTATGTATGGATGGTTTGACTTGAAACCACTTTTCCCGGGTAGGCCCAGACATGAGCGGTTAACAAGTAATCAGATTGTCAGTCAGTAGCGTATACACTCGTTTGAATGGATGCTTTGCGTCCCAGTCAACAGTTATGGTCATGCCGGTACATTGCCTCCTTTTTATGAGACTTGTACCAAAAATTAGGATGTCGTGTGACCCAAAAATTTAACCATCCAACTAAGCCAGTAAGGCTTATATGTATGGATCCGGACGGTTTTACTTAAACCACTTTTTCTGGGCTGGCTCAGACCTGCGCGGTTTACAAATAAAATCAGATGGTCTGTCTGTAGCGTATTCATATGCTTTGCCAGGAGGAACAAGCAGCCCATCTACTTCTTCAGGCCCTAATGGGCGGGGCCCATATTTCCATTCGACCACTTAAGAGAGGGCTAGTTGGACTAGACCGTGGCTTTGGTCATTCACTATGAACTGCCTTTATAATGTACCGGTGTATGGTCGTAGAATGTAATAAATCTACAGCACATAATTACAGATACTCTTTTTTTAGCCTAGAATTTTTGTTGCAGCTTCAGGTTTCTGGATCGGGCTATCAGACGCTCAGACAGAAGGTACCTGGAAATGGCAGGCGAATGGACAGACAGCTACTTTCACGAAATGGTATCCGGGTGAACCTAACAGCTTACATGGGGCAGGCGAAGAAGACTGTGTGGAGATCTTCGGTCGTGTTCATGCATACAAATGGAATGATGCTTCTTGTCAGCTTAACAGGTTTCCGATCTGTGAACGAAGGTATGATGTTTAATTTGTAAACATTGTTGAAAAGCCAGTTTTGGTCGACTGAAAACAATAATAAATACGTTGTTGTTTTTCTGTTGATAATGTTCGTCACAAAGTAGCATTGACAAGATCACAAAGCAAAAACAAAATGTTGTGTGCCACTGTGATCATTTGCTTATCAAAATAAGTCACAAGGAGGCGACGTGTGACTGCATCTATATTCTTGGTTAATATTTTTAGGGTTTCTAACATATATGGGCATTTCAGCTATCATGGCCATGTAACACAGACAAGTACAACAAATTTATGACCATCTTCACATATATGACCAAACATAAAATTTCTTACATTGCTCTTATTATTTCAGAGAAGAAGACATCTGAAGATAATAATCATATCCATTTAAATCTGATCGCTTCCCGCAAGTTTTCCCTTCTTTGATAATTTTCTTATTCTCATGCACAGAATATCTAAGTTGGCCTATCCAAAAATAAGTGAAAGTCAACCCAAGGGCATGAACTATATATACGATGTAGGGACATGTTGATGCCACATACCCTGTTTCCTTGAGATCGATCCACCAATTTTGTTAAGAATGCGAAAGTCTCACCATTCATGGGTGTTGTGGTCATCTTGATAATGTGTCTTTAATAGATCTTTCGTTCCCCTTCCCAATGACGTTCATAAATAAATGCCTTTGATTGGCAAGATCGTCCCGACATGACTGCTGACTTGGGCGTAAAAATCAATTTAAACAAAAAATAAATTGGCGTTTTTCATCACTCCATGCAACCATTTAAAAAATGTGATTCATTGCAGGATATGCCTTTTATCCTGTTTATCTAAGACTTTTGAATATGCTTCTTTTGGAATGTTTCCATCTTCATCATCATCATCATCATCATTATTATTATTATTATTATTATTATTATTATTATTATTATTATTATTATTTTTCAGAAAACTGGTCTCAGTAGAAGTTATTGGACGTTGAATACAATAAGGCGCGAGTTTTGATAAAGATGACAAACATAAATTTATTAACGTTTTATTTTGTCAATTTGAATAAAAGTGAAACATGTTGTTAGTGCTACATATAAAATAGACACATCAAGTGTCTAGACGGTCCATGGCACCTTACTCCTTAGATCAACAGGCTCACCTTCACTCCGCTCTACTTCGGTATCTCGTTCCACTTTCGTGAGAGGTGTGAAGGTCAATGGAACACCAATGGGTGTATCCCGTCTACTAGGTCGACTACTAGGTCGGCCATCCAACCATTGGTACAGACTTCTTCTTTCATAGACATGACGTTCCTGGCCATTCTGTGTATGTATAGTCACACGATCTGATGACTCATGATGATTATACACGACTCATGATGATTATACTATGTATTTAAGTTTAAAAGCACGCGCGCCAATAAAGGCTTAAGAAAAATAAAACAACCATGCTGGGAGGATTTGGGATATTGTTTTGAATACTACATATTTTGTCAGAACTATGCTGGCCGACTAGGACTGTTTAAAATCATTTATAAACACACCGCTACAAAACCAAATCTCAGATAATCAGACACATTTGATTAAAACATTTTCTTGTCTTAGAAAATAAGTATTTTTAGAACTATGCTGGCCAATCAGGACTATTTTTATAAAGATGTTTATATACACCGCTACAAAACGAAATCCAATTCGCCGCATGCACAAAAAATACACGCGTGTAAATATACTCCGGTGTGTAAATATACTCCGGTGTGCAAATCAACCTGTGTGTAAATTTAAATTGCGCTCGCATGGGTTTTATCACCAGGAGTATTTTGTATGTAAATAAATTATTTCTTGATTAAAACCTGTTCATCTTAAGTTTTCTGTATTTGCAAAACAAGAAGAGCTGCTTCAAGGTGTTTATTATTGTCTACGCGCCAGCGCGTAGACTACTCTAAAGTTTGAGATTGACCTACTTACATAATTATATTACAAGACAACGCATACACCTCTCTACAACTGCAACTGCACGTTTGAGTCTAGTGGCTTGACCATCGTGTTAGTAGGATTCCGGGTCGTTTCGCGAAGGTCCGTGTAAACACCCCAAAACACCCATGCAAACCTCCCTTTGGTTGGTAACATTTGTACCAACGGTGCAGTAGGTACCAAAATGGGGCAAACTGTTAAATTCGTGGAACTGGTGCATGATTGCATTCTATCTAAGCAACAACGGAATGAAATGGACCGACGGTATTGTGACGCTATAATGGTCAGGTATGAAAGCTTTGACCGCGCCCCACCTGCCGTGTAGCTAATTACATTCTATCCAAGCCACAACGGAATGAAATGAACCGACAGTATTGTGACGGTTGATTGTTAGGTATGAATGCCGCGGCTTTGACCGCGCAGCGTTTTATTTCTGTTCAGTCAAATGAACCACGATGAAATGGAAGTACGGTCAGATTCTTTGACATTCTAGTTTATATATATGCGTAGCGTAGACCAAGCTTTTTGTTAAAGCTTATACTTGTATTGATTTATAATGGTTTATTATATTGATTTTTGTTAGAATTTAGCATTTAAGTTCAAACCTAGATTTAAGGAATTAATGTGCACTTGGCTTGCCATACCCTCTGCTTTTTACTTGCTCACTCCAGTAGCTGCTCAACTTGCTTTCCGATATACATGTTGTGGGTTGGTACCTATGTATAGTTTCTTAACATGGTTTCCTTAATTTTTTGTTTATATATGTGTATCATTGAATCACTGCAGAAGCTGAGGGCGATGTTATGGCCACGTAAAACCGGTTTTAGCCCACCAGTAATTTTATACTGTACAGGTAGTTCCGATGCGATAGTTCCAATAAGATATTTCTATGATGTTTTGGTGTTGAACCTTTGTGCTGTTTGCTCCTTATGTACGATTTCATATATTTAGTTATGTTTTGATAACAATGTTTATCAAATTAATGACTTCAAAATGACTCCCGTCTACTGGCCATCTGATTACTAACAAGTTAACCGCTTAAGTCTGAGCATGCCCAGGAAAAGTGATTTCAAGTAAAACATTCATACGTATAAGCCTTAGTGGCTTACTTGGGTGATTATATTTGAAGCACATTTTGCCGGCCCCGGATGTCATGACATACTGATTTTGGGTTAATGTCCCATAAAATGGAGGCAACGTCCCGACCTGAACATAGCTGTTGCTTGGGACGTTAAGCATCAAACAAACAAAACTCAACTCAACAACTCGAATTGCTGAATCCTCGTTTTTGCTGCTTCACAATGCTGACATGTGTTGTTTTCTTTGATGCTTCATTAACGAGCAAGGAAAATGTTATACATTTTAACTCATTTAAGTCTGGTGTCTTTTATATGGGACATTTGCAAACAGTATAGCCCCAGCTGTGACTATTCTTTTTGCTTAGAGGAATTGGAATAAAATTTTAAAATCCCACCTGAACATAAAAGTTGAATCACCCACTATGATAACAATGTGTGAATCCATTCGTCAAATACGGGTTAATCACAGCAGCACGGGTGTACTCGTCTGACCGTGACCTGTGTATTTGATTGATGCTAGCTGGATAGCTACATTGTTTGGGAAATGGCTAGTCATCTTGCTCTTTAATTGCGCTGTAAACATTTGTTGTAGTTTGTGATGACCTCAGTGTCCCGCCTGGTGTCTGAATTTTTAAACTTCAACCCATATTTGACGAATGGATTTTCCCATCATTATCATTTGGGTGAGTCCATTTTAATTTTGAGGGACATCGGCAGTGATTTTGAATTTTTATTCCATTTTTCGATGAAATTCCTGTAAGCAAACAGAATAGTCACATCTGAGGCTATACTGTTTGCCTATGTCCCACAAAAGGGACGCCAGGTTTAAACTTTAAGAAATCAATCAACTCGCGCAATACGATTGTTAATGCACGCGCTTAATCTACAATGCACAATGCTGAAAACAAACTGTCGTTTCACAATACCATCATCTAGATCTACGCTGATAAATAATACATTTATACATAATATATATTTAATTGTGACAAAAATAAAACTGAAACCATTATGGAAAAAGTCCTGGGAGAAAGATTTTTAGATATTAATGTCGGACTATGGCCACTTACGAAACGAAATAAGGTAATTTTGATAAAACTTGTAAACACTATATTACACTGTATGGAAAAACTGTTCTTTACGAAAATTTGGCCTGCAATATACAGAGAAATTTTCAGGTGTAAAATTAGAAAATTTTCATCGAAAAATAAAAAAAAAAAAAAAAAATGATGTCTGAGCAGGAGCCTAATAACAAGAGATGACCTACATGTACATGTATGTCAAATATGTAAAGTGACCGAAAATTACAAACACATGTTTAATGACTGTCCGATCTTAAATGAGTTATGGGGAGGTTTTTACAAAATGTCAAATTAGACCGAGGAATATATAGATTACAGTGCATTGTTATAGGATACAAACCTGGGTCAAATAAATACATGGAGATAAATCTCTATCTCTAACTGGATATGCTATCTCCAAAGCTTATTGTATTAGCGAAAATGGACACAAATTATAATACACGGGTGTGTTATATTTTATGTAAAGATAGAATTCAAAAAAAGTAATTGAAGAATACAGATACAGAAAAGAAGAAAATAATTTTCTTATAAAGTTTTACAAATACTTTACTCAAGGCATGTAAACGTAAATGTTTCTTGAAGGAATGCAATTTTCTATTTTCAATGACGTACATATGTATATATTAGAAAGTGTGAGTGTGTTCTTTCGTTTTGTTCATGCCTTGTAAACGACCCCCTTCTCGTTAAAAGCGAAGGAATAAATCTACACACAACCTTAAAAAATATTGTATCAATTCCGAGACCTATTCTTACTCCATTTTATCGTTCTGGAATTCGATCACCATTGCGAAAACTTGCTCACGCAATATACAGAGATATTTTCGGCTGTAAAAATAAACCATTTCTTTGCTAAAATATGGAACGCCAAAGCTATCTGATGATAAGGAATAAAAACATTTGATTCATCATCGTCATTATATCCTGCTCACATTTTATTATACGTCGTATAGTGTGCATTATATAATGAGAAAAGTCCATTATATGTTGAACCAGGTTCTTTATATTATGAAAGTTTTCATTATACGATGAGTAAACATCTTTATATTACGGTAGACTTACATAATATGATGAGTAAACATCTTTATATTATGGTAGACTTACATTATATGCTGGTACAACCTCATTATATTATATATGTTTCTCATTATATTATGGGCTATTGTCTTTATATGCATCAAGTTGATTATATGGTTCGATAACTTCATTATATTATATGTGTAAACTTCATTATATGATGTTACAACTACATTATATGATGTGGACTATTTTGCGAGAAGAAGAATTACATTGACACCATTGAGAGAGAGAGTTATTGTATACATGCAGGGACTACCGGACATGCTGCTGAATCTATCTATCTATCTATCTATCTATCTATCTATCTATCTATCTATCTATCTATCTATCTATCTATCTATCTATCTATCTATCTATCATGATGATCATGATCGATCATCACCATCAGCATCGTCAATATGATCTATCATCATCAATATCGATCATCATCATCATCATCATCATTATGATCGATCATGATGATCGATCATCATGATGATAATCGGTCATGATGATGATCGATCATGATGATGATGATCAATCATCCTGATCGATCATGATGATGATCGATCATGATGATCGATCATGATGATCGATCATGATGATCGATCGTGATGATGATCGATCATGATACCTCGATCATGATGATGATGATGATCGATCATGATGATCAATTGTGATGATGATCGATCATGAGGACGATGATGATGATGTTGGTGATGATCGATCATGATCATGATGATTATAGATAGATAGATAGATAGATAGATAGATAGATAGATAGATAGATAGATAGATAGATAGATAGAAACAGCGGTATGTCCGGTAGTCCCGGCATGTATACAATAAGGTGGGGTATGAAAGCCCATGCCGAGCCCGAGCTGCCGAGCCCGAGCTGCCGAGCTGAGAATTTTGATTTCATATTTTGTCAAAGTTAAGGTTTGGATTTTACTAAAGATGATTTTGGTAATTCATATTCACTAAATAAAAGCTTCAGCAATAGACATTTCTTGAATTTCTAACAAAATTATAATTTTATTTTCATTTTTCCCTCCGTCAGGGGTATGAAAGACCCAGCTGACAAAATTTATAATTTTAGTCAATTAGTTCCTTTAGAGCAAAAGTATACCTTTTTTGGCTGAGTCCAAATGTTACATGTGTTAAATCCATCATAATCATCACAAAATATTGAGGAAAGTTAATATATTTACAAATTTAAATGGCTTTTTTCCCTTTTTTGTCTATAATCCAATATGTCGGATAATCGATTTTTTACAGGTAAAGTGAAAAAACCAATGGGCAGAAATAGACCGAAACGGACCTATGGTAAACCCCAGTACTGTTCTAGGAGACCGGGTTACATCCAGATACGAACAAGTTGCCAAGTTTGAATTTTGAGTTATGTTCAGGAAAAATTATTAGTTATAACTAACCAAATAGTTTTGTTTATGAGTTGCCATGCCTTACAAAGACTTATTCAGATTCAGACCGATTTCTCTTACGCCCTGTCACGTTAGCCTAAAGATAAAATTTTATCTTTAGTTTCCAGCCGGCACCGCGCCATGTCTATGCTAGTCATTTGCACATACTTTGTATTTCATTTTTTTAAAAAAAAAAGAGCATAGCATTGCGACTCGTGGAGGTGTGACTAGGACTTGCTGACATTCTTACCTTTAATGACAGCCTTTTGCCAGCCTCTTATTTTTTTTATATATATTTTTTATTATTTTTATAGATGTAGGTAACTTAATAATTGATATTTTATGTGAATAGTAATTAATTTTAATGTATTAAAAAGATAATTTTTAAGATATCAAAGTTTACAGTTTTCTTTGATCACCGATGAAAAACAATCATGCATATCATGTCGAGCATCTATTACATACCCAAAGTAAACTTTCAGTTGGAGAATCTAAGCCTGCGCACGTATAGTGATACCATTTTTGACAAGACTCACTGTCACATTGAACCATATCGTTATATGAATTCGGATAGTTGCACAAAGCTGCACAATCCGCTGAAATAGAATAATCAAATGTCTTCTCTTTCTGCTTTCTAAGTTTTAACTTTTTGCGAAGCTTGGGGAATGGTGTAAGTTCTACATTTTCCAAACAATTAAGTAGATGACCTCTCATTTTAACTACGTCAAAGTCTGCTTGTAACACACCCTTACGACCAGTATAACAGAATTTAGTACAAAAAGCAATTGCAAAAACACCACAATCAACAAAATTTTTCTGTTGATGAACCTTAAGTAATGAAACATTTAATTTATCCCTACCATACATTTCTAAAAATTGCATTTCGACGCTCGTACTAAGTTCGTTCTCACTTACCATGCTATCTGCAACGTAAATGTCAGAAGAATCTTCATCCTGAAAAGACACAATCCAATGATCATTGCCCGTATGATGAATTTGAGTGCATGGCGCATTAACCGTTTTCAATTTTAGACCATACTTCCACTTACCATTCTCTCTCACAGGTGCATAACCATAATTCTGAAACCCATTTATTTCAGGAAATTGTGCCTTAAGAAGCCCTAAAGAAAAATTAATTATGTCAGAGCTAAGTTTTTTATCCAACCTGATGTCGTTCTTGTCACTGAATGTTATAGAAAACTGTTTGTTTGCTAAAGTACGCCAAACGCGTTTGGTTTTCGAGTTTGCGTCTTCCTCCTTAGCCAGCCTTAAACACAGATCTCACTATGAATTTCACACTCTTTTCACTATAGGCACATCTTTTCTTTCGTGGTGTAGATGTTTTCTTCATCTTTGGAGCAACTGGATTTCTAGCTTTAGCTCACTTGGGCACAGTCTTCTTCTTCTTCTTTGGTTTCGTAGGTTTGGCGGATTTTGTGGTTCTCTGGCTGTTCTTCTCTGTTGTAGGCTTCGTTGTATGCGCGGCGCGTTGTTTCTTCTCAGTCTCAGTTGGTCTGGTTTTCGTCGTCTTGGTTTTCTTTTTCGTTGCTCTCTTTTTCGTTGCTCGTTGACGGCGTAGTGGTGGTTTTCGGCTTCTTCGTCGTCGTCGTCTTAGTTGGGGGTGGGGTTGTGGTGATCTTAGGTTTCTTCTTCGTCTTCTTCGTCTTCCCAGCCTCATATGAGGCTGGCATGCCGGGGATGGTGTTCTTAACTTCTGTGTTGGTCGTGAAGACAGAACTGAGGGCTGGCCATGACGACATTTCAGCTTCGTAGCTGAGTTGGCGACAAACCCTCTTTAGTTTATTCGCAACGACGTCAGTGCCGTCGTAGCTGAGGTGTAGACCGTCTTTCGCCAGTAGATGATCATATGGCTCGCAGAACGCGGGCCAGGAGACGAAACTGAGATTCGTCGTACGGGCGGCGACTTCTTGAAGTCTCCAGTTCACGTCGTTGATCATCTTGTTGAAGTTCTTCACTGCGTCTACCTCGCTCTTAGGTGGAACAGAGTTGACCCATCTGTTCGGCAGTATTGGTAGAATACCGCAGATAGCGATCTGTGCAGTGGGATTCTTCTGTCGAAGGTGTTGGTATAAGCGCTGGAATCGACGAAAGAATAGTTTCAAAATTCCAGCCGTCTAGTACATCGTTGACACCGGCAAGTAGGACTATAACCTATAAAAAAAGTAGAAAGAGAAGTAAGCATCGTACTGTAACAGTCTTGAAAGTTAACGCCACTTGTAACTACTTTGTAAACGATAAAGAAACTTACATGTATCCGTATTTTTCATTTATTTACAAGCCTTACAGCAGGTAACATGTATTTATTTACAATCAAAAATCAGACATGAAACTACTCACAATAAGTTTGCGGTTCTAACATGTACACACACGTACATGTATTTATTTACAATCAAAAATCAGACATGAAACTACTCACAATAAGTTAGTATGCGGTTGCAACATCATGTACCCACAATAAATGGTTTGAGCAATTATATTAACATTACGAAAACATGCCCATGGTTTGAGCTACTACATTAAAAATATCAAATTTAGTTTTTCTAATGAATTTCTACTGCTGAAAAAATATCTGTATATCGCATGGGCAAGTTTTCGTAATGCATTTTTTTTTTTTTGTATAACGCATGTTTTTTTTTTTTTTTTTTGTATAATGCATGTTTTTTTTTTTGTATAACGCATGAATGCATGGGCGTGTTTTCGTTATGGATATTCTAAGTATGTTTATACTGCGCAGTCTAGTAAGCCATATTTCTGTTCACGTCAATAGTATCAAAGAAACCAACTTGCCTTATACCGGTCTATGCAGCCAGGAATCAACTTATACAGGTCTTCCAGATCAGCGCCGGGGCAAAAACGAACATCAATCCCATCATCAGCGGAGAAATACTCAGCCAAGTATCTGAAATAGGAAGAATATTGCAAGTTAACACATTTCAATAAGTTTTATTGTAGGGGAATCTGGGGCTAATTGATGCATTTTAGAACATTTTAATTTTTCGTGACAAGATTGAATTTTCAATAATTCTCAGTGAATATTGCATTTTCAATAAGTTTTCAATGTTTTCAATAAGACCAGACTGTCAAATAAACCCTAGAGATCATATTTTCAACGTACCAACCGAGGCGCATGTATCAACTAGCCCCGGTCTCCCCTACATGTTTAGTTGCACAATTAAAACTGGAGAATGTACGATTGGCGTTTCATACATTGAGCAAAAATAGATTAATTACAAGGGAAACAAATCGTAATAGTCAAACAGATAAATAGAAGCAATATTTCATAAAAAATGTGAACGTTTTTCTGTGTAATGAAATAATCAGTATATACCACATATTATTTATTTTTATAAAAGAGGAAAAAGAATTATTGTAAAATAAATATCTTTAAAAATGTTAAGACTCGACTTATCAAACTTTGTATTTTAACTTTTATATAGAACCTTTATTAACGTTTCCGATTCCCTACATGTACACATTAAAATTTTAGACGAAAACAAAGGCCGCTCAGAGAAGAAGAAGAAGAAGAAGAAGAAGAAGAAGAAAAAAAAGAACATTCGCGTTCATGACCGATTCCATGAAATCAACAGAATCCATTCCTGCGTTGCCCTATTGTACACTTATTAGTCAGGTGTTCATTAACTATCGTTTCAAAAACAATTCATTAGTGGAATTCGACAGTGCATGCCACAAGTAGCTGTAACAAAAACGATTTGAATCTTACATTACGAAAAACATGCCCACTAAGAAAAGATGTCCATGTAATATGAAGAGATATTTATTGAAATGATGTCATGTCGGGACGGTCATCACATTATTACAGCAACTCTCATTATAAAAAGAAGCTAATCTAATATTTAAGCATCAAGAAGACATAAATCGTAAATAAAATGACGTGCACAAACTAAACTTGAAACGTTATTTATTTAAAGGCAATGGACCACCAACAAGAGTTATAATAAATAAATAAATAAATAAATAAATAAATAAATAAATAAATAAATTCAGGTGCGAAAATAGTTGTTGGGCGTTTTGTTTGGTTTAAATCCGATACGGTTTAATGGTAGCCATCTTTAATAGCTGTGTTATTATTTGAATGGAAGTTGTGATAATCGCTGGAAATGTGTTTTATTTCAAAAGATAGACTTAATGCGCGATATTGTTTGGGAACTTAAATGGATTTTTGTTATTTGGACGGAATATGTACACCAAAAGGTATGTTTATATTCATTATATTGGTCATTCATAGAGAAACAGGTGGGATATCTCAGCTGGGTCTTTCATACCAGATCAACGAGGAAAATACTCCCAATCCATTATATTGGTCATTCATAGAGAAACAGGTGGGATATCTCAGCTGGGTCTTTCATACCAGATCAACGAGGAAAATACTCCCAATATTCGCTGTTTAGCAAATTATCTAAAAAATATTCATACCATAAATTTAATTTTAAATGATTTTTACTATGGGAACATATTTTGTTGAATATATCCACTAATTATTGACAAAATATGAAATCAAAATTCTCAGCTCGGCAGCTCGGGCTCGGCAGCTCGGGCTCGGCATGGTCTTTCCTACCCCACCATACAATAACTCTCTAAACGGTGTCAATGTAATTCTTCTCGCAAAAATCGTCCACATCATATAATGTAGTTGTCACATCATATAATAAAGTTTGCGCATATAATGAAGTTTGCGCATATAATGAAGTTATCGAACCATATAATCAGCTTGATGCATATAAAGACAATAGCCCATAATATAATGAGAAACAAACATAATATAATGAGGTTGTATCAGCATACACTGAAACAAAGTTATAAGAGGCCACCTCATATTTTGTCTTCTAGTTCAGAAAGTAAAATACGATCAAATAAAATTCATGATCATATGAATAAACCAATGTCTAACAGTGGCTCTGTGAGTTTCTGCATTCCAAAATGCGTGATACTTCTCACACAGACGAAGCATGTGTAAAGGTACCCTATTTCAAAAAGTCACACTTTATTAACATCAAATTAAATGTCATATTATGACGTTGTGTTTTTACATTTTAATTTATTTGAAAGTGCTACTGACTGCCATGATGCAAGATAAAATTAAGTCAAAAGTGTTGCTGCAATAAGAATCTTCGTTTCTGTTTTGCACATGCAAGAAGACAACAACCTGAATAACAGGAATTCAGCTTTTGTATGCAATTTGCATACCAACTTTGTTCTTCTCCAGTTGCGTTATTATCAGCAGCACGGCATTGAAATTTTCAGCGATTATTTAGGTCAAATGCTAGACTCTGATAAACTTTGAAAATTAAAAAAATCGTCCACAAATTTTGTTATTTTGTTCGTTAAAAATTGGCATTGAAACCGGAAGTGTGCGGCAGCCTTGACATGTTGGTCCTCGAAAATGGTCAAAAACAGTTCAGTCGAATTATATCTCTCATTTCCAGGCCTCATCAAGTGAATTTAACAGGGGTCAACATGTTTAAGAGGCACATTTATGAATTTTTCAAAAAATCTCAAAATTGGCGATTTTTAAAAATGCATAAAAATTCTACCAGTAGAGAAAATTCGAATGTTTGATGTTTTTCCGAGCCGTAACGACCCCTTTGATGACACCCGTTCCTAATTTCAATAAATGGTGTGCTGTATCCAATTTTTTATTTAAAAACATTGATTTTTGCATTTTTACTCCAAAAACGCCTTTAGTAAAAGAAAATTATTTCTTAACACTTTGGAACTTTACTTACTTGAAAGACACGTCTTTTGGCAAAAAATTGTGCAATTTTGAACTTGGCTTAGAAACAAAAAATGAGTTTAAAAGTGGCCTCTTTATAACTTTGTTTCAGTGTATAATGTAAGTCTACCATAATACGGTCGTTCTAGAACGGACCCGCGAAGCGGGTCCGTTCGTTCGGGACGAACGACTATAGGTTGAGTTTAGACTCGAGAAGTTTTGTCCCACTTTCATCCGGGCACTGTTTTCACTGGAGGAGCACGTGATGCACCATAGCCAATCATAGACATTTGTAACCATTTACCAAAGTCTCTCAGCAAAGTCTCTCACATCTTAAATGATCTCTTTAATTTTTCAACCCACTGTCAAACATTTCAAATGATCAAAACCTATCTGAAAAGGAAAAAGTGAAACATAAACTGCATTTTGAAGTAGATCATGTAAAATCTTAGATTTGGGAGTAATATTAAAACCGTCTTGAATAAACCACTATCAAACATTTCAAATGATCAAAACCTATCTGAAAAGGAAAAAGTGAAACATAAACTTCATTTTGAAGTAGATCATGTAAAATCTTAGATTTGGGAGTAATATTAAAACCGTCTTGAATAAATAAAATATATAACATTTCCATCAAATTTGGTTTCACACATTGTTCATAAAGCTTTAAAAGCCCAAGTCCATCAAAGTCAAGAGATCATTTAGATATAGCGAGAAAAGACTTATTTGCATGATATGTATACTGAAAGAACAAATTTGCTGAGAGAATTAGGTTCTTGTTGATGAAGATGTTTGAGTGCAAATTTTGACATTGTATTATGTTAACTTTAACATACGAGTCTCGACACTGGAGGGCCTGATTTTTGCATAGGTAAAAACAGGGGTGTGGATCAGCTTTTGCAGTAACTGCTTACTTGATTGGCATCTTTGTTTTCGCTACATGGATAGTACAATCTCTCTACTTGCTAAATACAAAATTTTGAGCCTCTGGGATGTTCTGTGGCTGCACAGCCCAGTTTGTGTCTGGCCCAATCTGAGACCCTGAAGATGAACATTCTTTATACCATTTTAATTGATTTTCAGCATATAATAATTATATTCTGTTCATGCAGATTATTGTGAATTCACATATCTATTGTTAGGGATATTTGTATTTGTATGTATGGTGACAATCTTGTCCTTGGATTTTATGCCAATAAATTATTTGATTTGATTTTGATTTTTTAGACCACGAAACGTCGGCATTGTTTACCATTGAGACGTTCCGCCATGATCATTTTTCATGAATGAGAATCTGAGAAGACCAGTTCTTGTGGGTGTTTCTGCGACCATCCTTGGTAAATGGTTAATGTTTGTTACTGGAAATCGGTCGGAGGCAAAGTGCAGTCAACCACAAGGTCAAGGATTTACACATAGCTGAGTTTAGCGTCTTATTTTTCCTTCGGTAAGCCTCAAGTAAGCAATAATCACGCACATAACACTTCCTGGCTCAATTAAAATACAAGAATAGGCCAAACAATTAATTAATCATTATTCTTACATGCATTCACGTAAGTCCTTGCTCCATGTCCAGTGACAAATTTAAAAAGCACCTTTTCACATGCTATATTTGACTTTGGAAAATCCCATACAAATATGGCGGCTTGCTGTCTACGTCATCAAAAGTCATCATCATCATCATCATCCATGAAAAGGGTTGGAATCCGGATTGGAATGTCGAAAACCCTGTGTTAAAATCTGTGCAGCCCAATAAAAAAGTTGTGTGTGCAGTCTAAAACTATTTACAGATTGTCTCATCGTCTAGTGAGTAGGTGCGAGGGATCCCAGACCAGCCCGGAACGCCTCCATGGTGGTGCAGTTGGTGACCACAGTTGGTAGATGGTTCCAGTCGCTTATAGTGCGTGGGAAGAAGGAGTCTCCCTGAAGATGGAAGTTGCACCTATCGTCTGTTTAAAACGGTGTGAGCCTCTGGTTCTGGAATCGTTCAGCTGGAGAATGTCACTCACTTCAAAAATAATTAAATCTATGGGCAGACAAACACACAACATGTCTGAACTACATTGCAATTTCAAACTAAGTATTTTGGCCAAACAGGAACCAAATTTCAAGTTTGCAACTGCTAAATCTTCTAAGTAACTGGCATTTCAACACAGACATAGTAAATACACAAAGGGAAACCAAGGTTGGGACATGTGAAGATAAATGACTGCTCATTCCATCATTATGTGACTGAAGTATCTGACTTAAATAAAATAATTTGGCTGCAATAGAAAATAAGGCTTTTCAGCAAAGTTACCATGCCTGATTTGTTGATGCTGCCTGTTCCTTGATAAATATTAGTTGCGATGAACTCCTAAGAGTGGTCAATGAATATTATCATTATTTTGATTGATTTCATATAAGAGATAAGGTAAGTTTAGCTGCCCATACATTTTTAAGTAGGACAAGTAATCATAAAATGTTGACATGATTCGGTAGCCCAGATGTTAACGAACACAGAAGACCAACTGTCAAAATTTTAGGGTGATTGGAAAAAGTATTATTGACTTGTGTTGAGTTTCAAAATTTTGGGTATAAGAAAAATGTAACAAAAGTGACACCGTGTACATGATTTGACCATAAACCAATCAAAAGATTGGATAATTTCAACATAATAACTCTGAGCAAAAGTAAAGAGCATGTGGTCTCTAAAAATAAATGTGTTACATCATCACTTTTTGTGTGAACAGAAGGAGAGGCATGAGAACAAAGGTGCGTGATTATTGTGTAGCGTGAAAAAGCATACTCGTAGGATACAGTCCGGTAAAATTGCGCTTTTAGATAATTCTTGTCAAGCCAGCACTGAAAATGAACACAGAAGTACGGCAGTTATTGTCCTTCTTTCAGAAACTGCCAAATTCTAAATAACACGTCTGAAACAGCTAATATAAGCCACAGATACTTGGGGTTACTGTTCAGATTTTTTTTCAAAAGCTCATACTTGTACTTTTTTCAAAACTTTCAATTATATTTCTGGCTATGCAATTGAATCTGCGTCAGTTTGAAGCGTAATGACTCCTGGACATGCTGATATGTATGTAAGATTCTTGTAATTTTTTTTTTTGTTTTCTTGTTACTCCCATCAATCAATTTCTGATTATTCTTGGGAGGTGTACATTGTACACTCCAGTGTGTTTGCAGGATGAGCCTACATGCATGGGGATAGAACCTGTGTAGGGATCTTTAACCTGTACAGGGGATGACTGTCCCTGCACAGGGGGCCTCCAGTTAATGTCCCGATCCGAAGGACGGCGCACTGTATCATGTCATTCCTGCAAGTGACACTAAAGGAAGCGTGTTCGGACCAACAAATTTTCTTGCCGCCAGCAGGGATCGAACCTGGGACCTAGAGCACAAGAAGCCAGTGCGCTAACCACTTGGCTACGTCGCTTCCACCATTCAAGTAACGGTTTAGTGAATCAATTTGTCTTTTCAAAGTGACGGGTGAGTATTTGGAAAAGCGAAGTCACGGGGACCCAACTGTTAATCGTGATTATTGATGCGACGTGGAATGTTAATGCATGCTATTATGAAGTTTCGTATGCGTCGGCGAGATCGCTACGAATGCGACGTTCCACATCCTCTGCCCTTGGACCGTAAGTAGCACATGTTTTGCTCTCGTGAAAATAAACAAAGCCGAGCTTGCAAAATCGGCGTCCACTATGATCTGCAAAATTCTTCTATGTTCCCACTTGAAGTCAATTGGAATACTTACGGCACTTGTGTTTTTCAGCTAATGGTTTATAAAGTTGACCTGTAGATGCAATTTTGCCAGGGAAACTCATTAAATTCTTAAATTCCTTTCGTTTTTCTTTGTCTTGGTCGTAAACTAAGAAGTATAACACAGTACTGGGGTGTCTTTATTGAAATTTGTATCCAAGCGGTTTTGTAAATGCACATTTATTTACTGAGCGTGAAAAACAGTAAGATAAACATCTTTTATATGCATCGAAGACGAAGGTACGTACTACTAGAATGAGTCATGGAAGAATTAGCATTTTTGTTGTGCTCTTTCAAAGGTTATTAACGTTAATGCAGAAACATAACGAGTGGCTTTATCAAGCGAAATATTGCATGGTGTTTTTTCCTTGGACTACATGCACTTCACTGAGCGAGCTTCAAAGCATATAGGCCTACCACTTTTATTTTGAATCAGGTCACAGAGAGGGGTTTCTTATTCAGCTTTGTCAACATTCGAGTGACACAACTGATTTATTCTTGCTTCGAAACAGCAAATTATTTTCGGACATATCAGTGACAGAGCTTATATGTTCCCTTATAAGCTTCAACCAAATAATTTTTGATCATTGAATATGGGTGGCCCCATGAATTTCTGATAAGCAGGTGGAAAAACAATAGAATTAAAGGGGTTTATGCGGTTTTTAGGTGCGGCTGCGAGGCAGTTTTCCACTGGAATGGTGTGTTATTCAAGAACAGCGATCAACTATGGTTAATATTTCATTGCAAATAACTTCGGTAGCACTTTGAACCTCGGCCTCGGGCTAAAACAACTTTCTCCAGCCTCTGCGAGTAATCATAATACAGTATGAAAACCATGGTTGACCCCTTTAACATGTATCTAAAAATATTTATTGAAGAAAATGCATCACTGTCTCCATATCGCTACATTTGCTATTTTATTTTACTGAATCATCGGTCTCATTCTTCCACGATGCATTTTCTGTGTCGCATATTAAATTTTAACAACGTCTTCGATGCATACAACAGATGCTTATCTTACTGTTTTTTTCACACTCAGTAGATAAATGTGCATTTACAAAGCCGTTTGGATACATATTTCAATAAAGACACCCACAAGACTGTGTTATACTCTTTAGTTTACGACCAAGACAAAGAAAAACAAAGGAATTTAAGAATGTAATGAGTTTCCGTGGCAAAATTGCATCTACAGGTCAACTTTATAAACCATTAGCTGAAAAACACAAGTGCCGTAAGTATTCCAATTGACTTCAAGTGGGAACATAGAAGAATTTTGCAGATCATAGTGGACGCCGATTTTGTAAACTCGGCTTTGTTTATTTTTGCGAGAGCAAAACATGTGATACTTACCGTTCAAGGGCAGAGGATGTGGAACGTCGCATTCGTAACAAGATCGCCGACGCATACAAAACTTCATATTAGCATGTATTAACATTCCACGTCGCATCAATAATCACGATTAACAGTTGGGTCCCCGTGGAAGTTGTTTATCTTAAAGATAAACAACTTCGCTTTTCCAAATACTCACCCGTCACTTTAGGGAGCGCGGTGGCGTAGTGGTAGAGCGTCGGACTCCGAATCTTGAGGTCCTGGGTTCGAACCCCACAAGCGTCACCGTGTTGTGTCCTTGAGCAAGGCACATCTACTCCCAAAAGTACTGGTTAAACCCAGGAAGCGTTGGCTCCGTCCCGACATGACTGAAAAATTGTTGACTGGGACGTTAAGCATCAACACAAACAAACAAAATCACCCGTCACTTTGAAAAGACAAATTGATTAATATGTTTTTTCTTTACATTAGTGATTGCCTATCAGTTTTCTAATGCTTTCTATGTATTTTAGACATGTTTTTCTAATTGTATAATGTCAGGACTAATGCAGAAAAGCTTAATGAAGAAAAAAATACAAGTATGTGTTGTTGTTTTTTTTTTTTTAAAAAATAGAAGTATAAGCTTTTTGAAAAATCTAAACACTAACCCCAAGTATCTGTGATATAAGCCCCACCGCCAAGGGAACAAATTGGAGGTCAAAACTTTCCCTTTTGCCCTGCCCAGGTCTAGATAAACTCTGAAAATCGCGATCAAAATTATCGCGCAGATGCGCAACGGCGCCATGTATTTACCGGCAGTACAGAAGGTTCCATATTTCAATAGAAATGAGACATTTTTATCGTGGTTCTGCGCGATAGAAAGCTTATACGATTGCTATCCTTCTATATATCTATCTATAGATACTGCAACACCCTCATCAGGGTTCCCACGGGCACTGGAACACATGGAAAATTGCTAAAAAGATTTCATGCATGGAAATATCATGGAATTTGAAAAATGATTAAATTTCATGGATAAATCATGGAATTTTGTTATGAAATGCCAGTTTTGATGTCTTTGGGATTCATTTTTTCCTCGCTCGCTTCGCTCGCTCAATGAATATTGATAAATAGTTATGCTTTTCAAAAGGGCTTTCAAACTAATTTGTTTTCATCAGAAAAACAGATAGCTACTTTTGCAATATAATTATCCGTCCTTGCCTTTTAAAAGGTGTTATGTGACAAAAAATAAACAAATAAACAGACAAATAAGTCCTGGAAATTTAACTCCCATCATGAATTATCATGGAAAAGTCATGGAAATATATTTGATAATTTGTGTGGGAACCCTGCCTCATTACTGAGTATTATGCGCGGCAGGGCTGCCTGAGGTGGAGGAAAGCCAGGTCACATCTCTGCTTCCTGGAATGTGCCTGTGAAACCCCCGCGTTGGGAAGGCGACAGCCAGGCCACATATGTTTCGTCGGGTATTTGATTAATTTCTTTTGTATTTCTGTACAGAATATATTCGTCCAAGCCGTGATGCGAACCCTCAACCTACGGAATAGGTATGTAGCTCAGAAATTCCTGTACAAAACCACTGAGCTATTCGGATGCCTGGTTTTCAACGAATCGGCTTGGCTTTTTTCGGATGTGATCAGACCATGTAGAGGGAAACTACAGAAGTACATACGAAAATTTTGCAACACAAACAAGGATTTTAATCATCTGCTGACAGAATCACAGAATTTTTCTACGAACCAATTATACACCATTTTGATTTCTGATCTTTGAAAGAGTTTCAGATAGTAAAATATCTGTTTGTAATCTTTTATTTCTGGGTTGTAATCTTTTTTGAAGAGGGGGACCTTACAGCTGGAGTCCACACCTCAAGTATCAAAGATTGCCCATATGCGTGATCAGCCATTTCCAATTCGTTTCATTATTTAGTCTCAATTCGTTTCATTATTTAATCAGAATTATTGGTTTGGAGTGATTCTTCTTGATATGGAGAAATAAATGTCGCGTATATGCTCGATAATTTAGATCACGATTTTCCGAGATGAGCCAGACCTGCTGCCCTTTGCAATAGAAAATCTCTCTTGGGGAAGGATCAAAGCCCTGTCATTTCCTCTGAAGTGTGGGGATACTCCAAGTTCTAACAGTTATTGCCCCGCATTTTGCCCAGCTAACCCCCACTTTTCCCCATGGGGATAGACTTAGGGCTGCATTGATAACAATTCGGGCTCGGATATTCACGGTACAGGCGTCAACGAACCTGTTTATTGTATGGCCTTCCGCATATTCACAAATTTCGCAAACCTTCAAAGAAAAGATATCACAAGGAAAGGCGCCTAGGCTGAGGCATACATGTGATACTCTTGAGAAGCCAAAGAGGGAGATTTCTCTTTCCAAATACAGAGAATGATTAAACAAAGAAGAAATTTATTGATTTGAAATATGGAGATGTATAAGATATATAGGGAAATTCTGAAATTCAAAATAGGAAAATTTTGTCAAAAATAGGGAGATCCCTCGGAAATAGGGAGGTATCCCATGTATGGGCTGTGAATTGAACCCAGGGCCTCTGGGACTGCAGTCAACCACTCTACCCTAGACGGAATATTTCCATCGGTATTCCGTTAAACCTCTCCATGTCAGGGAAGTGGATCGAGGTACCGAAGTGGAGCGGGGTGACAGTTAGCCAGCTGATCTAACTCTACCCCTGTGCCAATCTGCTCCTGCTGTACATGTAGATTTTTACTTGCCTTTTCAATACAAAAACATTTTTTTAAATCCATACTCTGTATTTCTTCAACAATACATGTATTTATGACAGATTGTTAGCATTAAATTTGATACATTTGAATCAGAATTTCTTTATTTGGATTGTCATGGTATCCTTGGACAGACGTCCAGTGAGTTCACCATTTTGACATCAGTGTTCCCATTTACCCTCTATACAGGTGTTTTTTTATTAACCCTAAAGTTTGCCATACATATACCCGAAAATTTGCATACAGGCCTATACACAGGGGTATAAAACTAAGAAAAGTAAGCCAGTCTACCCTCAAATTCAAAATTCAGTGGGAACCCTCGACATTTTACTCATTAGCTCGCCTGCACGAAGTGCATAGAGCTATTGTAGTCACCTCGGTCGTCTCCGTGTACGTTTACGTCCGCGTCCGCGTCACGCTTTTGGTTAAAGTTTTTAAAATTGTTATATCTTGATAGCCACTGACCAGAAATCATTCATATTTGGAACATTGCTACATATGAGGGTCCTCTGTGATTTAGTGTGAAGGGACTCGTGGGGTCACGCCTGGGGGCGGGGCTAGAGGTCAATATCTAGGACACCTTTGTACAATGCTGAGATGCTGTGTTAGTTTCTCATCAACTGTAAAGCCTAGAACTGTCAAACCTTACATAAGGCTTCTCCTCGATGTCCCGACTCTGCACCCACATTGACCTACTGACCTTGACCTATATTTCATGCTCTAGTGACTTTGTCATCTTTTAAGCCAACCCTAAATATCTCATCAACTATAAAGCCTACAACCATCAAACCTTGCATATGGCTTCTCCTCGATGTCCCGACTTTGCACCCATGTTGATCTAGTGACCTTGACCTATATTTCATGCTCTAGTGACTTTGTCATTTTTGAAGCCAACTCTTAATATCTCATCAACTATAAAGCCTACAACCATCAAACCTTGCATATGACTTCTCCTTGATGTCCCGACTCAGCACCCACATTCACCTAGTGACCTTGACCTATATTTCGTGCTCTAGTGACTTTGACATTTTTGAAGCCAACCCTTAATATCTCATCAACTATTAATGCCTACAACCATCAAACCTTGCATATGGCTTCTCCTCGATGTCCCGACTCGGCACCCACATTGACCTACTGACCTTGACCTATATTTCATGCTCCAGTGACTTTGTCATTTTTTAAGTCAACCCTTAATATCTCATCAACTATAAAGCCTACAACCATCAAACCTTGCATATGGCTTCTCCTCGATGTCCCAACTTTGCACCCACATTGATCTAGTGACCTTGACCTATGTTTCGTGCTCTAGTGACTTTTTCATTAAAGTTTTTAGAAGTCTATATCTCTTGAACATGTTGATGGATCAAGTCGATACTTTGCATGTTGGTAGATATTGGTCTGAAGTTTTATGCAGTACCATCATGACCCACCCTGAGTGACCTTGAGGTCAAGGTCACAGACTTAGAATTTTTTTGTTAAAGTTTTCGGTTAAAGTTTTTAGAAGTCTATATCTCTTGAACATGTAGATGGATCAAGTTGATACTTTGCGTGTTGGTAGATATTGGTCTGAAGTTTTATTCTGTTCCATTATGACCCACCCTGGGTGAACTTGAGGTCAAGGTCATGGCCTTAGAAATTTTTGGTTAAAGTTTTGGGTTAAAGATTTTTGAAGTCTATATATCTCTATGTTGATGGATCAAGTTGAAACTTTGCATGTTTGTGGATATTGGTCTGAAATTTTATGCTGTACCATCACAACCCATCTGAGCGACCTTGAGGTCAAGGTCATGGGTCATAAATTTTGATGTTTAGTGACAAAGCACAAGTCACGCGAGCTACTCTGTCCTACGACAGCTCTTATTTGCATGAAGTAGTCCATAAATGTTTATCCCCAGCAGTTTGTGTCCTTGTGAATGTCTCTCTGCTGTCATACAAGTGGAAATGTGTGTGAACAACCTATTTCTCACTAGTTACTGTCATGACAATTGCAAAGTTAGGCAGAAATTTTCTAAGAAAAATGTTGTATACTTTAAACTTCCATTCAGTGAGGCTGAAACATGAAAATTGCAAATCTGTAATTCTAACGGCTATATTCTCTTCCGTCACTCAAACTCGAACTCAACTCGCGAGAGTATGGCTGGAGTATGAGTCGAGTGGGATTAAATTGAGTGTGAGTGGAGTATAGATTTGGTATGCACAACAGTCACTCAACCATCACTCACTGGAGTGTCAGATTTTCTTTATAAATCAAAGAAATTTTAAATCTTATGGACATTTGATGTTATTATTCCAGCATCAAATTAGCAGCAAAGACTCTGACTAGACGCCGCATATTGCGGTGAGTTGTTATCTAATTTTGATGTTCACGCATGGTATCGTATTAGCTTATGTGAACTCATTCCTTCTTTATTGTTTGTTTCTCTGCTTGTTTGTTTATTTGTATTTCTTTCTGTGTTGCTCTCTCTCTCTCTCTCTCTCTATCTCTCTGTGCTTGCATGTTGGTTTATTTGTCTTTCTTTCTTTCTCTCTCTCTCTCTCTCTCTCTCTCTCTCTCTCTCTCTCTCTCTCTGGGGTGGGTGGGTGAGTAGATGTCTGTACGTGGGGGTAGAGGGGTGAGTCTGTGACAGCGATATCTGGGGTGAGTCTGTGACAGCGATATCTAGCATAAAGGTGCAAATGTGTCTGCATCTGGAAGTACAATGTTGACCACGCACCTAAAAATATGGATAATTGCTTTTCATGTTCAAAATAGTAGTAAATGACTTGCCTTGAGAAAATCAAAATCTGTTCTAGAATTCGCGACCCCTCTCAAGAAAAGATTTGTCCCAATCATAACACTTGGTCCGGCTGATGTATGTAATCTGCTATTTAGGGATTTTTTGGAAGAAAAATGAAGAAATAAGGGTCCAAAAATTTTCGAGTAGCGCTCGAGTGAGGTGTCGCCTTCACTCAACGATTACTCGAAATTTGAGTTGAGTTTGAGTGTAAGTGGGACATGTGCATACCAAATCGAACAGTTATGCACTCACACGAGTGACTGATCAGATTATCTGGATGAGTTTGAGTGGAGTATGCCTCGAGTGTAGGATGAGAATACAGCCGTAACGGCTATATTCTCTTCCGTCACTCAAACTCGAACTCAACTCGCGAGAGTATGGCTGGAGTATGAGTCGAGTGGGATTAAATTGAGTGTGAGTGGAGTATAGATTTGGTATGCACAACAGTCACTCAACCATCACTCACTGGAGTGTCAGATTTTCTTTATAAATCAAAGAAATTTTAAATCTTATGGACATTTGATGTTATTATTCCAGCATCAAATTAGCAGCAAAGACTCTGACTAGACGCCGCATATTGCGGTGAGTTGTTATCTAATTTTGATGTTCACGCATGGTATCGTATTAGCTTATGTGAACTCATTCCTTCTTTATTGTTTGTTTGTCTGTTTGTTTGTTTATTTGTATTTCTTTCTGTGTTGCTCTCTCTCTCTCTCTATCTCTCTGTGCTTGCATGTTGGTTTATTTGTCTTTCTTTCTTTCTTTCTTTCTTTCTCTCTCTCTCTCTCTCTCTCTCTCTCTCTCTCTCTCTCTCTCTCTCTCTGTGGGGTGGGTGGGTGAGTAGATGTCTGTACGTGGGGGTAGAGGGGTGAGTCTGTGACAGCGATATCTAGCATAAAGGTGCAAATGTGTCTGCTTCTGGAAGTACAATGTTGACCACGCACCTAAAAATATGGATAATTGCTTTTCATGTTCAAAATAGTAGTAAATGACTTGCCTTGAGAAAATCAAAATCTGTTCTAGAATTCGCGACCCCTCTCAAGAAAAGATTTGTCCCAATCATAACACTTGGTCCGGCTGATGTATGTAATCTGCTATTTAGGGATTTTTTTGGAAGAAAAATGAAGAAATAAGGGTCCAAAAATTTTCGAGTAGCGCTCGAGTGAGGTGTCGCCTTCACTCAACGATTACTCGAAATTTGAGTTGAGTTTGAGTGTGAGTGGGACATGTGCATACCAAATCGAACAGTTATGCACTCACACGAGTGACTGATCAGATTATCTGGATGAGTTTGAGTGGAGTATGCCTCGAGTGTAGGATGAGAATACAGCCGTAAATTTTGTTGCCAATATGTTGCTAAGTAGTTGCTAACTAGTCACAAGTTGTTGAATACCACTGAGATAATAGCAATTTCTTTTTCAGGCTCTCAGGTTGAGGAATGGGTTGAGGTGGCCCATACAGAACTAGGAGTCTACTCCATCATCAGTGTGGAAACTGATGTGACCAGCTAACTGTATGCATAGAAAAAAAATCCTGTAGAACTACGCGGTAATTAGGTTGGTAGCTAGATATACCATAATATTTGTTCTAATTAGCACACATGCTCCAATAAGTGCACACCCTGGTCATTTCCGAAACACCCTACACATGCATAAGTGCACCCTGCGTGACTAACATATTGATATTTTTATTCAAACTTCAACATTTAAAGTGTATTTATGTTAACCTCACAAACATGCATTCTTTTTACCTGGTGATGAAATATGTTCAAGTTGTATGCTTGTATCAGTTTGCTGTAAATTGTGAGCAGAATAAATTTCATACACAACTGAGTTGAGAGGAAACCATTTGTACAATATCTAGGTCTGTTATCAACTGATGTTCTATTTCAGATATGGATTGTGGTGGTGCTTGACCTTTCAACTTCATTTGTGCTGAATTTTGCTGATAGATCGGGTGGAGTCGGGAGAGGACAATGACAGACATGGTAGAGTGTGTCCTAGGGTGGCTTGAAGATCCTCCAGCTAGTTGAGGTTAATTTCTAGATGACAAGATCTTCGTTACTACATGTACTAGAAATTCTTCAAGCGTGAATGACATTTGATCTGTCATTTGAGGTCCAAATGCTTCAGCAATGTTCTCAAAAACAGAAATATAAAAAAAAATGTTACTACTTGAATCAACAGATATATATACGTTGCAATTATTTCTAGACTATAGAGAGGTTTACTAGAGCATCATCCTTTACATTTTGAAATATTGTGTGCGCGGCCCCATGGCTGAGTGGTTAAGAGCGCTGATATTTCATTACCACACTTAATTACTCGATCATTTCACCGATGTCTGATATGGGTTCGAAGTTCGAACCCCACACAGGGCACATGAGAGACAAGCAAGTTCTGCTTGTGGGTGTACC
Source organism: Rugalucina vietnamica (assembly GCA_964017185.1). Taxonomy (NCBI): domain Eukaryota; kingdom Metazoa; phylum Mollusca; class Bivalvia; order Lucinida; family Lucinidae; genus Rugalucina; species Rugalucina vietnamica. The sequence goes on along the minus strand of OZ024871.1, from coordinate 34,153,939 downwards.
AGGTGGTTTTTCTCGGGAGTTCTTCCCCAACTTCCAATTGGCCCATCTCATATGAGTTTAAATAATCTTGACAGGGACTTTGAACTAAATCAAAGAAAAAGAAAGAAGAACAATCATGTACACATACTTCAAACATCCATCATTAATTCTTAGTGGGAAGATTCAGTTGCATTTAAAATATCAACCCATGCAGTATGCTGAAAAAGAAGTACTCGCATGTATTATTATTATTATACAGTATACAACACAAAATTTTGAACAGCACACATGATGTGCAAGAATACCAGCTCCTCAGTGATCTAGCCTTAAGTCCATAGTAAGGGTAGCATTATTAGCTCACCCAAGCCAAAATTTTCACGGGTGAGCTTATAGGATAGGAAGCACCTGACGTCTGTCGTCGTACGCTACTTTCAAAGATCTTCACTGAAACTGCTTGGACAATTTCAGCCAAATTCTACATGAAGCATCCATAGGAAGGGGGAACCAATAAACAATCCAGGTCACATGGCTATGATGGCTGCCATGCCCATATAAGGTAAATGTCCTTAGAAGTCTTAAAGGGCGGTCCCCAAGGCCTTGCGATTAAGAGCACAATTTATTTATCACTTGATTATCTCATGTGGGTTGGAGCCCAGCACTGGCCACATGTGAGATAAGCCAAGTTCTGCTTGCAGGTGTGCCAGGTGGTTTGTCTCAGGGTTCTCCCATTTTTGTCCCACCAGCATGAAAGGAAAGTTAAACTGAATTAAAAAAAAATCTCCAGAACTGCTGGCCCAACAAAACTTGGCATATAACATCAGGCACTACTACAATGTCATTATTATGTGTTTATAAAAGATGGCCCTGTGATGACTTTACCTATTTTACTCAATGCTGCAAGGTCAACATAGGTGGTCATCTGTGGATGCATTTGAATGGGGAAAATTGTTAAAAAAATATTTGAAGGGAAAATCTTGCAGGAAATGGGCGAATGGACTGAAAATTTATGAATCTAAAAAGCTTTTAAGCCCATGGGTTTGTGTGCCCCCATCCTGGGGCAATATACTTGAGTATATTATCATAATATTCAAAGGTCTTTTTCCCTGACACCATTTGACCAATTAAAGCCAACTTTTACATGTACAGAAAGGTACAAGTAGGCAGTGATCAGGAAATGGCAAATTCAGAAAGATATTCCCACTCTATAAACCGAGGGATGGAAAAAAAAACAACTAAAATGACACTTAGGTACATGTACGTATACCAAGAAGACATATCATTAGCCAAGTGAGCAGCTATTCCCCAATAGGCGGCCAATCAGTTACCCCAACTGAACTAAAAATATGAAAACGTACATACATGTAAGGCTCAAACAGCACAAAAATTGACTCCAAAACACAAAAACAATTAGAACAACAACAGAAGTATCGTCTTAAACTGTAAACTGTTGAAATGTCATTGAAGGGAAAAGCTTCCAAGATTCATGTATGATTCTGAAAAAAATGATCAAAGCAGTTCATTTGCCCCCACCCTGGGGCTATAATATTCATGTATTTGACTGTTATAATCAAACAAGCTTTATAACAAGTTTATCAGTATTTATCTCAGGTGAGCGTTTACAGCAGCATTGGTCCTGTGGTTGGATTTTGAACAGAGTAAAGATTTACAATGTGGTAGGCTACATCTGGTAACACTAGTTTTCTCTTTATTCGATGTGGTATTTTTCGTTTCAGAATGGTGATCCCCCCTGAAGAAACGACGGTGAAATTGAACATTCTGTATGTGACTCCTATGTGCTAAGCCAGTGATAAAAGTGGAAGCTAGTGCAGGAAATGAAACTTAAAGAACACAAGGAAATACTCTCTGCAAACTGATTAAGCCATTTGAAATCAAAACATGGAAAGGGGAGTCGGTGGCCTGGTGGTTGAACATCAGACTTAAAATTGAGAGGTCCTGGGTTCGAACACCCCCAGGCACCATGTTGTGTCCTTGAGCAAGACACATGAACTCACTAGAGTACTGGTTCTGTCACAACATAAATGAAATATTGTAGACACTGAGAAACTTTAAACTTGATAGCAAAAAAAAAAAGTGGAAAAGTCAGAATTATTGGAGAAGTGAAAGTGTTAAATACAGTCAAAAAATAACACAAACTTTTGAAACATTTTTTTCAGGGATCAAAAGTAGCGAGCACCAAACCATTTTAAGCTCACCTGAGGCAAAGGCTCACAGGTGAGCTTAATAGTATACCCATGCTCTGTCATCCGTCATTCACAATTTCAAAGATCTTCTCTGAAACAGCTCGGCCAGTCAAAGCCAAACATCATGTGGAGCATCCTTAGGAAGAGGGAACAAAAGTTTATAGAAATGGTCCAGGTCACATGACCAAGAAGGCACCCATGACTATAAATAGCATAAACCTTTATTTATCTTCTTCAGAAGCAGAAGGCCTTTGATTTTGAAACTTGGCATGAAGCATCAGGGAATGGAGCTCTACAAAGTTGTATAAATCATGACCCCGTGATGACCTTGACCTATTTTATGACAAGGTCAACTTAGGTTGCCCATGCATTTGAATGGGGAAAAAAGTTGAAATGTCATTTGAAGGGCAAATCTTGCAGGAAATGTGCAAATATGCTTATGATTTAAGATTCTGAAAGAAAAACTGGATCCCAGAGGTATTTTCATGTATATAATCATAATATTCAAGTCTTCTTCTCCCAAACCCCTTGGCTGATCAAAGTCAAATTTAAAAAATATTCTTTGGAACTGATGAACCTATTGCAATGAAACTTGGTATATATATGTATTAATTGGAACTAGTGTAGAACATGTACAATGTGTTTTTAAATCATTACCCTTGGCGGCCCCCTTGGCCGAGTGGTTAAGAGCGCTGATATTTCATTACCGCACTTAACCATTCGATCATCTCACCACTGTGTCTGGTGTGGGTTCAAGCCCCGCTCTGGCCACATTATAGAAAAGCCAAGTTCTGCTTGTGGGTGTGTCTTTTTTTTCTCGGGGTTCTCCGTTTTCGCCCCAGCTACTGATTGGCCCGTCTCATATGAGCTGAAATAATCTTGTAAGGGACATTAAATTGAATAAAAAAAAATCATTACTCTGTGATGACCTTGACAAATTTAAAGTCAAGGTCAACTTCGGTCACATAAATATGCAGAAAGCTGTCAAAATGCCATTGAAGGGAAAAACTTCAGGAAATGGGCAAATGGCTAGAATTAGTAGAATATTTATGATTTTGTTCTTGAAAAGGAAATTGACACTGCCTTGTAGCTATACATGTATATGACCATTATAGTCAAATCGAAGTTGAGTGTTTACAAGACCATTGGTCCTCTGGTTTTATTAGCTCACCTGAGCCGTTAGGCTCACAAGATGAGCTAATAGGATGGCCATGATCCCGCGTCCATCCGTCGTCCGTCGTCTTCCACCATTTTCAAAGATCTTCTTCTCTGAAACCGCTTGGCCGATCAAAGCCAAATTTCACGTGACCAATGGCGGATTGTGCTGATCGAGCTTTCTTTCTCTGATCTATTTTGTTGATATACATCGTTTTAAAGTGTTTCTTTGGAATTATGAGTGGGAGAAGTGGTGCAAGGCGTGGTCGGGTTCGTGTTCGTGGTGGCAGGGGCCGTGGTGGTATGTCTAGCGGACGTGGGAAGTTAACTTTTGTGGACGATAACCCATTCAGTGCCCTCGATTCAGATGAAAATGGCGGTAGTGTCTCTCGTAGCGGATTAATGGATAATAGAAAGTCGAGACAGGATAAAAAGCGACAACGTATTAGTACAGGTACGTCGGATGAGTTATACAATGATGACGATGATTATAATGATAGTGATACAGAAGAGATGGACGATGATGATGATAATGAGCAGAATGATGACTTTATGCAATTGTCAATGGATCAGAAATTAGCGGCCATGTTTACAAAAATATCGAGAACTGATGTCAGGGTCGACCGACTTTACAAAGAGAAACTAGGTAGGCGTGTCCAGAGAGTTGAAAGTGTTCTTAGTGCTCACGAGCAGCGAATCAAACTGCTTGAGTATCGTTCGATTGACATTGAGGCTCGCAGTCGGAGGCGGAACTTACTATTCAAAGGGATTAGAGAATACGGTCAAGTTGAGAATTGTTTTGACCTAGTGCGCGACTTTATTGCTGATAATTTAAACATTCATGATAATATGTACCTTGAAAGAGCTCACAGACTCGGCAGCCTCAAACAAAATCAGTCCAAACCCCGACCAATTATAGTTGCCTTCCGTGATTATTATGACACTGAAATGATATTACAAGCAGCGCCGGATTTGAAAAACACTAATTACTCTGTTTGTCGGGACTATCCGAAAGAAATCACAGAGGCACGCAATAAATTGTGGCCCCATTATAAAAAGGCTCGTGAAAATCCCTCGGCCAAAGTGTCTATCAGATATCCTGCCAGGCTTGTTGTTGATGGAGTTACAACTCACGATATCTTCCCTGACTGGTTTCAAGTACTTAACGGTCGACGCGTTCAAACCGGTAGTGACAATAATCATAGGAATACCGCTACACACAACGTTACTTCTGATCTGCCGTTATCGGGTCAACAGAGTGAACAGTTATCTGGTCGTGCTAGTAATGAGTCATTACCAAAGTCAGCCAATTTGACGCAACCTCCAGAACAATTAACTCGATCTCTGAACAATGCAGTTAACCTACAGCAACCAGACTCTGTGCAACGCCAAAATGTACCTCGCCCTGATCAGATAAACATCGACGTATCGACCGGAACTGTAAATAGTGGTGCACCTGCGTTTGCGGGTATTCGTCAGAACGCCCCTGGTGTTACGCAAACTATGCGCCAGGGCGACGTCTCGATGGGTGATGAGTCTGCTCAGCGACCATTTCAGCAAACCTCTAACAGCAACACGACTCCGGGACAAGGTGGTGCTGCCTCGCCAGGACGTCCTCCTTACAACGACTCTAGTCATTCTCACGGAGACGCGTCAGCGCAGAACGTCAGATAGGAACCGTTGGGGAAGGTACCCATACGTTTAGCGTTCCTTAACGTTGAGGGTTTAGTGACTAAGAAGGTTAATAAACTTCAGTGTACAGAAATTAAAACTGTTTTTCAAAACAATGACATTGTTATGTTTAATGAAACTTGGACGTCAGAGATGTCGAATTTGGATGTTGAAAACTTTGAGTATTTTGCTCTCCACAGAACACAGAGAAAACTAAACGCAAAACGTGACTCAGGTGGCATCATTATATATGTAAAGTCTGAACTATATAACAGTAAAATGCTTGTAAAAACTGACTGCGATGACATTATCTGGCTGAAGTTCGAGCCAGGTGTATTTTCAGAAAATGCCCTTTATTTGTGTGTATGCTATGTTTTGCCCACTGGAACTAGCAGAGAGGTTATCGTCGAAACGTCGGTTTTCGATCGTGTGTCGAATGACATTGCTTACTTTCAATCAAACAATAACGAATCTGATTGTTCATTTATCATCTGTGGCGATATGAACGCCCGTACAAAAGATTTACCGGACATGGTTTTAGATGACAATTTTGTTCATTTACCGTTACCAGATGATTATATTCTTGATGATTTTATTATGCCACGTGCCTCTGAAGACAAACGGCTGTATTCTCTACCTACACTCGAGGCATACTCCACTCAAACTCATTCAGATAATCTGATCAGTCACTCGTGTGAGTGCATAACTGTTCGATTCGGTATGCACATGTCCCACTCACACTCGAACTCAACTCAAATTTCGAGTAAACGTTGAGTCAAGGCGACACCTCACTCGAGCGCTACTCGAAAATGTTTGGACCCTTATTTCTCCACATTTTCTTCGAAAAAGCCCAATAATAGCAGTTTACATACATCACCTGGACCAAGATTTATGCTCGGGACAAATCTTTTCATGAGAGGGGTCGCGATTTCTAGAACAGATTTCGAATTTCCCAAGGCATGTCATTTGCGACTATTTTGAACATGAAAAGCAATGATCCATACTTTAGGTGAGTGGTCAACTGAACATTGTACATCCAGATGCAGACGCATGAGTGCCTTTACGCTAGATATCGCTGTCACAGACTCACCCCCTCCACCCCCACGCACACCCATCTCCTCACCCACCCACCCCACAGAGAGAGAGAGAGAGAGAGAGAGAGAGAGACAACCACAAAAGAAAGACAAATAAAACAACAAGCAAGCAGAGAGAGAGAGAGAGCAACTCATAAAGAAAGAAATAAAGAAACAAGCAGACAAACAATAAAGAAGGAATGCGTATAAGCAAATACGATACCATGCGTGCACATCAAAATTAGATAACAGGTCACCGCAATATGCGGCGTCTTGTCAGAGTCTTTGCTGCTAATTTGATGGTAGAATAATAACACCAAATGTCTATAAGATTTCAAATTTCTTTGTTTTTATAATGAAAATCTGACACTCCAGTGAGTGATGGTTGAGTGACTGTTGTGCATACCAAATCTATACTCCACTCACACTCAATTTAATCCCACTCGACTCATACTCCAGCCATACTCTCGCGAGTTGAGTTCGAGTTTGAGTTTGAGTGACGGAAGAGAATATAGCCGAAAAAATCGAACCAAAACGGTACATTACTGTTAGAATTTTGCAAGCAAACAAACATGCGTATTTTGAATGGAAGAACGGGATCGGATAACGGTATAGGTAAATTCACATGTCATACACACCGGGGCAAAAGTGTTGTTGATTATATATTAGTAAGCACTGATATTTTGCCTTTGATATGTTCATTCGACATTGGTGATCCGAGTATACTATCTGATCACAGTTTTCTCTACTGTTCGATATGGGCAAATTCTCCGCATTCAAACAACAGGCTGTTCAATGATGAGAATATTGAGTATGTATCATATAAATATGTATGGGACGATAATCTCTTAAATGAGTTCAAAACTTGGCTTTGCTCGCCAGACGTAACTGTTATTTTTGAAGAGGCACGAGATACCTTAGTTTCTGAGCAAATATCACCGGCGAATATTGACACAGGTCTCAATTTGATTGTCGAAGGCATTGAGACGTGTACAAAACCCCTGTTTTCAAAACCGCTTAAAGTTAGATATCAGGAGTGCAGTTTTTCTGATAATAAATTGCCTTGGTTTGATGACAATTGTAGGATGAAAAGAATTGAGTTTTATCGATTTTTGAACATTTTTAGGAATGACAAAACTGATCAAAATAGATGTAATATGGTTTCAGCTCGTTCTGAATTTAAGACATCATTGCGTCATGCAAGATACCGTTATGACCAGTTACAAACACAGAAACTTAACGAATCAAAACATAAAAACGCAAAAGCTTACTGGAAACTTCTTAAAGGTGCTTCCAATATATCGAAACCAAACTTATCCCTTAGCAATTTTGCGGCCTATTTTAAGGCAGTTAATAACCCAGACAGTGCATTTTATACTCCTGATGATGACGTCATTTATTTCAACGAACGGTATTTGAATGGAGAATTGCAGGTCATGTTTAGTGAACTCGATGTTTCTATATCTATGATTGAGGTCTTAAAGGCTATCGACGAACTTTCAAACGGTAAATCTGCTGGTCCTGACAGATTAATTAATGAATTTTTCATCAATGGTAAGGCATTTCTTATTCCATATCTGCATATTCTTTTTAATAAAGTGTTTGAATCAAGCTATTTTCCCAGTGCGTGGTCAATTGGTGAAATAATCCCCTTGCATAAGAAGGGAGACAAGTCGAATGTTGACAACTATCGTGGCATAACCTTATTAAGCACGGTCGGAAAGTTATTTACCCGTATATTGAATAAAAGGCTTACTGACTGGGCCGAATCATATGGTGTATTCATTGAGGCGCAAGCTGGTTTTCGGGAAAATATGTCTACAGTTGACAACATTTTTGTTTTGCATGGTCTGATAACGCATTTTCTGAACAATGATAAACAATTATTTTGCTCATTTATAGATTTTTCGAAAGCTTTCGATTATGTTGTTAGGGATATTTTATGGTTCAAGTTAATCAAGTATGGTATCAGGGGTAAAATCTTAGACATAATTATTGCAATGTATAAGGATGTAAAATCTAAAGTTAAACTTAACAATATGCTCAGCGAAGATTTGTCATGTATGATAGGTGTACGCCAAGGAGAGTGCCTTTCTCCGATCCTTTTCGCCATGTACGTGAACGATATCGAGAGGGAATTTATTACAAAAGGGGCTGATGGTGTAGAATTAGGTTTTATAAAACTGTTTTTGCTCTTATATGCTGATGATATTGTCATTTTTTCCGAGAGCGCTGTTGGCTTACAACATGGTTTAGATTTATTACAAGAATACTGCCAAAGATGGCGATTAACCGTAAATCCTAATAAATCCAAAATAATTATTTTTAGAAAAGGTGGCGTGTTACCGCAAGATATAGTATTTAGATACGGTGATATTAATTTAGAAATTGTTTCCAAATTTACATATTTAGGCATTGTTTTCACAACGGGGGGTTCTTTTGCTGAGGCACAATCAACGCTCTCGGGACAAGCACAAAAAGCAATCTTCTGTATGAAAAAATACTTAAACAAATTTGTTGATGTTACTCCAAGTCACTACTTAGAATTATTTGACAAACTTGTCTCACCTGTTTTAAATTATGCTTCAGAAGTTTGGGGATTTGCAAAAGCAAATCATATTGAACGTGTTCACCTTCAATTTTGTAAAAGATTGCTATCTGTAAAACAATGTACACAAAATGATTTTGTCTATGGTGAGTTGGGAAGATACTCTTTTCAAAATATTAGGTACTATAATATCATTAAGTATTGGATCAAAATTTTACATTGTCATGAAATGAAATATGTTAAAATTGTTTATAATGTATTGCATAGTGATGCTACTGATTTTCCAAATAAGACATCATGGGTAACTCTTCTTCGAGATCTAATAGGCAACCTTGGTTTCATGCATGTATGGGACCAACAAAATGTTGGCGACAGTAAGGCATTTCTTTCAATTGTTAAGCAACGCCTAGCAGATAACTTTGTCCAGAATTGGAATTCAAGATTAACTGAATCATCTCGTGCATTATTTTATAGAAATTTTTCTTTTGGTTATAAGTTATATCTAGATAATGTTACAGTAAATAAATATAGAATTGCTCTTTTGAGACTTCGAGTATCTTCTCATCGTCTTGAGATCGAAACAGGTCGATGGAAAAAACCTACTGCCACACCCATACAAAACCGATTATGTACAACATGTCAAAAATTAGAGGATGAGTTTCACTTTGTTTTGGAATGTGAACGATATAATGAAATCAGGAAAACATTAATACCTAATTATTACAGTCGAAGACCAAATATGTTCAAATTGCTCGAACTTTTTACAACTGATTCGAAAAAGGTGCAAAGAAATTTATCAAATTTTGTTTTCAAAGCATTTAAATTAAGGGACCAATTTATCTTTAGGTAATGTAGTCATGTACTTCTCTCTATACGAATGTTTTGGTTAATATTGGCATCTAATTTTCTAATGTTGAATAGCATGTTGTTTAAAGGAACAATACATTCTAGAAAATGTTATGTACCTTCTCCTATGTTTGTATTTCTGCGGATATGTGGTATTGTGCATGTATTTATCAATTTATATATGAATGGTATATGTTTGATATGTTCTAAACAATCCGCTGTCACATTTGTATGTATATATGTTTATCACTTGTTGTAACCGATGGGCCATTAGGCCTAGTGTTTATCAATAAACTTCTAAACTTCTATGAAGCATCTGTGGGAAGGGGGAACCAATGTGTTTATAAATAATCCAGGTCACATGACCAAGATGGCCACCATGCCCATATACATGTATGGTAAAAAACTTCAAAATTCTTCTTCTCTGGAACCACTGGACCGATTTCAAGGAAACTTTGCATGAAGCATTGGGACTAGAGTACTACAATGTGTTTATAAATTATTACCTTTTGATGACCTTGACCTATTTTATGGCAAGGTCAACATAGGTCACCCATGCATTTGAATGGGGAAAATTGTCAAAATGTCATTTGAAAGGATAAAGTTGCAGAAAATGGGAAAATGGACTGAAGATATGTGATTCTGAAAAAAAAATGACACTAGGGGTTGGTCTGCCCTCACCCAGGGGCAGTATACATGTATATTACAATAATATTCAAAGATCTTCTTCTCTGAAACCACGTGGCCAATCAAAGCCAAATTTTATAGGAAGCATCTATGGGAAGGGTGAATCAATGTATTTATAAATAATCCAGGTCACATGATCAAGATGGCCGCCATGCCCATATATGGTAAAAACCCTTTAAAATTCTTCTTCTCCGGAACCACTGGACAGATTTCAACGAAACTTGGCATGAAGCATTGGGGACTAGAGTACTACAATGTGTTTATAAATTATTACCTTTGGATGACCTTTACCTTTTTTACGGCAAGGTCAACAATGGTTTCCCATACATTTGAATTGGAAAAATTGTTAAAATGTCATTTGAGAGGAAAAACTTGCAGGAAATGGGCAAATAGACTGAAGATATGTGAAACTGAAAAAAAAGGATCCCAGGGGTTGTTCTGCCCCCACCCTGGGGTGGGTATACATGTATATTACATAATCAAAGATCGTCTTTGAAACCGCTTGGCCAATCAAAGCCAAATTTTGTATGAAGCATCTATAGGAAAGGGGAACTAATGCATATTTAAATAATTCAGGTCAGATGACCAAGATGGCCGTCATGCCCATATTTGGTAAAACCCTACAAAAATCTTTTTCTCTGGAACTGGTTTACCGATTTCAAAGAAACTTGGCATGAAGCACTGATGACTCAAGTACTCAATGTATATATAAATCATGACCCTGTGATGACCTTGACCTATTTTAAGGCAAGGTCAACATGGGTTGCCTATGTATTTGAATGGGTTGATCTGTTAAAATGTCATTTGAAGGGAAAAACTTGTAGGATATTGGCAAATGGACAGGATATTGATTATCCTGAAAAAAAAAAATGGTCCCAGGGCTTCATCTGCCCCTATACTGGAACTGTTTTCTATAATATTCAAACATGTTTATTGGTATATGCAGCAGATCTCAGGTGAGCGTTTACAGGACCATTGGTCCTCTGGTTTCTTTATTCGAACAATATGGACAAGCTTTATACTTAGTATTATTTTATGTGAAAATATATATTTAAAAAGTTTGAATCTACAAATATGGATTTGACAAATTTACAAATTCTGACTTTTTACAATTTTTCAAGTTAGGGGAAGGGGTTGTTACATGGTTTGTAAAATTTTAACATCCAGTTCAAGTTGAAAATTTTTGAATAACTTAAGTTCAGAATATTCTGTTTTAGCAAAATAAAACAATAGTCAAGGACATTCTTCATGAATTTGTGTGCAGGACAACCATATATAAAGGAATAAAATTTAACTGATTTTTTTTTTCTTCTAAATTTTAAAAATTTGTTAAGAGGTCGCATTTAGAGGCATGTAGCTTGAAAAATGGACACTGCCCTATAGTAATTTTGTTTTCAAATGTCATGTTTTATAGTTTGGAAGCAAAATAGAGCAATTAAAAAAAAGTTTGAATACTTCTTCTTTGGCAGCAAACATCCTTACCATAAACAAAAATATGTGTGTGATAGATTTTATGTGGTTGTGTCATTTTTTTTTACCTTCAACTCTTATGTTTTCAGGAATTTTCTAGGAGCTTTCCTGTTTTTTCCATTTGTTTTTGTATCTCTTCGATGTTTAAAATATAAAATAAAGTGAAGTAAAATCAATATATATTCTATTTACCATGCCTTTTTAGCTCACCTTAGCTCGAGGCCTACGAATGAGCCTAAAGGATAGGCAGGGTCCATTTGTCTGTCCAAAATTTTTACATAATTATTTGGTGAAAGCTGGGGTAGATTTTTTTAACTGATTTGATTTAAGGCTTAGTGTGCCAGTCAACAATTTTCCAGTCATGTTGGACAGAACCACCGCTTTAGATAATTATTTAGTGAAAACTGGAGGAGAAATTTTTGAATTTGATTTGATTCCAGTCAACAGTTCTTCTGGGCGGAGCCACCACTTCATGGGTATTTAACCTTTACTGTGGGAAGTCAAAAAGTCTTTGCTCATTGACACATCACGGCGGCAGTAGGTCTCGAATCTAAGACCCCTGAATCAGGAGTAAAATACTCTACCACTGAGGAGAATCAATCAAGCCCATAAATACTTGGATGCATGTATTAAGAAACACAATGGCCATTGTTCATTTTCAGTTTAAAATTGATCATGGATCAGCCAGTAAATACACAGTTTCATCAGACTTCTACCTACAGTGGAATCAAAATGCGAAAAGAAAAAAAATCAGACCAGATTAAAGATATTTATTAATTTTCTTTTCATTTTCTATATTTTCTTAATTTTCTTTTCATTTTCTATATTTTCTTTCTTGTTTAGTTTAAATTTCTTTTCTTTTTCATAGATTTTTCTCAGAAAGACCATACTTGAAAAAAGTTATGTTGAAGCCTAGGCTTCCAGGCTTCCACCTGCGTCCACACCTGACTCAGCTTAGGTTTACACTTGAGTTGTTTGACAAGTATTTATGTTTTCATAAGTGAATTTTTACACAAGTATATTCCCACAGCCTTGACCTTACCGATAAACTTATTACATACCATGCTTTGGCGTAAGTCAACCTTCAAAAATCAAACTTCAAAGTTTTTCTGTGAGATTACTTGATCAGTCAAAGCCATGACATGCAACTTAATTTCTTTTAGAGGAGAACAAAAGCATTTAGTCTAACCACGGCCAATAGCATTATATATGGCAGTGGATGTTTACTCTAGAACTACCGAGTACCCAGCAGACATTTGACGTCGGTTGGACGTCAGATAGACGTCAGACTCCGACGTCATAATGACGTTGGATTTAGGTTGATTTTGAAAGTTTGTTTGACGTCAAAAACAGACGTCAATCTGACGTCAAAAACAGACGTCATTCTGACGTCAAAAACAGACGTCATTCTGACGTCAGAAGAACAACGTTGGTTTGATGTCTCAAATGTGACGTCGTAATGACGTTGGGGTTAGGTTGATTTTGAAAGTTTGTTTGACGTCAAAAACCGACGTAAATCTGACGTGCTAAAACCGATATCGTGAATGTAATTATAATTAACATTCTGAAATCCTGAAGTGGATTCAGAAGTGCAGGGATGCACTATTGTTATTCCCTTTCGCTCCTTTGATAGAGTTATTCGGGATATACAAATGTTTAAGATGTTTAATCACTCTAGATCTGATGTTGGTATATCTTATTTATGTCAAATTTTATTGCTATATGGTGCTAAAACAAATAAGACATTAGTGTAAATAATAAGACTATTGTGAACAATCAATAATTTAAAATGGTGAAATAAGTATTAAAATATACAAATTTCATTTTCGTCTTAATAGAAGGTTTAATAATTTAGTGAAAGACTTTATTTTGATTAACAAATAATTATTTTTTCTAAATTAAGCATGGTGGGCGAAATATGTGATTTCCGATACGAGACCTAGATATGACTTTTTTAAAAGTGGCAATGTTGAAATTATTATTTGAATTTGATTTTGTTACATAATGTGCGCAAGAAATTATGTCAGTTCAAGGGCAGCTAACTCTGTCGACATATGACGTTAGACTTACGTTTGAATCCGGCGTCATTTCGACGTCATATCAATACGTCCACTGACGTCAGGACTGGACGTCAGGTGGACGTTGATTATTGGTTTTATTATATACCTACCAAAAATAACCATTGATACTACCCATTTTCCGAGACAAAAATAAGGAATCTTGTATCACCACACTGTCCTGATACGATTCCGTATCACCATCCTCCATTTTTTACCCTACAATATAAAATCCAGCACCTAAAGCCGGCATCTAAATCTGAATGACAACCAGAGTAATTTCTATTTTAATTAATAAAACAACAACTGTTTCAGAAGTTTAAGAGGTTCGCTTGTCATCAAAGCAACATAATTAACCAAAAATTAACGACTTTTCTAGCTTTGACGTAAGAACTGGCACAATGTTACGTCATCAAAGATTTGACGCAACGTCGTATGGTACGTCGTCATAATGTCGCAAATTTACGATTTGAATTCTTGTGGCTGATTACTTTGGTAGGTATAAAATAAACGCGTTATTACTTCAGTAACTTGATCTGATGGGTTGGATCACGTCTCGTAGCTGCGCCTGGAAAGACCGGATCACGCTCGTCTCCGACTAGCGTGATCTGGTCTTTCCTGGCGCAGCTACTCGACGTGATCCGACCCATCAGATCAAGTTACTGAAGTAATAATGAGTATGTATGACGTCGTGACCAAAATACAACCAATATCCGACGTCAAGTTGACGTCAGATGCCTGCTGGGGACGCGTTTTTCGTATATGTCGTCAGAGTTAGCTGCCCTTAAATTGACATAATTTCTTACACATATTATGTAATAATATCAAATTCAAATAATAATTTCAACCTTTCCACTTAAAAGTCATATCTGAGTCTCGTATGGGAAATCCCATATTTCGCCCTCATGCTTAATTAATGTAGGAAAAAATGATTATTTATTAATCAAAATAAAGTCTTTCACTAAATTATCAAACTTTCAATTAAGATGAAAATAAAATTTGTATATTTTAATATTTATTTCAACATTTTAAATAATTGTTTGTTCAGAATAATCTTATTTCTCACACTAATGTCTTATTGGTTTTAGCACCATAAAAGAAATAAAATTTTGCTTAAATAAGATGTATCAACATCAGGCTGAATTAATATCTTGAACATTGTGTATGTCCCGAAAAACTCTATCAAAGGAGTGAAACCTAAAACCTCCTTCCGGTTGAGCCTTCGGGTGCTCCCGGAACAACAAACCCACAAAAAACAACCTCCTATAGTACTGGTCTCGCACAGGAAAAAAAAGAAAAAAGGAGTGAAAGGGACTATCAAAAGTGCATCACTGCTCTTCTGAATCCACTGTTATTCAAAAATGCGAAAAAATATACACCTTAAACTATTTATATGACATTAATTCAAACGTCGGTTTTAGGACGTCAGATTGACGTCAGCTTTCAGACGTTAAACCGACGTTGGCTTTAGCACGTCAGACTGACGTCTAGTTTTGACAACAAACAAACTTTCAAAATCAACCATACTCCAACGTTATTATGACGTTGGAGTCTGACGTCAAACTGACGTCCAACGGACGTCAAATGTCTGCTGGAAGTAACATAGAAAAAAAGAAAAAAGAAAGAAAGAAAGCAAAAGAAACACACGAAACGAATGATCTGATTTTTACCCAAAGTGAAGTTTCATTAATTTGCACACCACACATGGTCAGAAGTATGAAAAACACAAGGTCTAAATCACGTCTTGATTACGACGTCTAAGTGACGAACTAGTTGGACGTCAAAACAACGTCCAATCCAGACGTCCAAAAGACGTCAGGAACTGACGTCCAACGGACGTCAAATGTCTACTGGAAGTAACATAGAAAAAAAGAAAAAAGAAAGAAAGAAAGCAAAAGAAACACACGAAACGAATGATCTGATTTTTACCCAAAGTGAAGTTTCATTAATTTGCACACCACACATGGTCAGAAGTATGAAAAACACAAGGTCTAAATCACGTCTTGATTACGACGTCTAAGTGACGAACTAGTTGGACGTCAAAACAACGTCCAATCCAGACGTCCAAAAGACGTCAGGAAACGACGTCTGATAGACGTTGGAAATTGGTTATATGACGTCGCGACCAAAATATAACCAATATCTGACGTCGAACAGACGTCAGGTGCCTGCTGGGTATAGGTACCACCTATTAAATTCATATTATAAAGATGTTTACTCATCATATTATGTAAGTCTACCGTAATATAAAGATGTTTACTCATCGTATAATGAAAACTTTCATAATATAAAGAACCTGGTTCAACATATAATGTTTACTCATCATATAATGTATGTCTACCATAATATAAAGATGTTTGATCATCATATAATGAAAATTTTCATGCTATAAAGAACCTGGTTCAACATATAATGGACTTTTCTCATTATATGATGCACACTATACAACATATAATCAAATGTGAGCAGGATATAATGACGATGATGAATCAAATGTTTTTATTCCTTACCATCAGATAGCTTTGGCGTTCCATACTAAAAAATGATATTTTTAGATTTTATGCTCAAAACATTGTATCCGCAATCTGTTTTGAAGCAAAAATAAGAATAAAATGTATACCCTTGTCTATCCCAGTTTTACAATATAAAAGTGGGGTTTAATGGGGTATACTTTTCATGAGCATGTTTTCCTGATGACACAGGATTCGATGACCATCTGTTGGAAAAGGCTAGGCGCCAGTTCCGCTTTATATGAGTCGAATGATTTAATCATTATCATACCGCGTGACGTCCACTCATTATATACTGACCAGAAAAGTTTATTCCTACTTTTAATTGTCGGTTAATCTCATGTGCGTGTATAAAAATTCAATTTGTGTTGTGTAGAAAATGGAACACATTTATGGCAAAACCTTACTCAGAAATTGACTTGACGTCATTTTACGTCATTTCATCCATATTTATTTCACTCATTCTTTACATGCAATCACATTCGACAAAACTTGCCTCAAATAATCTCTAAGGGACCAAGAAAATAGATAACCGCTTGAAGTTTTGCAATTTGTTTCTTTTGGCACTCGTGAAAGGCTACGTAATACTGACGTTAATTTGGCCTACTTTTTCACTTTAAATATCCTAGACGATTCTATGTTAGCATATATGTATATGATTTTGTAAATATTGTTTTAGGGTTTTACCATGTTTATGAGGACCATATGTTAGATTAGTGCTCGCACTAAACATGTTATTCTTTTTAAGGATGTTCGCTGCTAACATTTGTCATTTCGGAACTTCCGTTTTTTCTTTTGTTGAATATCTGGTAAACGGTTGCAGATATTTTCCTAATATTTTATATTTGGATACATATTTATGATATGCATTGAATGAGCAGTGAAAATTGTCAATCTAAGAAACTTCATTTTTTCAACCCATTTTCTGCAACATTTCAGAAAATTTTATTTGTCAGTAAAATTTAGGGGGTAGGGTAGATTAAACTTGAATATTACAAATCTTCAAATTTATTGCACTAGTTCGATGTTTATTTTAGCTGCAGTATATGTGTACATGGTCTTCTAAGTCAGTCTTTGGGTCTTTGGTGTGCTGGTTATAAAATTTTAGGTGGTTTTATGAAATGAGCTTTAAGAAACAAAACAGCCGAAAAAAGGCTGAAAATGGCGATTTTCAAGTTGTTGGTTCTCTCTTATATGCACACTACCCTATATATTTCTTTCTTTTATTCGAACAATATTACCAAGTTCTATGTTGTGTGAAAATACAAGAAAAAGTTTGAATCAACAAATATGGGTTTGGCACATTTCAAAATATTGCTATTTTACGACTTTTTAAGCATGGGGGTAGGGTTGGAAAAGGAATCGTAAAATTTTGTAATCCACTTCAAGTTGCAAATTTTTCTTTGCTTTTGGTCCAAAATAGTCTGCGATACGTAAATACTATGACTTTTGAAAGCATTCTAAGTATATGTTTGTTCAAGACAGGTATGTTTCAAAGAATTAAAAGATAAATTAATTTTACTAAATTTAAAACATGGTGCTCAGAGGTCTCATTCAGAGGCCTGTAGCTTGAAAAAATGCACACTACCCTATATTTATTTTGTCATCAAATGTATTGTGTTGTATTTTGGAATCAAAAAAGAGGGGTCAGAAAAAAAGTTTGAATACTTTTTCATTGGCAGCGAACATCCTTAAATAAAGATTTTACATTATGAAAACATGCCAATGCAATATACAGAATCTTTTGGTTGAGGCGGTTCTAATGTGTACCCACAATCTATGTTTTGGAGCAAAAATAAGAAAAATAGGTATACCCCTGCATACCCAAGTTTTACTATATAAAACTGGGGTTTAAGGGGGTATACATTTCATGTTTTCGTGATGTTACTGTTATTACTTGGAACTGAGACCAAAAGGTCTCATCTTGTCAAAGTAATCTTTTGCAGAAGTAATCTGGAGGGATGACAGTAACTTCATGAGAGGAAATAAATAGTTCCAGGTTTTGAATACCTCGCAATATTTTCGAAACATTGTGGTAAGAGTAAACTTATTTTGATGAGTATATTTTCTTAATATGAGCCACTGCATGGGAATACCAAAATCTGCATTGGCGAAAACAAAGGCGCAGATCAGTTTCGCAGTAACTGCGAAGCTGATCATCGCCTTTGTTTTCGCTACACGTATATCGATGGTACATGTACAATTCCTCTACTTTCTAAATCCAAAGATTCCAGCCGCTAACCATCTTCCGTGACTGTACAGCCTGGTTTGTGTCGGACCTGGTCGGAACCCAAATCGTTGGTTTTCCCATGCACAGGCTCACATTTAGATGAAATATGTCATAATAATCTCACGGAGGTCAAGACATAAATCTCTTGCTAAGGGCTGTTGTTTGATCAACAAGAAGTAAAATATTGCAAACATATCGACTCACGAAAGTGCAATTAAGCTTGAATCTAGTTTCTTAAACTCGTTTATAGAATAACAAACTACCCCCATTCAAAAACAAGCATTTATTTAAATGGATAAGGATGTTCTGCGTTGCGTCCAAGCCTACACTGATGACCCTAATGCTATAATGAATGTTTTAAATGTGAGATGAGAATGGCGAGCCGCCCTCCCCAAGAAAAAATAATGAAAATAATACCCATTGAAATAAATAAAAAGGATAATCTTGTTTATAAACAATCAATAGCTATTACTCGAATTCGTAAACATGTCGCGAGAAAGGTCACTTTTGGTTTCCGTGTTCCTTGACTAAACAGGTAAACGGGACAATGCAGGTCACAGAGAGACGGCAGTAAGTCTGTGACCCTTGTACGCCTCAAAAATCATGGTGGAAAAAATCTCAAGTGTAGATCGAACGTGTAAAATATGTTTTCCGAGGTCTAAGGTGCAATTCGGCATTGGTAGAAACTATACTCAGAGGCCAAATAAAGTATACATTTTTTGACAGTCGATATTATTTTTTTAATTTTCATTATGTCGTCTTGTAAATTTTGTCGATCTCGCCACGGCGAGAGCGCATACATAACTGAACAGGGCTGGAATCTTGTTGTTAATCGACCAGAGTTCCGGTCGCACTTGATTTGACGAGGCATTTCCGATTGAGTCACACTAAATACCGCATGCCGGCTCGGGTAAACCGAGCTGCCAGAGTCTTTTCGGTCTGTAGTTATCGCCGTGTCATACAGTGAAAATAGTGCTGAGAGATAAAAAGCGTCGCTTATACTTGGTACAGTATGTTTTACTACAAAAACAGTAAACTTGTGTTAATAAATTGCACTAGGAGACGTTTGAATAACCACACTCGGGGTACATGTCGATTATGCAAATTTTGCACGTGCACCAGACAGACAGGACTATTGAATATTTCTGAAAATCTGTATTCGATATCCCCGTTGGTATTAATAACAAACCAGAACTTTAAATTTGTGATCAAAGGATTGTGCGACTCTACGTAGCTGACAGAAGTTGTTCCACTCTTAAAAATGAGCTTTTTTTTTAAATTTATCAAACACTTAGAAACATTTCCCACCACTATCTTAAAACTTTAAATTTCCTCCCCACCTCTTGATTTATTTCAGTATTCCAAGATTGTTAACACCAATGTTTCGCGATACATGTACCAGGGTTCTTCAACGTCTATGAATAAACCGGATATCAAAAAGTCGATATCAATTTTAGGGGGTATAATAAATTTTACTCTCATCGATAAGTTCTGTGCCGCGATACCGAAATTATTATTAGTAATTTTAGTGCCTACTGTTCGACGTTTTCACAGAAGTAGGATGTATACTTTATTTTGCCTCTCAGTATATCAGAATCGAACTTTTAATACAACGTCAAGACCGGTCTGCCGTTCAGCTTGGCCAGCTTTGAGTCGTGTCGCGATAGAAAATTCTGTTTCAGGGTTACTGTACATCCAACTCAGTGCAGCCTCGGAAGGTAACAGGAGACTGAATAATTAGTAT
Organism: Rugalucina vietnamica; assembly: GCA_964017185.1. Lineage (NCBI taxonomy): Eukaryota > Metazoa > Mollusca > Bivalvia > Lucinida > Lucinidae > Rugalucina > Rugalucina vietnamica. The sequence goes on along the minus strand of OZ024871.1, from coordinate 34,133,768 downwards.
TCAGAAAGTAAAGAAAAATAGAATGACTGCAACGTATGAAGTGAAAACAATTTGACCATACAACAGCAGGGTCACTGCGAAATTTATTTTCAGTAAAATAAAACCAAATGTTTATTTTACCATGTATTGTATCTGAAGTTTTTGCACAGTCATTATAGGGTAGTCGGACAGTCATTATAGGGTAGTCGCAGCTAGAAGATGTTACTAGGGACTTTGCTGGTATCGTGTCTAGCCGGCTTTACAGGTAGGAACAATGTTTTTAATGTTTATTCTATTTTTCGATGAAATTCCTCTAACTAAACCCCAGATGGGACGCCGCCTTCTGCGGCATCACATCTGGAGCTATACTGTTTGCCTATGTCAAATTAAAAGGACGCCAGGCTTAATGAACTAATAATATCAAGCATCGTTCAGCCATTATGTCGATGCGGGGATGAACCGACGTTTCCTGGGTATTTAACCAGTACAGTGGGTAGTAAATGTTTTTAGATCGTCGGTTTCGAACCCACCGACTTCTGAACCAACAATACTGTTATGGGCTTTGTGCATCAAAGCCATCAAGAAAACATGTCCGTGCAGTGTATACACCCTCATACCCCACTTTTATATAATAAAACTTGGGTATACAGGTGTATACCTATGGCGAGGCAATTCGTAAGTGTACCAACAATCTATTTTTTTAGCAAAAATGAGAAGAAAAAAAAAATAAAAATTATATTATATATATTTTTTTTTTGCAGCTTAAAAATCTCTGTATATTGCATTTCGTAATGGCGTAATTACATGTGTGAGAAATGCGTTCACTTATATCTCGTATAAAACAGAAAATACGTAATAAATTAAGAAAGTGAGTTAAATAAATATTGGTATGTTGTTTTTACTTGTGACATATTTACTCAATGAAACGTTATGGAAATGGCGATTTGATTTGTTAATATATTTTCCGTATTTTGCACAAACCATAAATCGTCAGTGGATACACGCAAGAACCGCCTCGCCGAGGCGGTTCAAACGAGGACTTACAATCTATAATTTGCTTCAAAACTAGGCAAAAAATAAATTTGCATATGCGAACACAAAGGCGCAGACCAGCTACAGCTACGCGGTTACCGCGAAGCTGATCAGCGCCTTTGTTTTCGCTGCACGGATAGTACAATCCTTGTTCTTCTTAAATCCGATATTATAAGTTTCTAGCCTGCATCTGTGACTGTACATGCTGGTTTGTGTCAGACCGGGTCATAACTTTTCTCACACACAGGCCCAAATGATATTCTTCAGCTGCCCAACAAAGATGTTATGGAGACGACTTGGGCTGTTATCCCTACGTTATCCCATTCGTCCGACCGGATTCATTGGAAAACCTCCGTGTCACCTTTCGGCTTTACAAAGCCCCCACACCTGACTATGAGGTAACAGTTTATTTTCCCATCAGGAAAACATGTCCGTGAAGTTTATACCCCCGTAACCCCACTTTTATATATTAGCAATTAAGCTAGATGCAGCCTCTAATTCGCACTACATCAAGAAAAAAATGTCCGTTAAATGTATACACCCTTTAACCCCACTTTTACATAGCAAAACTGAGGTATACAGGGGTATACCTATTTTTCTTATTTTTGCTTCAAAAAATAGATTGTGGGTACTCGTTAGAACCACCTCGCCGAGGCGGTTCTAACGTGTTCCCGCAATCTATGTTTTGAGCAAACATGAGAAAAAAACAAACACAATATATATATATATATATATATAATGTGATCTATGTGATGAGATGCAGGGGCTGTGGAGAAGAGTATGTTGGTGAGACAGGCAATTTTCTAAGAAAACGGGTCACGGTACATAATCAACAGATCCGTGACCCTAGAACAAGAATGCTAAAAGTAAGTGAACATATAGATACATGCGATAGGGGTTTGAACCCAAAGTATTACATATTATCGTTTTATAAGTTGTACACAGAAAGCGCAACTTTCCGACGGGCAAAGGAGAAATATTTTATAAATACACTCAAACCGAAATTAAATAAATCTAGCTAGCAAGACAGGTGCCGTCAGAGTATTCGAAGACCGGAAACGCTGCTCAAATTCAGCGAAAGCGGAAACGTTATTATAGACGTTACGTTCCGTTGCTAAGTAAAATGTCTTCTTGAAAATCTGTCACAACAGTGAAACCGCGGTAGAAGTTATTAAAATATAAATAGTGTTATTTTGGCTTATCGGACTATTTGTTATATATATATATATATATATATATATATATATATATATATATATATATATATATATATATATATATATATATATATATATATATATATATATATATATATATATATATATATATATATATATATATATATATATATATATATATATATACACATATATATATAATGAAATGTTAGATTTATTACAACCAAAACATTTCTGTCTACTGCATGGGCCTGTTTTCGTAATGTTTGTGAAAACACTTCTCTGGATATAGACATAAAATACCAGAAAGTCGTGTATATATTCTTACATAGCTTGTCTGATAACAAAAGACTACTTCCAACATGGACCTTTCTTCGAGGTTGTTTTTATTTAATAATCCTGTGGTATGGAAAATATTTCCGTGATGTGTTTACCGCCCCCCCCCCCCCCCCAAAAAAAAAAAAAAAAAAAAAAAAAAAAACATAGATTGTGCGAAATCGTGTACCCACGATCAATGTTTTGAGCAAAAATACTAGTAAGTAAAATAACCATTTTTTAAACTGAACATCTTCAGATTTTTTTTTTACAACATCGGAAAAATCAGTTTTTTACATTGGCATGTTTCGACATGAAAACTAAAGTGTCACATTTTGCTCAAGAGAGAATTCTCAGACAGGGTGGGGTGGGGGTTGCAATTTAGACCTTTACCGAATCACAACATTTAAATCTAATTTGTCATTTGTAGATTATAACCAAAGACAATATATTATCTACACATTTCGACTCTGCTTCTAAAACTATTGTCATTGCCGGAGGTTACGTATCGTACCCGAGATACAACTATGACATGAAAGATGAAATTCTTAAGCTGGTAAGATGAAATTCCTAAAACGTATAATAAATGAACCGCGTCATGAGAAAACCGGAGTTTTGCCTAAGTATGCGAAAACAAAGGCGCAGATCAGCTTCGCAGTAACTGCGAAGCTGATCAGCGACTTTGTTGTCGCTACACGGGTAGTACAATTCCTCTACTTTCTAAATCCAAAATTTCTTGCCTCTGACCATCTTCTGTGACTATACAGCCTGGTTTGTGTTGGACCTGGTCGGAAACCCAAAGTGTTTGTTTTCTCAAGCACAGGCTCAATTAATTGTTGTTAAGTCATCTAGGACCAATTTCATATGTTTCATTTTTGGGCCCCCGCCCAGAAATAGATGGGCTGCCTGTGCATCCAGACAAAGACTATACGCTAGTGACTGACCATCTGATCACTGGTAAACTGCCCAGGCCTGTGGCTGTCCAGGAAAAGTGGTTTTAATTCAAGTAAGCATTTTTGGTTTACTTGGGTGGTTCTTTTGCAAACACATATTTCGTGTCATGACATCCTAATGTTGGGTAAAAGTCCCACAAAATGGAGGCAACGCCCCGACGTGATCTTAGCCTGTTGATTGGAACGTTTTAGCGTCATTCAAACAAACGTGTTTCATTCTTTGCAACTCTTAATAGTCTCACCAGAGTTACAAGTTTTATGTTGCGCCTTAACACGGTCAGATTCCTTTATTCGATGAAAGCGTCACATGACATTTCACAAAGAAACTATATCAGTTTTCTTTTCTTTTCATTTAACCACAATACATGTCAGATTTGTGTACTTGTATCTATTTTCCAGGATCCATCTTTAAACGTTATAATTATAAATTCAATTTACGCACTGAGGGTCGGGCTAAAGGCTTTTTCGAACGCACCGGTCGTTGGTGGTCTACTAGAGCAGTTGCTACGTGCCCTACGTGATAGTGCAGGAGCCTCGTTTTCGGACTTTCATCTGATTGGTCAGAGTTTGGGTGCCCATGTTGTTGGGTATGCTGGGAAAAGAGCACAGGATAACGGCGATCTGATTGGTAGAATAACAGGTACATGGATATCATCAGGAATACATGTACGTGTAATGTATACCCCTTATACCCCACTTTTATATAGCAAAACTGGGGTATGCACGGGTATACCTATTTTTTCTTATTTTTGCTCCAAAACATAGATTAAGGGTACTCGTTATAACCGCCGGTTTTAACGTGTATCCACAATCAATGTTTTGAGTAAAAATGTTGCCACTGACAAACGTTTTCCATTGAGTATATTTATCTTCATTAAACCAGTGAACGAAGATTTTACGTACAGTTAAACATAATACGAAGGGCGTTCAAAAAGTTTGCGGAAAAGTGCAATCATCTTCTTATTTTGTAAATAAGCTGAATTAAACTATTACAGTTATATAGACAAACATGATTTGTACTTATACAGCAAATTTTGCTGCTCTGGCCTGATTACAATGTTAACAGTGGTTGCTATGGAAACCGTACATCACGATTACCGGCCCACTTTTGTTCATTTTTGCAAAAAGTCGCCGGATGTTTAATGATGACGTTGCATTTGATAGTTTACCATGCTTTTTTCACCAAACTTTGTATGAGCAAAATTCAATATGTTTGCGGTGAGAACATGACGTCATATAAGTGTGTGACGCCATTTGGGTGTAAAACAGCCATATTGTTTAGTGGGTATGCCTAAAATGCGAATGGAACAACGGTATTCGATAAATGGTGTGTTTGGAACGGACTATAAACGAAAGAAACACTGCTAAGAGCAGAAAGCGCATATGGCAACAAGGAAATTAAGAAAACGGCAATCAACAAGTAGTATGCATGCTTTCTACACGACTAAAAAGCGTCCATATCGACTCGCGCAGCGTAACGTCAAATAACGTCATAATGTTGAAAATGATCGTCGTGATAGAAAAAGAGTAGAATTCGTGAAATATGCAACATATCGAGTTGTAGTTTCGGCACAATTCACCGCATTATACACACAGAACTGACAATTAGACGCCCGTATGCCAGGTAGATTCCAAATTTCAAAATGCTAAAGAGCTAGCCAAAAGCGGCATGAATGCGTATAGCATTTCGTTGTTATGACGTTGGGTCGGTTTTACAGTTGTTACCTTGAAAACACACGTGATTTAATGCCTAATTTTCATCCGTTTTATTCAAATTTTGTGCATATGTTAACTATACGTTAATTTACAATATGCACAGAGAACGTAAATTTCTTATGACATTTACAAATTTGGCAGCACTTTTCCTCGAACTTTTTGAACACCCCTCGTAATAATAGTTATGCTAAGCGGCATCGTCGTTCATTTAGCTAGATTTCCATTCCGAGTCTTAGCTACGTTTGATTTGCAAAAATTCCATTAAATAATGTACTCGTATATTTGTTTAGGCGTTTATTCGTAATGTATGGAACTCTCTTCCAGGTATTGACCCAAATAAACCATTTTACGAAGGCAAAAGTAAAGATATCATACTAGATCCCTCGGACGCTGCATTTGTAGACTGCATCCGTTTGGACATAGGCGGTAAGTTTCAAGCAAGCTAACTAACGGCGTTATTATTGTAATCTACTTTATGTAATAACACTTTACTGACCGTCGAAGCATCTTAAGTGGTTAGGTACTACCTAACAATGTTGCCACGATAATAGATACAGTAAATTATCCGGTTTCGAATCTTATGCAGTTCCGAATCAAGTGGTCGTATCGTCACGAACTACACAGCAGCTGTTCAATCAAAAAACAAATATATTGTATGGTCATGAAGTCCATCTTTTTCTCTTCCTCTGCACGAAGTCAGATTTTGAAAACTTATCTGCATGCTACATGTAAAAATAAATCTGTTCTTCGAGATGACCTGTCGAATTAGAATGTATATTGCACTTGTGTAATTATCCGCAAGGAGCAAGTTTCCGAAAATGCATGAACCTGGAACATTATTTTCTTACACTTTTGGTTCCAACATGCGTTCCAACATTAATTATACCACACCATGAAAACTGAACTTCATTTATTGATTTTCTGTTGCGTAGGAGCTTGTTAATTTTATCTACCAATTTAGCTAGAAATCCTTTTTGTCGACATAGTACATGTAGTCGTAAACTATAAATATCGCAGTACACGCCTTAGCGCTAAACCTAAAGGAACTGAGGAGGGAGTGTTTAAATCTCAGGAAGTATTTTATTTGATGTGTGTGTGTGTGTGTGTGTGTGTGTGTGTGTGCGTGCGTGCGTGCATGCCGCCACAAACCACAGTCTTTCATTTGCAATGCAGTTTGTTTGAATTGATGCTTAGCGTTCTAGTCCACAGCTATGATCATGTCGGGACTTTGCCTCCATTTTATGGGACCTGTGCCCAAAGTTTTCACCGCTGTATCTGGTGTGGGTTCGAACCCCGCTCTGGCCATGTGAGACAAACCAAGTTCTGCTTGCGAGTGTGTCAGGTGGTTTTGTTTTCTCGGGGGTTCTCCCGTTTTCGTCCCACCTACTGATTGGGGCGTCTCATATGTTTTTCGGCCAAAATTGTTGTCCAGAAACAGTGTTGTTACCATAAATGGTCGTCCAGACATGATATTCACTGTTGACCATGGACGTAAAGCAGCCACTCAATCAAACTCAAACAAAACATTTTCTTATATTTTGGAGAAAAAGGTCTTGAATATTTAACCATATATGTGCATGGCGGTCATCTTGTTCATATTATCAGAATCATTAGCTAGGATAACTGATCATCCGATATGACCTTAGCTGTTAAACGTTGATGTAAAGCACAAGCTCAGGCGGAGTCCGCGGTGGCCAAGTGGTAGTGTCGGACTGGGTTCCCTGGTGTTCCGTGTTGTGTGTTTGGGCAAGACACATTTCCTCCATTGTTCATACCAAGGCTGCAGTAGCTCCATCTCGGCCTGACTGAAAACTTATTAACAGGGATGTTAAACCTCCAATCAAAAAAACAAAACAAACTTAAGCAAACCAAATCAGCGATCAAAAAACGTTTTTGTCAGACATCGAGGGTGGAACCTCCTTGGCCCAGTGGTAGAGTTCATGAATTCGGAGGGAGTGGTCCTGGGTTCAGTATCTAACTCTGCCTTGTGGTGTCACTCTGAGTAAGGCGCTTTCAGTCCCCCCTAAAGTACTAGTTACTGAGAAAGCGATGGTTCCGTGCCGACATGAATCGAAACTTATTTATTGGATGTTTAGCATTAACTCAACAAACAAAGGAGAACCAGTTTGTCCGAGTAACCAAACCGATAATCCAACACCTTGAATTACCACCGTTCATCTCATCCAAGTCATTGCTGCAGCTATGAGGGAGAGGCCATTTGAATTTTAAGAGGGGGGGGGGGAGCTGGAAGATGTTTCTGGGCCTGGATATTATTTCTCTTTCACGACACGGTCCTGTCTTTTTATTGGTATATATTACAATACGTAATATAGTAAAATACTCTGTCCTAGACATATTTTTTCGGCCCAAATTGGATCCTGTTTTTTTTATATTTTTATTCAAAACATCTTACAGCCCCCCCCCCCCCCCAATAATAAAAATCAAATGGTCGTTTCCATACGCAGGTGATTCTTTGTGCAATCGATCTGTATCGCGAACAAAACATATGCATGCTGTCTGGATTTCTAGTCAAGTTGACATACTCCTGTTGTGCAACATTAAAGCTGTGTTTGAAATTCAATGTTAATCAAACAGGTGAATTAAACTCATAAAACATCAACAACAAACAAACAAACAAAAATGAAAATAACTAATGCACAGCCCATGATTACCAGCACTTAACTGCAAAAATTTGGAACCAGTTACGCCATTATCGACTTAGAACATGTATTTGTTTTCGATTGACGCCAATATCCAGAACGTAAGTTATACGTCGTATACATGTACACAATTTTTTGACACTTTTACTATCTGAAATGGTAAACTGTGTGTAAGTCTTGTTTTATAAAGAAGTAATGAAGCTACAAAATCAAAATCATAACGCAATAGCGCCATTGAGTTTCTTGTAAAAAAAATTATCGCAAGTGATTCGGAACTGGACAAATGATTCGTAACTGGATAAATTAGTTGTCTCCTTCAAAGCCATCGCGTGGCACACAGAATATTCACAATTTATCAGATTGAAGTTCATTATTTAGAAGAAGGATTGTACGTTCTAATGGTAAGGTCGAAACCTAATTTGCTCTGAGCAATTATCTGGAAACCACGTCGAAAAAAAGTGACCCGGAACTGGATAATTTACTGTACTCTTTACTGACCGTCGAATTATCTTGAGTGAATAGATACTAGCTAACCAAGTTGCCATTAGAAATAGGTGCTCTTTAATGACCGTCGAAGCATTTTAAGTAAATATGTACTAACTAACCATGTTGCCACTGCATGATGCTCTTTACTGACCGTCGTAGCATATTAAGTGGATAGGTACTAGCTAACCATGTTGCCACTGTAGTAGATGCTCTTTACTGACCGTCGTAGCATCTTAAGTGGACAGGTACTAGCTAACCATGCTGCCACTGTAGTAGATGCTCTTTACTGATCGTCGTAGCATCTTAAGTGGATAGGTACTAGCTAACCATGTTGTCACTGTAATACATGCTCTTTACTGACTTCTTTTCTGACTGTCTAAGCATCTTGCGTAAAAGTAAATTTTGTTTGGTTTTGTCATTTCTGTCATGTCATATTATAAATTCAACTGTTAAGCTTACAAGAACTCCGCGGAGGTCGATATCGCACCTGCATCGGGCAAAGTCAATAGACCATGAAATATAGTTCAAGGGCACCGGGTCAAGGTGCGTGCTTGAAGGGCATGTCAAGGACAATTACTATGCAAGGTTTCAGACTCGCAGCTATCTCTGATGTCGAGAAAACCAAACTTCGACGTAAAATTTTCAAAGTCAGTGGACCATGAAATATAGGTCAAGGGCACCGGGTTAAGGTGCGTGCTTGAAGGGTATGTCAAGGACAATTACTATGCAAGGTTTCAGACTTGCAGCTATCTCTGATGGCGAGAAAACCAAACTTCGACGTAAAAATTTTCAAAGTCAGTGGACCGTGAAATATAGGTCAAGGGCACCGGGTCAAGGTGCGTGCTTGAAGGGTATGTCAAGGACAATTACTATGCAAGGTTTCAGACTCGCAGCTATCTCTGATGGCGAGAAAACCAAACTTCGACGTAAAAATTTTCAAAGTCAGTGGACCGTGAAATATAGGTCAAGGGCACTGGGTTAAGGTGCGTGCTTGAAGGGTATGTCAAGGACAATTACTATGCAAGGTTTCAGACTCGCAGCTATCTCTGATGGCGAGAAAACCAAACTTCGACGTAAATGTTGACAAAACTTCGACGTAAAAATTTTCAAAGTCAGTGGACCATGAAATATAGGTCAAGGGCACCGGGTTAAGGTGCGTGCTTGAAGGGTATGTCAGGGACAATTACTATGCAAGGTTTCAGACTCGCAGCTATCTCTGATGTCGAGAAAACTAAACTTCGACGTAAATGTTGACGGACGAACGGACGAACAAACGGACGAACGAACGAACGTACGGACGGACGGAAATTTGAACTCCTATATCGCACCCTGCTATAAGCAGGTGCGATAATAAATCTGATAAGTTATTTGCGCACATTTTCGAATTTATGCTTTATTTGAGGCGCAAATTGAAATACGAAACAATTTGCTTGTTTAACTAACCGAATGTTAAATTATCAAAACTATAAGCCAGCCATGATGGATATCATGATTATTTACCACTTATTGTATGATATTGACACAGGCTACGGAATGGGTGCATCTCGATAGTGTCTTGTCTTGTTTAGACTGTGTGAAGTCGTACAGTGTAAATGGGACATTACTATGGGTCAGCCTGGTCGGAGTGTGCCGATGACTGTCTCGGGTTTTACGATGGCTATTTTGCTTTGTCTAGCACATATCTGATCCGGTACGACTCACTGTATGACGGGTGCTTCCATCTCTGGACCGGTGTCAGAAACTTAGCACATTATGTAAAATGTGGTTCCCATTGTTTTGTTAAACGAGGTATGCAAATGATTATGCATTATATAATTGTCTTCTCGTTTCTCTTTCTCTCTACATCTATGCTCTCAGTCTTCTGTTGTCGTGTTGTCCGGTGTGTCGCTGACTACTTTGAACAGGCCATTTACGTTCTCCAAGTTATTTTGACTTTAATTGTAAACTATGAATACGTCACTTGAACAGTGGAGAGCTTCCATTGGTCTGTTCAATACTATCGGCCTTAAAGTTTTCAGTACATATACTAGGCAAATTAAATTTAGCAATTTTCGTAACATTCGCCAGTCTCTGCACATAATGAATAAAAGTCATATTTTGGAATATAGACATAAGTGGTAACCTTTCGGCAAGAGCTTCCAAGTGAAACATTTCGAAAAAATCAAACCTTACGGCGATACTGACGTGACGTTACAATTTAAGACACATGATCAAAACTTGCAGGTCTGCTTAAAGTGGGAAACCAAAATCATGCTTTAGCAACCCTTTAGTCATCAAAACAAAGGAAAACATTTAAAACGTTTGGAAACAAAATTTTGTCGCCGAGAAATTAAGATCCTAAGTTTTTGAATTCGACGTTTTTACTTTTGCTCCTTAGTTATCGCCTTACAGCTACATTTCTAGCTGGAATTTTCCGAAAATCGGCAATGAGTTTAAATGTCTGATGCATACCGATATGTTAAAATAAAGAGAGTTTGCCAAATTCCCTATCTTGGCTTTATAACGTGAGCTTAAATAAAGAGTTTAACGTCAGCGTTATCTCACTAGCATGACGCGTTATGGCTCTGAATCTTTCAAGTGTTACTGACCACGGTATTGGCTGCATTGTGCTTAGTTTGTCTTGTTTTGTTTTTATAAAATCAGTGGAAACCAAGTTACCAGAAATGAAGGCAATTTCGACCAATTGACGGCGCGTTGACGTCGTTTTTTGGCAGGTAAAGTTTGTACCGGAAAAGCCCAATCTCACTTGTCACATAATCAACAACGTTCATAAAAAGGGGTTGAAAAGGATGGGCCTGATGGACTAAACAAAAGTCAGCTGTTTGCATTGTGTTCAATGGTTGAGAATTTTGCATCCACACCCTGTCTGTATGTGTTGGTTGTTCCAGAAGCCTCTTTAAAGGATGGCGTTTTTAAATTCATCGTATCATGTGCCTAAGGCACTGTTCTTGTAATTTAAATTAAAGAAATGTCCAAAATTGCTCTGAGGTGATCAAAATTATATGTAACATCAAAAATTGCTAAATTTATTTTGCATAGTATATATTAAGCTCAATATTATTTATTTATGCTTAATACTTTTAGAAACTATATTCAAATTGAAAGTATCATTTGAAATGTGTTGTATAAAACTGCATTCACTGCTTTGTGCTAACATTAATAGCATTTTCTTCATGATAGTTCTGCTGTTGTTGATTCTTCAAGCAGATGACATTGAAACAAACCCCGGACCCTCTGAAACACCTCACGATTTATCCATTGTTCACCTAAACATAAGAAGTATTCGCAACAAACTTGATAATCTCAGGGATACTTTTCTTGATTTTGATATACTGTGCTTTACGGAAACAAATTCGGATGATGCAGTTTCTAGTGAACAATTAAAATTAGAAGATTTTAAAATTCCTTACCGCAAGGATAGAACCAATCATGGAGGTGGATTGTTGATGTATTATATCTCTAATTTGGTTCATGTACGAAGACCTGATCTTGAATTATATTGTGACGAATCCATTTGGGTACAACTTAAAGGACCAGATAAATATCTTATCGGTACATTTTATAGCCCTAGCACAGCTGATGTTTCATTTTTCAATAACTTTAATCTCAATATTGAAAAAGCTCTTGACGTTAGTAAGAATATTATTATAGTCGGTGACCTAAATGAAGATTTATATAATGAACATTTTCGAAATTTATCAGACATTCTGATTGTTAACTCTTTAGTAAATATTACGAGGTATGGCAGGAAAGTTCGTAGACACTTCAGCTATCAGAAAAAGTAACGCGTTGTTGAAGAAGCGTTTTGTATAATTTCAAGCAGCAATGTCTTATGGGTATATGTCAGAAATTTTGTGCAATTTGAAGTAATAACACGCTTGGTATGGCCACTTTTCTGTTTGAAGGTACGGCCATGCGGAGCAGGTGTCAAAACGTGTTAAAATGTGACGATTTTCACATTCTGTTTTTGCTTGTGAAGCGGCACGGAAGTGTGCTGTAACGATAAAATATTTTGATCCTGAAAGAATGTTCAATCAACAACGTTTTCTGAATGTTTGGGCCTTGGCGGCAGTACAGTTTGATATCTTTGAATAAAATTTCAGATGCAGTCCGAAAAAAATTGTTTGAAAAAATGGCGTAATTTTGACGTTAGAGAACAGGCGATAACCATAAAATTGTGTGTTTTTGTTATGGAAATGGCCAACAAACACGATGGAAATGATATAAACAACAACATAAAAACTATCAGCTTGTCTGTCACCAGTTTACAAGTGGCAGAGTTGATTTTTGGATGCTCGATAGATCATCTAAGATGAAGGGCACTCGTCTTACATTCTCAGCGAATGAAAATGGTGTCATATGTTCAACCGGTCATCAGAGAACCTGAGGACAGTTGGCACAGATCTGCATTTGACAGCTGGATACACATAATAAAATTGTACCGATATCCAAGGACCCTATGTGGAATAACTCTGAAACATGGTTAAACTTGTTACAAATATATAAAGCACTGACAGCAACAACTTCAAGTAACGTCACTGAGACGTTGATCCTTGCCCCGCTCTCGGCTAGGGAGATGCACATAAAAGGCTGTAGAAGATGTCGTGTTGGCCAGATTTTCATACAATTTCGTCTATTTGCTCGAGAAATATTTTTGCAAACCCAGCTATATTCATTTTGATTGAATTTCTTTTCCTGTTGAAAATACTAATGGTGTCTACGAACTTTCCTGCCATACCTCGTATAAATTCACCAACTAGGCTACATGCATTACTAGACCCCATTATTATACCAGATGATATTAGCTTTCTCGATTCTGGAGTTATAGATATTCCAGGAAATATTAGCGATCACAAAGCTACGTACGTTATAATGCCAACAACACATCAACGTAATACTTCATATACATGTACGAGACTTGTATGGTTATACAAAAGAGCAGATTTCACCTTATTGCGTAATAAAATTATTGAGTTTGACTGGAATTGTCTATTGCATGGGTCGTTGGATGAAGCTACTGATTTGTTTACCTCTACCTTTTTGAAATTAGAAAAACAATGTATACCTTCGAAAACTGTAACGATCAGGGGCGATGACAAACCATGGTATGACTCTGAAATTCGGTCATTTACACGGAAACGGGATAAGCAAAAACGCATAGCGATTAAAACAGGAAACCCGAATGATTGGGGAACTTATAAAAAAGCTCAGAAATAAGGTAAACAATCTAAAGAAGCATGCTAAAGAATCATTTTTCAACAATCTTGAACTTTCTATAAGTGATTTTTACAATAATGATAAGAAAGTTTTTGGGAAAGTTATCAGACATTTAGTAAAAAATAAGGACAGCTCTTCGCTTTTACCACCGCTTTTGGACCCTGACCATATTGATCAGAGACGATTTGGCTTTGTAGATTCAGAGAAGGCTGAAATTCTTAATAAATATTTTGTTTCAATATCTACTGTCGACGACAGCAATACGAATTTACCCAACTTCAACCAGAAGTGTCAAAACTTATTATCTAATATCGAATGTTCTCCTGAAGAAATAGAATCCTTAATCAAAATATTGAATGTAAATAAGGCAACAGGCCCGGATATCATTAGTAATAAAATGTTAAAACCTGTTTCTAAAGAAATATCTTTACCACTCTCTATCTTATTCAACAGGTCATTCCGTGAAGGTAGATTTTCTCAGTCATGGAAACAAGCCAATGTTCTTCCATTATTTAAACAAGGAGATAAATCTTTGCCCTCAAATTATAGACCGGTATCTTTACTAAGTGGGGTTGGAACAATTCAAGAAAGATTGGTTTTTAAACATATTTATAATCATATGAATGATAACAATCTTCTCTATAAGTATCAGTCTGGTTTTTTACCCAGCCATTCAACTACCTTTCAACTACTAGATATTTATCATCACATTTGTCAAACTTTTGACAACCAACAATATTCTTGTATGGTGTTTTGTGACTTGTAAAAAGCGTTTGACAGAGTGTGGCATAATGGGCTACTATTTAAACTAAAACAATATGGAATAAGTGGAAGTCTCTTAAATTGGATCGCAGATTATTTAAACAATAGGCAACCAAGGGTTGTAATCAAAGGTCATATGTCCGATTATAAAACAGTTACTGCTGGAGTTCCCCAAGGGTCAGTCCTTGGGCCCCTTCTTTTCTTAATATATATTAACGATATTGCAGAGTCATTTTTAAGTCTAACTCGTCTTTTTGCTGACGACAGTTCATTATATTATTCGGTATCATCTATTGCCGATATAGAAGGTATAATTAATCATGATTTACAACTACTAGCAACATGGGCTAAACAGTGGCTCATAAAGTTCAATCCTCTTAAAACTGAAGCAGTCTTGTTTACTCTAAAACAGTTTGAATACTACCCTAATCTCTTTTTCGAAAATGTAAAACTAAAATTTGTTGAATGCCATAAACACTTAGGTGTGACCTTAAATTTTAAGAGTCAATGGCATGATCATATTGAACATATATTAAAAAATGCGTCTAAGATTAAAGGCATTATGAGAAAATTAGAATTCAGTCTTAGTAGGATAGCTTTAAATCAAATATATTTTTCACATGTGCTACCTATCTTAGAATATTCTTCGATTGTTTGGGATGGGTGTTCTCAACGTGATACTGATATTTTAGAAAAAAAATGCAAAACGAAGCGGCAAGAATCGTTACAGGACTAACTAGATCAGTTTCTCTTGAAAATTTGTATAGCGAGTGCTGCTGGATTCCGCTTTCAGAAAGACGTAGACAACACAAATTGGCATTTATGTACAAAGTCACAAATAAGTTAGTACCATCTTATATATCAGATCTCATACCTCCTAGTACACGAGACATTAGTCGTTATGAATTAAGAAACAGAGATAACATTGCCATTCCCTTTTCTAGAACGGACATATCCCAAAAGTCTTGCATTCCTTCTTCCATAGCTTTGTGGAATAATTTAGATCAGAACTTAAGAACAGCAGATACACTAATTAGTTTCAAAAATAAGGTCAAAAACACCAATACAATACTTCGGTTTTATCTTATGGGAGACAGATTTTTAATGGTGCATCACGCTAGAATTAGAAACAAATGTAGTAATCTTAATCATGATTTATTTATTAACCATTTGCGTCCTGATACACTATGTCACTGTTCCAATGGAGATGAGGATGCTTCTCATTTCTTTTTCGAATGTACTAGTTATACTAATCAGAGAATTATCCTTTTTTGCTCAACAAGAAGTGTTCATCCATTAAGCATTGATATGGTTCTATTAGGAGATCGGAATAGAACAGATGAAGAAAACATTTCACTTTTCAGAGCTGTCCACCAGTACATCAAATCGACAAATAGGTTCACAAGGAATTAATGCCTGTGTATAAACTGGCCTACCATACTCGGACACACGACAACAAACTCTCTCTCTCTCTCTCTCTCTCTCTCTCTCTCTCTCTCTCTCTCTCTCTCTCTCTCTCTCTCTCATTATGTATTTGTGCATTGTGTAAACATGTTGCTATTGTCATGTGAATTTGTATAAATTTTGTTGTTTACTTTATGGGGAGGGCCGTAACTAACGTTGTGAGAACTTTTGGCCCAACCCAATTGCATTATGGATTTGCAATAAAATCTGTTTAAACTATCAGGAAAGAAAAAAAAAATCCCACTCCGGCAAAACCAAAGATGGGAAAAAAACTTAATTGACAATCAGGTGTTGGTAACTCGAAGCCATCTTAAGCCTTAAGATCATCTTACGACCAACTTAAGCATCTCTTAAGGATTATGGTGACTAACTGGAAGCGATCTTAAGTTACGGTGACAACTTAACAGCATCGTAACTTTACGGTCAACTCAAGCCCACCTTAGCGTCGTCTTATCTTACAAGGAGACAACTTTGATTTATAAAAGTTATTATTTTCAACCTTTTGATCAAATTTATTGCTATTATATGATGCTGTGTATCGCCGTGGTGCAATCCAATTTGATAATTAATGTGTAAATAATAAAAGGGTTTAAGTAGCTACATGCACATGCACCATATGTTGTGGTTTGGTGTTAAATACTGCTGTTTCTACAACAACAACTACTACTATAGGGGACCATCACCACCTCACTACTACTACTACTGCTGCTGCTGTTGGTGGCTCTATCTCAGACTGCGTGCATCTCATTTTAAAATTGAAATTCTACTTATTATCTACTCAAATTCGATCCTGAAAATGTTTCAAGAGCGAATTAGATGTCAAAAACTTTGTTTTCAAACATTAAAATAAATAAATGAATGAATAAATAAATAAATAAATAAATAAATAAATAAATAAATAAATAAATAAGAATCGAATAGCGGATGTTCGCCAATACGTATTTGCATTCGCGCACGAAACTCTGTTTAAGTTGTTCGACTGAAGAAATTTTTCGGTATGTAACTGTCAGCTGTGCGCACAGCAAAGACTAATCAGGCTGCACCAATCCTAATACTGGGTTAAACTAGACAGTTGTGTTTAAATTAATCGTTCTGAAGGTATCGTCACACATACATGTAAGCGAAAATCTCTCGACGTAGACTTGCGTTTAATTGCGACAGATAGTTTTTGTTTGTTTGATTTATTGTTTTACGTCCCAGTAAACAGCATTGGTCATGTCGAGACGTTTGCTGTTGACAGGGACGTAAATCAAAATAATTCCTTTTCGCAATTAAACTTAAGTTTGCGTCGAGGGATTTTCGCTTATGTGTGACGAGACCTGTAATAAAATTCAAATTAAAGTTTGAAGAAGAGAAACTAGAAAAGTGCTTTGACATGTGAATCAGGCAGTCTGATCGGCGTTGTTATATGTTTCTGCCTGAATACTGTCATACTCAAAGAACAAATGCTATCCACATTCTTTTGGTTTGTCCACAGTTTCGTTTCTTTTGCTCTGGCCAAAGAAAACGGTCCGTATACCAACAAAACGGGACAGTTACTTCAGGTTTTGCACGTGAATTCTTTTTTAATAAACAGTTACAACTTAGCGCTAAGGTGATCTTAACGTTAAGAGGGCGATGCGATAGCTTTGAGTTACTGGAATAGCGAGGTCTTAAATTTTAAGGTGGACGTCTTAAGACCATCGTAAGTATGTCGTAAGTTGGGGACTTACGATGCCGTCGAGTTACTAACCCCAGGTACTTATACTTCGAAACCGTATCGTAAGCCGAGTGAGCAGCTATTTCCCAACAGGCGGCCACTCAGTTACCCGCTCTTAACTTAAAATATGAAAACGTTCATAAGTTGCAATTAGCACAAAAATTCAACACCAAAACATAAAACAATTAGAACCACAACAGAAGTATTGCCTTGGAGCGAGCAGTAATATTAAATAAATGGAGGCTTAAACCGGTTTTAAAGGTACCTAACCTCACCATCTGCTTCTGCAGTGGTTCACAATATTCAGTTAGTTGTTCGGTCCTGTGATTAGTTAGTACTGCTACTCAATGACAAAGTTGGGTTAAAATCAAATCTAGGCTGCATGTTCAGTGACTATATACAGGAACAAATAAAATTTAAAATTATGATCCTTTGGAAGCAGTGAAAACATTCAAAACACTCAAACAAATAATTTTTAAGGATGGCTATTTTCCTAAATTAGTTGCCAACTGAGGAAACATAACACAATTGGTAGTTTTTCCAAACATTTATTTCTTTTTAAATTACTATAAAGCATTTAGCAATATACTCAAAATGAAAAATCGAACAAATACTGTTATGACGTGGCATTCACTTTTTCATAGGACTTGGAATTGGTGGTAGCTGTGGGACAGTAGATTACTATGTCAACGGTGGGATCAAACAGCCCGGGTGTACTGGTGAGTTTTATAAACTGATTAAAAAAGCGGAAAAAATACGTATTACATGTATGAAGGATTTTGAAGAGCAATATTTTACTTCTAAGTAAATCTACAATAAAAATAAAACTGAGATCCTTTAAGAGCAGTGAACATATTAATGAGAATAGCGGGGAAAGGTGGGGATGTGGTAGCCTAGTGGTACAGCATCGGACTCCAAATTGAGAGGTTCTGAGTTCGATCCCCACTGGCGGCACCGTGTTGTGACCTTAAGCAAAGCACCGTAACTCCCCAGAGTACTGGTTAATACCAAGGAAGCGGTGACTCCGTCCAGACCTGACCGAAAATAATTCTGACTATAACCTTACGTTAAACCTCTTTATAATAAAAAGTAATTTGGATTCTGTTAATAATCTTATCGAACTAAGGGCACCGTACCTCTGCCATATAAGTTCATTTTGGATGCTAATGGTGTTAGGTAACCCCAATACGTTCTTATGCAATTTCCGTTCCTTCGACTTTCGATAATTATAGTGTTTGTTCAAAATTACCGATGCCTTTTTTTTATTCAGTGCCATTACCATGATTACTAGCGAGTTACAGAATGGTTATGACATGCAAGCGTATAAAGTCTATTAGATATTTGTATTAAACTCAAACCTTTGATCAGTTTGAAACTGTTACAGTCATTTTTGTGGTGCTCGATAAAATACCGTGAGGAGTAGTTTTCATCTGGGAAAATATCGATACAATAGTGACTGTTAACTTATTTGCAATTTGATCACAAAGACATTAACTCATTTAAGCCCTGCGTCCCACTAATGGGACATAGGCAAACAGCATACGAGGGTGAGCCAAGAAGTAATGCGAACTCATGTGTAATTTCTTTCACTATTGCTATTTTTCAAGACAGTTTGAATAACGATGCATTATCGAGTTTTCCAGATCCGATTACTATTTTGACTGAATCACATAGCAACCCTCGTTGCCTAGCAACAAGAGAATGCAAGGTAAACGACATTGGCCACGGTTAAAATGGATTTTATTTATGTAATGAAATGTCATAATGTATTTAGCATAATTACGTTAATAATCGTTTTATTCCAAAGTACAATAACCCCTTTAATAAAGTTACTGTACATACCCTGATGAGTTAAACGTAGCACAAATTATTGGGGTTCGGCTATCTGTACCCCCTAGAATTTGAGTCAACTTTTGTCTCTCTAAATCTCTACATTTTCATCAACGCCCTTTCTACTTAACCAAAATGATAAAATTCCATACAATATTCATTTTTTGAATAGAAATTCTTCTTTGTGATAGGCTGTGGGCATAAATGTCGATATTTACATCCTTATCTGGGTCAAATATACGCATGAATTATGGGTATTTGTCGTACTTGGTCGAATTTGTGATATTTTTGTCAGATGCCGTTGCTAGGCAACATAGAATAGTCCGTGCTGATCTTTGCATTTCGTTTGCTCTATTATTTCCAAACATAAAGCTTATATAACACAACGAATATGATTTGTGTGTATATAAATGTCAATTTGATAAATTGGAGCACAAAATCTTTCCCTGTACCCCAAACAAAAATGACATTTTCAGTCAATTTCGCGTCCATGTCGACTTCGGGTCGACAAATCAAATTAATTCTTATCTCAACTCGTCATCTGAACTTCATCATATTGCATCTAATTACTGCACATATATGCACGTGTAAACATGCCAAATTATTTAAATGTATCTGCATTGGTTACTAAAATATAGTTGTGTTCGCATTACTTCTTGGATCACCCACGTAGCCCCAGATGTGACGCGGCAGAACGCGGCGCCCCATTTGGGGCTATTCGGTTTGCTTAGAGGAATTTTATCTAAAAATGGAATAAAAATTAAAAATCACACCTAACACCCCTAAAAATGAAAGTGGACTCATCCATTTGATAATATTCGTCAAATATGGGTCAACTAATGCGAGAATCTTGTTTCAGTTTTTGCAGAAGTGTTCTTGTCCTGCAGCCACGAGGGATTCATGTACATGTTTGTCGAGTCCATTAACTCCAACTGTTCGTTTATTGGCTATCCCTGCTCCAGTATGGACGACTTCGACAGCGGTGCTTGTAGCGACTGCCAACCCGGGGGATGTGCAGTTCTAGGATTCAAACCTGACGGGCAGATAGGGCGATCTGGCAGTTTTTACCTACGCACCAATGCTCAGTACCCGTACTGCATCGATGAGTCCCGTTAACGAAACATAGACATTCAGACTGTAAACATGAACATTTGAGCCGCCTCATGGGAAAACCAACAATCTGCATAGGCGAAAACAAAGACGCAGATCAGCTGCGCGGTTACCGCGAAGCTGATCAGCGCCGTTGTTTTCACTACTAGGATAGTACAATTCCTCTTCTACCTAAATACGAAATTTCAAGCTTCTAGCTCTTTTCTGTGCTTGTACAGGCCGGTTTGTGTCAGACCTGTTCGGAAACCACATTGTTCGTTTTCCCACGAGGCGGCTCATTTCATGAAAAGTGATCGATAGCTTGGGCACGTATTATTCAAATCAAAGTCCAGCCTACGAAATACAGGTGATAAATAAATTGAGAACGTAGACCGTCACACTAAATAGAAAAAGTACGGGTTACACCTAGGTTTGATCTTGCATATGTACTTCCTATTTGATTGATAAAAATATTTTTACTTTTGGTATCATTGGTTATAACTTAACATTCCTTATCGAAATAATCATGATAATATTTGGGGTCAGATAACATGGTTGACGTTTTATCACATTTTTACATATGTTCGATCTATAATGTATTGCAGGTTAATATACTGTACCTACATTTTATAGTCTTTTCCTTCAAGTATTAGCTTTCTATACTTTTCACTCATTTAACGTTCATCCTAGACCTTTCTTTGACGAAGTTAAGGAGTCAATATGCAAACCAAACTATACTCATATCATAACCTGAATTCACATCTGAGTTTAGGTTGATGTTTGTACACAATCAAAGAATGATTCTTTACACCCACTTGTAGCCTATACTGACCATTGAAAAGCTGCGAATAAGTAACATAAGTAGAGTAGATTAATGGTTTTGAATAGTCTAGCGTTGTGAATAATTATCGTAGATGAACTACCCTCGAAGTTATTCTAGCACGGATTCTTTTTTCTCTTGTTGCTTTGCTAGAACGGCGTTATAATATGGAACTATCTTTGTGTTCGATATATCTTTTTCGCATTTGCCTTAATTCATTCTAAAAGAACAATTGGTACCATCACAGGCGCTAGACGACTGGATTCATTTTTTTTTTGGCATTTTCACCCGTTTGGAGACCCTTACGATATGTTCATGCAATTATTTTACCATTAAAACCTTTTCTATCAATCCTCAATCAACCGTCGTTTATGGGCTACTATATAGACAAGGTCGGAAACGCGGTGTCCTAGTTTAATTGGGGTCATGGGATTCCCCGCCTCTCAAACTCGTACTTCACCCTTTACCGTTATTTCAATGCTGAATATTTACATTTTTATTGCAGTCGCCCTAAATGAAAGTATCTTTCTTGATGTTCTTCATTTCCCAATGAAAAACATTAAGTCACGTGATCTAGATGCCACGCCTATGGGCGGGGCGACGTCAAAACCCATCCAGTGACGTTGTTTGTTTACTCTTGATGTCGTGACGTTGGTCGCGTATCGCAATGACGTAAGGCGCGAAAATTTGACGTTTTGGCTGTTCCAAAATTACGTTAAATGGGATTTAATGTCAAATAACATGAAAATGAATAGTGATATGCGCAATTAAAAATCTGATACTTGATTGATAATATAAAATGTAAATATAAGTATTGAAATTCAGATTTTAGCTTTCACTGGATGATGAAAAACATTAGCTGTTTTAATGTCTCCGAGAAGCCCTTCGGGCTTCACAGACATTAAAACCTAATGTTTTTCATCATCCAGTGAAAGCTAAAATCTGAATTTCATTCCTTAAGTGTCTACTCATGAGCGACTTTGTAAAAGGTCTCACCAATTGCCTTCGTCAAAAATAAGCATAGTCGCCCGTAAACTTATATTTTATACCACCACCTGTCTACTTGGATGGGATCCCGAATGCTTTTGTATGGTGACTTTGCGTTTCTAGTGGAAGGTCACTGTAAATATCGTATGAAAGAATCAATTCTACTGGATACTGTATTGCATTGTTGCCATGACACTAGATCACAAAGTTTTTTGACTGGATATAAAATCAACACGGGGTCTATTCTTCAAGCCAATATGCTCGGGAGTTGTGCTGGTTAATGTCAATCTAGTCAGGTGTTTAATTGTTTTCTTCATAAAATGAAAAAAAAAATATGAGAACTTAGGTCAGCAATGTACATTTTTTGAAGTGCAGTCTCTAGATACATATAAACACATCAAATTAACATTAACAAATCTTTGCAAATGTTTGAGAAGCGTTCAGCGAAAATGTTCAAAGCTCATAAAAGCACGTGCCTCATCCGCGAGAAAATAAACTAGCGGTACATTTTGGTTGATTTGTCGACATACTTGTGGTTTTGAGCAGACTGCTAAAGGTGAGTATACTTGTTGGTCTTCAATGATTTATATATTCGAGGAATAACATGTCATTTTGCTTTGGAGGAAGAACAGCAGGTAAACATGTAACGTATAAGAATAAAATGTAGGGGTGGTGTGAATGCAAAGCACAAAATCATAGGTTGCGAGATACTTTCAAAAACATGAAACTGTTAAGGTTTCGTTAGGCAAAAAAAATAAAATGTTTCCGGTAACCCAACCGACCCTCGAAAATCGAAAAAAGATCGTGTTTTTCAAGTACCGGACTGGCAAAAGAATAAAAATCCCTACCTATCGACCCATTTTTTTCTGGCATGTTACCGGAAACATTCTTCTTTTTTTTGGCCTTATTATTGTGATTCGTTCGTGAAATGGACTCTTTTAACAGGCAATACCATAATTAATATGTACAGTTGCACATTTTAGACTTTCGTTAAATTGTTACTGTAGATCAACTTAGGCAAATGCGAAGAGTAATAGGCATTATAAGCATTACACCTAATTTTTACGATTAATAGTGAAAGTATTGTGTTTATGCCTAGGTTACATATTTGCCCTGATCGTCGTACGAGTTTTCGGTCTGCGATTTTCCCTACGAGTTTAGACATCGTACGTGGTCGTGGGCTACGACGTATGTGTAAAACATTTCAACGATTTCTTGTTCTGGGTTTCGTCGATGTTTTGAATCAGAACCGTATGGAGATCGTAGGGAAATCGTAGGATGTCCGCCCTCTTTAATTGAAAATCGTTCGGAGCCCATGCGATGTCCACGAGGAGTCCATATGATTTCTGACTGAGCCCTTGCGGCCTGCCTTATATCGCCGTACGGTTTTTGTCTACAGATTATCATAATAAATCGTGCGGCGATCGTACAATCATCGCAGGATCTCCGTACGGTGCGCGCACGACGTGTCTACGGGCTTCCGTCTTGCATTTTTTTAAATGTAAATGTGCAGACTATTACAAATTCGTAGAGACTATGGAGATCGTTGGAACATCGTAGGGTCATCCTGCGGACACCGGACGAAAATGCCAAAATTGGCACCGCAAGCTAATCGTAACCTATGCAGCAATAGTAGTCATTGATGAGAGGATGACATAGGTATAACGTTCAATCGATAATTTAGGTCGTACGGAGGCAAGACATAGGTTAAAAGTCCCATTTGAAATTTCTACATACTTAACTGAGCATATCATAGTACTCACCCTGCATACAACATTATTTTCCACAAATTTACATGGGGAATATTATGTAGGATATGAATAGGAACGTTAGCTGTTATGTGTTATACATAAACTGGGGTGCTTTGCATAATGCTAGCGCTAGCAAGCACTTCGTAATTTTCCTATGCAAAGGTGTGTTACAAAAAAGTGTTCGCCAGCGCTACGTAACGTTCCCAGGAACTGCCTCTCTCAAAGCTCTGAAAGCAACCCGCCGTTGCTAAGGAACAAGGAAGATCAAAATGGCGTCATCAATATCTCAAGGGTTCGCATTATGGTGCAACTTACGCCAGAATTAGGAGGAAGGGAGTCGGGAAAAGGCGCAATCAGAAAAAAAGATTCCCACTCCAGGAACCGAGGTGGGAAAAAAACAGGAGCATAGTGAGAGATTATAGGCTCCTGGAAAAAAAACTAAATCAACGATCAGGTACTTATACCATGAGAACATATCGTAAGCCGAATGAGCAGCTATTTTCCCAATAGGTGGCCACTCAGTTACCTAAACTTAACTAAAAATATGAAAACATACATAAGGCGCCAACAACACAAAATATTTTAAACACCAATACATTAAACAAAAAAAAACAAGGAAAATACAAACTGATTGCAAGCAATCACTGAGGATTGGAAAAATAAGAGCATTAAATGGATGTACGGGGAGATTTTTAAACTCTCAGCCACTTTAAACAAGCTCAATTATTACAGATTTGAGTGTGTTTGTGATTGCATAAAAAAAATGAGTAACTGGTACAGTGTCAGTTAGATTGCACGTTTACCGTACTAAAGCGTCTTAACATTCACGGCCACCTGAAAATTGTGCTTATACCAAGATTTTTTATTTTGGACTCGCTTTCATGGAGCGATTTCGATTCCCAGGAATGTACGTACTTGTAATATTTATTTGTGGGTCGAATCGGGCAATATGCGATGCATAAATATTCAAAATGTAGGACAAACTTGTGAATCTGGCCGAAACTTTTATATAAAAACAGCCACGTATCGAAACTTTGAACATCAAAAGCTAATTTCCAATTGCATCTTCGCCACATATCGTAAGGGTCTCCAAACGGGTGAAAATGCCCCCCACCCCCCCAAAAAAAAAAAAAAAAAAAAAAAATGAATCCAGTCGTCGAGCGCCTGTGTACCATCCATAGGTCTATATGATATTGAGCATTGTTCAAACACTTAGGGTAAATGAATCGCAATTTATGATACACACACTGCTACACACAATCTTTTGTGATATGCACAAAGGTGTTACTGGAATGTATATTTTCTAGACATTTAAATGTCTGAAATGTAGAAAGTTTTCGAAGTTTATTGGTAAACCAAAGACAATGAGCAGAAAAAAATGGTTATTTAAGTTGCTGTTTCCTTTATATCGACGGGCATTGTAAACCTTATTTTATCACGTTTTCATATACGCGCATTTGATATTCGGTCAACTTTATGTTTACACTTCCATTGATGAGTGACTGAACGTAATTCAAGGACTTTGCAGTTTAGGGTTAGATATCTGACCGAAGTTCCGAACGCGAGGCAAAACAACATAAAGATATTTGTGCTTATTTGTTTGTATTGAGGCTTAACGTCCCAGTCAACAATTTTTCAGTCATGTCGGGACGGAGCCATTGCAAAAACCGAGGTGGGAAAAAACCAAATTGACAATTAGGTACTTATACTTATGGAACATACCGAAATCCGAGTGAGCAGCTATTTCCCAATAGGCGGCCACTCAGTTAACTAAAACTATGAAAACGTATATAAGGTTCAACCAGCACAAATTTCGACTCCAAAACATAAAACAAATAGAACCACAACAGAAGTATCGCCTTGGAACGATAAGTAATATAAAATTACAGGGCACAGGGGGGCTTAAACCGGTTTTACAGTGCCCTAATCTCACCCTCATCTTCTGCAGTGGTTCATCATACATTTGGTAATTTGTTCGGT
Organism: Rugalucina vietnamica; assembly: GCA_964017185.1. NCBI lineage: Eukaryota > Metazoa > Mollusca > Bivalvia > Lucinida > Lucinidae > Rugalucina > Rugalucina vietnamica. Next base: position 34,107,850 of record OZ024871.1, on the reverse strand, counting down.
CCTCGTGGTGAATCTCTAACTAGTAAATGAATCAACATGGACAAACAAATAAATCATGATTACCACCATGATGAATCAAAACGAGGACTCGCAGACTCAGTAAGCTACCCGACGATGGAGATCCGTAGGCGCCGAATAACTTACTGAAATCCAGAGCAAACGAAAAACACCAGTTGAACCCCGGTGGGACAAGCAACAGACAAGAAGCTCCGGCCCCAACCAACTAAAATGAATAGCTTTATGTCGGGACCATCATAGAGTCTGAGGCCTGACTCACCGGCGGCGTGCAATTAAAGAAGGCAGCTTGGTTATCAGCCATAATTGGGTTAAAACTAAGCATGCAGACTGTCGCATAACCTTTAAGTTATACCCTATACGTCTGTAACGTGTAAAAAGGTACAAGTAGGCAAAGATCAGGAAAAGGCGCAATCAGAAAAAGATTCCCACTCCAAAAACCGAGGTGGGAAAAAAACTAACAATCAGGCACTTACACCATGAAACATATCGTAAGTCGAATGAGCAGCTATTTTCCCAATAGGTGGCCACTCAGTTACCTTAACTTAACTAAAACTATGAAAACACACATAAGGCGCCAACAGCACAAAAAATGATCTTTCGGAGTCTGTAACGTGTAATGATCTTTCTGAAATGATAAGTCCGACTGACGCACGTTTGTCACAGCCGCACGTATACATTCACGTATTTTAACAGAACTATTGATCATTTTTCGCATGTGATGAATTCGGAAGCATGACGACACATATTCCCCTTTTGATTTTGATTATATCATGGCTTGAAATTCGATGTTCCTACTTTCCTAATTATTACTTATGAGTTTATCATTTATAATTCGAAATGTTATCATTATCTTTGAACTTCCCTTTTTAACACGGTTAAGTCATCATTTTATCAAGTGTGTATTGTTCGCATAAACAACACTTTTAATACGAAAAACGATGAGCGCTTTGTCATTCGCAAATAGATCTACAATCAACGGTTATAACCAGGGATCTTTATAAACTTACAAACCGTTTTAATGTTTTTGCTTCCTATTCCATGATATAAGTTAAAAAAGACATTGCGAAAGTACTTATTTTCTGAAGAATTCGTGTTCGAAATACAAAAAAGATTCATACAACATGATTGTTAGATCACATAAGGAGGGATAACACCCAACAACAAAAATTATTTTAGAGACATTTGTAATGAATGAGAAGAAAATAGAAGGCAAGTATTTATTCTTTTTTGTTCCAGGGTCGTTTATTCACATTTAAAACATGCAATCATTAAAGTAAATGTGTTTAATTTATTTATTTATTTATTTTTTATTTATTTATTTATTTATTTATTTATTTATTTATTTATTTTTGGTTTTCGCAATACTTTGATGTTTATGGTGTAATTTTTGCTTTTCATCCTCGTTCACGTGGCACCTTTTTACAAAAGAAAATTGCACGAGAACATTCTGTGCCATGCAAAACTTCGGATGAGCAAAATATTTGCACACAATTCTTTAGCCTCATTCGTGTCATTGAACTATATTTTAAGACTGCTGTAGTCCGTCAAGAGACGGTTCAGTTCGAAATGAATAGCACTCATATTTTTTTTTCAATTACATGATTACATCTCATTCTATTACATGCGTATAAGAATCGTATAAGAATAAGAAATTGGTGTGATAGCAACAGAAGTTTAAAATCACATTATGATTTTACGTTGTTATTTCTAGCTATACAATGACGTTGACGGTGAATGTGATTTTCGCTGTTGACGGCTCCAATATCAAAGACGACGTTGTTAAACGGCTACAGGAAGGTACTGACGCGATCGAAACAGTCAGAACTGGCAGTCTTTGCGAACGCCTGGAAGACGCCACCACATCTGACGTGAACGTTCTTATCATAACTCCATCGATGCGGAGTGAAGTTGAGAAAAATGCGGACAAAGATTTCAGACCCTTGTTTCAAAATAGAGATAAATCGCTGGTGTTGGTGTGTGATACTGCAAGTGAAAGGCATATAGCCGAGGTTATATCGAGATCTGTGGACTATGCGAAGATCTGTAAGTTCAACAGTGAAAATGCAAGGGAATGGAGGTATATCCTGGCTCCAACCATCAAACAGATGGCATCACACGAAGAGGAAGAGCCTAGTATTCCCAATATAAATAAATACATCATCTGGCCAAAGAATTTGAATTCTGTAAGTAGAAATAGATATCAAAAGTGCTTAAAAATCGTGACCTAGATACATGTAGTAAGTTAAAATATCTTAAAGCAGTACTCAAAGACCACTATATTCCAGTGTTGATAATACTTTGTGATTTTAAAACTGCATTGTGAAATAGCTACTCGTATAAGTCTGAATTTTAATCAGTTTAGAAAATATGGAAAATTAAATAATGTATGTATCCTGTATACGAAATTCTTTTCACCTTACCCTTAAATGATCTGATAGTATATTTTACAGTCTATTGAGGAAGCATGTGTTGTGTTTCTCGATGACGCTGCACCGAAACACACCGTTAAGATATTCATTGGAGACAGCGAAATAGCGATATCCCAACTATCCAGAAATGTCTATGCTTTCTCCTTACAAGGTGAGTATCAAATGCATAAAATTCCATCATGTATTATAACTTTATTTTACATTAGATCCGTTTTAAAATTCACAAGCGGGGTGTCAGACGATGATATCTGGAAATAGACATAAAATAAACACAAAAACTAGTAATTGTGTACCCCCAAAAACATTTAATAAGCAGTTCCATGAAATTGCCATTTTCATACTTTATTCCTTAAATTGTTATATAAGTTTTTATTATTATTATTATTTTTTTTTTTAATTTTTATATATTTTTATTTATTTATATTTTGTTTTTATTTATTTAACACACACAAAAAAAAAACAAAAACAAAAAAAAAACTATCTAAGATTATGAGGGTAAAATGAGAACAAAAACCTTGAATAAAACACATAATGAACAATTAAGAAGTATAGTGTGTATCTTGTGCCAGTCCTAAATGAATGTTTGATTACTGAATGGTTCTGTGCAAGGTTTTACACAAAGGCCTTTTCAAAAAAAAAAAAAAAAAAAAAAAAAAAAAAAATAAAATAAATAACTTTCACAGCTTTTACAAAAGCCCCTTATTCAATACTTCGGCCAATGCGTTTGTAGAAGCAGTGAAAGTTTAGTGTTTTTCTTTTTTTTTCTTAAAAAAAGGCCTTTGGTCGAAATATTGAATAAGAGTTAACTTTGTGTTAACTTTTAATTAAGTAACATTTTAAGTAAAGTAAAATTTTGTGTTTCATTAATTCCATGTGGAAAATAGAGGGAGGTTTCAGTTTTCATGTTTTACAGATTTGAAATGGTAAATTATTTTCAAAATAAGGAGGAAGTAAAGTGCAAGGTTTCCATCTTAGAATAAATTTCGTAATTAAAGAAAAGAAAAATTAACTATTATAAATATTTTGCTTTAAGTTGTATATGTGCCCAAGATATTCCACGCGATTAGGTGCAAGCATGTTTAGACCGCAAAATCAGTTAAGCGTCACAAAAACTTTGATCCAAGGTTATATACATGCAGGCAAATGTTTGTATTTTATGCGTTCTGTTAGATATTTATCTCTATGAATTTCAAGGGTGGTTGGGCGGGAATTAGGGCCCTCGCCCACTGGGGCCTAAAGAAATAGATGGGCTGCTTGTGCGACCAGGCAAAGCTTCTATTCTACTGACTTACCATATGATTATTGGTAAACCGCTCAGATTAGAGCCTGCCTAGGAAAATGATTCAAGTGAAACCATCCATACACATAAGCCTGAATGCTTTAGTTGGGCGGTTACGTATATTTGAAGCACTTTTTGGATGTCATGACGTCCTAATTTTGGGTAAAATTCCCATAAAATGAAGGCAACGTCCCGGTATGACCATGGCCGTTGACTGTGACGTTAAGCATCAATTCAAACAAACAATTCTATGAATTTCTTGCCATAAAGGTCACAAATGAACTTAATGCCATAAAGGTCACAAATGAACAAATGAAGAGGGTCCTTCAGTCTTGTAAACTTCTGGCGAGGGTAATATTGATCCAGTTCGCCGTGAGACCGTTTGTGTCAATTAAGAATTTATTGCGACACATATTCCTTATACATTTCACGTATGAAGTTCTTAAGTTTGTGCAATATCAACTTGTGATTAAATAAGGCTGATGTAGAATAGAGTTCCCACACCTGTAACACCAATTTGAACGATCGTCCCTCAATAGTAGAGTACCTCTTAAGTTCGTCTTTACGTGAGAAAAAGACAAATAGATTTCGTGTGCGTGCCGCTTCAATGGTGATTTGGTTTACAAATTTTAGAAACTTATAAGGAAGGAGTGATTTTTTTTCAGTTCAGAAAAACGTTATACGTTACAGGCGTATAGGATATAACTTAAATGTTATGCAACTGTCTGCATGCATAGTTTTTTTTACCCAAACATGAATGATAACTATGCTGCCTCTTGTTAATTGCACGCCGGTGGGTCGGGCGTCAGACTATGACTATCCCGACTTAAAGCTATGCATTTAATTTGGTTGGGGCCGGAGCTTCTTGTCTGTTGCTTGGCCCACCGGGGTTCAACTGGTGTTTTTATTCAGTAAGTTGTTTGGCGCCCAGGGATCTCCATCGCTGGGCAGCTTACTGAATCTGTGTGTCCTCGTTTTTGATTCATCATGGTGGTTATCATGATTTATTTGTTTGTCCTTAATGATTCATTGACTAGTTAGAGCTAATGAATCTGTGACTCCTCGTTTTTCATTCATCGTGGTGATCATGATTTTTCGTTTGTCCGTGATGATTCATTGACTAGTTAGATATTCATCACAAGGTCCGAACACTAACTAAATAATGTGAACTATTTAAGAAGATGAGGGAGAGGTTAAGGCCCTGTAAATAAAATATAAAGGTTTGATCCTTTGGAAGCAATAAAAACATTAAAAGAGAGATAGTATGGACTATATTGCCAATTTCAGGTAATGAACCCTCATCAGTAGCCCTTTTAAAACCGGCAACGAAAGCCAGACTATTATACAGTAATTTCGAAAATTTAAACGAGACGTCTAAATCAAAGACATATGCCTAAACGGGGTCAAATAATTTAAACATTGCTTAGTATATGTTTCTAAGCGTTAGTGTTTTGAACACTCTGAATATCTTTACTGATCTCAAAGGACCTTAAACGCCTCAGTAATTTTATATTACTGATCTTAATTTTATATTACTGATCGTTTCATGTTGTGGAGTCGACTTTTTGTGTTGTTTGAACCTTATGTACGTTTTCATATTTTAGTTAAGTTCAGGTAACCGAGTGGCCGCCTATTGGGAAATAGCTGCTCTCGGCTTACTGTATTTTAAGTACAAGCACCTAATTGTCAATTTAGTTTTTCCCACCTCTGTTTTTGGAGTGGGAATTTTTTTCTCGTTGCACATTTTCCTGACCATTGCCTGCTTGTACCTATTCGAGAGCGTTAGCTGTCTGTAGCACCTTTCCACTCACCAAACATGCAAATTGATGGGGCGAATCCATACCTGAAAATATTTTGCATCAACACATTGTCATAATTATAACTCCGACTCAGTTAGCGTATAGATTTAAAATTAGAAACACAAACTGACGGTAATTTTGTGTCGTAGGTCTTCTATAAAAAGAGACCGACCTCTACCTAGATAACTTTCCATAACCGAGCTAAGTATTGAGGAAACCTGTCTTTAGGCTTTTTTGCCTATTTGGGCCACGAGAAATAGATGTACCTCCAGCCAAAGCTTTTAAACTACTGACTGACCCGTTAACCGCTTATACGGTCTGAGCATCCCCAGAAAAAAGTGTTTTCACAACCATATTTTGGGTGTCATGACACCCTCTCGTTCGGTAGATGTTCCATTAAATGGAGGCAGCGTCTCGACATGACTTTGACTGTTGTAGGGGACGCTAAGCTACAAATCAAACAATCAAGCTAACTTTTAAAATTCCTTTGCAGACATAAGGCCCGGGCTTCATGAGGTGAAAGTGTCGGTTGGAGAAGAGAATTATGACTGTACAAAAATTGAAATAAATAGTGACATTTCTACTTTGAAAGACTTCTTCCATAAAGCCATTCAGAAAGACCCCCTGTCGATGTTTTCATTGTTGCTTGCATCAAATACGGCAGACAAGCAAGATATTGAAAGAGATCTTCTGGAGATATTGCAAGAGAAACCATTCAATCCTGCATTTCTTCATCTTATAGAGAGACTTCTACGACTACAACCTACTGATGGTATGTTAAATTTGAGCAGTCTAGTGAAAAAACCAACAATGTGGTTTCCGAACATGTCTGATACAAACCGACCTGTACAAGCGCAGAAAAGAGCTAGAAGCTTGAAAAGGTATTGTACTACACGAGTAGCGAAAACACGCCGGGCGCTTATCAACTGTGCAGTTACTGCACAGCTGATCTGCGTCTTTGTTTTCGCATTAGCATTTTGTTGTTTTTCTTGCGCGGCGGCTCATTTATAAACTTGTGTAAGCATAGGCTCTTATGCCAATGTTTTGTCCTACATGTACAGCCTAATGTCTGTGAATTCAACCATGTCTGATGCTTTACATTTATAAAAGGAATATTGATGGTTTATATCTGATTGGCGGACGCTCGTTCTCGCATAATCGCTTGTCTATATATTGCAGTATTTGACCATGTCGAAATATCGGGGATGGAGGTGATAAGGGAGACATGAAACTGGACATTACTCACTTTTTAATTTTTTGTTTTAACTTTTTATCTTTTTAAACATTTGTATGTGATATTATTTTTAGATGGTCAAAACAAAGAGGAAATCTTCAAGTATCCCTCACTTCTTCATTTCTGTGCTGCTAATGGCCTGTCAGAAGTTAGTGAATGGCTTCTGTATAATACACCGGATGACAGAAGAAGTTTGAGGAATAGTGAAGGTCTCACACCTGCACAGCTTGCTGAAAAGGGAAACTATGTTGATCTTGAAAAGGTAGCACTCAAATACAGTATACGATATCAGATGATATGAATCTGCTTACGAAACCAGGAACCGATTGCTCAAAGCATTGTTATCCTAAATTCGTTTGTGTCCACACTACAGTATGCATCAATAAATATCGGCGACAGTTTTATTGGGAATACCTGAAACCATTTTGAAAGCAACTGAAAACAGTTTGCTTAAAAAACGATCTATGACACACACTCGATCGTTTTCACTGGTTAAAACAGATCTACCTTTATATGAGCCGCCTCATGGGAAAACCAACAATCTGCATAGGCGAAAACAAAGACGCAGATCAGCTTCGCGGTAGCCGCGAAGCTGATCAGCGTCTTTGTTTTCGCTACTCGGATAGTACAATTCCTCCTCTACTTAACTGCAAAATTTCAAGCTTCAAGCTCTTTTCTGTGGCTGTACAGGTCGGTTTGTGTCGGACCTGTTCGGAAACCACATTGTTGGTTTTCCCACGAGGCCGCTCATTTTTAGCTTCCTTTGTATACATGTATATTCTACCCTTTACATATGAAACTATCCGTTTCAGCTGCTGGACCCAAATACTCCGATTGGTAAGCTAATTTACACCAGTCCTATAATAAAACCTAAATGGTGATGTAGGGAAAAACTAAACTGACAACCAGGGCTCAGAATTACAATGCTACCTTAAAGTTATGGAAGACCTTAGTTAAGGTGACGAATTTCAGCATCTAAAAATATGTATGTAAAACATGCTGAAATCGTACTTACTGTTTTTATTGTGTAAATGACATTTTATTTTCTACTCCTGTATATTTTCATAAAAGCAGACATTCGTTATATAGGAAACATATTGAGTCAAAAATTATCATCTTAACACTAAGGTTTTCCTTTACTTGAAGGGACGATTGTAATTCTGGGCACATGTTCTTATATTAAGAGAACATATCGTAAATAATATATTTATTTTGTTTAAACGAGTGGATTTGTCTTATTTGTACTCATAAATTGAAAATAATGCGACACATTGCAAAGTCCAGGTGTTAACACATTTATAGACATTGCTGTACGATCGTGTAAAGCAAAAGTAAAATATCAAAAAGTTGCCATTGTGCAGCAAGTTAATCCGTTACAAAGTGGTGTTCTTAAGTACCCATGTACATGTGAATTAATATATATTAACGTCTGCTTTCATATTTTGTCATTCTTTCTTTTTTTCCTTCGTGTTTCCAATAGCTGGACCGCCAGTAGGAAGTCGTCGTGGATTAAATTCTGCAGATTCGGATGGTAAGTTTTACAAAAACGGAAATAATTATCTTTAGTATTTCTTAATTGTACCTAATTGTACCTAATATTGGATTTATTTTTTCCCACCTCGGTTTTTGGAGTGGGAATCTTTTTCTGATTGCGCCTTTTCTTGATCTTTGCCTACTTGTACTGTTTTAATATTAAAATTAGTTTCGAATGTCATCTGAGTTTTGTACAACCAAACTCCAAACCTAAAATAAACACTTGTACGAGTTTATTTGTCTTCAAAATGCTGTCCATTTATGCATTTGCAGATGATGAGACATTTTTGCCTTCGCCGCTTTCACCAGGTATGTCGTTTTACTTCTTTGGTTTTACATCTGGTTCCAAGACTATTTGCATTACGAAAACTTGCCCATGCTATCAACAGAGATTTTTGAGGTTTAGAAATTGAAAATTTTCAGCTGAAAAGTTTTGATATTTTTCTTATTTTTGCTCAAAACATAGATTACTGCTGGAGGCGGTTCTAACGAGTACCCACAATCTGTGTTTTGGAGCAAAAATAAGAAAAATAGGTATACCCTTGTAAACCCCAGTTTTACTATATAAAAGTGGGGTATGAGAGGGTATGTTTTCCTGATGGACACTCTGTTTCAGCTTTTTCAAACGACATAATACTACAATTTTAGCATTTGATTCAGTTAATATGTTAAATTGTGAGACGGTCTACAAACACCATAGGAAATGGCAATACTATGATTTCTGACTGGTTAGTTCAGTAATAATTTCCAATCCATCCTCTTCTTGTGTTGATATTTAATGGATTGATAGGTAGTTAAACACACAAATAACAGCATCGCCCTCATTTAAGGGTATCGTCGAACCTCTGTGCCCGCAAGCTTTCAGTCGGCCTGGAGCTCGGACAGTGGACGGTCTTCGTTTGGTAGTGGGACAGGTGGCAGCGTAAGTTCCGTTTTTGAAACTGGTCATCACTACATTCAAGTATTTTATATTCCCCTTTTTGCAAAGGCGTCAAAGTTGAAAAATTGTATTAAAAAGGGTTACTGATGAAACTTTAGTAGCCGAAACCATGGTATGGCCCATCCCCATTCTCATTACTATGTTCACTGCCCTTAAAAGATCTCAGTTTTATGTTATTCATTTATATAAAACCACTCTTCGACCTTTCCGTGTGTATGTATGTATGTATGTATGTATGTATGTATGTATGTATGTATGGGAAGACAAAATTTCATAATATAATCCCGCTTTATCATATGTTCCAATGTTTTATTTATTTTTTTTTTTGTATTTAACGTGTACATCGGATTAAGACCCACATTTCACTTTATTCACAGGACAGCATCCTAGTCCATAGTTTTGCAAAGCCTACACGTCTGTATGATTCGATTGACGACAACTTGAAGTCCACTCCACCGACACGCCTGTCAGCAGTACCGAAAAAGAAATATATTTTCCAGAGAAAATCCCGCACATACTCCGAGATAGATGATCTGGAACTGGACACAGCCGTCCAGCTTAGACCCGAAAAAGACCCACCGTATGAGGAAGCTTGGGAAAACAATCCGATACCTGACAAATTACCGGTTAGACCAAAAACCCTTCAAGGGAAGAGGCCAGATTCCGATCTTCACAATCGTCCGAGGTGTTTGTCGTTTCCAAAAGGACGACAATTTAAATCTAAATCTCTGCCACGAGGCGGGTCCCTTGATGAAATGACTGAAAATATTAGACTTTGAAAATACTGGCAGATACGCAGCGATGCCCCATGGAATTAATTGATTACAATGAATACAAATTACAATATGCATTCCACGTAGTAATCTACGGGTGAGTTGTTCTCAAAAGGACAGTAAAAGGGTTAACCACATCTAACATTTTACATTACATGTATATGTTCGTGAAAAACTAGAACTGTCAGAGGATCTGACTATAGCCCCGCTTCTGAGCTTTTTGCCAGGGTAAGAAAAACAATGACGGGCAACAATCCCAAGCTAGATCTTGTTAATACAGATGCACATAAAAAGATTGGTAGATTCTGTCAATTTGTTCTCAAGGTATTGAGCAGAAATGAAATTCTGAGACAATCAAGGGCCAAAACTCTGTCAAAAGTTTGCAAAAAATGACAGGCAACAATCCCAAGCTAGATCTTGTCAATGTTGATGTGCATACAAATTTTTGTCAGATTCTGTCAAATCGTTCTCAAGATATTGAGCGGAAACGAAATTCTGACGTCAATCAAGGGCCGTAACTCAGTCAAAATTTTGCTAAAACGGACGGGTAACAATCCCAAGCTAGATCTTGTCAACGTTGATGTGCATACAAAATTTGGTCAGATTCTGTCTATTCGTTCTCAAGATATTGAGCGGAAACAAAATTCTGACGTTAATCAAGGGCCGTAACTCCATCAAAATTTTGCGAAAAATCACCGGTAACAATTCCAAGCTAGATCTTGTCAATGATGATGTGCATACAAAATTTAGTCGGATTCTGTCAATTCGTTCTCAAGATATTGAGCGGAAATGAAATTCTGACGTCAATTAAGGGCCGTAACTCCGTCAAAATTTTGCGAAAAATGACGGGTAACAATCCCAAGCTAGATCTTGTCAATGTTGATGTGCACACAAAATTTGGTCGGATCCTGTCAATCCGTTCTCAAGATATTGAGCGGAAACGAAATTCTGACGTCAATTAAAGGCCGTAACTTCGTCAAAATTTTGCGAAAAATGACGGATAACAATCCCAAGCTAGATCTTGTCAATGTTGATGTGCACACAAAATTTGGTCGGATTCTGTCACTTTGTTCTCAATATATTGAGCGGAAACGAAATTCTGACGTCAATCAAGGGTCGAAACTCCATCAAAATTTTGCGAAAAATGACGGGTAACAATCCCAAGCTAGATCTTGTCAATGTTGATGTGCACCCAAAATTTGGTCGGATTCTGTTTATCCGTTCTCAAGATATTGAGCGGAAACGAAATTCTGACGTCAATCAAGGGCCGTAACTCCGTCAAAATTTTTAGAAAAATGACGGGTAACAATCCCAAGCTAGATCTTGTCAATGATGATGTGCATACAAAATTTGGTCGGATTCTGTCAATTCGTTCTCAAGATATTGAGCGGAAACGAAATTCTGACGTCAATCAAGGGCAGTAACTCTGTCAAAAGTTTGCGAAAAATGACAGTCAACAATCCCAAGCTAGATCTTGTCAATGTTAATGTACATACAAAATTTGGTCAGATTCTGTAAACTGGTTCTCAAGATATTGAGTGGAAATGAAATTTTGACGGAATAACGGAATAACGGAAGGACAGAACGACGGAAGGACGGAACGACGGAAGGACATGGTGAATCCAGTAAAGCCCCACTTTTTCAAAGCTGGGCTATAATTAATCTGATACTATATCATTCAAAGGCTTAATTTACTGTTTGAAAGACCTTAATTTGTGTTAATGTTACAGTAGTTATTATTGTGTTATTATTATTTGTGTTGAAATACTGTTTGTGTCTTTGATGATACTGTTCTATAAATAAAAAGATGATGGCATACATGGAAAAGAATTGTAAAACTTTTCTAAAAGTGCAATTCTTCCGTTTTCGCCTTTTTGTTATATGTCATGTATGAATGCACCATATATATAATAATCAAAATCCATCATAGCTGTATAGTATACAACTCACAATCGCTGTTATTTACACTTCTGTTTGAAATTAAAATTTACACTTCTGTTTGAAATTAAACATCAAACTTCGACACGCTTGATCATTGGTTTAGCAAAGCCGAATGATACACGTGAATGTAACTGAATTTCGTCGAAATTAATTATTAATATATTTATATAATATAAAGATCAAAGTTTCCGTCTTTGTGACGTGTGACGGCTATTATTTCATCGGCTATTATTTCATCTAAGATGTGATTCAGTGAGAAGCGTTTTGCTCGTCGCACGACAAACATGACATCTGGCTAGAATGTTCAAATGCACAGAAGCTAGCCTATATAGAGAGAGACAGAGAAGTCAATGCTTTTTGTCTTGAGAAATATTCATATTCCAGTAATCAACTGATCAATTTGTACTGTTGTATTTAAGATTCTTAAATTAACCTTACCAGTTTTAATGTGCCAAATGATCAAATAATCAATACACGCAAACACTCAGTGATAAAAATAGCAAGACAAATAAATTATCATATGTTTTTTCCTATAATTTATAATCATTTGGTTTTCCAAAGTGACACACCAGTTATTTTTGTATCAAACTTCCACTATCCAATACAAAAGTCCACGCTGGCGGTGATTTGGCAATACATTTAGTGGTATATATAAAAGAAGAAAATCCATACGTTAACGTTATTGTTGATCATAAGGTTCTTTCTAAGTTTGTACAGTAAAGTATTGATAAAATGGCTTTAAAAAGGCTGACAAAGGTTAGTTATAATTTTCATAATGTTTTAATAAATCATTTGGAAAAAAGTGAATCTATTCTTAAGAAAGAGTGTTGGTCATCTTAAACACTTTGCGGTCCTTTCCACAGTGACAGATAATTCCAGACAACCTAAGATTTCAAAACCCAAACATGTTCAAACAATATATTCCGAAAATATCAGGTAATGTATGGCGTTTTACTGATACGAACGGAAAACAATAAACAATGATTTTTAAAAATAAAATGTTAATTTCATCTGTATGGAGCGGTTCATTGGAAAGGACTAGATACTTAACTCCGACGTTTGAATGTTCTAATTGCGTGAGTAAAACGGTTTAATACTTCTAAAATGCATCCGTCGCTTGAACTTAGATATGGGTTTGCTGTACAGTAGTCGATCATAAAAAGGGGTTGTCTTTCTCTTAGTCTTAAAAGTTTATCGTAGACACGCCGGACTGCTTCATGTACCGTTATTTGTGGCCATGGATTAATAAGACTTTTCTTTTTCTTGGCAGGAATACTATGACATCCGTGTTGACCCTCCACCAGGTTGTTCAGCGGGCCCAGTCTCGGACAGCGATTTATTCAACTGGCAAGCCACAATCACAGGTCCAGAAGGAAGTCCCTATCAAGGCGGAGTGTTTTCCTCAAGATTAACTTTCCTACAGATTATCCTTTTAAACCCCCAAAGGTTACATTCACAACCAAGATTTATCACCCCAACATAAACAGCAACGGGAGTATTTGTATGGATATTCTCCGGTCGCAGTGGTCGCCGGCGCTCACGGTCGGGAAAGTGTTACTATCCGTACTAACATTACTTACAGACCCAAATCCACGGGACCCGTTAGAACCAGAAATAGCCAGGTTATGGCTGCATGACAGAAAGAAATATAACAATAACGCGAAAGACTGGACAATGAGATATGCTACATAAAACCATATACGTTTCTAATAATATTAATGTCTTAGACAGTTTCGATTGAGCTTATTTTGTGATACGTTTTGTTTACACGACCTCTTTCTTAATATATGAAAGTGTTGATTTTGCTTCTTTTGAAATACGCCCTGCTTACACTTCATCGCCATGTTAACAAAGCAGCTTCGATGAATCTCATGGAATGTCACGATGCAGCAAGTGTTACACAGAACGATTCGATTTATGGACATCACGTTAATTTACTATACACGTTTCAAACAGATGAATCATTGTGTGTACGGTAACCGAAATTGAAATGTAATTATGTCGCTATAAGTAATTTCAGCATCACTTTTTACTGATTACATTTTACCGTTACTGATACATGTCCCTGCGAAAATTGTATAGTCTTATTACCATGCATAGAGAAGTTCTGGGTTCGATCCCCAATCGGGGCGTCGTGTTGTGCCCTTGAGCAAGAGACATTAACTCTACATAGTAGGATTCCTGGTTAATTAGTTAATACCCAGGAAGCGATGGCTCCGTCCCGACATGACTGAAAAATTGCTGACTGGAACGTTAAACCTCAATACGAACAAACAACTCACTTTAAAGAGAGCATGTTGTGTACCCTGCATACACAATTTGCTACAGACATAGTGTATTGTGTTGAGGTTTGTACATAACTCCTAGTTATTTCAATGGTCGTTTGAGGGCGCACTTTTGTCCCTTTTGAAAAACCAGAGGACTAATGGTCCTGTAAACGCTCACCTGAGTCTGCTGCATATACCAATAAACATGTTTGAATATTATGGTATTTAACCCCAGTGCAGGGGCAGATGAAGCCCTTGGGCCGTTTTCTTTTTTCAGAATAATCAATATTCTGTCCATTTGCCAATTTCTTGCTGGATTTTCCCTTCAAATGACATTTTAACAGTTTTTCCCATTCAAATACATGGGCAACCCATGTTGACCTTGCCATAAACTTGGTCAAGGTCAACACAGGGTCATGATTTATATATACATTGTAGTACTATAGCCATGGATGCTTCACGCCAAGTTTCATTGAAGTCAATCTATCTTTTTCAGAGAAGAAGATATTTGAAGAGTTTTTACCATATATGGGCATGGCGGCCATCTTGGTCATGTGACCTAGATTATTAATATACACATTGGTTCCCCCATCCTATAGATGCTTCACATAAAATTTTGCTTCAATTGGCCAAGTGGTTTTAGAGGAGAAGATGTTTGAATATTACGATAACATACATGTATATTGCCCCAGGGTGTGGACATATGAGCCCTTAGGTCCTTTTTTTTCAGAATCATTAATATTTAGTCCTACTACTTATTTCCTGCAAGATTTTCACTTCTAATGACTTTTTAAAAGTTTTCCCTATTCCAATGCATTGGCGACCTATGTTGACCTTGTCCTAAAATAGGTCAAGGTCACCACAGGGTCATGATTTATATACACATTGTAGTTCTTCAGCCATTGGTGCTTCATGCTAAGTTTCTTTGAAATCGGTCCACCAGATTCGGAGAAGAAGATTTTTGAAGGGTTTTTACCTTATATGGGCATGGCAGCCATCTTGGTCATGTGAACTAGATAATTTATTATATACATTAATTCCCCCATTCCATAGATGCTTCACATAAAATTTGGCTTTGATTTGCCGAGCGGTTTCAGAGGAGAAGATGTTTGAATATTATGGTAATATACATGTATATTGCCCCGGGGTGGGGGCAGATGAGCCCCTGGTGTCCATTTTTTTTCAGAATCATTAATATTCAGTCCTACTGCCCATTTCCTGCAAGACTTTCACTTTAAATGACATTTTAAAAGTTTTCCCTATTCAAATGCATTGGCGACCTATGTTGACCTTGCCGAAAAAAAAGGTCAAGGTCATCACAGGGTCATGATTTATATACACATTGTAGTACTTGAGCCATCAATGCTTCATGCCAAGTTTCTTTGAAATCGATCCAGCGGTTCTGGAGAAGAAGATTTTTTAAGGGTTTTTACCATATATGGGCATTGCCGCCATCTTGATCATGTGACCTGGATTATTTATATACACATTGATTACCCCTTCCTGTTGATGCTTCACATAAAATTTGGCTTTGATTGGCCAACCGGTTTCAGAGGAGATGATGTTTGAATATTACGGTAATATACATGTATATTGCCCCGGGGTGGGGGCATATGAGCCCCTGGGGTCCAATTTTTTTCAGAATCATTAATATTCAGTCCTACTGCCCATTTTCTGCAAGACTTTCACTTTAAATGACATTTTAAAAGTTTTCCCCATTCAAATGCACTGGCGACCTATGTTGACCTTGCCGTAAAATAGGTCAAGGTCATCACAGGGTCGTGATTTATATATATATTGTAGTGCTTGAGCCATCAATGCGTCATGCCAAGTTTCGTTGAAATCAGTCCACCGGTTCTGGAGAAGAAGAGTTTTGAAGGGTTTTTACCATATATGGGCATGGCGGCCATCTTGGTCATGTGACCTGGATTTCTTATATACACATTGGTTCCCCCTTCCTATAGATGCTTCATATAAAATTTGGCTTTGGTTGGCCAAGCGGTTTCAGAGAAGAAGATCTTTGAAATTGTGGACGGACGGACGACGGACGGACGGACGGACGGACGACGGACGGACGCCGGATCATGGCCATCCTATAAGCTCACCTTGTGAGCCTAACGGCTCAGGTGAGCTAAAAACTGGTTTGGTATATATATATTATTCTTGGTTTCATTCAGTCCGTTATTTTGTCTTTTAGATGATCGAATCGTTTATTAATAAGAACAAGAACTCCGCGGAGGTCGATATCGCACCTGCATTGGGCAAAGTCAATAGACCGTGAAACATAGGTCAAGGGCACCGGGTCAAGGTGCGCGCTTGAAGGGCATGTCAAGGACAATTACTATGCAAGGTTTCAGACTCGCAGCTATCTCTGATGTCGAGAAAACCAAACTTTGACGTAAAAATTTTCAAAGTCAATGGACCGTGCAATATAGGTCAAGGGCACCGGGTTAAGGTGCGTGCTTGAATGGTATGTCAAGGACAATTACTATGCAAGGTTTCAGACATGCAGCTATCTCTGATGTCGAGAAAACCAAACTTCGACGTAAAAATTATCAAAGTCAGTGGACCGTGAAATATAGGTCAAGGGCACCAGGTTAAAGTGCGTGCTTGAAGGGTATGTCAAGGACAATTACTATGCAAGGTTTCAGAATCGCAGCTATGTTTGATATTGAGAAAAGCAAACTTCGACGTAAAAAATTTCAAAGTCAATGGACCGTGAAATATAGGTCAAGGGCACTGGGTCAAGGTGCATGCTTGAAGGGTATGTCAAGGACAATTACTATGCAAGGTTTCAGAATCGCAGCTATGTTTGATGTTGAGAAAAGCAAACTTCGACGTAAAAAATTTCAAAGTCAATGGACCGTGAAATATAGGTCAAGGGCACTGGGTCAAGGTGCATGCTTGAAGGGTATGTCAAGGACAATTACTATGCAAGGTTTCACAGTCACAGCTATCACTAATGCAGAGAAAACAAAAACTTTGACGTAAATGTCAAACTTCGACGTAAATGTTGACGGACGGACGGACGACCGAACGGACGGACGAACGAACGAACGGACGGACAGAAATTTGGACTCCTATATCGCACCCTGCTATAAGCAGGTGCGATAAAAATGGTAAATGAAAGCGACGAACTACTCGGCTACGGGGTCCTTTCTAACCGGCTGCGTATCTGGCAATCTCAGGAAATGGCGCTATCACAAAGAAATTCCCACTCCAAAAACCGAGGTGGGAAAAAACAAATTGACAATTAGGTACTGAGATACTTAGAGAACATATCGTAAGCCGAGTGAGCAGCTACAGGGTGTTAAGAAAGTTCGAAGACATCAGTTAAAAGGACACTAAGTGTTTGATAAAGCATATAGATATCATAATATACTGTACACTGAAACAAAGTTATAAGAGGCCACCTCATATTTTGTCTTCTAGTTCAGAAAGTAAAATACGATCAAATAAAATTCATGATCATATGAATAAACCAATGTCTAACAGTGGCTCTGTGAGTTTCTGCATTCCAAAATGCGTGATACTTCTCACACAGACGAAGCATGTGTAAAGGTACCCTATTTCAAAAAGTCACACTTTATTAACATCAAATTAAATGTCATATTATGACGTTGTGTTTTTACATTTTAATTTATTTGAAAGTGCTACTGACTGCCATGATGCAAGATAAAATTAAGTCAAAAGTGTTGCTGCAATAAGAATCTTCGTTTCTGTTTTGCACATGCAAGAAGACAACAACCTGAATAACAGGAATTCAGCTTTTGTATGCAATTTGCATACCAACTTTGTTCTTCTCCAGTTGCGTTATTATCAGCAGCACGGCATTGAAATTTTCAGCGATTATTTAGGTCAAATGCTAGACTCTGATAAACTTTGAAAATTAAAAAAATCGTCCACAAATTTTGTTATTTTGTTCGTTAAAAATTGGCATTGAAACCGGAAGTGTGCGGCAGCCTTGACATGTTGGTCCTCGAAAATGGTCAAAAACAGTTCAGTCGAATTATATCTCTCATTTCCAGGCCTCATCAAGTGAATTTAACAGGGGTCAACATGTTTAAGAGGCACATTTATGAATTTTTCAAAAAATCTCAAAATTGGCGATTTTTAAAAATGCATAAAAATTCTACCAGTAGAGAAAATTCGAATGTTTGATGTTTTTCCGAGCCGTAACGACCCCTTTGATGACACCCGTTCCTAATTTCAATAAATGGTGTGCTGTATCCAATTTTTTATTTAAAAACATTGATTTTTGCATTTTTACTCCAAAAACGCCTTTAGTAAAAGAAAATTATTTCTTAACACTTTGGAACTTTACTTACTTGAAAGACACGTCTTTTGGCAAAAAATTGTGCAATTTTGAACTTGGCTTAGAAACAAAAAATGAGTTTAAAAGTGGCCTCTTTATAACTTTGTTTCAGTGTACTTTTAATTTTGAAAATATGGCGTACAAGATATAACGGACAAAATATTTGTTTTATATCAAACTGATAAGAAAATTATATGTGGCAATAAGCTACCCCTCTTCTGAACTGACATTCACAAAATGCAAAATGTGGGTTTAAACAGTGCTTGTCTGAGAAACTGTTAAAATTTCCAATAGCAGTAGATTCATATTAAATACATTGATCACAAATATCATCAGGAATGTATTATGCTAATTTGAGTCATCATTTCCTATTGTCTTGTAAGCTTTCTGGAATTGTTGAGCAAAATCTTAGGGTACCCCAATTCTTGAAAAAGGCCACAAATAGTAGGGGGTATAGGTAAATATTTTATAAGCATTTGAAACTGCCTGGTTATTGTCATTTCTTTTTCTAATATAATGCTATTTAATATGTTGTGGCATAACAAAAACTCAGTTTTGATGATGTCACTCCCTTATCTTTAAAGAAAACTTAATGAACAATACGTTATACCTTACCCTGTCCCTCTAATTCATCAACATGCAATTTTGTGTTAAAAACTTCAAAATCGTGAATATAACATACACATACAGTAGTTTATTCAGATTGGCGTGGTAATATTTGATACAGGGATGTGTATTATTGTGATTTACTGTGCCCATACCAGTAAAAATGTTATATTGTTTATGAAAATCTCGATTTTCCGTCATTTTACCTAATTTTGGTACTTTTTTGGGGTCAAAGCTAATGTATGATAAATTTTAACCACACAATCTACAAAATTGACATTTTAACAATTCTGTTCACTTTACAGACACTTAATACATATTATGAAATAGTTTATGTAAGTTATTTTCTCCACATTGTGTCTATGTTAAGTCTTGATTACCCCTACCCCCTATCAAAACACCCACAGCGTTTCTGTTCGTAAATTATGTGTTTTCATCTGATGAAAATTGATATGTTCTGAACTATCTTATAATAACTATTATGTTCATGGTAAAGTTAAAGATAATCACTATCACTTAAAGTTATTTTATGTTCCCCAATTTATATTGTGGATGTTTTAA
Source organism: Rugalucina vietnamica (assembly GCA_964017185.1). Classification (NCBI taxonomy): domain Eukaryota; kingdom Metazoa; phylum Mollusca; class Bivalvia; order Lucinida; family Lucinidae; genus Rugalucina; species Rugalucina vietnamica. The sequence goes on along the minus strand of OZ024871.1, from coordinate 34,088,155 downwards.
ATTATGTTTAATATACCACCCACTTTTACACAATACCTCATAGAGAATACGGCAAGCTGTGGCACCCTGACTTAGAAATTGTTATATAAACCAGTCAAAACAGAAGTTATAGAAGTTCTATGATATTGTGCAAACCGATAATAAAATGGGTTTTAAGTGTGTAGAATTTTTGGATTGTGTGGTTATTCATTGTGAAGTTATAAAGATTATTGCAATGCCCTCGAACTTTCTTAACACCCTGTATTTCCCAATAGGCGGCCACTCAGTTACTCGAACTTAACTTAAACTATAAGAACATACATAAGGTTCAAACAGCACAAAAAATCGACTCCAAAACATAAAACAAATAGAACCACAACAGAAGTATCGCCTTGGAACGATCGATGAAGCATTGATGACTCAAGTACTACAATGTGTATATAAATCTTGACACTGTGATGACCTTGACCCATTTTTCAGCAAGGTCAACATAGGTCGCCCATGCATTTGAATGAGAAAAACTGTTAAAATGTCATCAAAATGGAAAATCTTGCAGAAAATGGGCAGTAGGTCTGAAAATCAATCATTTTGAAAATAAATGGACACCAGGGGCACATCTGCTCCTACTACGAGGCAACATACATGTATATTACCATAATATTCAAACATCTTCTTCTATGAAACCGTTTTGCAAATCAAAGCCAAATTTTATATGAATCAACTATAGGAAGTGGGACCAATGTACATATTAATAATCCAGGTCGAATGACCAAGATGGCGGCCATGCCCATAAAACCCTTCAAATATCTTCATAAGCCAAGTTCTGCTTGCGGGTGTGTCAGGTGGTTTTTCTCGGGGTTCTCCCGTTTTCGCCCCACCTACTGATTGGCCCGTCTAATATGAGCTGAAATAATCTTGAAAAGGACGTAAAAAGGTACAAAGGTACAAGTAGGCAAAGATCAGGAAAAGGCGCAATCAGAAAAAGATTCCCACTCCAAAAACCAAAGTGGGAAACAACCAAACTAACAATCAGGTACTTATACCATGAAACATATCGTAAGCCGAATGATAAAAATAGAACTGATATCCTTTAGTAGCAGTGAACATATTAATGAGAAAGGGAATGGGCCATACCATGGTTTCGGCTACTTAAGCCTCTTCAGTGACCCTACAGATTTGACAACATGGAGCCAAAGAGAATTTCGCATCTTTCAGCAGGATAGTCGATACAAAGACTATTAAATTCGAAATGGGGCCAAATATATATTAAATGTTGGTTAGAAAATGAATCTAAACCAATAATGATTTTCTGATTTCTCAGAATACCCCCACTGATCTCAAAGGACCAAAAGGAAAATATAATCTGCACTATGGATGATGTACGGGGAGACTTTTTAGGGCCGCCACACGGCACAACACCAGCTGCAGTAATAGCAAATAAAAATAGAACTGATATCCTTTAAGAGCAGTGAACATATTAATGAGAAAGGGAATGGGCCATACCATGGTTTCGGCTACTAAAGCCTTTTCAGTGACCGTACATATTTGACAACATGGAGCCAAAGAGAATTACTGTAATTTCGCATCTGTCAGCACGATAGTCGATACAAAGGTACAAGTAGGCAAAGATCAGGAAAAGGCGCAATCAGAAAGAGATTCCCACTCCAAAAACCGAGGTGGGAAAAAACCAAACCAACAATCAGGCACTTATACCATGAAACATATCGTAAGCCGAATGAGCAGCTATTTTCCCAATAGGTGGCCACTCAGTTACCTTAACTTAATTAAAAATATGAAAACATACATAAGGCGCCAACAGAACAAAAAAACACCAAGACATAAAACAAAAAGAACCACCACAGAAGTATCGCCTTGGAACGATCAGTAACACAAAGTTACTGTCTTGATGTTTAAAATTTTTTGTGCTGTTGGCGCCTTATGTATGTTTTCATATTTTTAATTAAGTTAAGGTAACTAAGTGGCCACCTATTGGGAAAATAGCTGCTCATTCGGCTTACGATATGTTTCATGGTATAAGTGCCTGATTGTTATTTTGGTTTTTTTCCCACCTCGGTTTTTGGAGTGGGAATCTCTTTCTGATTGCGCCTTTTCCTGATCTTTGCCTACTTGTACCTTTCCATATTTCCGTTCTGGAATTCGATCACCATTGCGAAAACCTGCTCACGCAAAATACAGAGATATTTTCAGCTGTAAAAATAAAACATTTCAGAATCTTTGCTAAAATGATATTTTTAGATTTTATGCTCAAAACATTGTATCCACAATCTGTTTTGAAGCAAACATAAGAAAAAAAATGTATACCCTTGTCTACCCCAATTTTACTATATAAAAGTGTGGCTTTTCATGAGCATGTTTTCCTGATGACATGTAGGATTCGATTACCATCTGTTGGAAAAGGCTAGGCGCCAGTTTCGTTTTATATCATTATGAGTCGAATGATTTAATCATTATCATACCGCGTGACGCCCACTCATTATATATATACTGACCAGAAAAGTTTATTCCTACTTTTAATTGTCGGTTAATCTTATGTGCGTTTATGATAAATTCAATTTGTGTTGTGTAGAAAATGGAACACATTTATGGCAAAACCTTACTCAGAAATTGATTTGACGTCATTTTACGTCATTTCATCCATATTTATTACACCCATGTGCCCGCATTCTTTTCATGCAATCACATTCGACAAAACTTGCCTTAAATAATCTCTAAGGGACCAAGAAAACAGATAACTACTTGAAGTTTTGCAATTTGTTCCTTTTGGCACTCGTGAAAGGCTACGTTATACTGACGTTAATTTGGCCTAATTTTTCACTTTAGATATCCTAGACGATTCTATGTTAGCATGTATATATTTGTATGATTTTGTAAATATTGTTTGTGTTTTACCATGTTTATGAGGACCATATGTTAGATTAATTAGTGCTCGCACTAAATATGTTTATCCTCTTTAAATCAAGACTTTATTATTATTATTATTATTATTATTATTATTATTATTATTATTTTTATTATTATTACCTGGAACCGAGACCGAAAGGTCTCATCTTGTCGTAGTAACTTTGTAATCTGGAGGGATGACAGTAACTTCCTGAGAGGAAATAAATTGTTTCATGTTTTTAATACCTCGCAATATTTTCGAAACATTGTAGTAGGAGTAAACTTATTTTGATGAGTATATTTTCTTAAATATTATTTAAATGAAATATGCCCTAATGATCTCGCGAAGGTCAAGACATATCTCTTGCTTAAGGGCTGTTGTTTGATCAACAAGAAGTAAAATATTGCAAACATATCGACTCATGAAAGTGCAATTAAGCTTGAAAGTAGTTTCTTAAGCTCGTATATAGAATAACAAACTACTCGCATTCAAAAAACAAACAAACATTTATTTAAATGATAATTGCGCCCCAAGGTACACTGATGACCTCTATGCTATAATGAAATTTTGAAGAGCAAGATGAGAATGGCGAGCCGCCCTCCCCGAGAAAAAAAAAAAAATCATTGAAATAAATAAAAAGGAAAATCTTGTTTATAATCAATAAATAGCTATTACTCGAATTTGTAAACATGTCGTGAGAAAGCTCAGTTTTGGAACAAAACAGGTAAACGGGACAATGCAGGTCACAGAGAGACGACAATAAGTCTGTGGCCCTTGTGCGCCCCAAAAATCATGGTGGAAAAATTATTAAATTATAGTGTAGATCGAACTTGTAAAATATGTATCCCGAAGTCTATCTAAGGTGCATTTCGGCGTTGGTAAAGGACGCCCATGCGCGGATCCAGAAATTTTCATGAGAGGGGGTCCAACGAAAATGGTAATTTTTGGTTACAGACGAGGGGGGGGGGGGGTCCAACCTCCAAAAAATCCCGAAATTACCTTTTTTTAGGTAAAATTTTCAAATTCCAGTGGGGGGGGGGGGTGTCCGGACCCCCGGTCCTCCCCTCTGGATCCGCGCATGACGCCTTCATAAAAACTATACTCAGAGGCAAAATTAAGTATACATTTTTTGATCTTATGACAGTCAATATTCTTCTAAATATTCATCATGTCGACTTGTAACTTTGTACAGTATGTTTTACAACAAAAATAATAAAATCGTGTTTATAAATTGCACTATGAGAATAACCACACTCGGGCTACATGTCGATTATGCAAATTTCGCAC